>JAWNNW010000790.1:0-743938 GCA_035044465.1 Scaptomyza tumidula | reverse complement strand
AGTTGATGGTCGCTTTGCCAGGTTTTAGTGGAACTTTATTTTGACGTATGCAATTTGACGACGGGAAATTAACCGGAAATGCACACATCGTAAAGATGTAAGGCAATTTCTACTTGCAATTTTAACCTATCATGCCATGCATGATTTAATAAATGCAAATACAATATTCGACATGAAGTTCTTAAAGCAATTGCAAACAAGTCAGAAGGCTCTAGTCGAGAAATCCCGACTAGACGACCCTGATCCCTATACTTCACGCGTACAATCCGTGCTTGCAAGTACGTGTGTGTGTGTACGCGCATTCTCAACTTCAATATTCCATATCTCCGGTGTTTCTTAACCGATTTCAATAAAATTTCACAGAATGTCATTATTTTGTTTAAAATTTTAAACGCCGTCTCAAAGTTGTCCAAATTCAAGATTTTGTTGTTACCGATCCCATGTGTATATCGGAAACGGGAAAAGTCGTCGAAAATAGAATACAAACTTGTACTGCCTAGGGATAAGGCGAGCTTTTATTTCATATGGACAGACGGACTTGGCTATATCGACTCGGCCGGTTGATGCTGAAGTATATATATACTTTATGGGGTCGGAGATGCTTCCTTCTGCCTGTTACAACCATTATACATTTTTCCCATTTTTAACGGGATCAGGGTATAATTAATAAAGGCTGTGTTCTCAAGTGAAATTTAAAATCAATAATTAAAGAGCATGGTAAACGTGTTTGTCAATTGAGCTTAAAATTGTTATTTCCGGACTAATTTGAAATAAATGGAAATGTTTGAAACATTTCAATTAAATAAATTCAATGGTTTACTGGACTCTGAACAAAAAGCTCAGTGTCAAGCAAACACAGTTGAACGAATTTCCAAAAATAATTTGTGCCAGTTGCACCCAAACCGCAATTTTTACGCTTTTTGTCGCTTTTGGCTTTTTAAGCTGGTTTTGTTGTTGCCGCTTAACACGCAACATTGAAAACAATGTCATTAAAGTAAAATAAGTGAATAAAAGCAAACATTTGTCTGTCTGTGTGTCAGCGTCTGTCTGCCTCGCCCTTCATTTTGGGCCACAAAACTCCCCAAAAATATATACACAAAATGTCTCAACGACCATGTGTCAGTGGCTGCAATCATACAAACTGCCACCGCCATTCACAATTCACATGTTCATTGTCTTGTTGGGTTTTGCTGCTGTTGTTGCTGCCTGGCTGGTTGGAATCGAGGACATTTGCTAACAATGGGCATCCTACATGACATGATAAAATACAGACAGACACATATATATTATAGTTCGTGCAGTCAAAGTTCGCATTAGTCGCTGTGCAGAATTTGGTAATTTTGTAAGCAAATGTTTGGCTAGGAATCGAGTTTTGTTTGCTCAGCAATAACTATTATTATGGAATGGCGAACTCAACAGCATTATTTTCGTTTGATAGCTATCGCAATACGATTGTATTTTCTTGTTTGTTTTACACTTCCATACTCATTTTCGGAATAACATGATAATAACATATTCATTTTGTCGTCACAAGAATTCCCATTTTGTAATAACATATGTAAATTCGTATGTTAATAATAAATAGCTTTGCTGTCTAACATATAAGCTAAACATTTTTTCTTTTTCTTAACCACAAAAACGACACAAGCAAAAAACTTAATGCTTAAAGTCGAGTGTAAGTTCAAAAAATGTTCTCCTTCAGGTCGCTTTTTTAAACAGAATGTATGTGAGAGTGCACACAAAGCGTATTTTGTTCGTTACAATATTCTGCTTATGCGTCTATCTGGTGACAAAACGCATATATATTGTTGTTTTGTTTGAGTCGCGCTCTTCAAAAATAATTTAAGGCTAAGTTAGTGTTTAAGGAGCGCACACATATACAGGCAGTAAAGCACAAAAAGTGATGAATTAAATATTGTGTCTCCAGCACCGCAACGAATGCTTCAATAAAAGGCGAAAATATCACTCGGCTGCAGCAGCATCGGAAAGAGTTTGTGAACGAAAGCAGCAAATAGTCAAACTCAACATATTTAAAACGTCGAGCGTTGTTTTTATCAAATAGCATCCAAATCGGAATTATTTTCTTGCAATTGAATAGCATGCAAAAGCAGAAGCAAAAAACAGTTTTCGCAGTTTGTTAAACCCTGTTAACAATAGCATTCAAAGTTTTGTATATTAATTAAAACTTTCATCATTTCATTAATGAAGTTTAAGAAGGATTTAAACATATTTTCATATATGTACAGATAGATTTTTACATAAGATTCTATATATGTCAATATAACACACAATTAATATTGAATAATATATTTTTTTTAATTGAAAACTTTTTCCCCTTAAGCTAACCATATTTTAAAATATAGATAGGGCATTACTCATAGGTCTTAGATTAGGCAGGCGTCACATGTAACCTTTTGCCACACCTCTAATACTAAAATCATGTTAAATGGCTCGTTCAAAAATGGCGTGGTTGTTTTGCAATGCAATGACAACAAGTTTTCACCCACTTACACATGCAACAAATTCGTGACACACACAATTAAGTATTTGCCCCCTCAAGCGAATTTTGGAGGTCACACTAAATTGGAATCTAATGTGTGGACACCTTATAAAGAAAGGCGGGCAGAGCGAAAACTAAAAAAAAAAAAGGAGAGAGAGAGAGAGAGAGTGCGAAAACGTAGATTATAAACTTGTGGAAGTGAGTGTCAATGTCGCAGAACGAAAATATAAGGAAGTCATAAAATTTGTGCAATTTCCGTTTCCTGCCCTTACTACAGTGTCATGTTTGTGTTCATATTGTTGCTTGTCATAAAAACAAAAACTTTAATACCTTAAAGAAAACGTGAGAGAGTAAAAAAAAGAAGACTGCATCAATTTTTTGACATGCTGTTTGTTAAAGAGTAACTAACTGCGGACTTAAGTTGCACAAAACAGAACATTAATTTGTTTACACGTTGACAGAGAGAGAGAGAGAGAGGAATAGTTATTGTTGTAAGAGTCAAGTTGAAGTCAATAATTGACTCGTGTAGAATTGGTTTCACACTCAGTATTTATTTCACTTTATTGACATGTTAATCTTGATCGAGTGATTTAATGAGGACTCTAAACAGCTTTTAGGCGCATACGATATACGTCGATCTCTTTCGTTCCTATAGGTCAAAAAACACACCTTAAAAAACTTAAATTGCGCGTAACCAAATATTCCATTCTAAGTAAAATATATGCCAGCGTATTAAACTAGCAGTTAACTAGCACTTAGTATGCAAATGTCAACGCATTTTCGACCGTTGCGACAAGTATTCAAGGTCCTTGCTTTGTCTCAGTGACACATTTGTTGGCCAAGTTAATTGCCAACTGCTGCTGCCCCAACGTCACTAGCGGAATAAATGACCTTGCACTTGTCCTCGACCACGTTGCAGCGTAAGAAAAATGTGAAAATAATTACCACTCGAGCTGTTGTCGCGCTGAATATGACAATTAAGCCCAGACCACGACATGGCCAAAGACGTGCAAAAATAATAAATGCTTGAGGCACTTGGGGAATGAGACCAAGGTATACGAATGGCAGGACGCATTAAAGCAACGGTTGCCCAGGCATGTCCGTGTATGCCATGTCTTAGGGGCCAGCCAGTCATTCTAACAAACGGCGTCGTGGCGATCGTCCTTTGCTTTCAACACCATCATAATCTCATAATGTCATTTAAGTGCAAGCAATTAAATTTATGTCAAGAGTCACAATCGTCAAAAGCGTTACTAATGGTAAATGTTTTAGAAACGAATTAAAATGTCAGCTTGTTTAACCCCAGACCAGTAAGTAAAGTATCATGATTTGGCCTAAGAAATCTACAATTGACAATCTTACATCTTAAAGTTAGTTAATAAATTTGATGAATCTCAAAAGACTGCATACAGTTTAGATACTATTCTTACCCCTTTTGTTCAAAAGCCACCAAAAGAGGTTACCCCTCCCAAACAACCGCATCAAAAATGTTCAACCAATTTCGGAATAACCATTACCATTACCATTTGATAGATAATCTATCAAAGTATTCATGCAATCTTATTTGTGTATATTTCTAATCAAATGTGACATTAATAAGTGTTGAAATTATAAGTTCCACTCTGATCTGTGTGGCAACGCATCTACATGTACTCCATGTATATAACTTAAAAAGAGAAAGGTGTGCAGTGGAATCGGGCTTGAAGTATACTTTCTATTTAAGGATGTTAAATATTAAAGGAAATTACCAAATTTTTCTTTTATATATAAGATATTAAAATTAGGTATCGTACAAAAATAAGTTTTGTTTCATTTAATTTGAGCATTGTCACTAAACACTTCAGTTTAGTGTAGATTATAATCACACAAACCAAACAAATAAGAAAAAATTCGAACGGTTCCCAAATGACAGGACATTACCGGTAGACCAGAAATTAATGAGCGGTAACCATGAGAAATGTTTGCTCTTTCAAGCAAGTAAAAACAACAAACAAACATACGGAAAATACGTCCTTACAAGTTTGCTCTTTCAGAAATATTTAGGCACGTACTTGGCAATTGTTCTGCGGTCTCCGGCGTACGCATTCGTTCAAGTTAGGTCAGGTCCTAATTGAAAGCACGTTAAGCCAACAGCTACTTGCTAGATGTTGTTGGTTTTGTTTTTGTTGGTTGTTGTAATTGATAAACGAGGCAAACATTCGTTTTGATTAGCAACACTGTTGCTTTCACCTGGCAAGTTACTTTCATGACGGACTGTACTCTGCATGCAGACATTTGCGCGTGCCTGTAGACCAGAAGCAGTCTGGATTAAACTGATTAAAGTACGTCTAATGTGTCGCGTCTGCAGTTACTGAAATTCATATCAAATATTAATCATACGCCACATTGCCAGTAAAAAGTCGGTAAAAAGTTTAGGCCATAGACCCTAAAGCTCTGTCAAAGTTTATTATTGCTAGCACTTCTTAATAAGCATGTCTCGCAAAAGAAAACTTTTTTCACTGCCACCTGCGCGTAATCACACGCCTCAATAAGCAAATTACAAACTGTCTGCCTTGTCATTTCCCTAAGGTTCAACAGAAATTGGGATTGCCTACCATTCCTAGCATTTATTGATACATATTTCAAATTAAATGTTTTGACTTTTTGCTCGTTGCGAACCAGCTAATAATGCTTATCACTATTTTATGCAGCTTAAGTATATTTATTGTGGCAAAGTTTTCTGAGAGTAATATAATTCGCAATAATATTTCAAGTTGTTTAACTGAACTTTTAATGCTGTGAAGAAAAAGTTTTCTCAGTTTTCTCTTGTCAAATTTAACATGACAAGTGAATTTGTTCAACAACATTAAATATGTAAAATGTAAAAACAATTGTTATATATCAAACGGCTCCTTGATACGCAGTTGGTAAACGTCATGTTGTCAATTCCACATACTCATATCAATCTGGAAAAAAAATCCTCAGGCATTACTTTGAATTCTCCTGCAGTCAAATTATAAGCCCAGCCCAACCGCCTTCCAAATCCACCTGAGAACACACGTTGCGATAAAACTCAGCACTTTCTTTTAGGCAGCTTAGCACGTCGAATTTCAACTGTCTCACTCGCAACACTCCTTCCTTTTGTTGGTACCAGCCAGCAGGTAAGATAAGCAGGTAGCAAAAACACGAAAAAAATCAACAAAACCGGTATGAAGTACGTAAATTAAATCCAGTTCGGAACGACGAGAAACTTCCAGTCTATTTTGGCGAAAATACCGATGCGAACAGGTGGGCAAAGGACAAGGGGCAATAGAACAAATGAATGGCAGCTGATGAATTAACTTTCATTAAATCATGCGCATGAAACGATCTTTAAGCCTAGCTCAAAATAACTCCAATTTGGCCAATCCCCCATTTAAGCCCAAATGAGTTGGAACTCAGCAGCAGCTTACATACATGATTTCAAGTTAAGGCAGCAGATGCATGTTGAGCTTTGATTGTCGAAAAATAAAGTTATATAGACACATACATAAGTACCTTACTTTTTTAAAATTAAGGCTCAATATTTTTTTTCAAAAGTGCGAAAAATTAACATTACCATATCAAGTCATTGAATTAAATATTTATAAATTTTAGATAAAATCTGGTATATTTTAAATTACCAAATTAAACTAACTTACCAAACTTAAAGCTTGACTGTGGTATTTTATTACTTTAAGATGCAAGCTTAATTATGCAAGGTAATATGCACTTTTTGGTATATAGTACACAAAGCATGAAAGGCCAATTGCCGTATAGGTGTGGACTTATAGTATAAAAATTGCAACTAAAGGGATACTCTAATACCGAAAGTCAAAAGAGTATTCGTGCCGTCACGGTGTCTTTTCGCCTGTCCATCAGTATTAAAGCAACTTATTTTGCACTTGCTGGGAAATAGATAAAATCCATAAGTGTGTATCGATAAGACCACATATTTCGCACATTCTTACAGCTAGAGTTAGCTAATTTTACGAGCAGATAGCTTTTGGAGTCCCTTATATAGCATTAGCAACTTTCTGGGGACAAGATAGGCGATGACGTCCCCTAAAACAGTGCATTACAAATTTGCAGGCCGCACCAACTCCATTCGCCGCCAGCCGCCCCGCCCTCTAACAAAATCTGACTACTCTATAACGTTCACAGTTTTTGAGCAAATTGGATTCAATATAGTTGGTGACATTCCCCAATTCAAAATAATTGCCATGATTTTTATTGTTGATAAATTGATGAAACTAAAGCATAAATAAATCTAAATCTAAATAATCTAATCAAAAGTATTTACAGTAATGCATATTTACATTTATTATATTCAATCATTCGGTTCCCACCTGTAAAAAGTCTACTTTTTTGTTGGTCCATTCTTGCATAAGGTATAAGCTTCGGAGACTCATTGAAGAATTTATGAAAAATTCATTGAGGCACAAGCAAATTAATCAATCAATTGGGAAATGCTATCAACTGCGTCACAGATGTCAACGATGACACGCCCACATTGTCGACAAATGAAACGCCCACATTGAAATAGTAAAGGGGACATAGAAAACAAATGACGAGAGGCTTGGGCAAGGGAATGCGGAGTTGGATGCGGATTGCGTGCTAGTCGCCATCTGGCAACCCGACGAGATTAACTGTTGTTCGTGCATTTATCATATCAATCCAAACATCCAAATTTTTTTAGCACTTCATCCTTCTTGTCTGTCTGTCTTTCTGATTACAATACGACTCGAAATTTAACGCCAAATTTTCCGTTTCTCGCCCATCTGTCAGACAATTAGCTAATTTTTTTGGCTTTACATTAAATCCGACTTAATATTTCCAATTTGTTTTCCATTTCAACGGGCATTTGATTGAATTAGATTCAGTTCTGGTTGCGACTTTATTTTCTTTGTTTTTACATTCATTTGATTGCCCTTTTTAATGGTTTTGTAACGGCTTATGTGATTAGCCTCAAGGCCTGGCTAAAACAAGCTGTTGCCGTTGCCAGATCGAAGCGCCGATTCATTGCCTGAGATAGGTCAAAGGTTGCACGCAGGGCCACAATTGCCAATTAAATATATCGCCATTTGTCATTGAGGATTATTTAGGTTAGTCAACAAAGTTGTATTGATTTGACATTACTGCTGATTGCTGCAGGGCTTTGGGATAGCTTTTGGTGTGTCCAAATATTTGGCATAAGGGCGCTTCGATTGTACAACTAATTAAAAATCAATAAAACTTAGATTTAACAAGTAAAAAGGCTCTAGTCGAGAAATCCCGTCCCTGATACCTATACTTTATGCGAACAGTCAGTGCTTGCAAGTATGTGTGTGTGTCTACACGCATACTGCATACACAACTTCAATGTCCCATATCTTCGGTGTTACTAAACCGATTTCAATAAAAATTTAACAGATTTTCATTAATCTGTTTTATAATTCAAATGGCATCTCAAAGTTTTCCAAATTCAAGATTTTGTTGTTATCGATCCTATGTGAATATCGGAAACGGGAAGAGTTATCGAAAATCTAATACAAACTTCTACTGCCTAGGGCAGTTAGGCGAGCTTAACTTCCAAATCTGCAGTCTCTAGCTCTTATAGTCTCTGAGATTGACGCGTTCATACATACGGACGGACAGACGGTCGAACAGACGGATGGACAGACGGACATGGCTATATTGGCTCGGCTTTTGATGCTGATCAAGAATATATATATATACTTTACGGGGTCGGAGATGCTTCCTTCTGCCCATTTTTAATGGGATCAGGGTATAAAAAGGCCAAAACACATACATTTATTTTAAATTGAGACCAAACTAATGCACATTTTAAATATGCATTTATGTACATTGTACTTTATGCATTATGAGTACTCAAGATCCGCCCGAGTGCTGTGCAGCTTTAAAGAAGGTTATCCAATATTTGTATACTGTGTTTAAACCTCAATGTTGCTGTGGAAAAGTTGAAAAATCCAGCACAAGTGCAATGAAATCTAATAAAACGTTAAGCTTTTTAACCTTTGCTGCATGCGCACATTGGCCCAAGTGTGCTCCAGACCCAGACTAAAGTCCGGTTCACCCCTGCGATAAAACCGCTTGAGCTATCGCCAACATGTTGCCATAGCAAGAGTCATAAAAGAAACACCGCCTGCACGAAGAAACTTAAATCATTGCAACCCACCAATAATGAAAAAAAAACATGTACACACAAAGAGGGAGACAGCGAATGACGAGGAGAGATATAGGTAAGAACAGTAAGGTGGTACTTTTTTTAAAGCACGGCCAGCGCATACAGCGAAATACATAAAACTTGAGCAATCGCGCATAAATCTCTGGCAGACAAAATGGCCAACTTTAGTGGTTTTTGTTGTTGTCTGAGCGATGAAAACTTTGCATGCGAAGCGGGAATATTGGCTTTCGCCAACAATAAAAGTCAATGGCGTGGAACCTACGATAGAGGGTGCCATGGAAACTGTTGTTGGAGCGAGCCCAGGTGAAGGCAGGTGGAGACCTGCGAAGGCTGCACAGTGTAACCAGGGGGCTATGCACTAGGCGAAACAGATAATGTTGGTATCTCGGTTTTCGAATTCAAACTATGCAATGGCAGTTAAGTTTCACCACTTGTTTCTTTTGGCTTAAGTTTTCTTTACAGACACATTAATCATTATTTTTTACAAGGGATTGGGTAAAAAACAATCGACATACGCATATCCGCAAATGTCCGTAAAACTATATACTAAAAAAAGTCTAGCAAAGATCTATCTACATGTACGGAAAATCAAGATAATGTTATAAATAAAAATAATGTTATTCAGTTTGACTAACATTTTTAGCACTCAGTAAATTCTAATATGGCAAAATTCATGGCGTGTCCATTTTTTGTCACGTCGTTCGCATAAAGTCCTTTAACGCGTTTGCAGGCGCCAATTACTATTAAAAAGCGTTCGTCCAAAATGTTGGCGTAAAAAATCAATAAAATATTTGTATCGCATAGCAGCGTCGATGCGTGGCGACTGAGATTTAAATCACATGCGACTGGCAGGTTCATATATATTGGCTGCTTTTGCCTGGTTTGTAAACTCAATATCCACAAAATAGCAAAGTTGGGTATACAGTTTTATTTTTGAAAAGAAAAAATTGAAGTTAGCTGATAGAATACAATAAAAAAAACTAGTTACAAAGTTTTTCTTAAGGTTTTTAATTAAAGCCTAACAGTTTATGTGCAAAACTATTTCTCTCTTAATGTTTTTACGCATTGTTATGTTTTTTAACTTTTAGCTGAACTCTAAGCTTTAGCAAACAAGAACTTAAAATTCTGATCGTGTATCAAACGAGAATGCAGGAGAATAAGTCGAATTCTTGGAAAACATATCATTCAGTTAAGGAACACAAGACCCAGTTAAAAGGCTTGCTTGAGATTAGTTGATGTGATTCACAATTGTGAATAATGTTTTTAATTGGGCTTAAAATACATTTGTCTGGACTTTCCCTCAAAATTAACCCCGAGTTGGGAATGCTTTAATAGGATTCCCAATGATCAGACAAGAATTCAATACAAGCCGTTGCTGCATCGAGTCGATGCTGCGTAGTGTTAACATGTTAATCTTGCCTTGATTGCAGGGTAATAACTAGTGAAAAACTCTCTAAGCTTAAGCATTCGTTCCACCAGCTTTACAAGGTTTGTCTATGTTGGTAAGTGGCCTGGGTTGTAAGCACAACATTTTTACAGCGTGCAAGCAGAACGAAAATTTGAACGGCAGCACATAAATCTGCAAATGTGATAAATGTCTATAAAGCGTAGCTTAATGTTTATTTAAAATAATGATGATGAGCATCATGTGCTGCTCTATGGAGGTCCTTCACTGTCCGCGACTTGTCGGTGCAGGTTGCGGCGTGGAGCCGTATGCCAAATTTGCCCAACATATTGGACTAAATTGTCAAATGTTTTTGCCGGTTGAGAGTTTTTCGTTGATGGTTTCGTTTTGTACTGCTGCCTTTTAGCAGTCAATTATTCATAAATTGCGCATACGTCTAGGCTCATTACACATCCGTATGCTTGATATGCATATGTATGTACATTTATGCATATGTCATTGTGTAAGATATTACCTGGGCTTCCTATCAGCATATTTTTGCATAATTCAGTTTTTTTCTCCAAAAAACACACTCTAACTTCTGAACATCTTTGTGAAATGCCCATTTTAACGAATAAGTTACGTTATCTCTGTGAAATGCCCATTCTAACGAATAAGAATAAGAATTGAAAAAGTTTCTGCTGGTTTTAGAGCATTGTTCTTTAGTATGCTAGCACTTAGAACTGTTGTATTTGCTGTTGCTTTTATTATTATGCACATTATTATTATTATTATTGTTTCTGCTACTGTTTTACTGTTTTCTGTACTAAAGTTATCGTATGCATATCTTGTGGGTGATTGTCACAATTTTATGACTAACATAAACAGAAATGAATACATTTTGGCCAAAACTGGACAATGTATTCACAATTTAAGTAAATAATGAACGCCTTTATTAGGATATAATATATGCAATTATACTTTTTAAATATTCTCAAAATAATCTATGTACAATCTTACTGTAACAAATGCTCGACTACTTTTATACCCTGATCCCATTAAAAATGGGAAAAAGGGTATAATGGTTTTGTGCAAATGTAGGTAACAGGCAGAAGGAAGCATCTCCGACCCCATAAAGTATATATATTCTTGATCAGCACCAACAACCGAGTCTTTATAGCCCTTTCCGTCTGTCCGTATGTATGAACGCGTCGATCTCAGCGACTATAAGAGCTAGAGACTTCAGATTTGGATCTTAAGCTCGCCTAATCCCTAGGCAGTACAAGTTTGTTTCTGATTTTCGATAACTCTTCCCGTTTCCGATATACACATGGGATCGATAACAACAATCTTGAATTTGGAAAATGAGACGATGTTTAAAACATTAATCAAAATAATGAAAATCTGTGAATTTTATTGAAATCGGTTAAGAAACACCAGAGATATGGAGCATCGAAGGCACACACCCACACACACATACTTGCAAGCATTGACTCTACACGTAAAGTATAGGGTTCAGGGTATCGTCTAATCGGAATATCTCGACTAGAGCCGTCTTACTTGTTCTATGTAAGCTCAGTTACGTTAATTTTTTGTGCATACGTTTTCTTTCTTATCAAATGTTTAAGTGGTAAGATAATAAGCCAAGGGTACATTTAAAGAGCAAAACTTAATAAGATTTTAAATGTGGACGAAAATATAAGGTTAGAAGGCACAGCAAGCTTCACTTATATTTAATTCCTTGAAAAAGTCGCTATTATATAGAAATTAAATCAATCAATGGAATCAGGCTTAGACAAAATGAATAAGAACAAACTCACACAAGTCTGTATCGATTGGAACGCTTTCAGCCCAAATAAAGCCCAAAAATACATGTTTTTTATGTCCGCCAAACAAAAAACGTAATAAAATGTTTTTTTTTATGTGGCTTTTAGCTTTCTAATGTTCCAGTCCAGGGTTCAGGGTCATCCTCAGCTGTGGCTTTTAACAGGCTTAATACACCGCGGCATGAGTAATGACAACTTTGTCGTTTATCTGTTTTTGGTTGTATACTATGTATGTACCTATTTGGTTTAAGGAAGCGACATTTGTCAGCGCTTTGTTCTTAAATCAGTATATTTGATTATATTGTTGGGTTGTTTTTTCTGTGCACCAAGCCAATATTTATATTATTTGCCTCTTGTCAACGGATACGAAGTTATTGTGTTTACACTTTGCCTGTGTTTTATAACCTAAATTGTGATGTATGTATTTACTTGGGAAGCAGCAAAGCGTAATCAGGAGCAACAGCTTGGGTTTATGAGTATTGTCCCAGGCATTTGACATAAATAATGCAGGACAGCACTTTCAAACAAAAACATTTCCGAACATCAAATTGACTCAATGCAGTCGTTACCATTAAGCAAGAGGGTCATCAGTCAAACGTGTCAATTTTGTTTTTGTTTTGTTTTATTAACTTTGCTTCTTAATAATAAGAAAGATAACTTTTTTTTGTGTGTTTTCTTTATATACCCTAATTCAATGAAACTAAAAGGGTATTTTGCGTTTGTGCAAATGTATCTAACAAACAGGAGGAAGAATCTCCGACACCACAAAAAATATATATATTCCTGATCAGAATCAACAGCCCAGTCGATTCAGTCGTACCTGTCAGTCCTGTCATCGATCCCAGAGTCTAGCAGAAGAGCTTAAGAGTTGAGAATTGGCAAATCAAGTTCATTTGAAATTATCAATGAACGAATGTATTTTAGATTACGAAATTTTAGATAAACAGTTTTATAAGACATAATAGTGAAATAGTGAAAATATGTGACATTTTCATCGAAATCGAATAAAACTTTCACTCTTCAAGCATATTAGCGCAGTAGTGCACGCATGACCGTAAGTCGAGCTTTCAAACTTTTTCGACCAGAGTCTTCTTACTTGTTTGATAAATAAAAACTTTGATTTTGCTTATGCAGATTACATATAATACATTTATATAATGCCCATCTCATATAAATGCGGGAAAAAGCTCTAGGTTTATACATACATATTTAAGTATAAGTACATTTTTAAGGGTTGTTAGTTTATTACTTTCCTTAGTTTATTACTTTCCTTAGGCCATTATTTTTCGATTAATCAACTTTTCAAAATGTTTGTCACGAACATGTAGTAAGTTTAAGAACATATAAGTCATTTATTCTACCTTTGGAATATCTTTCATATATTGTAGGAAAATGTAATTGAATTGTTTGGCCTGTCTCGAAATAAAATCTTAAAAAAAAAAAACCAAAAAAAAACATAAAATACTTTTCCAAATATTTGTACATTATTTTTTTTAATAAAAAAAAAAATTTTTTTAGTAGTTGAGCTCAATGCAGGCCCACCATGCCATGCCCGATTTTCGGTGCCGGAACAATTGCCAGCACAAGGAATGCCAGCGTCATGCACCACTTGGTATCATTGATCAACACACGCAATGCAAGTGTTTGGGCGAAGTGAATGCATCATCGATATTTCTGGAGAACACATTGGATTTGGCCAATACATTGGCACAGATAATGATTATCTGCGGATTGCACGAGTGTAAGGCCAAGTCGACGGTTGACATCATAACGTATGCGTTCCTGCATTATGATCAGGTATGTTACTGCATCGATACGGTGCCCAAGAAGCGATTGCGAAAAGAGGATCTGTTTCACGAGTTGGGCAAAAAGTCGCTAATGAACAAAGTCGAGGCACATCTGGCCTACAACATCATCAAGCGCGGCTTCAAGGCTTTCTACTATGAGCCCAAGCAGGAACTGACCTATGATGACCAGGGCAGACCCAGCTACAATGACGAGTGCGTTTGGGTGCATGCAGCCAGAAAGAGTGCCGAGAGCTATGCTCGTTTCGATGGACTTTCATGCAACGAGCAGATGGCCTACGAGGCAAAAATCAAGATTGCCTATAAGAAGTTCTATGATCGAATGCAGACAAGGAAACGCCAGCCAGAGGGCGATGATTGCAACTGTTGCTTCTGTGCTAAGAAGCGTGGACATCTTGTCTACGCTAAGGAGCCGGTGCCTTGCAGCACCAAGCGCAAGCCAAAGCATGTGTGCCCCTACTGCTGCAAGAAGAAGCAGAAACAGCAATACACGCACCCATCCCGCCAGCCCGGCAAGTGTCCCAAGTGCCACAAGTCGCGCAAGTTCTGCTGCTGCGCCAAGATGGACTTCAATCTGCAATGGGTGAAGAGCATCTGGGATCGACCGGACTTCAATCAGTATTACAATAATGAAATCGCCGATATTGAACAGCGCCTTGTCAAGGGCTCCTGTTATTTGCCAGCCGAGCCCATCGCATCAGAGACGATGGGAGGCGAGGAAGAGGGCGAGGAGGAAGATAACTTGTCACCAGAAGCCCAATTAGCTTTAGCTGGCAAAACTGCAGGAAAGCCACCCAAAGAAGACGGAAAGGAAGAAATGCCACCAGCGGCTGCCAATGAAACTGGAGCAGATAGTGCGGCCGAAGCAAAAGATGGCAACGAATAAATTTTCAATGTCAAATAATTGATTTGTTTTCGGCAAAAAATCTTAACTATATTTAAATACAAATTCGGGTTACTAAGACAATTCCTTTTGTGTTCCTCAATCGTTAGATAAAAGTTGCAATCGAATCGAAAGCAACATCATTACGTTCTTTTTCAACGGTTTTCATAAATTCGTACGCAATTTCTTATGCACATGGTTTTATGCAACTTAAACTAAAAAACGTTTCGGTTAGGAGTCATTAAGTTATATACATTTTGCAAAACACGAAACTGTTGACATTTAAATTGGATCTCATGGAAACGCAACTAACTTGGCTAATAAGATGAATGATAAACGCACTCTCTCGTCTCTAACACTTTGAAGGTCTTTTTTCCAAAGGACATGCAACTGTAATTCCAAGCCCATTTGCAATATATATACGTTGTGTTGTATGTATGTATGTACACTACACATGAGAGAATACGTGTTGCTCTGTGAAGTCTCTCCAGTCACTTTATCACAACCGCAAAGCGCCCTGCAGCTCTGCTGTTACTATTGTTACGTTGATTTGAAGCCGTACTCGAGTGCTCTTAGCTCTTAACTTGTAACACAGGACGAACGATTCTCTTGTGACCTGAACCACAGTGGCAGGAGTAAAGAGCAGCAACAAATGCACCCTACTGCATTTGCATCTATGCGATGCAGTCAATTAACTTGAAAACGCAATTCATATCCTGAGTCATAACTGAGTTCTGTACACTGGCATCTGTATATTTGTATTTAGATGAAAGTTGAACTCAAAACAACTTACTTTTCAATTTGAAAGGATAAGGTTCTGCTTCGATATTTGCACTTAGGGTTAACGAATAGACCTTTTCTAACTGACGCACAAACTAGCAACTAAAATCAAAAAGACTTCATGATATGTCGAGAACGGCTTGGCCGGTTCGCACTAATTTAATAAGGTTGACAATGCACATAAAAAAAGGAAAGAAATGCCATTGGCTGTATGTTGTTCATAAGCTAAGTTAAGAGCCATTATTGAAAGGAAACAGCGTGATTTTAGTGCATGATAAAATTATATTAGGCTGTAACATGTACACATCAGAAAACAATGGAAAACGTTGCAGTCGGACGCAGAACGGGTACTAAGGAGTGCGGGGCGGAAAGGTACAAAAAGCTAACTTGCCAGGATTTTTGTTACTACAGCTCAAAAACTATATAAATTGAGGGTATTTGTGCCTTTAAATGGCGGGGTGTCTAGGGGTAGTGTGGAAGATACGGACATTTTCGCTTTTAAAAGGCGAACAACTCAAACTTTATAAGATATGGGTATTTCTGGTTTTAAAACTTGGTGATCTGGGGACGACAAATGGGACTTGACATTTATTTTTGCATTTGCATTCTTATGCAGACCTTTGGGGCTATATTCCCACCCAATTTAGTGAGTCTACCTATTAAGATATGGAAAATATGTATGCTCAATCGATTTGAGCTTGTTATCGATTTTCCATTGGACGTAGCGACCCTTTTTCTGACTAACATGGACTAAAATATCTGCAAGCTATCAAATCTTTACCTTCACGGGTGTCAAAAACAGTTGATTCTATACGGACAGACGGAGAGACAAATACACTGAAGAACATTGCACAAAACCAATATACTCTTTACACAGAAAATAAATATATATAGATATATATATCTTTCCAATTTATTTATCATTTTTTGTACATATTGTTTTGCAAGTGCAATAACTACTTTGACCCATAAAGAGAGTAATTTCGATTCCATCAGTTGCGACTACTGTACTTTAAGCTGTTTTTTCTCGATACCGGATTCATGATGGCAGCCATTTCTGTGCCATTAAAAGTTCAGCTTTGTTTATTTCCCACCAGTTTTGGGGTGTTTCTGGGCAAAAGGCAGCCAACTTTAAGTCCTTCAAGGCTGTTGCTCTGTTGCTGACGCAAAAGTTTTGATTTCAGGTGCATGGTAATACAATGCGTGTCCTTGCATTTTGTCATGAACACCTGTCGACTGTTTAACAACAACATTGGCTGCAAAATTTTAATGCGCTTGAGTCCATAATATCCGGTGAGCTCAGGGACTAGGAAATAAATTGTACAAAGTTAGGGTGCTAATTTATTTTTGGTGTTTTGCAAAAGCCACAAAAGCCAATTTGTATGCTGAGATCGTATGAATTGCGGTAAATTCATTTATCAAATTGTAGCTCAAAAGTTTTGGTAATGTTTAAATTTTAATTGGTTGACGAGCGATAAATATTTATTGTCGGATTTAAAAACAAATGGCTAATTATATATTGTGAACATTAACATACATATGTATATGTATGTTGCACAATAATTAATTTAAATTACAAATGTCTTAATTTGCGTAATAACAATTTGCAGATTACATAAATTTGCTATTGATAACTCGACTTAATTGATTTTTGTTATGAGAGTAAACTAGTGTTAACATAATTAAATTATGAATTGGCCGAGTGTTAATTTTGCAGCTGGCAGGCACCAACCAACGAGTATTCAAGAACAAAGAGCCGAAGTATATATACAAACCTCCCATGTTGGGCATTAGCAAGCAAATAGAACCAAAAGTCAAAAGTTAACAATCTTAACATTGGTCAACACACAACAGAAAAATGAAGTACGGCAACAACTAATCTTTGTCTCTCGCATCGAATACTTTGACAAAGCAGAAGGGGCACTTATTTTCCCACGAGCTAATAATCCATAAAATGTTAGCTCAACAGTGAAGAGGATCTCTGGGATCCTTTCTTGGTTTACGTTATAATTGGCTCACATAAAATATGTCAAAGATATCGATGTTATATCTTATATCGATTAAAAAAGCCTCAGCTAATAGCTTAAGCTGCTTCTTATAACTTCCTCTTAGAATTTAAAACGTTCTCTTCGTATTAAGCTGATGATTTTGAACAAATGTGATTAAAATAAATAACCAATTGCAATTGCTTTTTTAGTATTGAGTTCTTTACGTTTTATAAGCATCCTTTGTTTCAAAGAGTAAAGTTGTCCTTAAGCTGAAGAAACTTGATTAAGTAAACAAGTAAGAAGGCTCTAGCCCTGATCCCTCTACTTCACGCGTACAGTCAGTGCTTGCAAGAATGTGTGTGTGCGTAATAAGAATTTCACAGATTTTCATTATTTTTTTTTATAATTCAAATGGCATCTCAAAGTTTTCCAAAATATAAGATTTTGTTGTTATCGATCCCATGTGTATATCGGAAACCGGAAGAGTTATCGAAAATCGAAAATAAACTTGTACTGCCTAGGGATTAGGCGAGCTTAAGTTCGAAATCTGGAGTCTCTAGCTCTTATAGTCTCTGAGATCGACGCGTTCATACATACGGACGGACGGACGGACATGGCTGTATCGACTCAGCATCAACAAGCTGATCAAGTATATATATACTTTATGGGGTCGGAGATGCTTCCTTCTGCCTGTTATATACTTTTGCACAAAACCATTACACCCTTTTTCCCATTTTTAATGGGATCAGGGTATAAAAAGGGGCAAAGAAAAACCAATGTAAGAAAATTAATTTCAAGAAAATTAAAAATTTCGTTTAAGTGCATTTGCTTGCCAACTTAATATTTTATGCACACCCACGCTTCACATACACACACATAATGTTTAAAAGTTAAAGACACATACAATGGAAAAAAATCAATTTATAACCGCTGCGATTGCAACAAAATGTTGCATGCGTATGCATTCAAACAACAAATACACCTAATTCATACAAATCCAGTTACAGCTGGATATTGAAAATCCTTAAGCTACATCATCTACCGCACCTAAATGATTGCACATGATGGCATTTCAACAAAGAATTGATTTTAATGTCCGCCGCCAAATTGGATATTTAAAGCCAGAAGCCAGTCGGCAGGTTTAACACAAAGAAGCCACAATAAACCAATAAAGACGTTGGCCATGAATGCCACCATCATCTTGGCCGAAGCCGCTCTAAAAGTGCACAAGTGGATTTCGAGTGCAAATGCAAATTCAAAAGCGAATGCTAAAAATGCTCTCAACCAATAAGCATCTGCATTTGTGGATATGGTTAAGTATCTTTTAGCTGTCACGTCGCAGACAGAAGATATTTTTGAGCTAACCGTCGGCTTGGCTTAACGGGGTCTCCATAAAGTCCTTTCGTTCGGAATTGCATTGCACACATATACATATAAACACTTGGCCGCTGTCATTTCAAAAATATTTCTAAAAACTTTCTGAAAGTATGCACAAATACGAGTCTGCAAATGTGAATGCAAATGTGACTAAACCACTTTAGTATCAGCAGCTACGATCATACATATAGAATATATTAACATAGCTGGGTTAAAAGGGCGAAAGTCCATCGTCAAGGACAAAATACATATATAATAAATTACGAACCATAATAAAAATCATAACAAAATCCAATACAAGATGAATGTATATATAACTATAAAATTCTGACGTATCTTTGGTTAACTCGATACAGAAAACTGACTTAAATTCCAATTTGCTAACATGTCATCGCAAGCTTCTGCTATAGGATTCAATAATAAAATACCATGCCCGCAAAATTCACATTTTGATATACATCACCGAAATTTAAAATAAATAGCACCACTTTTTCTTAAAGACCATTAATGCAATTGAGGCGATAGTTGGAACATGTTTTTGAACCCGGAAACCCATTAAAAATTAATTTTATATATGAAATTAAAGGCTCTACTCGAGGAATCCCGACATAGACCGTACCCTGAACCCTATTCTTTACGCGTACAGTCAGTGCTTGCAAGTATGTGTGTGTGTGTATGTACATACTGCATACTCAACTTCATATCCGGTGTTTCTCAACCGTTTTTAAACAATTTTCACAGATTTTTATGATTTTGTTTAATAATTTAAATGCCATTCCAAAGATTTCGAAATTAAAGATTTTGTTGTTATCGATCCCATGTGTATATCGGAAACGGGAAGAGTTATCGAAAATCGAAAATAAACGTGTACTGCCTAGGGATTAGGCGAGCTTATGTTCTGGAATGTCCAGCTCTTTTGTCTCTGAGATCGACGCGTTCACACATACGGACAGACAGACGGACGAACAGACGGACATATCGACTCGGCTGTTGATGCTGATCAAGAATATATATACTTTATGGGGTCGAAGACGCTTCCTTCTGCCTGTTACATACTTTTGCACAAAACCATTATACCCTTTTTCCCATTTTTAATGGGATCAGGGTATAAAAACGTTGAATCTAAATTTAACCCTTTCATGGTTTTAAAATGCGTTTCTTAAAGTGAGACAGGCAAACACTAATGGATACGCCACGCCTTCTCCCTCGACTGTTGTTTGCTCGCTACTCTTGTTCGAAAACAGTCTATTCGCTTTTGACTAAATATAAGGTTTGTATGCGCTACGTGGAAACGTATGAGTAATGCATAAAAGTCCTTAAGGGTTGACTCTGCAACCCACCATCCAACCCAAACTAACATTTACATATTCAATAAGTTTACTTGCTTTTTTCCTTGTTTTTTTGTGCTCGCAGCAAAACTTCGAGAGCAGTAGTTCACACTGTGAGTACAAACAAATAGTAAATGAAAAGCAGAAGGCAGAAGTCAAGAGGCAAGCGGAGAAAAGAAAGCAGAAATAAAAGCGTCAAGCGAGTGCTTTCACTCAAGTCCCTGTCGGCAGTTCATAAAATTGACAAGCCTTAAAAATATCAGCTCAGCTATTGCCAAATAGATGTAGAGCAACAACTCTGCTCTTTGATGACCCACAGACCAACGCCAATAAATATTACGCTATAAAACGCCGCCGCATTGTTCAGTAAGTAAGTAAGCCGAATAAATTTAAGCAATTTACTAAGTTATAGCTCGCTGCTTGCACCCACATTATAAGTCTGACGCATATAACCGATATACAAGCTTCTATTAAAGTATGCATAATGTGAATGCTTTAATGGGAAATCGACGTCAGCCCGACAAGGTTAACTGTATTATTGGCCACTTAACTGCGTCAAGATATTTATAAATATTTTGTCAGTAATATACTTGAACTATACGCTTCAATTAAAGTAGTGCGCAACAAATCGATTAAATTGACCTTCACCTTCGACCTACGAGGACCTTTTTATACCCTGAACCCATTAAAAATGGGAAAAAGGGTATAATGCTTTTGTGCAAATGTAGGTAACAGGCAGAAGGAAGCATCTCCGACTCCATTAAGTATATATATTTTTGATCGGTATCAAAAGCCAAGTCGATATAGCCACGTCCGTCTGTCTGTCCGTATGTATGAACGCGTCGATCTCAGAGACTATAAGAGCTAGAGACTCCAGATTTGGAACTTAAGCTCCCCTAATTCCTAGGCATTACAAGTGGGATCGATAACAAAAAAATCTTGAACTAGGAAAACTTTAAGATAACATTTGAAACATTAGACAAAATAATGACAATCTGTGAAATTTTTTTGAAATCGGGTAAGAAACACCGGAGATATGGGACATTAAAGTTGTGTATGCAGTATGCAGAATGTGCGTACACACACACACACATACTTGCAAGCACTGACTGTACGCGTAAAGTATAGGGATCAGGGTATCGTCTAGTCGGGATTTCTTATTTGTTTTTTGTTTTGTTTTTGGTAAGCTTTTGATTTTCTGCCATGTATGTTATATTTAATTTGACAGTTTTCTTCTTTTTTTGCTAAAGTTTTGTTAATACATACTCATGTTAACTTAAGAGGAAGCTGTTCATCCGTTACCAACGCATTTGGGAATGCTTAACAAGATTCACATGGAGCGCACAAGAATCAAATAAAAACCGACGCTTAATACCTACGTTTATACCTGAGCTCATGCATTCAGCTGAAGAGGAATTGGAGTGAAAGTTAAAAAACTTTATTGATTATAGTCTTTTAATCCCTTTTTTAAAAATAATACAATAAACATCAGATAAGCATTGTAAAATAAATAATAAATTAACAGAAATAATAAATTTCTAAAGTCCAACTGAAACTCCTTAGCAACATTTCATTAAGGTGGTTAACCTTAGCTTTTCGACGGCTTTTTTAAATGGACAAGTTAATTTCTTCATTGACACCTTATTAAGAATACAAACAATTTTATTAATAAAGAGATGCGTTTACAAATTGAAGTTGAAGCAGTGACACATTGTTTTTCATTTCATTTGAATCGATTTAAGAGGATTAAAAGGTATTTTGAAATGGTTTCGGTCAAGGCAACTCTCATTTCAAAACGATTCCACACATGGCTATTAATAAGTACATTATAAATTCGGTGACGGTTAAACAACTGTGAACTATAAACTGTCTGCCACTGAGAGTACGAGGGTCAACCGAATGTGATTGACATGCGCCGCAAAGCGTTAGTTTGTCACTCATGTTGATGCACTCCGTTTACGCGGCATATGAGTAACGAAATGGTGGGGAGCATGAGAGGCACGAAGGCACTCTACATAGGCATCTAATAAATTAAACCATTTGCATATTAATGGCGCAGTCAGCACAAAATTCGCAAGCGACAGGCCACAAATCACTTCTCTGCGTTCTAGGATAATTAAAATGTCAGCATAATTTAATTTATCTCATTTGTGGGATACTTTATATTTTGATTCGCTGTCTATAAGGCAATATTATGCCATTGGAAAATCGCTTACAAATTGATTGCATTAGGTTTAGCTAGCAAGTAGATAGAAAAAGTATGAGTTACTTTATATCGCTAAGAGCACTTGTATATCTTTATTGCTTGTGTTTGGGGAACTGCACACAAATTGTACAACTCAAAAATCGATACTCCTGGAAAGTTTTTCGTTTTGCTTTTTTGTAATAACAATAATTATTTTCTAAAGTTGTGCATGTGGAAAAATGTATAAGGAATAAGTAAAAACACAATGTACGTTACTTAAGCTGTCCATCTTACGACTGCTAATGGATTCACAAAGCAAAAAGAAAATATCTTAGCTCTAATCTAAATTGCCTTTATGGCTATAATGTGCATTCATGGAATTGCAAATTTGATTATATTCCTTATTATCCTTTTTTCCTTCTCAACCATGAATAATCTTTTTAATCTTAAATACTTGTATTAATAAATACAAATAAATAGCTTCAGACATTTAAAAAATATACATACATTTGAATTAAAGTGTTTACACAATGTGCAAATTTTTTTTTACTTTAGAGCTAGGCACATTGGTTATTATTTTTAATGTTTTTTAATTTTGCACCCCTTTTAACTGCCACGTAACATGCTACAGTCGAACAAAAAAGTAATTAATGGGAGAGAGGTAAACAGAGGGCTTTTTCTTTCTGTTGGCTTTCAACATTTTTGACGCTTATTAGTACCTACTTCCCCTCAATGCTTGTTTCTTTTTCGCTTATCTACTCGGACTACCGCTATGTTTGAATCTGATTTTGCATTGTGTATGGATTGCACATGCTTTGCCTCATGTACTTTTGGCGTGTCTTAGAAAGAATTAGCAAACCAATTGAACATTTTTTTAAGCTTATCATGTGAAATTGGTTGGCTGCTGGTTATTTTGCTTCCCAATGAAGTAAATTTGCTTGTTATACCCTGAACCCATTAAAAATGGGGAAAAAGGGTATAATGGTTTTATGCTAAAGTATGTAACAGGCAGAAGGAAGCATCTCCGACCCCATAAAATATATAAATTCTTGATCAGCATCAACAGCTGAGTCGATATAGCCATATCCTTGTACTTGTACTGCCTCTAGAGTATCGAGTACTGTAAATACAAAATGTACCTACCATCATAGCTACACGGCCAAGCTCAAAATGCAAAAATGCAAGATTGAACCCGCTAAAGTACTACAAGCTCTTTTCTACTGAATGAACTGCTATGTTGAATTCACCTTTTGTTGTGCCATCTTTTAGAACAAAATTAAACATAATTAGGTAAATGTTATCCTCATATACTATTCTTATCGTATTTTTTGCAACAAAATATTGTTACATATTTTTACTGCGTGTAAATTATCTTGAGTAAATTACAATCGTGGAAATCTTTCGTGTTTCTAATCCCGTCTTGATTTAATTTGATAATACATATTATTATATCATACATATAAGTCTCCAAATGTTATTGATATCTTTGGCTTTTCAATAAATTCACACAACTTTGTTATAACCATTTTAGTTATTATAAAAAGGGTATAATGGTTTTGTGCAAAATTATGCATGTATGAACGCGTCGATCCAAAGACTATGAGAGTTCGAGAATCCTGATTTGCAAGTTAAGCTGGTCTTATCTCCAGGCAGTACAAGTTAATTTCAGATTTTCGATAACTTTTTCCGTTTCCGATATACACATGGAATCGATAACAACAAAATCTTGAATTTGAAAAACTTTAGGACGACGTATCAACGAACGTATCGACAAATCAAAGCACAATTATTGACTTTATAACTCAATTAGTGGTGGACAGTCAATGCCTTGACAACGTCACGGTGAACACTATCACAATTTGAATTATAATTTGAATTCGGCTTTTATTACATTTAAGAATGCATCCAAAATAATATTCAAAGGGTCTGTTGATTCTGTGATATAAGAATGTTATATAAGCACATAAGGCTATCAAGGAAGAAGTGTGTATGAGTGGGTATGTGCGTGTGTTTTTATGTGTGTTTTTTTGGCTGCCACTCGAATTCACTTGGTAAACCAGAGCGGCAACAAATGGAAAACAAAACGTAGCATATTCGGTGGCGTTCGCTGAAGCGTGCCACACATGCAAATGTAGAGGCATATAAAAAATGCAAAAGCGCCTTGCTACTGCCACTGGCACTGCCACTGCTTACACAGCTCGAGGCAATATTGGCTTACAACATTTCGTGATGCCATTCAAGCTCGTTGCCCATTTACGTGATCGTTTGCAAACGCAGCTGCAGTTGCATGCCATACAAAATCGTAAATTCTCCATGAATGGCAACGAGAATCAGCGAAGCACCCGACAAACCAAAATCGTGATTACGCTCGCATTATGGCAACCATTTTGCACGGGGAGCTGCAATTTCCTGGCTACCTTATAATAACCATCAACCTAATTTGTTCCCTTGTTGTGGCCTCCATTAGGCCGCCTTAAGCCCTTACCGCGAGTCTCTAATTTTATTAAAAACTTTCGGTTCGGTGTGCTTTTGGGGACTGGGTCAGGTAAACCTTTTCCTTGTGTCAGCTGTTTGTGCTAATGTTGCGAAATTAATTCTCTCAGCGTGTTTCCTTTTTCCCGCTGCTGCATTGTTGTTCAAGTTTTCCGCTGCGTGCCTCATTAAGTATAAATAAGCGAAACCGTATCCGAAATTCGTGCAGCACAAGTTTTAATGTATTTCGCATAGGTGAGAGTCACGTGAAAGGATGAGATAAATAAACAACCTCTGGATGTATTCATATTTTTAAAGTCTGTTCGCTATTGGAATCGTACTTTAGACTGTTTAATGTGGTTTTGAGGTCATTAACGGTTAACCACTCGTTTTTATGTTCATTTATAGTAATTATCGCACTTTCACTATAAATGCAATTAAGTTACCTCAACATGTTCGGTTTTCAATCAAGCAGAAGTTAATTTCTGGCACACAGTACACAACGCCACACCACACCACTTACTTTAAAAGTAAAAATAAAATAAAAACTTGGCCGAAATTGCTCAACCACAAAAAGAACTTCTTTCTTTTACAACAAAAATTACCCTTTTTATAAAGTGGCTGACGTTGTGCATTTTTTGTTGCACAAAGCTCCGATCAGGTGCACAATTATATATAAATCCAGCTGATGCCCCAAGCACTAAATTATGACCATAGCCGCTTTCGTTGCCGTCAACAGCGGTCTTAGAAAGGTGACCAAAGCCAACTGCCAAATGCACAAAAGCAACCGACAATGAATGGCTGCTCTGCTACGAAGTGATGGACACTGCTGAATAAACGAAAGAATCAGGATTCTGATGGGTTGGAACTGGGGAAAGCAAAATAAAGTCCTTTTGTTGTTAGCGGTCAGGCATCAAACTGTCCAATTAACTTAGAAGTTTCACAATGTTTCAACAATGACAAAATAAACAACAAAATCTTATTTGCTTAGCCTTTTCTATATTTAACACTAGCAGCCTTATAAACTAATATTTTTAATGATTATGAGAATGAGTTTTCTGATAAGAAACTTCTGTTTTTTTATATTCTTGATAATAATCCAGTTTATTGAGAATAAAATACTTATTATTTTTTTAAAAACTTAACTTACCGCTACGTTTTTGGATCGGATTTGCCATGTGGCCGTACAGGCGACTCAAATCGATGGCGCTAACCGTTGTTTGGAGCAACAGCAGCGAAATAACAAATGTTGACCAGATCAAACGTCGCTGGTCCATGGTCCTGGGCATGGAGGACGACATCCTGTTGCCTTATTTCTTTTTTAAGTTTCTTTTGCTGTGAACGTGGCACGTGAAATTAAAGTACTCGCGACTTTTTCTTTTTTACTGTATTCAATTTATCAAGAGCTTCACAAAATGTAGGCAAATCTTTTACACACGCACGGTCGCCGCTTAAAATGAGAGTTTGACAATGTTTTTTAGTTAGTTTACGTTTGGAGTGCCGCGCAAAAGGAAAGAGACTCCAGTTCCGTTTAGTTTGGTTTGCTTTGGTTCGTGTCTCTGCAGTCGTTCTCAAATTGTGTCGCAGCGGGTTCTGATTGAATTATGTTGGCACTTTGGCTGCTATACATTTACTATGCTAAACCAATTTTCTTCTAATGGAGTTATACGCACCAGAAATTAGCTTTTATCTTAACTTACGTTCGATACGTTAATTCGATATTAGTGTCAACCGCTATTAACTATATGGTATGTAAGTGTCTAATTTGTGCAGTTACAGCAAGCTTCATATAAATCGTTTTGTTTAGTTTACATTCGTTTCTTTTTGTGTTATAGTAAAATTTCGGTTAAGGTTTCGTTTTCGCTTGAACTTAAAATCGAAAAGAATTTGCAGGTGAACAAATATTATGTTTTAGTCGACTTTTTACATTTTTCTACACTGCAACGAGAAGAACAGACAAAAATCATTCATGTTAATATTAAGCAACAATATTCGTTCTTAATTGATTTAGCAATGTGTGGC
The DNA here is from genome assembly GCA_035044465.1 of Scaptomyza tumidula. Classification (NCBI taxonomy): domain Eukaryota; kingdom Metazoa; phylum Arthropoda; class Insecta; order Diptera; family Drosophilidae; genus Scaptomyza; species Scaptomyza tumidula. The sequence continues at coordinate 717,204 of JAWNNW010000790.1, read as the reverse complement.
AATGTGTAAGTTCCTCTTTGTGTTGTGTTTCTACTATTTCCCAACTAGCGAACATAATGCACCTTAAAAGTTAGTCGAACTGAAGTTACAAATATTCTTTCGGTAAAATTAAATTTAAGCAGTGTTTATTTATTAGTTCAAACTGAAACATGTAAAGACGCTTCACAGCACAAGAACATTTAGTCTTGAAATTAATGAACTGAGTTCACCGTCAACGAAAGTTGATGCTTTTACAGCCCCTTCAATTTTTTAATAAATGACCAAACTTTAATTTCGTAATGAGCATATAGATTTTGAATGCAGACAAGCTGGAAATAAATTATAATGAAACTGAAACAAGTAAAACAAGTATCGGAGTATACATACTACAAGTATGATACTTCTCATTAGATAACAAATTAAAATAGGTAGCAAGGAACATTATTTAAATGGGAAAATAAAGAATATAAAATCAACAGTGAACAGGTAGACCGATAGAAAACGCAAAACTAAGTAAGTCATTTGCAAAAAAGTAATCCACATGAAGTAATCCCAACGATCGTTACGGCTAATTACACATAAAATGAATCCAACACACACTGAATAAAAGCATTAATATCATGTTACAAAGTTTCCACTTCACTCGCAAACGTATACACATAATTCTTCCTTGGCAAATAACATATAATAATTAACATATACATCTACATATATATAGTCGCTTTGGCAAGATAAGAACCGTAGACATATGAATGCTGGCAATGTGGTCAAATCAGCTGAACGAACTTAAGAAGCTCTTTTTTTTGTTGGTGGCAAATAAAAGTAAAGTTACCCTTTTATCTTTACTTTCAACATACGCCCAAAAAAAAACACACATGCACAAAAAGCAACACAGACATATGTGTATATGTGTTCGTGCTTATTACTCGCTCTGGTTATACTTGAGCGCCTTTTAATGAGTCTCCGGAGCACCCGAAACAAAAACGCAACAGTAGCTGTGAAAATATAGAAGCAGAAAGGATGTGAGAGGCAGGCAAGTAATAAAAGGGCGCCAGTGCCCGTAGCTTTAACTTCAGCCAACTTAAACCCTTTTTTTATACCCTGATCCCATTAAAAATGGGAAATAAGGGTATAATGAAGTTGTGCAAAAGTATGTAACAGGTAGAAGGAAGCATCTCCGACCCTATAAAGTATATATATTCTTGATCAGCATCGAAAGCCGAGTCGATATAGCCATGTCCGTCTGTCCGTCTGTCCGTCCGTCCGTCTGTCCGTCTGTCCGTCTGTCCGTCTGTATGTATGAACGCGTCGATCTCAGAGACTATAAGAGCTAGAGACTCCAGATTTCGAACTTAAGCTCGCCTAATCCCTAGGCAGTACAAGTTTGTTTTCGATTTTCGATAACTTTTCCCGTTTCCGATATACACATGGGATCGATAACAAAAAAATCTTGAATTTTGAAAACTTTGAGATGCAATTTGAATTATAAAACAAAATAATGACAATTTGTGAAATTTTTATCGAAATCGGATAATAAACACCGGAGATATGGGACATTGAAGTTTTGTATGCACTATGCTGTATGCGCGTACACACACACACACATACTTGCAAGCACTGACTGTACGCGGAAAGTATAGGGATCAGGGTATCGTCTAGTCGGGATATCTCGACTAGAGCCTTCTTACTTGTTCTATTCTGCCTTGCCTTACCGAAACATAAACTTAACGCAAAAGTCAAGCTGGAAGAGGAGCAAAATTCGTATCAAACTTTTTGGCACAATATAAAAATTTTACTTACTTTTAGTCCAGTTTATTTAAACAAGCAGACAAACTTTCTCTACCCTTAACTGTAGAAGAAGACTTGGCTGGTTAAAAGGGAAAAACAACCAGTTAGAAGTAAATATCAGCATTTTAATTAGTCTGCTTCCTTTTTTAAAAGTTAAACAAAGAGTTGTTTATTTTTGTTTCGTTTCTTTTTTCGGTGCATTGACTTTTGCTGTGAAATAAATGGACAACACAAATCCTTTGGCCTGTCCTTGGACTAGCGCTCTTTAAAATACCAATGTTGATGTAGGTTCGCCTTTTCAAGGCAAAATATAAACCCTGTTTTGTTTTTTAATTGAAGTTGACCAGCCAAAAAGCGTCGGCAACACACGCACAAAATGTATAATTGTATTTTTAATGAAAATGTGTGTACATTTCTAAGAATTTGTATACTCTCATACAAAGGGTTCATGTTATGGGAGCTGGTTAATCGATAAGAACAAAAAGTCAATACACCCCGATGCGCAAATCGATAAAAGCACACATATATCCCATATTTGAACAGCTAGAGTCACCACATTTGGTGGGAAGATAGCAAGCGACTACCTCAATAGATCTGCTGACTCGCCATCACCATCACCACACTTGTATCAGGGAATTTGCGCAGTCGTTAACGTCCAAATAGAATGAAATTTATTTTCTGTTTTCTAAGTGCGCTGAGGAAACTTTATGCCCAGTATGACAACAAAAAACTTTTCTAGGAAAATAAAAATAGCATATAAATATATAGTTTTAAAAAACTTAAAATCTTACTTGATGGGTAACCCAAATTTCCAATTTTCAACAAACTCGACCGCAAGCCAAACAAAATGCTAAAGAGAATATAAATTGCTGCGCATACCCGCAAGAATAACGTCGTTAAACTTTGCGACAACTCCCAGACAGAGATAAACTAGATCAAGCGCGAAGCAGAGTTCTTTTTTAAACTCAAATTAAAGTTTTCTGTGCAATCGATTTAATAAACAATTCCAAACTAAGCAAACGGACAGACATGGTAGGAGCTGCCACATTGAACAACAGGGGAAACACAATTTTCGAGCAAATTATGTACACTAGAGGCCTGAAAAGTAAAATATTTTAAGGCGTCTTTCTTTGCAGCTTACACAAACGAAGCCATGGCCAAATAGTACGATAGGACGCTAGGGCAACGAAATGTACACTAAAACAGACGGGCCATAAAGTACATAGGTTTGCTTGTGCTAGGTGACACAAAACATTGCCTAATAAAGCGGCACAAATTGTTTTAATAAGTAGCGCAAAGCACTTGGCCAAAAGTGCACTTAAACCCCAAAAAAGGATCAAGTTGTTAAACAGTCAATGCTCAATTGTTGTGTCTAAAAGTTTGGCATAAAAAAAAAAAAAAATAGAATCAAAATGAAAATGTATAAGAAATAAAAAGTTTTGCAAACAAATAAAATAATTCGAATATAATAGTTTTGCTTCATTGGAATAAATGGTAAATGTGAAATAAAAGTACATACTTTTGGGAACATTATGTTTTTTGGCGTACCTTAAGGGCAGCTTTAAGGTTAAAAAGTGTATCAAAATATGCAGAGGAGGCAGCTGGCGAAATCACAAACAAGCATTCATTTGCATAATATGAATAAGTATGATATACGACCAAATAGGGCAGCCAGGACTGCCCACTACAACAACAACAACAACAACAAGAGTAAAAATAAGTACAGAAAAAACGGGCTTTATTTTCACAGAATTTTTTCCAGGCTTTTTCATATATACATATTTATATATATACTATAAAGCTGGCAAAGAGGTTTTCGGGGTGTGCAGAGTATTATTTTTCTTAATGCATAATTTAACAGGTGGCGTTGGTAAGGGCGGGTAGATGAGAGGCATAGCAACAGAAAGCGCGCACAAAAGCAGGCAACAATCAACAACTGCGTGTTGTTATTCAAAGCACACTCATTCACACTAAGATGGCAGTAGGATAAACTGAGGACTAACGAGGCTAAAACTGAAGCTAAGGCTCTTACTCTTATGCACAGTGGCTACTCTTGGTTTGAAACAAGCACACAAAAGGAACATAAACGTGGCTATTTCATATTTTTGGTGTCAATATTTGTCACTTGATTTTGGTTTTATGCGCAAAGTTTTTTTTTTCAACAATGTCACATTTATGCGCTATACATAATCACCACACACACACACTCACTCAGTTACACTGATATACACGCACACATTTCTAAGCGCCAGCAAAAGCAATTTTGTATATTTATGCTCAAATTTTTATGCATTTTTTGTTTTTATTCTTTTTTTTTTGTAGAACTGTATATAATGTGTTTGTTTGTGTGTGTTATGGGAAAAAATTTCGGTTACAGTACGTTTGAGTACGAGCCAAAAAACTCGAACCACTATTTACAACTCCGCTTGAGTGTAAGTTTCAAACTCGACTGAAGCGTTGAGCGTTTTGTGTGCGTCTTTTATGTGCAGAATTTCACTCAAAACGAAGCCCAGCGCCGAGTGATTCTCACTCGCCTACGCGAATATCTTAGTCCCGAGTGGTTCGTGAGCAGTTCGTTCGTTCTCTTTGACTCATTATTGCTCTGTAGTTATTGTGAAGTGCAAAGGTGATATACTACGTGCGATACGAGCTTGAATTACAACAAGTTGATACACTGGTGATAGTTAAACTGTTTGGGAAAGCTTCTGAGATACAAACATAATTTGTTTGAAATTTTCTTTTATTTGCAAAAGTTTAACCAACAACTTTCATTTCCTGTTACTTTTTCCAAAACACGATATTCAACAGAGTAAAAATCAAATGCATGACAGCTAAAATATAGAATTGACTCAGTGCTAAGTAACATAGAATACAAACGAGTATTTGTGTACGCATTACAGAATGTCTTCCATACATGAAGCTAGAGGGAATACACCGGAATGCTGGAATTTTTCAGAAGTAGTTTACATACACAATTTTTGTATTATATTGGCCAGAATATATCAAATGTTTACTTATAATGGGCTGGTAGTAAACCAGAAATGTTATTTAAGATACTTTTAAAGTGCTCAAAAGTAATAAGCTACGTGTATATTATTTTTCACAGCATATATGTGATTTGAAGTGAGAGAATCTGTGATAGACAGTCAGAGTAACTCTTGCAATTTGGGCATAGGAAATCAAAAACCAGTGGCACATACAACCCAATCATCAATACATTTCCAAACGAAAACACTCACATCCGCTAAGTACTTATGCTCTTAATTAAAGCAACAAATATTAACTAGTGCCGCATATCCCTGTGTGTAAGTTCGGTCTTCCTTGAATTCCGGCTGATAAGCGCAAGCACGTGGTACTGAAATATGACCCAATACAATCTTATAGCCCAGTCAGACAAGATAACGCCGGCTTGTAACCGCCCCGCCCCAATTGCTGCCCACGTAAGCAACTCAAGCATCAGCTATGCGCATATCAAAGCCCGATATTTTGCCAACCAGTCTGCCCACATTGTCGCCCACTTTGCCAAGGGTAGCGCTGATTCGCTTCAGTCAAAATACTCGAGGGACATTCAGAGAGAGTGCGATGTTTTTCCATGTTTTCAATGCGTTGGCGTAACACTCAAAACTGAGGGAACTGAGCAAAAATGGTAAAAGCTTTAGTCGTACCTTTGTATGTTTGTCTTTTGGACAGCATCGCTTGTAATGGCAATTATGTTAAGGGTTCGACTGGGAGACTTCAACTTGCCCTTTATCGCATACACTTTGATAACTGCCAAAAACATATTTAAGATTTATTTTCACTAAGTGTAAAGTACTTAAACTTAACAACATTTAAAAAATAAACAAAAAAAAAACCAAATTACTTAAGAGGCTAAATACATGCGAAAATTCTAACGCGAATGATTTGCTGGATCGCACGTCATTCTTTAATGGCATTGGAAATTACTTTGCATTAGTTGTGCATTTGGAATATTTCTTGGCGCTGCTCTATACGAATGCTGACCACCCTTGAGGAAGTAACTTTGGCTACCAGGACTTTAGCTATTAGGCAATGTTGCAACTTTCCAGCGAGGATTCGGATCAGAACATGAGCAGTGAGTATTTAAATTAAATTGAAGTCTCTTGAAAAGTTGAAATTGAAAACTTTCTTGCAGCACGCGCCTGGTTTTATCAGACGTGCAACCAATTTGGATGGTGCACCATAACGGCCGAATCGTCCTTTGGCAGTCAAGTGGCTTTGTGGTACTTTGAACAGCTGTGTCTAGATGTTGAGATGCATTTGGCCCTGGCCAGTCACCGGCGGCTCTAGCCGTGGGCGTTGCACAGTTTGGTGGGCTCGATTTCTACCAGAGCGTGCGAAACCATGAGATGCTCTTAACGCATGGCGAGTTGGATCCATGGCGTGCTCTAGGGCAACAGAGGGGCAACCAGGCTCTGGTTATGGCCGGTGATTAACATGCAATTAGCTGTGTAAACTATGCATTATTTTGTATCCTCGAAGCAGGGTACTCGCATGTGGAGGACCTAGCTGGCATCAATGTGCGGGATAGTGTGGAAATGAATCTGGCCAAGTAACGTGTCATGTCCTTTCTGCGGCGTCACATAACAATCATCATTATTTATAGTATAGTATAGAATAGTATAGTTGGGTTGGAACGCACTTATCCATTATTAAATAAACAGCAACTTCTCCTTCTCCGTGGTCCACGTGGAAACCAATTTGTAAATTCCTTTACACAACCATTCCTTGGAGGCGTTGTGGCATTACTTTGTTCTCCTCCCTGGTTCTGGGTAAACACATAGACAAATTGAGTGACACTTGAACGTAAGTGAGATAAGTGTTTGGACCTCTTATGTGTGTGTCTGTGTGCGTCTGTCGAACAATTGTTTACTAAGCTCGGGAACTTGACACAGCAATTTCTGTTGATTAAGAAAATTCACTTATAGTTGATGTTTACTTTACTTGTTAGTTTTGTTCTTCCTACATCATAGGTATAGTCCAGCGGAACTAATAGATTATTTAATGGATTGACATTACCTGCAATAAAAGGTTGTGCAGATTCCGACAATAAGAACAACTATTCGTTAGGCTAAAAATTCTCTTACATGCGCCAAATACTAGCACTAACTGTACGCGTAAAGTATAGGGATCAGGGTATCGTCTAGTCGGGATTTCTCGACTAGAGCCTTCTTACTTGTTTCTAATGTTTTAAATGCCGTCTCAAATGTTTCCAAATTCAAGATTTTGTTGTTATCGACCCCATGTGTATATCGGAAACGGGATGTATTATCGAAAATCGAAAACAAACTTGTACTGCCTAGGGATAAGGCGAGCTTAAGTTTCACATCTGGAGTCTCTAGCTCTTATAGTCTCTGAGATCGACGCGTTCATACATACAGACGGACAGACGGACATTTTTTTTTTTTTTTTCCTGGGCAAATGCTGAAGCGTGGGGGGGGCACTTTACGTGCCGTAGTCGGGCTCCTGTGCCTTAACGGCAAGTATACCGACTAAAACCCCTCTCCCCGGGCGATGTTGCCTTTCCCATGCGGTGAAGGAATTTGCGAAAGTAGCCGTGTCCTGAAAGAAACTGTGTCAGGTAGTAATCTACTTGTCCATGCTTTCTTTCGGTCCACAGCTTCACGTCTGTTATGAGGCGCGCAGTCCATCTCCCCCTACTTTCCTCCTCCCAGAGGCTCTGCCATGCATTGAATGTCCTGGCTCTCTCTTCAAGGTATACGTTTTCCCCTTCACCTGCGTTTCTCCTCAGGAAAACCGCCCGCAGCTCATTAGCTAGAAGTATTATGGGTGTGACCCCCGCAATCACCAGAGCTGCCGGAAACCGTGCGGTATGCGGAAGCCACCCTTAAAGCCCCCCTACATTGGACTTGCGCCAGCCTCTTCCGGTATTTTTCTACGTTTAGAGAGTCTGCCCAAATCTCCGCTCCGTAGAGCAGTACCGACTGAACCGTGCTCATCAGAAGGCGGCGTCTACTAGGGGATGGGCCTCCAAAGTTGGCCATAAGTCTGCTGAGCGCAGTCACTCCACCTGCCGCCTTGTCTGCCGTCTGTTTGATCTGTTGGAAAAAATTCAGCTTGGAGTCTATCATTATACCCAGGTATCTGACCGCCGGTTTCGACGTCACCATGACTCTCACCGTGATGATTGTTGGTATTCTTTTTTTGGTCAGGACTACCACTTCTGTTTTTTCTAGCGCCAGTGATAGCCCATGTTCCGTCATCCAGCTGCTGACCGTCCTCATCACCTGGTTGAGCTTGAGCTGTGCCCTTGGTAGCTCACTCTCACTCACTATCAGGTGAAACAATTTGTTGGTCGTTGTCTCCAATTGGCAATGTTTCGGTTCACGTACCGAAACAATAACTAAAAGAGATCTCTGGAACACTAAATCCCAGTTGCTCTCAGCCGTTCCCAGCTTGAACAGAACGTAAACTACTCAAATCTGCACATAAGCGACGTTGTAAAACTAGAGCATAAAGTTCCTGAACTTCATTAAGATATTGAGACAGCTTTCCAATCCAACTGACGAGAAATAACCGTAAGGGATGTACCCTGATGGAATAAAAATAAAGTTCTAAAAACTTGAGCAACATGGTAAGCCTTAACAAATTACAAGGAATCACTGAGAAAATCTAAAAATCTAAAATGCAAAAAGATAACTTAAACGGTATTTGCGCCCTTAAAAAACCAAATAGGAGCTATACGTGCACTGTCAAGAGGCGGACAGAAAAACCACTGATTAAATATGAATATTTAGTATTTTCTATTCTAAACAAGTAAGAAGGCTCTAGTCGAGAAATCCCGACTAGACGATACCCTGATCCCTATACTTTACGCGTACAGTCAGTGCATGCAAGTATATGTGTGTGTGTGTGTGTACGCGCATAATGCATAGTGCATACAAAACTTCAATGTCCCATATCTCCGGTGTTTATTATCCGATTTCGATAAAAATTTCACCGATTGTCATTATTTTGTTTTATAATTCAAATTGCATCTCAAAGTTTTCCAAATTCAAGATTTTGTTGTTATCGATCCCATGTGTATATCGGAAACGGGAAGAGTTATCGAAAATCGGAAACAAACTTGTACTGCCTAGGGATTAGGCGAGCTTAAGTTCCAAATCTGGAGACTCTAGCTCTTATAGTCTCTGAGATCGACGCGTTCATACATACGGACAGACGGACATGGCTATATCGACTCGGCTGTTGATGCTGATCAAGAATATATATACTTTATGGGGTCGGAGATGCTTCCTTCTGCCTGTTACATACTTTTGCACAAATTCATTATACTCTTTTTTCCCATTTTTAATGGGATCAGGGTATAAAAATTAATATTTTCTTTCATTTATGCATTTGCATTTGCACCGTGTAAGAAAAAAGTTTTTTGTATTCTCTCTTACCCATTAAAAATAGGTAAAAATGGTATAATGGTTTTGTGCAAACGAAGGTAACAGACAGAAGGAAGCACCTTCGACCCCATAAAGTATATATATATTCTTGATCAGCATCAACAGCCGGGTTAATAAAGCCATGTCCATCTGTCCGTCCGTCCTTATGTATGAATCCGTCGATCTTAACGAGATTATAAAAGCTAGAGACTCCAGATTTGGAATTTAAGCTCGTCTTATCCCTAGGCAGTACAAGTTTGTTTTCGTACAAGTTTGTATGGAACATTGAAGTTTAGTATGCGCGTACACACACATACCTGCAAGCACTGACTGTAGGCGTAAAGTATAGAGTTCAGGGTATCGTCTAGTCGGGATTTCTCGAGCCTTCTTTCTTAAAGAGCCTTCTTTCTTGTTTGTATTTATTTCGAAGTTGCACAGTTCAATAACGACGTCAAAGTTTTATTTTCATCTCTTAAACATTTCCATTTTTAGATTTAATATGTAACACAAAACTTTCTTCTCTTCACACCGATAATTTTATTGCATTTCGTTTCTTTTTATACCCTGATCCCATTAAAAATGGGAAAAAAGGGTATAATGCTTTAGTTCAAAAGTATGTACCAGGCAGAAGGAAGCATCTCCGACCCCATAAAGTATATATATTCTTGATCAGCATCAACAGTCGAGTCGATATAGCCATGTCCGTCTGTCCATCTGTCTGTCCGTCCGTCTGTCCGTCTGTCCGTATGTATGTACGCGTCGATCTCAGAGACTATAAGAGCTAGAGACTCCAGATTTGGAACTTGAGCTCGCCTAATCCCTAGGCAGTAAAAGTTTGTTCCCAATTTTCGATAACTTTTCCCGTTTCCGATATACACATGGGATCGATAACAACAAAATCTTGAATTTGGAAAACTTTAAGATGCCATTTAAAACATTAAACAAAATTATGACAATCTGTGAAATTTTTATGAAATCGGTTGGAAAACACCGGAGATATGGAACATTGAAGTTTAGTATGCAGTATGCGCGTACACACACATACCTGCAAGCACTGACTGTAGGCGTAAAGTATAGGGTTCAGGGTATTGTCTATCTATAGAGCCTTCTTTCTTGTTTGTATTTATTTCGAAGTTGCACAGTTCAATAACGACGTCAAAGTTTTATTTTCATCTCTTAAACGTTGTCATTTTTAGATATAAATATGTAACACAAAACTTTCTTCTTTTCACACCGATAATTTGATTGCATTTCGTTTCTTTTTTAGAATTTTCTTTTCTTGACGTAAGTAATTTATTTAATTGTTCGTTAATTATAAACAACTTCCGAAACTGTCGTCGTCGTTCTCCTTCTATATCGTCTTCCCCCTTTGCCGTCGTCTTTTATCCACCCTTGAGCGTAGCCAACACCGATAATTATACCGAGAACTAAAAGGACACCAACGATAATGGCTATGACGATTATTTTCTTCTTCCTTGACCACTCTGACCAATGACACATTTTGCAATAGAATTCGAATGTACAAGACTATAAACTATATACCGGAAATTTGTTTTAGTATTTTTGAGTTCATTGTTTAAACCTAAAAATAACAGTACAAATTTTAAGAGTATATGAAAAGCCTACTGTTCGAATTCACTGTGCAACATTTTTTTAACTAAATTTTCAGACATAGCCCAACTTTATGGCGAGAAAGTGTTACTGTCTTTAAATCTACACATGCCGTGCACAAGGATTCTTGGAAAGCTGGAAGGCGTCTGCACTAAACATGTCAAGCTTAAAACAGGAATATAGGGATAACATAAATATGTATCATTTGGACGCAACAGGAGGATTCGCTGTAAGTGCAATTTGGCATTGTATTGTTTATATTTTTATGATGCAACAAGTAGACAGAGAGAACAACGTGTAATACAAACCGGAAAGCTTGTGTAAATTTAAAAAGAAGCGGGTGTTGAGTTATTGAAGCCAAAGTTTTTACATTGTATGTGTTGTTGTATGTGGGCATGAAATGTGAAATTGCTTTCAACCATATGCACATGTGAAAACATATGTAGCTGCTACTCGACGATAGGGGCGCTTAACGGCTATGGAATGCTATGAAAAGTTATTATTATTGGCGCACGTTGTTAATGTTCTTGTTGTTTTCACGCTCATTGCCATTTCCGATGTTTTTGTTGCGCGAAAATTGCGAATTGCAAATTGCCTGAATTGCACAGTTGATGTTAAGCAGCGACGCATTTATTCACTTCTTTCGAACTCATGAAAAGGATATAATGGTATTTGAACAAGTAAGAAGGCTCTTGTCGAGAAATCCAGACTAGACTATACCCTGATCTCTATACTTTACGCGTACAGCCAGTGCTTGCAAGTATGTGTGTGTGTGTACGCGCACACTGCATACTGCATACACAACTTCAATGTCCCATATCTCCGGTGTTTCTTAACCGTTTTCAATAAACATTTTACAGATTGTCATTATTTTATTTTATAATTCAAATGGCATCTCAAAGTTTTCCAAATTCAAGATTTTGTTGTTATCGATCCCATGTGTATATCGGAAACGGGAAGAGTTATCAAAATCAAAAACAATCTTGCACTGCCTAGGGATTAGGTAAGCATAAGTTCCAAATCTGGAGTCTCTAGCTCTTATAGTCTCTCAGATCGACGCGTTCGGACGGACAGACGGACATTGCTATATAGACTCGACTCTTGATGCTGATCAAGAATATATATACTTCATGGGGTCGGAGATGCTTCCTTCTGCCTGTTATTGTTTTTGGTTGGAGCTGCAGTGAACCCCACATGATGTGCAACCTCTAGGCAATGTCTGAAAAGTCGTTTGCAAAAATTGTCAACAATACAGACAACAATTTATTTTGCTGAGCTGCTATTAAGTAGATAAATAAATATGGCTTTGTTTCAGCCCTGTTTCAGCGGTGTTTTTCCGAAGGCAGAAATTGTAATCATCTTCGACATTAACTACTGCTTATATACACACATATACATATACGAGTAGAATAGAATGTTTTTTATACCCTGATCCCATTAAAAATGGGAAAAAAGGGTATAATGGTTTTGTGCAAAAGTATGTAACAGGCAGAAGAAAGCATCTCCGACCCCATAAAGTATATATATTCTTGATCAGCATCAACAGCCGAGTCGATCCGTCCGTCCGTCCGTCCGTCTGTCCGGCCGTATGTATGAACGCGTCGATATCAGAGACTATAAGAGCTAGAGACTCCAGATTTGGAACTTTAGCTCGCATAATCCCTAGGCAGTACAAGTTTGTTTTCGATTTTTGATAACTCTTCCCGTTTCCGATATACACATGGGATCGATAACAACAAAATCTTGAATTTGGAAAAATTTGACAATGATGACAATCTGTGAAATTTTTACTAAAATCGGTTGAGTAACACCGGAGATATGGGACATTGAAGTTGTGTATGCAGTATGCAGTATGCGCGTACACACACACACACATACTTGCAAGCACTGACTGTACGCGTAAAGTATAGGGATCAGGGTATCGTCTAGTCGGGATTACTCGACTAGACCCTTCCTACTTGTTTTTAATTATTTTTGTTGCTCCGCAACATTAAATAAAAAAAACTCTACATTATTGCGTCCAACATTCTTATAATTTTTTATAGTTGTTATTGAAATTATCGAATAATTAAAGTGAAAAAAATATTGCTTAACATACTAGTTATATCTATGGAGAATAATTTAACGCAAAAATAATGAAACAAATGCCGAAACTAATTTTCGCACACTTTATTGTCTTTGTAAATACATAATACCAACTTGTGTTTATTCTTTTATATGCAGGGATATTCATATATCAGCTAATTCTTAAGAAATTGGTAAGAATTTTTAAAATGATCAGTTGAAATTCGAGCTAAGCTTGTTGCCGGTGTGGAGCTACCGTATCGGAGAAACGGTGGGAATGCGGAAAGAAAGTGGCAACGCTTGAGAGACGTATAGAATTATTATCAAACGTTTTGAAAACACAAGAGCTATTATTCCTTAGCAGGCTCTTGTCGAGAAATCTCGACTAGACGATACCCTGAACCCTTTACTTCATAAATGTACATGTGTGTGTGTGTATACGCGTATACTGCATACATTATTTAACTTCAATGTTCCATATTTTTCAACCAATTTAATAAAAATTTTACAGATTATCATTATTTTGTATAATGCTTCAAATGCCAAATGTCAAAAGTCAAAGATTTCCGAATCCAAGATTTTGTTGTTATTGATCACATGTGTCTATCGGAAACGGGAAGAGTTATCGAAACCTTGAATCGAACTTGTACTGCTTAGAAGTTAGGTTAGCTTATGTTCCAAATCTAGCTCTTGTAGTCTCTGAGACCAACGCGTTCATACATACCGACGGACAAAAGAACATGACTATATCGACTCGGCTATTGATGCTGATCTAGAATATATATACTGTATGGGGTCGAGATGCATACTTACATATGTTACATACATAACATACTTTTCCACTAAGCCATTATACCCTTTTAACCCATTTTCAATTGGTTCGGGGTATAAAAAACATCGCAAAAGAACACATATTTGCATTTGGCTGGGAAAAGCTGTGGCCACTCAAGAAGACGCATGCGCTCACTTGCTGGCACTCAGGGGAAAGCTCGCTCTCTTTGGCTTGCAAGTAACTTTGATTATGAATGGCATCCTGTTGCTCGAGCGAGCTCGTAACAGGTGGCAAGGCTTCGATAGCGCTCAATGCGCAGGGAAACAGCTTTACTGTGACGAATGAAGGGGGATATTGGGAGCAGATTTAACAACGGCAGCCACCCTCATAAAAAAAAAATTTGTGAGCGAAACTTCAAGCAATGTTTGAGAGAAACTGCAGACACCTTGACACTGTGACACACAAAGATATTTGCAGGTGTTGGCGCCAAGTTGAAATTACAATAGCAACGTCAACAGCAACAGAAACTGAACCAACAGGAATAAGTCACAGCTAAGTCTAGTTTCAGGATTGTTGCCATGAGTTTAGCTAATTGCACTCTTATCTCTCAATTTTTCCAGCACTGTCTTTTTATACCCTGATCCCATTAAAAATGGGAAAAAGGGTATAATGGTTTTGAGCAAAAGTATGTAACAGGCATAAGGAAGCATCTCCGACCCCATAAGGTATATATATTCTTGATCAGCATCAACAGCCGAGTCGATATAGCCATGTCCGTCTGTCCGTCCGTCCGTCCGTCTGTATGTATGAACGCGTCGATCTCAGAGACTATAAGAGCTAGAGACTCCAGATTTGGAACTTGAGCTCGCCTAATCCCTAGGCAGTACAAGTTTCTTTCCGATTTTCGATAACTCTTCCCGTTTCCGATATACACATGGGATCGATAACAACAAAAATGTACTATATCGACTCGGCTGTTGATGCTGATCAATAATATATACTTTATGGGGTCGGAGATGCTATGTTACATACTTTTGCACAAAACCATTATACCCTTTTTTCCCATTTTTAATGGGATCAGGGTATAAAAATGCGTTACAAAAACTTATTTAGAGTAATGTCGGACAAAATGCTCTTAACTTTGTGAAAATGAAAACATTAATGGAAAAACATAATAATTATGAAATAAATGTAAAAACTTGAATTGTTAGACTTTAAAATGTATAAATTCAAATAAAAGTATTTCCATACACATCAGTGTCTATAAATAATTCAAATTATATTCATATATAACAAAAATGATGTTCTTGTGCGCAAATATTGAAGAAGTATTGGGAAAATCGGATTTATTAAAGTAATATCAAGATTAATTACGGTCATATCACGATTTCCCCTATTTGGCTGCCACCTGGTGGGGGGCTCGACTCGGAGCACGATAAGCCCGACGTGCTACCTTGTCGCTCAGAGCAGTCCTGGGGAAGGAACCCCTAAACCAACAATGAGTATTGAGAGAAACAAAAAAGTTACGGCGCAGGGTGTCGGATCCCCAGTACCGGCGCCGTCAGGGGTGTTCTAGCGGGCCCCGGAGCGTCCGGCCTACGGTTCTGCTAAGGAGACAAATAAGAATGGAGTGCGACCGACTCGAAGTGCCACAGCATCGAATGCTAGTGGGACCAATAATGGTCTATTTACAAATAGGTAAAAGACCACATCAAATGACTTCAAACCTGGTCTTGCAACTCTGGAGGACGCCTTCTCGGCCATGCAGAAAAACCAGTCAGACGTAGAAATTCAGTCTGTCAAAAAAGTGTTTTCGCGTGTAGAAAATTGTATGTTTTTTCACTTCAAAGGCAAAAATATAACTGTAATATGGCTCTTTAATTTATTTATTTCTTAATAATATATTTAAACCATTATTCATTAAAGAACAAAAAGGTTATAACAAAAACAAATTAACTCTAACTAAATTTGACTGTCAACAAAGTGTTTTCGTCATTGCTATTCTTGCATTCTGTCGTCTTTCTTGCTAGTACAGTTATAGTAACAGTTATTTTTGCATAGCAGGTTATCATGTGCGCATATTTAAAAGAATTCCGTTTGATGTCGTCCAACTGGTTTATTACGGCAAATCTACAAAAGACATTGCCAATATGCTCCAGATCCAACAAAGAACTGTCCAAAACAGAATACGGCTGGCAAAAACTGATAATAGACTGGAAAATAAGGTAGCAAGTGGAAGACCGCCAAAACTGTCACATAGAGAATCGCGTGGAATAATGCAAAAGGTTGACCAAAACCCGATGATCTCGACTAGAACTCTGGCGATTGGGGCTACACTAGAGTGTGGAGTTAATGTTTCTCACGAAACAGTCAGAAAAACAATAATAAGCCATAATTTCACGTCCCGGTCAGCTAGAAAGAAACCAATGCTGTCTGCAGTAAACGTGGAAAAACGCCTTGGAATGATGTTATATTCTGTGATGAGACCAAGATAATGCTGCATTACAACGAGCGACCCAATAGAGTATGGCGGAAATCATTAGCAGCATTGGAAATGAAAAACATTGTACGGACGGTGAAATATGGCAAACTGTCGGTCATGGTGTGGGGGGTTTTTCAAGCAAGGGAGTAGGCGATTCGGTGTTTATTGAAAACACAATGGATGCTGTTCAGTATCTTAACACTTTAAAGGAAAATTTAAAGAACAGCGCTAATAAATTTGGGTTTGATCGCAGCTTAAGTTTTATCAAGATAACGATCCCAAACATAAAGCTTCCAATGTGCGACTGTGGCTGCTATATATGTAACTGCGGAAAAGTTATTGAAACTCCACCCCAGAGCCCAGATATCAACCCAATTGAACATTTGTGGATATATCTAAAAAAGAAGGTCGCACAAAGACGCCCCACATCACGGCCCATCTAAAAAGTATAATTTTAGAAGAGTTGAGCAATATACCAATAGTATACATAGAAAAATTAGTTAATTTAATGAGTTGAAGACTTAATGCTGTTGTTACAGCCAAGGGCTATCACACTAAATATTACAAAATACATTTCATAAGTTTAGCTTTATGTTACTACCCGATCCATAAAGACGAAAACACTTTCTTGACAGTTTAGTTAGAGTTAATTCGTTTTTGTTATAAGAAATAAATAAGTAATGCATAAAAAATTTCAAAAAAAAATTTAAAGAGCCATATTACAGTTATATTTTTGCCTTTGAAGCGAAAAACATACATTTTTCTTTCTTGAAAGACTGTACACATTGTCACTTAAAGGTTTACACAATGTGAAAAATGGGAATTTTTTCACTTTAGAGATGTATGGTCACACCGGTTGTTATTTGTTATTTTTTTATTATTTTTTATAAGTAATTCAGTCAATTATATCTTAAACCTATTAAACAGAACTTAAAAAACATTAACATTAACAAAGAACAATTTTAAATACTAACAAAGGCACTAAAATCAACTGCCACGAAAAGGTTTACACACCTACGTTTTTGGTGCATTTTCGATGTGGAATTCATATGTACAGTTACTTTTAATTAAATTAAAAATGCGCAGATCTATAAAAGTCCAAGTTTTTTTGGCCAGATCACTTGAGAATGAGATGAAGAATGATTGTGGAATCACAATATCTCGCGAATGTGGCCTACAAAATTTTTAAGTACCTACCCAAAAAAAAAACGCAACCAGCGCTTGAAAACCAATACTATTACACCGATTGTACAGCTCGAGATTAAGGGTAGGTACTTAATATGGATATAGGCCACATTCGCGAGATATAGTGATTCCACAATCATTCTTCATTTCATTGGCAAGCGATCTGGTCAAAAAAATATGGACTTTTATGGATCTAAGCATTTTTAAATTAATTAAATGTAACTGTACATATGAATTCCACATCGAAAATGCACCAAAAACGTAGGTGTGTAAACCTTTTCGTGGCAGTTGATTTTAGTGCCTTTGTTAGTATTTTAAATTGTTCTTTGTTAATGTTAATGTTTTTTAAGTTCTGTTTAATAGGTTTAAGATATAAATGACTGAATAACTTATAAAAAATAATAAAAAAAATAACAAACAACAACCAGGGTGACCATATAGCTCTAAAGTGAAAATATCAAATATTTTTCCTTTGTGTAAACCTTTAAGTGGCAATGTGTATGTATACTTGTACTTTTTATTCAATGGCATTCACTTACGTTCTAATCTTCGTGGCTCGATCATTTCAGTATACATAATAAGCGCTTACGATACATCGATAACATGATGGTTGTAATCAGGGTTACCAGACTTACGACTACTTAAATTTTGTGATGCTTAGCATTTAACTTAATTTCAACAGTGGCTAAGGCGTCCCAACGATAATGGAATACTACAAGATAGGATTCCAGAGGCTGTTATTTGTTAACAGAAACGATAAAACCTGTAAGTAAGCACCTAGCACGTATTACGATATTGTTGAATACGATATTGCGTCCGATGCGCCAGACGAAGATTTGTTGTTGCTATATTTCATTGTGCCGTTGTGTGGTGGCCAGACGAAGATTTGTTGTTGCTGTATTTCATTGTGCCGTTGTGTGGTGGCCGAAGTTGAGATTTTAAATATTCGACTTTTGTTTCTGTCTGCTTGCTATGCCTCAAATGGGTGGGTAGTATAGACTTTATATGAACTTTGTGAAATTGTATGGCTAATCGTGATAAACTTAACTATGACTTCTATCATACATATACGTGTGTATATATTATGAGTTAGGTAGATCATTAATGACTTATAGAACATGTTTAAATTGACTTAATACCAAATTAATACTAACCATAAAATAAACACATTAAGCTTTCAAATACTTGTCCGTGTATTATAAATATACATTAATAATTGCATTGACTTGTAATGAATATTGTAATAAAGGGTATAAAAACACATTGAGCAGCGGTTGCGTTTCAGCAACGACAACCGGCACGTGTTGTTGTTGTTTGTTCTTTTGCGTCTTGCCTTTTTCCCGTTACAATACACAAAACGACGGCCCAAGCCCATACACAGCCAGCTGCAGACGATTTGCCTTCGACACCAACGAGCATACAAACACAAACATACATATGTATGTATGTACATACTCATTGATCGGCAACAACAAAATCTTACAATACAAGTAAAAAGAATTTCTGCATGTACAGACAGACCATGACCTACGACAAACTCTAAACAGCAAAGCAATAACAAATCCAAACAAAACTCACATGCATACACACAAATACGGACCTAGGCCTAAGCCACCCTGAATCCGTTTGGCGATCGGCAAATTAACAACATTTAAAAATTAAAAAAACATTTGTTTTAAATGAAATAAATGTTTGATTTATACATTAATTTGCCATCGGCAAAACATAATTTTGTATTTTCAACTTAAACATTTCTAACAGCTATACCATTTTAGGCAAAATAACCAGCAGCCCAGCAATTCCAAAAGTATCAAATAATTAGTTTGTTTTTTATTTGAGATACTCTAAAGTTGCTTTTGCGTGAGCTCTGATAAAGACATATGTACATATGTATGTACATATGAGGTTTTCGTTTTAAAAACGAACCAAGGCCACATGCAGCAGGCCAGCTGCAGACGATTTGCCTTCGACACCAATGAGCTTACAAACACAAACATACATATAAGTACTCATTGATCGACACAACAAAATTCACTAGAAAGTAGGCACCAGTCGAGAAATCGCGACTAGACGATACCCTGAACCCTTTACTTCCTTCTGCCTGTTACATACTTTTGCACAAATCAATATACCCTTTTTCCCTTGTTAGTGGGTTCAGTCTGTAACAAGCAAATTTACTTCAGTCCATACACAAAACAAAAACAAATTCATACACGGCGGCAGACAGAAATGGATACGCAATAAACGAAAATACGAATATCGTATGAGGGAAAATAGGTGCTATTGTACAGAGCTCGTTATTTAACTGTAAAAAACGAGGGGAATTTATCTTCGTGTCTTGTAGTTATATCGTTTTTGAAGGCGTCCGCTAAGTGAACTATACTAGTGTGAACTATATTTCATCAAATACTTGTGTGTATCAACATTAATATGTCGAAATTTTTAATTAAGTTTGATAAATGTTGATTTTATAGTAACTCTTGATTTAACATGTTTACATGTCAACTTATATATATACATATAAATGTATATACACATATAAATGTTGGAATTACTTTGCTTGTGCTTATTTGAACAATGTTTTTTCTGAGTGTAAAACTGCACACGGTATAATAAATAGTTTACAAACCCAAGAAACTCGAAAAATCGGGCTTATTTGGTTAGCCGACCCATTGGTTTTGTTCAAATTAATGTAGTTTACGTTTATTTTCGATCAGCAACAACAGATGAGTCAGGTTAGCTCCAAGCCATATATGACGAGACGCTGCAAATAACTCAAATAAGCATAAACTTTTGAAAAAACCGCCGCTATATCGATTACGAAAAACATCGACACATTACCTTTTTTCGCAATGACATCAATCCTCTTTCGATACCATCGTCTATTTGCATTTAACACACTTGATTTATTTATTGCAAGGCCATTGCGTTTATGCTTACATTACATATATTTGCGTTTGTATTGCTACATTAACCTATTTTCAGTTAATAAACATTACAGTAAGTTAATATGGTAATACCCAAAACAATGTGGCCGCTGTTAAAGCCGTGACCGCCAAATCTAAGCGCAACTTAAATTCTTTGGTATTTTTTGTATGCACTCATACGGTAACATTCCATGTTTGATACTCTGTTCAACATGGATGAAGGAAGAATAAATAATTGGTTAAACGTAAAAAACGAGCAATTGCCAAACACAAATAATGACAACGAGACCACTCCGTTGCGAGACGAGGATATGTCATTGACAGTGTCAACGGTTTTCGGTACAGGCGGCGCCGGTTGGGAAAGCGATACTAATGCGGATGACGCCGTGAGCTCGCCCCCACTTTCGTGCCTTGGTCAGAATGTATCTATTAAACATAGCCCAAGTAATGACAACGATTTAACACCTATTCGAGAAGAGTCGCAAACATATCAGCCGAATCCCATCAAAACCGAGGTTGAAACAAACGGCGATCTTTCGGTCTTGTCGGACAACTCTTTGGACGGCTTAGAGGCAGTATCAATACCGCCAGTGCAAGAAGAAATTTTTAAGAAGGAGGAACGCAGACCATTAGATCTAGACTTCCTTAATGACGTCACTGACGACTTATTTGACTTTCCAAATGCATTCAGCCTAGAGGAGCAACTTGCAGCACCACAGCCAGCCACAGAGCCACAGCACAGAGACACAGAGTTACAGCCATCCATAGAGCACCAGTCAGGCAATGAATATACAGAAGAATCGCTAAGTCAGCTGATTGAAGATAAGCGCAAGCAGCTTGAGAAGTTGGAAAAAAAGAGAAAAAAACACAAAAAGGAGAAAAAACACGATGGCCATAAAAAACGACGTCGCAGCCGAAGTGGAAGTCCACACTCCAGTCGAAAGGTGCGACGTGTAGATGACACTTCCAAATCCAGTGATTCAAGGCAACTTTCTAGCACGGATGTTAAAGTGGACTTCATTCCGGTGCGAAACTGCGAAAAAAATCTCAAGATTATAAGTGTAAGCAGTTTAGCAAAAAAATGTCCTGCTGGAGGAGAAACAGCTGCGTCTTTACCACCGTTGACCGTTAAGGACAAACGCCGGCTGGCTGTGGAACGCGCAAAAACCGTACTTAATCTTTTGAGGCTACAGGCTGCCAAGGCGCCGGCGACAGAGTTTCTTGTGGTGGACACCTTCATGAAAACGCCACCAAGCCGAGCTTCCTATACGAGCAATGACATCTTTGAGAGCCCTTCGCCGCTGTGCAACAATTTTAATGTCAAGTACAATTTCAATTCGACAACCGGATACAACATAGATGTGGCCAAATGGGGCTTGCAACGCTTTCCAATGGAAACAACTCAATTGATGCGCATCACCGGCATTGATGCAGCACACTTAACGAAGCTAATGAGCAATTCTAAGATGGAGTTGCACAAGCTGCGCTCCCAACGTGCGGCTAAGGTGGAAGACGAGTACACAAACAACACTGGATTATATAAAAGTGTATCGACACAAACAGCTGCTCGCATTGACAATAACTCTCGAGATGCTGCTATCCAGGTTACAATGCCATTGACACAGGACGTCTTTTGGAATAGAACTGACTTTAACGAGATCAACTTGACGCAGCAGCAAGCCAATTTTATGCTGGCCTTAAAGGAACTCAGCTCACGAATGCCCAGATCAAATTCCTCGATTGATAAGCTTTACCAGGTGCTTCTTAGGGCCGTTGCCATTCATCGTTCAGCAACCAGATAAATGAATCATTTCCATCCAATCCAATGTAACCAAATAAAGCTGACTATCAAATATTTAATGTCAACATAAGGCCTGACAAGACGTATCCAAAGAAAGCACAAAATTTAATTCAAAACATATGTACTAATTTTGTTTTGGTTTCCTTTTTAATAAGAAAGAAAGAGCAAAAATAAATGTGTCAAATAACATAACTCATTAAGTAATTAATATTCTGCGTATGTATAAATAAATTGCAAAAAAAAAAAGCTAAATAGTTTATTCATCACCGGATGCTTTTTCATTGTCGCGGGATAACTGTGACTTTGCCGATTTTTACTTTTTCGTTTTGTTGTTGACAGGTTGTCTTCGAGCTTCCAGCTTCCAATTAGCACGGCTAATATCTGATAAAGAACCATCAATATCAATCCTAAATGGATGATTAACTGGATGTTTATGGATGTGCAGCGGATAACGCAGCTCTTGACCATTTGGCACTTTTGGAAATCTCTGAAAATTCATATTTGGGCCATGAGGATAGCAGCCAAGAAGTTTTGGTCGCTGGTCAAATGGCAATCGCATCTGTTGGCCAACTCCACAAATGTTTTGATTGTTATTCAAATGCATTTCGCTCATCGATTGCGTCAGGCTTGACACGCCAACGCATTTTTTTTTAGCCCAATGATAATACAAGTGCGACTTGAACTTCCCGAAGTTTTGTGTTTTAAATGTACACTGATTGCAATGTACAGGGCTAGTTGATCGCAATTTATCAATCAAATCATCAGAAAAGGGTTCAATGCAGCCTTTGGTGCGCAGTAGGGCGTAGAGAGCTTGAAATGATAAAAACAAATCGGTGTTGAAACTGTTCCATTGGTTAATGAAACGCATTTTTGCTGAACAGAAATCATCGGAAATGACATGCATGTTTAGACGATTCATAAATGCGTTCATCTTGAAGCCAATGCGAAAGTTGCTCGAGGGCAAATCCTGATTTTCTATTATTTCGTTAGCTAGTTTCATCATATGATCCAGAAGAGGCAAGTGCATAAGCTTTAACTGCAGAAAGCGAAAGCATAAGTTTTTGTATAGTAAAGACTTATTTACTTACCGCAGTTACATCTTTAATGTCTGCCTTGGGCAGAACAATAAAATGAAATTCAGCTCTTGGATAGTTTACATTGTTTATCACCGCCGCACGATCGGACTCTAGAACAACATCTTCACCTGCTTCTAATTTGCGGGTTAAGAATCCACGTTGATATTCCAAATCATTTTCTTTTTCAGCCATAGCGGAAAACCAAAACTATTGTAAAATCTCCAGAATATGGTTACAGCAGCTAGACTAGCAATAAAACACAATCTTGTTGTGAATACCGCTCAACAGTGTTGCAAATGGTTCTCAGAAAGATATACAAAAAAAAAAAAGATGACGAATGGAAGAAACACTTCTGACATCACAAAGTTCTACATTTCGCTTGGCTTGCTAGAGTGAACACTTTATCGCCTGTTGGTCTTCTTTGTGTTCGCTTTCATACGACTTCACTAAAGTGATTGCATTCAACACGACTCTCAAACTAATACAAACAAAGAAAACTGCAGTTTTTTTTAATAAACAATATTTTCAACGTACAATGGGAATGAAATTCGTTAATTACATAAAGTTGTTGGATTTATGAATAAATAGGTATACGAATAATGTTTATGCTTCTCGTTTTAATTCGCTTTTCTTATTATTTTGATTGTGCTGTTGTTTCTTAGGCCAGCTTTTCTTGAGGGGTTTCATTTTGTCGGCTTGAGTCGAGGCCTGACAATTACCATTATCATGCGACTGTTCTGAACCTAGATTTTTTGAATGTTTAATGTTGGGTTGCATGGTTTGGTTTTGCTTTTGAAAGCGTGCAGGTCCATTGTTATTATTCTGCCTGTTTTGGCCTTGGTAATGTTGAGGCCTGGGATTGTTTGATGTGACGTTTGTTGGATTGTTTGGTCTGAACATGTGCTGGGGCCTTGGAGCTGCAAAGCAAGTCGGACCTCCTTGACCCATGTTTGGAGACTGCCTAAATGGATTGAGTCGGGACTGATTTTGATGTGAAGGATGAGGCTCATTTAAAAAATTACCAGAAAATCTCATTAGATAATTTGGAGAATTCTGGTTATTGAATGGATGATTGTGGAATTGTGAAGTGGAAGCTAGATTCGGAACATTTATGTGAGGATTGTAGATAGCACCATTATGAGAATGCTGATTAAATTGCTGTTGCTGTTGATAAGGGTTTATCTGCCCCTCTGGAAGCGGCCCACGTTGTTTATAATGCTTCTGAAATCCATTTGGATATGGACCCAGTTGTTGTTGGCTGCTGATGCCCGGATGCTGACCCATGTTTTGTCGCCAATTCGGTATTTGCGGCTTTGTCTGAACAATTGGTTGAGGATGATCCTTAACTGGCTCGTCAAAGGTCTTTAACTCCAACTTGGTTTTGTCCATTATGCGAGTCAGCTCTTCAACTTGATTTTTAATCTTAAACTTGCTCTCTCGCTCTTTCCAATGTTCGTACAAGTGGCCCTTAAAGGCCACTAACATTTCGCTTTCAAAGTCACATTGGTTGCAGTGCAACGTTTTCGCTTTTCGCAATTCTTCGGCCTCACCGTCCGGTATTGCCTCAATAGAGCCCTGTATGCGCAACATGGCATAAGCAGTCTGATACGTTAGAAACAGGGCAGTGTTAAAGCTGTTCCAGTGCGATTTACGGCGCATGGACTGCGAATAGAAATCATCGGAGATGACATGCATACATAGCTTATTCATAAACGCATCCATTTTGAAGCCAATCAGAAAGTTGCAAGATGGCAAATTTTGCTGCTGTTCAATTATTTGATTCGCCAACTCCTTCATGTGATCCAAAAGAGGCAAGTGCTCCCTCGTCATCTGCACGACGTTGAACATTAACAGCGAAATATAAATTGATTGTGTGGTTAAACTTACTGCTGACACATTCGAAATGTTCTCCATAGGCACAACAAGAAAGTGGTGCAGCGCTTTGGGGTAAGCATCTTTAATTACCACTGCTAGATCGGTTTTAATAAGATGAGCCTGCATATTTTGCAATTCCCGAGACAAACTACTCTTAGCAAAACTCATTTTTGGATTCATTGAAAACTAACAAAAAATAAAAAAGTACGAAGGCGCTAGTCGAGAAATCCCCTGTAACCTATTTTAATATTTTATAAAAAGACCTGACAGTTTTCAACACCAGCTAAGGTTGAATGGAAATAAATGTGAGTACTTTTGAACAGTGTTGAGAAGTTCGCGCAGCCGGCATAATTCACGCACACAAATGCATGGAAAAAAGGTCTATATTGTTGTCCCGAAAAATTGTTTACAGGCATGTCTCAGTGCTGTTGTTGCAAGTGTTCCTTAAGCGATGGCATGTTTTTGGAAACAAACTCACACTGATTGCACGTCAGTGGCCTGACAAGCAACTCGTTCAGAATATCTTTGGAATAACGTTCAATGCAGCCCTCGTCTTTTAACTGGGCATATAGTGCTATTTTTAATAATATAATTAATTAATAACTGTTATAAGCTGATATTTGCCAACTCACTTTCGTATGGCACAAAAAACGACGTATTGAAGCTATTCCAGTGTTTTTTGGTTTTTAACCAACTTGAAACGAAATCCTTTGATATAACGTGCAAATGCAAACGTTGCATGCTCGGCTGGGCATGAAATCCAATTTGAAAACGCTCCCAATGTTCGCCACGCACTTCAATTATATTCCTAGCGAGCAGATGCAGCTCCTCCAACAGCGTTAAATGTTTCTTGCTCAACTATAAATAGAAAATAAACTTTAAAACAAAGAAAGCTATTTTTCGGTATGTTGAAAACAATTAGCATTTGAAAGGTTTACTTTTAAAAATAATTTTTTTAAGCATATAAATGATTTAATGGTACCTGAAAAATGCTGGCAATGTCTTCCTTAGGCAACACAAGATAATGATGACGCGCTTTTGGATATTTGTCGGCGATGACAACAGCTTTGTCTGTCGATATAATTAAATTTGCAGGTTCTAAGATTGTTTTGATTAGACCGACTTGCCAAGACATTTGTTTAACATCTGTTTTGCAACTGATCAGTTTACGCAGTATCGATAATTGCATTGAAACGATGTATTTAGTGTTGCATAACACCTGGTAAGCACAATGATGCGTGCGTCAGCGCGCTATTGCTGTGGCAAGCAATAACTTTCAACTTTGAACTTTAATCTTATCATAAGTATAACACATATAATATCAATTAATAAATACAAAAATGTGTTTAATATTGTGCATAATTTGGTTTATTATTAATACTCATATATAATATTTTGAATTATCCAGCACTGCGTACACATCACATGCAACCCTGCACGTAACCCTACTAACAACAACAATGATGTGCAAGAGCCGAGAAGAATATTATTTGTTTGGTCGTCGAAATGTGCTTGTGTGTAGCGTGTGGCCAAGTTAAAAAGTGTGCACCGCAACATACGAGAACAGACGAGCATTTTTTACGCAACGCATGCGAAAATTTCGAATACTTTTTAACTGGAATTCATTCAAATCTAATTTTGAAGCATCGAGTGCAGCGCCAAACTAACGGAAATTTGCATCTATGAATTGAAAGTACGCAATCCGAAACATCAAGAAAAAAAGATTACGCAAAGCAGTGAAAATCAAAATAAATAAACCCCTTAACATGGCGAACGCCACAGAATCAAAGACACGCCTTATGGCAGAACCGCTGCACATACAACGGTTGGAGGCGGCCTTAAATATGCGCCCCTTCATGCAAATGGCTCGTCAGGCATTAAAGCAGCCCCTAAGCAGCGGTGAAGAAAGCGGTAAAGAGCTCGACGCGAACCAGGAGCAATGCATTGACTCGGATGACTCCTCAACACGGGTAGGCGTTGTGAAGCTAAAGCCCAAGCAAAGACGTCGAAAGCGTCTCCTAGGCAGCAAAGAGGGTAACTTAATTGAAGATGCAAATGTGTTTTTTTTTAACGTAAAATATTCGTCTTCAACAGAGCGACAGAGCGTCAAGACCCAAATCTATAATTTCAATGATCTGACAAGCGATCGGGAATGGCTCTACGATGCACTACTGAGCGACACGGAAAGCGAGGGACAGGTGATAAGCGACGAGGATGAGTACATTCAACACATGCTTCGCGAACATATTCAAGAGCAGCGCCAGCGCAAGAACTACTACAAAAAGCCAACGGTTAGTCAACCCTACGTAACTGTGTAAGTTTATTTGGTATATTTATAATTATATTTCTTGTCGTACAGAACGCTCAATACGCTTATTATGGAAGTGGTTTTCTATCTAACCACGATGTATATGCGGAACGCCAGCAAGCAACAATGGGAGTGCGAAAACGGCGGCGTCGCACCAAGCAGGAAATACTACTGGCACGCCTGGCTGAGGCGCAGGCGGGCCCCAAGCCTGTGAAGCAAAAGAGGCGCGGCCGCAAGAAACGCCCCTCACTTGGTTCGCCAGAGTCTGGAGAGGTGCCGCCGTCAGAGTTGGGCAAGTATTGTTTTGGCGACACTCTGCCAGCCAACGATGACGATGAGGAGGACAATGGCGAAGTAGACTACAAGCGAGAGCTAGCCAATCTAGCACTAGACTATCCCGAAGAGGACGAGGAAATCGAGGAGGAAGTGGATGTGGTTGGCGCAACGGATGGTCAAGTGACGCGTGTGCGTCGCCGTCGCAAAAATCCCGAAGTACTAGCTGCACGCCGTCGACGCATTTGGCAGATCATGTCGAAAAAGGAGTCTGGCCGACTGCAGCGCATCAAAAGCAACAATCACAAGGAGATGCTGGCCAACTGCAAGCGCGTTGCCGGCATGTGCGCCAAGGTTGTCCGCCAGCGTGCCATCAACTCGCAGCGCACTATGAAAGAAACCGTGTGGCGAGCAAAGCGCCTCACACGTGAAATGCTAAACTATTGGAAGCGCTATGAGCGCGTGGAGCGCGATCAGCGTCGCAAGCAGGAGCGCGAAGCGGAGGAGCAGCGCAAGCAGGATGTTGAACTGAATGAGGTAAAGCGTCAGCAGCGTAAACTTAATTTCTTGATTACCCAAACGGAGCTATACGCTCACTTCATGTCCAAAAAACTTGGCAAGGGCACAGAGGCGGATCGGTTGGCTATACTTAGCCAGCTGGATGAGGAGCACAATGCGCGTCTGGCTGCTAACGATGACTACGATGCTGGGGAAATGAAACAGCTGGCGCAAGCGAATGCGGAGGCAGCAATGCAGCGGGATTTGAACAAAACGCGCACCTTCGATGTGCCCTTCAAGAAGGAGAAAATGTTGGAGCAGCTGCAGGAATTAGAGCAATCATTGCCAAAGCTGGAGAGCGAACAAATTAAGGATTTGCCGCAGCCCAATATGTTCAAGGGCACACTGAAGGGTTATCAGATCAAGGGCATGACCTGGCTGGCTAATATCTACAATCAGGGGATTAGCGGCATTCTAGCCGATGAGATGGGTCTAGGCAAGACTGTGCAATCGATTGCCTTTCTTTGTCACATTGCAGAGCATTATGGAACCTGGGGTCCCTTTCTGATTATTTCGCCCGCCTCCACGCTGCACAATTGGCAACAGGAGATAGCGAGATTTGCGCCTGACTTCAATGTGGTACCCTACTGGGGATCACCCAATGACCGCAAAATTTTGCGCCAGTTCTGGGAACAGAAGCATCTACACACACGCGAGGCCAGTTTCCATGTGGTTATCACATCGTACCAGCTAGTTGTGAGCGACTACAAGTACTTTAATCGTTTCAAGTGGCAGTGCATGGTTCTGGATGAGGCTCAGGCAATCAAGAGTTCCGCTTCGCAACGCTGGAAGCTTTTGTTGGGCTTCAATTGTCGCAATCGCTTATTGCTCAGTGGAACACCCATTCAGAATAGCATGGCTGAGCTATGGGCGCTGCTGCATTTTATAATGCCAACGCTGTTTGATTCGCACGATGAGTTTAACGAGTGGTTCTCCAAGGATATTGAATCGCATGCGGAAAATAAAACGGGCATCGATGAGCGTCAAATCTCTCGACTGCACATGATCCTAAAGCCTTTCATGCTGCGCCGCATCAAGAAGGATGTTGAGAATGAGCTGTCCGATAAAATTGAGATTATGGTCTACTGTCCGCTCACCATACGCCAGAAGCTGCTTTACCGTGCGCTCAAACAGAAGATTCGGATTGAGGATTTGTTGCACTTGGCCGGCGGTGGTTCCACAGCCTCTGCTGCATCGGATGGTGGCATTCAGGATCGCAACTTTACTTCAAATCTTATGAATTTGGTCATGCAGTTTCGCAAAGTCTGCAATCATCCAGAGCTGTTTGAGCGACGTGATGCCAAGAGTCCGTTTAGCATGCGCTGTGCCGAGTTTGTTCTATCCCGTTTGGTCTATAATGATGGGCTTATCCAGAGTGCACTGCCCAGTCGAAGGCACTTATTATATAATCGGTAAATGGTTCTTGTCTTTATAATTATACGCATTAAATTCCAATCTTTGTTTTTACGGTCTAACAGTTTCAACATATTTAAGGCGGAGCACATGCATCGATCTTTGTTTGATGATGTCAACGTCAACAGCTGCTTTAGTTACACCCGCCTTTGTGATTTATCCTTGTCAGACATGGAGGATTGTACCTGGCATGGCCTTATCGACTTGTCTGTATTTTATTTATAGCTTTGTTTTTTTTTACTTCAAACTTACTTATTTTAAATAATTTTTGCAGTCTCTTGCAATATCGCCGCGTGCTTGTAGGGCAGCCACTGCATTCATATCGTCGTCAGTGGTGGCCATATCTGCGAAGCACTCGTTATCAACTGCTGGAGCCACTACTAGAGCGCAAACTAGTGCCTGACTACATGCTTACAAACAGTGTGCTAAGGGACTTTATCTTTACGGCAATGGTATGCTTATTTATTACATATTAATTTTGCAAAAGAGTGTCGATGTAATTTAATTTACCGGAATACAAATACGAGTATATATATAACATGGTATCTACTTATAATCTAACAAATCTTAAGCAGATAAAACCAACGCTCGAACAGAACAACATCAACGACAACGTAAACAACCCAAAGAAACGAACTTTGATGATTGACAAAATTTCTCACATTTGAGTCTATAATGTTAGCTTCGTTTAGAAGAAATATCTCTTGGCGTTAAACATATTTTCGGTTTTAAAATGAATCCTTTTTATACCCTGATCCCATTAAAAATGGGAAAAAGGGTATAATGAAGTTGTGCAAAAGTATGTAACAGGTAGAAGGAAGCATCTCCGACCCTATAAAGTATATATATTCTTGATCACCATCGAAAGCCGAGTCGATATAGCCATGTCCGTCTGTCCGTATGTATGAACGCGTCGATCTCAGAGACTATAAGAGCTAGAGACTCCAGATTTGGAACTTAAGCTCGCCTAATCCCTAGGCAGTAAAAGTTTGTTTTCGATTTTCGATAACTCTTCCCGTTTCCGATATACACATGGGATCGATAACAACAAAATCTTGAATTTGCAAAACTTTGAGATGCAATTTGAATTATAAAGCAAAATAAAGACAATCTGTGAAATTGAAATCGGTTAAGAAACACCGGAGATATGGGACATTGAAGTTGTGTATGCAGTATGCAGTATGCGCGTACACACACACACACTTGCACTGACTGTACTGACTGTACGCGTGAAGTATAGGGATCAGGGTATCGTCTTGTCGGGATTTCTCGACTAGACCCTTCTTACTTGTTTTAAATAAAGAATGTTTGGAAAATGCAAAAAGTGAAAGTTATTTCCCTCTTTAAGCATATTAATTTAAGCCTTAAAAAAATTTTTTAATGTTCCTTTAACTTAAAGTAAATGACACTGTTATTATTGTATTATATTATTTTTGTTATATTATACTTATATATTTTGCAGACATCTCGAGAAAGCACTGTTTATGCCTTTGGCGACTATATTACCATCAACATGCAGGAAACCATAGAGCATCGTGTGACACGTTCTAAAACACTTAAGCTGAAGTCCGCACTCATTGAGCAGCTAGTTGACGATGATGGTCAAACACAAGAGAAGTCTGAAGTGAAGCAAGAGCTAGAAATGGAATCTGTTGAAGTGCAGACTAAGTCGAATACTAAGAGCGATGTCAGAACGACAACACTGCAACTGCTTCCCGAGTTCCCGCATCGTCCGCGCAAACCAAAACGATACGAATGCGAACCACTGCAGATGCCTCGATTTCTGTACGGGCTGGGTCAACGTGTGCAGGCCGTCGATCGGCATTTATAGTGAGTACTTTTACCACTCCTGTCTTCTTATGTTCTTAACTTCTGTTTGTTAGTTGCGAAAGTCGCGCCGCTGCCTGGACGCAAGTACGCCACCTGCAGTGCGAGAATATCGTGGGCAGAGAGCTTGTTTCCACAGGCCTCGCACTGTGCAGGCCTCAAAGTGGCTGGTCTTCGATCGTGGTACCCGATAAGGAGACACTTATTACGGATGCGGGTAAACTGTCAGTGCTGGATAGCCTACTTACTCGTCTCAAGGCCGAGGGTCATCGTGTGTTGATCTACTCACAGATGACCAAAATGATTGATCTGCTAGAGGTGCGAAACTTTCTTAAACTTTCAATACTTGCTTATACTTGATAAATTTTTTAGGAGTATATGTGGCATCGCAAACATCGCTATATGCGTCTCGATGGTTCGAGCAAGATTTCAGCGCGTCGCGACATGGTTGCTGATTTCCAAACCCGCGCCGATATCTTTGTTTTCCTGCTGTCGACTCGTGCCGGTGGCCTTGGTATTAATTTAACTGCAGCTGATACGGTAAGTTGAGCAAATAATTTTTGACTTAAGTAAAAATAAAATGAAATAAGCTTTAAATTTTTTTTCGGGTGATATATACATGCTACCGAAAATCTAGCAGAAACCTATTTGAGTTGTTGCCTCCAGAAATGAAACTTTCATAGAAATATTTAATTTGAAAATATTTAATTTACAAAAAACAAAAACGTAAAATTAAAATTTTGTTAATCTTGTATTTAAAAACAGGTTAACGAAGGGGGTACGGATAGTACAAAAAAAGAAAAAACCTTAGTTAAAAAATTTTATATCTCAAACATATCAAAAACCGTTTTTATACTCTGAGTGTATTTGTCCATAAAGTATACATAGTCGTGATCATCATCAACAGCCTTGATAAAGCCATGTACGTCTGTCTGTCCGATGGTCTGTCTGTATGTATTAACGCCTTGATCTCAGTAACTTTAAGAGCTAGCGACTCCAGATTTGGACATAGGCTCTTCTAAAATACAGGTTGATCAAGTTAAGTTCAATAAATAATAATAAATAAGTTCGCTTAACTTTTTCCTTTTCCAATGTACAATACCTATAGATTACATCTAAATCTTAAATTTGAAAAAAATTATGAGATATGTATATAAAACAAATAATAATTTGAATCGTTAAAATAGTCTTGAAAAAGATAAGATATTTATTTAAATATTAGATATTTGAAAAACATTCAAAAAAGACTTGCGATTTTTCAAAATCCTTTGCGACGACACACAACTACTTTTAAACAATTACGTAAACATAATCATTTGCAGAAAAAATTACGTAAACATAATCATTTGCAGAAAAACAGTACCATTTTTTTAAACAACCGATCGATTTCGAAGTTTGTAATTAACAAACTCAACGCCAGCCGTAATGACATTCAAGAAGTCCAACTTTTAAAAAGTGAGAAGGCTCTAGTCGAGAAATCCCGACAAAGTATTCCAGTCCCAAAATCCCCCATTACTTGGCAAATTTTACCAGGTTAGCGGGTTAGGAATTGCAAGTGTTGTTGTAACTGTTGTTTAGCGAAGCTAGCGGTCGGCGAACCGGGGTAAATTACACCAAATGGGCTAAAAGTGAAATGATTAAAAGTATATATTTAAAATTTTATATTCTATTTAGCTTTTTTTATTTATTTTATTTTGCTCTTCATTATGGGTTAACGTCAAGTTTGACAAAAATTTTGGGGTAATGTACATTCATGGTGTATACATTCAAACCCATTTGCCTTATAAGAACAGGTACAAATGGCTCATATAAAGCAGGCCATAATTTAATTCATAACCAAACTCAACTTATATAGGGTCCGCCAAATTGCTTCCTTTTTATACCCTGATCCCATTAAAAATGGGAAAAAAGGGTATAATGGTTTAGTGCGAAAGTATGTAACAGGCAGAAGGAAGCATCTCCGACCCCATAAAGTATATATATTCTTGATCAGCATCAACAGTCGAGTCGATATAGCCATGTCCGTCTGTCCGTCCGTCCGTGCGTCCGTCCGTCCGTCCGTATGTATGAGACAACCGATCTCAGAGACTATAAGAGCTAGAGACTCCAGATTTGGAACTTAAGCTCGCCTAATCCCTAGGCAGTACAAGTTTGTTTTCGATTTTCGATAACTCTTCCCGTTTCCGATATACACATGGGATCGATAACAACAAAATCTTTAATTTGGAAAACTTTGAGATGTCATTTAAATTATAAAACAAAATAATGATAATCTGTGAAAATTTTATTGAAATCGGATAATAAACACCGGAGATATGGGACACTGAAGTTGAGTATGCAGTATGCAGTATGTGCGTAGACACACATAGTTGCAAGCACTGACTGTACGCGTGAAGTATAGGGATCAGGGTATCGTCTAGTCGGGATATCTCGACTAGAGCCTTCTTACTTGTTTTTTAATGAAATCAAGTAATGTCGCAATATTTCCTAGCGTTGTTCAAGCATATACACTACCATATTCTTTCAGCGGAAGGATAAAACTAATTATCTGTCAAATCAAACATGAGCTAAGTGTTAGCATTCAAGAAATAAGCACTAGTTGAAAAAAAAACGATAGATAGCGGTCCCTAAAAAAAACCCAAACCTTTTCAATGTGTTTACATACCTGTCCACAAATTATTTAAGTTCCCTGTGCAGCAGTTGTGTACCACGCGTATTATGCTGCACTCATCATACACTATGTAAGCTGCTAGTTGGTATCGTCTTAGACCAATTCAAATATATGAATTGGTATAACTTCTAAGTTTCTAAACCGATTTGATGAATTTTTCACAAGTGATCAATATCATGTCAAAAAATGTGAATGTGCTGTATTGATAATTCATGATTTTGTTGTTATCGATCCCATGTGTATATCGGAAACAGGAAGAGTTATCAAAAGTCAAAAACAAACTTGTACTCCCTAGGGATTAGGCGAGCTTATGTTCCAAATCTGGAGTCTCTAGCTCTTATAGTCTCTGAGACCGACGCGTTCATACATACGCACGGACAGACGGACATGGCTATATCGACTCGGCTGTTGATGCTGATCAAGAATATATATATCTTATGGGATCGGATATGCTTCCTTCTGCCTGCTATACACTTTTGCCGGTTGAGTACTCACTTTGTCTTTTAGCCGGCACTTGAAGAACTTTGCGTTGGCTAACGCTATACAAAGTTTCTTTAGGCTTCGTAGTCAGACACGGTGGTCGATGACAATGGCTAAACTCCACTGTAAACAATTGGCAGCTGGTAAATTTGTGTTTAGGTGCCGAATGAAGGGGCGGCAGCAGCATGTTGTTCCAGCGCTTGTATCCATTTGCTCGACTACTTGTTAATGCAATGCGCGGTGGTTTTAATCCGTATTCGCGTCGGCGGCGATCGAGCAAGCATTTCACCATGATTTACACATTCTGATCTTTATCGCAAGAATGAGACGGCCAAGGTAAGCAGCAACACAAATTCTCAGCCAAAACGATGCAATACTTATCAATGTATAGAAAGATATGTGCATATGCGGTGATTTCTGCCTTGGTGACTCTGGCTGCTGGGCTTCGTGTGAAAATTTTTGCTTGGTTCTTAAATCATTTTGTCACTGATTTTGATTTGTTATTTGCGCTGGTCGCGAAGTCATTTGGTGTTTGTCTTCTCATCCGTTTTATTGTTTGGTTCTCAGGCTCGAAATTGTTCGCCCCAGTCGGTGTTGACTAATTCCTTGGCATTTTGGCATGGCCTGATCTTTTTTTCACAGCTTATCGCAGGCGGCAAAAGTGCTTTTGTATTACTCCGATGTTTTATGTGATTGTGTTGTGTGTTGTTTGACTCTGCTGTGAGTTATCTAGAATATTTTCTTCCTATAAATCTATATTAATCTGAGGTGATAAACATATGCTGCTAGTCGGCTTACAAACATTTTATATTTTCAAATAAAATGTTTTCTTCTTTAGTAATGTGCGTAGTGAAAATCTTTAACGATATCAAACTCGATACATTTATTTCGCGAGCGCAACCATTTTGGATTTTGACCATAGATTATTAAAAATGAAATTCTTTTCTGGTTAAAGTATATTAATGCAAGTACTTAACTTTTATCCACATATTGATCTAACATATGTTTAATATCCATATGTTATATCCTTAAAATGGATCAATGGATTCTTGAAGAATTACACAACGAACTTGCAATAATTTTTACAAAAATTCAAAGAAGAAAAACACAAAAACCAGTAACAGTGTGTGAGAAACGCAAACCCATGGTTTTTTAAGTATTCGAATTTCACGTCACTGACTCATACCAAATCAATTAGCACAAGAGCAACTCAACAATTTCGCATTTCACTGATTGTACCAGTTACATTTTTAACTACCTAGCTAGACTGACCCATTAATTGTATCTTATGCCAGAAATTGCCATTTAATTTATTTCTGGTCATTAATATGCTCGTCTTGATTGTAGTTACCTTTAAGATTTATGACTGATTTCAAATTGTAGTATTGTCTATCTTACCCATCATATTATTTATGCTTCACACGTTCCTGAATTTGGTGCAATCATTGGGTTTAGAAATTGGTTGATTTTTGTTGTAGGCAGTCCATTTTCTGATTTGCGACACATTTCAGCTCCTAATCAAGTTCCCTCGATAAGTATTTAAAAATCGATTCAAATAAGATGTGTTTTAAACAAGAATGGATTTTACGGCTTTAAATTTTCAGAACGATTATTTTCTCTAGGTGATTACTAAGCGATTTGTTGGTCGCTGTTAGCTCGTTTTGAAAACCAAAACCCTCGTTAATCATCTTGAGTTAGCAATGCAATTGCAACGGTAGTTAAAAAGTTTTACGAAAGGTGCAAAAGGCAACAACTGCATACAAAACTTCAATGTCCCATAACTCCGGTGTTTCTTAAAAAAAAATTTCACAGATTTTCATTATTTTGTTTTATAATTCAAATGGCATCTCAAAGTTTTCCAAACTCGAGATTTTGTTGTTATCGATCCCATGTGTATATCGGAAACGCGAAGAGTTATTGAAAATCGAAAACAAACTTGTACTGCCTAGGGATTAGGCGAGCTTAAGTTCTAAATCTGGAGTCTCTAGCTCTTATAGTCTCTGAGATCGACGCGTTCATACATACGGACG
This sequence comes from Scaptomyza tumidula, assembly GCA_035044465.1. Taxonomy (NCBI): domain Eukaryota; kingdom Metazoa; phylum Arthropoda; class Insecta; order Diptera; family Drosophilidae; genus Scaptomyza; species Scaptomyza tumidula. The sequence goes on along the minus strand of JAWNNW010000790.1, from coordinate 680,672 downwards.
GACAGACGGACATGGCTATATCGACTCGGCTGTTGATGCTGACCAAGATTATATATACTTTATGGGGTCGGAGATGCTTTCTTCTGCCTGTTACATACTTTTGCACAACACCATTATACCCTTTTTACCCATTTTTAATGGGTTCAGGGTATAAAAAGATATTTCCATTTTAGGGTTCATGATTACTAAATAGTTAAGAATGGCAATTTCTAAAACATTATTTTTGATCTGATGGGCTTGATTAGTGAATACGACCAAAAAACATACGCAAATGGCTAGATGTATAAAGGTTCCAAAGTGTTTATTAACAAGTTTGTAACATTACTGTTCAAAATGAATTAGCTTTGAATTTTTGAATTAGCAATAAAATATTGCTTTGTTTGGAACACTTTATTGTTTGAAACTGTCTACAGTTAAGCCAACCATTCGCGAACTAGCTCAGCGATACGTTCCTTAGATGCTCGCATTTCAACGCTGTCGCTGGGACGGATGGAACCAAAGTCTGGGCAGTGCGAGGCATTTGTAATAACCGTGGCTCCATCGTCAACGCCATGTCCCATGGCACTCCAGGGGTCAAGTCCACCGTGTGTCATATAGATGTTTTCAACGTCCGGGGTCAAACCACCAAAGACACTATTTGTCTGTGCGATTTTGCTTGTGATTAGTTCGTTACCATACTTAGAGCTAAAGACATCTTTGCACATTTCAATGTAGAACGTAACAGGAAACTTAGTACCAAATGGTTGATTAAGTGAGCGTGACGATTGATACCAACCGTACTCGTTACAGGTCTGATAATACCACGGACGAGCTATTGAAAAAGTATGCATCAATTATTAAAAGACACGCGATTAACGGCTTAAAGACTTACACGAGTCAAAATGGTCGATGCCCCACAGATAATACTCAACGGTCTCTTGATAGCGCGCATCAATGCATGTTGGATAGTCCCAAGCCCAATATACAAAGTTGGCAATGGCCGCGGCATCATCGTCATAACTTAGCAGATAGTCACAATAAAACTCAATATCTCCAGTGCTATAAAATATCGAAAAGTCATAGGTTAAACTTGCTTTCATGTTTAAATGTATGTAACTTACATTTGATACTGCGCAATGCCCGCAAAAATGTTTGAAATGCTGCCGAACAAGTTCCACATATCCAAATCGTTTTCATGATCAAAGCTACTGCATAGACGCAACATTGCGCGTGCCTCAGCAGCCCTCTTGTTATCAAACATGTATTCTAACTCGGCTATGCCCTTTTGAATACGGTCGTAGCACTTCTGACCGCCCAATTGCCGAAATGCTTTGCCTGTCACCTCTTTGTATTCAAGGAAGTCAACTTTAGCGAGCAGAGGTGCACTGGAAGCCCAGCCACCCACAATCAACTCGGGATAAATTCGCTTGAACCACACAACCATTGATGCCGAGTACGATCCACCGGCTAATACCACTTTCGACTGGGAAAGCTGTGCGTGCTCTAATTTAAAAGTTTTAATGAAATGCGCTACATCAGCGAGTGCCTGTCCGACGTCTAGGTACTTTAAGTTGTCCAATGACATTGTCCTGTTGGCAATTGGTTTCATAGAGATAGGTTAATAATGTTATATAACTATTAAATTAACCTACTCTGTGGGTACACTTTGTCCATAGTAACGATGCTCAGTGTAGACCAAAACGGCCTTGTGCTCCTTGGCCATATCGTACCAATGGCCGCTTTCTATTTGGCCTGGACTTGCTTCCCATTCGCCGCCCAAGAAAATGAATATTGGGCTGCCATCGGTCAGAAATTCATCGTTGACGAAATATCGCTATAAAAAAGATTCTCTTTTCAAGAAACACGCTTCGATATACTGCTTTTCACAATCCCTTACCATATCAAAAGTGTTCTTATTGTTTTCATCAGAGTGATCAAGTGGCTGTGTAATCCATTTCTCTTCAGACACGCTCGCTCGCCCCGACGATTGATGAGGTGGACCACGGTGCAGGTCCCTTAGAGTTTTGACAAAAACAGGCAAGTCTTTTTTCCACTGCAGGCTGTTTGCCTGGCTGGCCAAAGCCACCAGCGCTAGACTTACCAACTGAAGCACCAGCATTTTCGTAAATGAAATACGCCATTGACCAACGTTCGATTTTATGTTATTTAACTCAAGTTATCAATAATTTGTGATCAAGATAGAATTTATAACCTTCTAGTATTGGTGATAAGGCACTATTTCAAAAGAATTTTGTGATAAGATGGGATTTTCAGTCACTTAAGTAGTAACACATATTTATGATTTTTAATGATTTATTTCAATATTTCCCGATTTTATGAGTATAATGGTTTTGTGCAAAAGTATGTAACAGGCAGAAAGAAGCATCTCCGACCCCATAAAGTATATGCGTCGATCTCAGAGACTATAAGAGCTAGAGACTCCAGATTTGGAACTTAAGCTCGCCTAATCCCTAGGCAGTACAAGTTTGTTAGATTTTCGATAACTCTTCCCGTTTTCGATATACAAATGGGATCGATAACAACAAGATCTTAAATTTGAAAAACTTTGAGATGGCTAAGCAAAATTATGACAATCTGTGAAATTTTTATTGAAATCGGGTAACAAAACACCGGAGTTATGGAACATTGAAGTTGAGTTTGTAGAATGCAGTATGCGCGTATACACACTCACACATACTTGCAAGCACGGACTGTACGCGCAGAGTATAGGGTTCAGGGTATCGTCTAGTCGGGATTACTCGACTAGAGCCTTCTTACTTATGAAATTTTGCAAATCGATTTATTACAATTATAAAAAACACTTATTTATAGATATAAAATTGTCGTTATCAGTGAAAAAACGAGGTGAATCAACAATTTTACTTGAGCCATTCGCGAACCAATTCAGCAATTCGTTCCTTCGAGGCACGCATCTCTGCTGTGTCACTTACAGTTATTGAACCAAAGTCACTGCAGTGTGCATGCTCTGTAAAGTTAACAATCTCTTTATATACTGTTTTAAATCATTAATAAGTAATATCCCACCTGGTATAACAGTAGCGTGCGTTTCATTTTGGATTCCCATCGCACGCCAGGGATCTAACTGACCATGAGTTAGGTACACATTTTGTACATTGGGCGACATGCCCCCAAAGTATCCATTTGTACTTGCCACCTGGCTCTCAATATATGAATTACTATACTGAAAGCCGTAAGCATCAGCGCACATTGTCGTGAACAATGCAAGAGGAAACTTTGTGCCGAAGGGTTGTTTCGCAGAACCGGAGGTCTGATACCAGCCATACTCGTTGCAGGTCTGGTATATCCACTGACGCACTGTTAATATTTATTAAAAATTTGACTTTATATATAAAGAATGTTGCACATGTTTACTTACTTATATCGCCGGTGTACCTTGACTCCAAAAGAACGGTAGTGATGGCATCATAGCTCAGATCGTTGCAGTTGCCACCACTCTTTGCAAATTCATTAAGTACATACTTGCTCACACCAATAAGATCCGAGCTTTCAGCCATGATCTTTTGGCAAACGCCTTCAATTCGTCCGGCACTGTTGAACAAAAAGCAATAAATAAAATATTTATTGATTTATTTTAATTAGTGTCGGTTGAGTACTCATCAATAAAAGTATTTCTTTTTGTATTTGTTAGAACCTTAGATATGGCTTTACAGACACTGATATCATCTAATGCTTACTAGTGACCCTGGACAACGCCAGCGAATACTTCGGAGATCTCATTAAACAATGTCCACACGTCCAGATCGCTGTACACATCGAAATTGTCGCAGAGTTTGAGAAGAGCCTTGACCTCAGCGCCGCGTTTATTGGCAAACATCGATTCCATTTCAGCAATGCCGTTCTCAATACGCTTATAACAAGCAGATCCGCCCATTAAAGTTATGGACTGTCCCATTATCTCCTTGTATTCTAAGAAAATGGAAGTGAGAAATACAAATGTGACGTAGGAATGTTGTTGAACGTAGGACAATCCAACATACCCACAAAGTTCACTTTGGCCAAAAGTGGTGCACTTGAAGCCCAACCACCTACTACCAAATCAGGATAGATCTTCTTAAACCAAGTTACCATAGTTGCCGAGTAGGATCCGCCAACAATTATGACTTTTGAATCACTTAATCCCTCGTACGTTGCCTTTATGGTGGTAATAAAGTGAGCCACATCAGCCAAGGCTTGTTTCACGTGCAAATATTTTATATTCTCATTGGACAAATCTCTGAAAAACAAAGAAATGAGAAAAAGTAAAAAAAAAAACTCATTGAAATTTCATTTGATTCTGACGCACGGAAGCGGTTGACTTTCTCCATAGTAGCGATGCTCAGTGTAGACGCACAGTCCGTTGTGCTCCTTGGCCATGTCGTACATGTGACCGCCTGTGATGCGTCCCGAGGATATGGTCCATTCCCCGCCCAAGAAAATGAACATTGGGCCACCGGGTTTGAAGAACACATCGTTCAACATGTACCGCTGTTGAAGAAAATTATAAATCGTTGAAAACTGTAATTGCATAACACATGACGTATACCATTTTCCAGGTTCGAGTCTCGGTCTCATCGAAGTGATCTAACTTCTGGTCGATCCATAATGTTTGCACAACATCTGCACGGTTCTGGTTAGTGGGCAAAGGAGGTTCTCCATGCAGTTCATTAAAAGTACGCTGAAAAATATTGGCTTCAGCATGAGACCAATAAAGTGCTAGCAGCACTAGGGTAATTCCGACTACGTAGTGTGTCATCGTTGTAGATTGGGCTTCTACTGTGGCCAAAAGCACTTGATAAGCACCAATAAGAGGTGTTGCTTAGCTAAATGCAAAATCTTATCGCAAAATTAATAAGAGAATTATCTACCTACAAATCAAACATATAACAATACTATTATCGAATTGTTCGACTAATACTCTTAAGTGTTTTATCAGCTTAGCTAGTTGAGGCAATTCCTAAGCAATCGAAAGCGAACTATTAGCTCTCTGATAATGGCTATTGATAAGGCAAACTGCATGTTTTACACAGTTGTTAATTAATGTTTGAATCATGTTTGGTGAATTGAAAAAGATTAGTAGTTGCTACTATTTTTTGGTACTTTACTGATCGGTTAACCTGAGCATAAGTAATGATTGAAACTTATAACATTTTTATACCCTGATCCCATTAAAAATGGTAAATAAGGGTATAATGGTCTTGTTCAAAAGTATGTAACAGGCAGAAGGAAGCATCTCCGACCCCATAAAGTATATATATATATTCTTGATGAGCATCAACAGCCGAGTCGATATAGCCATGTACGTCTGTCTGTCCGTATGTATAAACGCGTCTATCTCAGAGACTATAAGAGCGAGAGACTCCAGATTTGGAACATAAGCTCGCCTAATCCCTAGGGAGTACAAGTTTGTTTTTGACTTTTGATAACTCTTCTCTTTCCCGATACACACATGGGATCGATAACAACAAAATCTTGAATTTGGAAAAGTTAAAACAAAATAATGAAAATCCGTCAAATTTTTATTAAAATCGGTTTAGAATCACCGGAGATATGGGACATTAAAGTATGCAGCATTCAGCATATGCGTACACACACACACACATACTTGCAAGCACTGACTTTACACGTAAAGTATAGGGATCAGGGTTTCGTCTAGTCGGGATTTCTCGACTAGAGCCTTCTTACTTGTTAAACCCTGATCGCATTAAAAATTGGAAATAAGGGTATAATGGTTTTGTGCAAAAGTATGTAGCAGGCAGAAGGAAGCATATCCGATCCCATCAGATATATATATGCTTGATCAGCATCAACAGCCGAGTCGATATAGCCATGTCCGTCTGTCTGTCCGTATGTATGAACGCGTCTACCTCAGAGACTTTAAGAGCTAGAGACTCCAGATTTGAAACATAAGCTTTCCTAATCCCTTCGCAGTACACATTTTTTTTTTTTTTTTGATTTTCGGTAACTCATCCCGTTTCCGATATACACATGGGATCGATAACAACAGTGTATTGTCTAGTCGGGATTTCTCGACTAGAGCCTTCTTACTTGTTAAATTTCATTTTTAGAACCAAAGGTTGTTGAGTAAATTCGATTTGTGCAATTTTCGTCACGCTGTCTATCCGTACAAAGGAAACATTTTTTTATCACATTTAAGTTCTGAAAAACGCAAATTTGCAAACATCTTTGTCCATTTCTGAGTTAAACAAAGTGTCAGGATTGGGGAGCTTATCCTATTGACAGGCTGAAAAACCCACATAATTTGCGCAGCTTAAAGGTTTGTGGCAAGCTAGCTGAAGATATGTGACGACATCAAAAGACCTATATGTGATCCATTCTGTGGAAATACCCATTGAGGACAAAATTTCTGAAGGCATAAATAAGTTGATGAATCATGAAGAAGTCTGTCGAGCTTGAATCTAATTTGTAACTTATAAACCTAGTAACCTTGTTAAGTTGTTGTTTTTGATCTTGCAGAGTTTAAATTTACTTGGCTGGTTTACATCGAGGACATAAAAAACATTCGAATACAACTAACCAAAAAGTTACTTAAGCCATCCGCGAACAAGTTCAGCAATTCGTTCCTTCGATGCCCGCAATTCGGCGGTGTCAGTAGCACTGATTGAACCAAAGTCATCGCAGTGGGCATATTCTGTAGTGTCGCAAGGTTAAGATAATGATTAATGTAGTATTCAATAAGCTCACCTGGTAAAACGGTTGCTTGAGTTGTGTTTTGAATTCCCATTGCACGCCAGGGATCTAACTGACCATGAGTTAGGTACACATTTTGAACATTGGGCGACATGCCCCCAAAGTATCCATTTGTACTTGCCACCTGGCTCTCAATAAATGAGTTACTATACTGCGGACCGTAAAGATCGGCGCACATTGTCGTGAACAATGCAAGAGGAAACTTTGTGCCGAAGGGTTGTGTCGCAGAACCGGAGGTCTGATACCAGCCAAACTCGTTGCAGGTCTGGTACAGCCACTGGCGTACTATTAAATACAAATCGCACATTTAAATTAAACCAATGAAATCCAAAGATTTAATCACTTACTGGGACTACCTGTGTACCTTGACTCCATAAGAACGGTAGTGATGGCATCATAGCTCAGTTCATTGCAGTTGTCACCACTCTTTGCAAATTCATTAAGTGCATACTTGCTCACTCCAATAAGATCCGAGCTTTCAGCCATGATCTTTTGGCAAACGCCTTCAATTCGTCCAGTACTTTTGAATTAAAATTAGTAGTACATTTAAATACGATTAAGAACTTGAACTTTTTTCTTACTAGTGATTCTGGACGATTTCGGCAAATAAGTCTGAAAATTGGTTAAATAATGACCACACGTCCAGATCGCTGTACACATCGAAATTGTCGCAGAGTTTGAGAAGAGCCTTGACCTCAGCGCCGCGTTTATTGGCAAACATCGATTCCATTTCAGCAATGCCGTTCTCAATACGCTTATAACAAGCAGATCCGCCCATTAAAGTTATGGACTGTCCCATTATCTCCTTGTATTCTAAGAAAATGGAAGTGAGAAATACAAATGTGACGTAGGAATGTTGTTGAACGTAGGACAATTCAACATACCCACAAAGTTTACTTTGGCCAAAAGTGGTGCACTTGAAGCCCAACCACCTACTACCAAATCAGGATAGGTCCTCTTAAACCAAGTCACCATAGTTGCCGAGTAGGATCCGCCAACAATAATGACTTTTGAATCACTTAATCCCTCGTACGTTGCCTTTATGGTGGTAATAAAGTGAGCCACATCAGCCAAGGCTTGTTTCACGTGCAAATATTTTATATTCACGTTCGACAAATCTCTGAAAAACAAAGAAATGAGAAAAAGTAAAAAAAAAACTCATTGAAATTTCATTTGATTCTGACGCACGGAAGCGGTTGACTTTCTCCATAGTAGCGATGCTCAGTGTAGACGCACAGTCCGTTGTGCTCCTTGGCCATGTCGTACATGTGACCGCCTGTGATGCGTCCCGAGGATATGGTCCATTCCCCGCCCAAGAAAATGAACATTGGGCCACCGGGTTTGAAGAACACATCGTTCAACATGTACCGCTGTTGAAGAAAATTATAAATCGTTGAAAACTGTAATTGCATAACACATGACGTATACCATTTTCCAGGTTCGAGTCTCGGTCTCATCGAAGTGATCTAACTTCTGGTCGATCCATAATGTTTGCACAACATCTGCACGGTTCTGGTTAGTGGGCAAAGGAGGTTCTCCATGCAGTTCATTAAAAGAACGCTGAAAAATATTGGCTTCAGCATGAGACCAATAAAGTGCTAGCAGCACTAGGGTAATTCCGACTACGTAGTGTGTCATCGTTGTAGATTGGGCTTCTACTGTGGCCAAAAGCACTCTTCTACCAATACTTATAGGTGTTTCCTAGCTCTTATCAAAGAAAATGGCACATGTGGTTGTAATTTAATCTTGCATTTTATTCTTATATAATTGGCCCAAACTCAATATCATGCTGTGCTTTATCAGCTTTTCCAATTGAGTTAGTTCCAAGTTCTAGAACATACAGAAAAGCGTTAAAATCCGTCCGTTTGCAGTGAAGCGGCAGAGCGCTTTTGGCGTAAAGCAGTCAGTTGACTTTTGCCAACTTGTATGACGGAGCTTAAGCAGTCTATGATCTGGGAACGAAAGCAGAGTCTCCATTCCCAGAAACTTTGCTTGTTTTCCAGAATGACGGGGTTTTCCATCAATCCAGTAGTGTTTGTTGTCGTATGCCTTAAGAATATGGTTCACAACCTTGTCAACCTGTTCAATATGTCTGTGCCCTCTTCGATGGTAGTCCGCAAGCTTAAGCAACAATCAGTCGTTCGCATACCTATTATAATAAAGCAAGAGACTCGTCGGCCGATATAACTATAAATCATTCTCCGGCTTGCCCGTCTGATGGATCAAATGGATCATTGCTAACTTCCTTTGGGCAGAGTAGTGCTTTGTCCCTAGTATAGCGTTAAAAATTACCATTATTACCCTCAGTGTGCCGTGGCATATAGCATTATGGCAGAACCTCGACAGCATCGAGCTCATCCGGGTCATCTAGGTTCAGCAGCAAGAAGCGTTTTTTGGGGTGTGGCAGTACCTGTTTCCCGCACAACGTCATCCAGGTTCCGCTTTTTTTAGCATTCTGAGTGCCTCCTAAAGCTCCCTCTCTTACCACATTGTCCACTAGGTTATGCGTTGTCTGGAATCTATGACTGCTTCGCCCTTTGTTTCTGCGCAAGTTCATTATGTCCGCTGGAAGTACTCGGTAGGATACTCGGTTTAGCAGCAGCCGATCGGTTCTTGGTGTTAAGATATTCGATGGCACCTTTTAAATCCAAGTCAGAGTTGATCTCAATGTTGAGGAGAATGCTTGGGTACTATATTCGGTTTTGTACAGTTAATGAGATAGAATTTTTATCCACTTTTCTGTTTTTATAGTCATGGCATAATAAGTATCGAATTGTTCGTGACAGTAATGCATTGCATTTTTATTCTTTTTATCACCGAAAGGTAAATGATATAAACTTTTGGACACAAACTCGTTAAAACCTGCGTTAAGCAAATGGGTCCAGTCAGACCCTTTGCAATTTTTAATAAATTTCAATATTTCCAAATCAGCTAATCGACTGAAATTATTTGACTGTTTCGAAATATTTTATTTCATTATTTGGAATCGCTTAAAATAAGATGCATTTTGATGATGCTGTGCCGCTTTTCATTAATTCGAAGTAAATACATTTATTTTTTGGGAAGTAATTTGATTTTGTGTTGCCAGCATGCATACGTGCACCGTGTACTCTTTTTTAAAGTTTAGATACGAATTTATATTTGCGATTGGCAAATTGTCTTAAATTTTTACATATTTTCCAAACAAAAGATTTTCGGAGAATGTTATAAACGGAGGGTTAAGGTTTGATTATAATGTTGACGAGCGAAAAAACCAATTAGTTTTCTTTCTTTTTAAAATACCACATCCATGCTACTCAGCTTATTGAATTGTTTTATTAAATGCGACCTATTTGTGGTATTCATGATTTAAGGTGATCCAAATCCTTTCTGAATATAAAAACTTTTTATTTGTTAACTGCAGTCTTATTCTTGCTAGTGTTTTTAGTCCCCTCGTTGCAAAGATCCACAACAAAATCTCAAACCTATATATTAAACGGAAATGGATGTTAAAGTAGTCCCAAAACACGTGTTTTTAATTGAGTTCAATAAAATTAGTTTCATAAACTCCGGATATGGCAGTCTCAAAACGAACCCTAAAGAATTGCAGCACAATTGCACTCCTCACACGTATCAAATGAAAAGACTTGCCCCCTCTCTAATAGCAGATAACCGAAATATCCGAAATTACAGGAAACGTACAATTCGTGACGCGACAAAGTGGATTATTGAATACTTGTAGCCGCACTTAATATGCAGCGCTGACAAATGTGAGATATCAAAAGGATTGCGAAAGGATGTGCGTGTCGAATGCTTATTTACATATTCATTTCAGTTTACATTTGTGTGCTCTTAAAGATATTTGATGATGTGCTAGTAAACGGAAGTTCATTGATTCAATTTACAAGATGAATTAATTTTTTTATTTTTTCTTGCAGGTTATTTTCTACGACTCGGACTGGAATCCAACAGTTGATCAACAGGCCATGGATCGGGCCCATCGTTTAGGGCAGACCAAACAGGTGACAGTCTATCGTCTTATCTGCAAGGGCACTATCGAGGAGCGGATTCTCCAACGGGCGCGCGAAAAAAGCGAGGTAAGTAAACAACTTTCTTGTGGCCAGGAAACCGCAAAACTCTATTCAGAAAACAGAACAAAAACCGTCGTTTAAAGTTTTTGCTTTCTTCTGCCTTATATTAGGCACGTGCGTGAACTTCCCTTTTGCCTGAGGCATTGTTGCGCCTTTTCTGTAATACTCAATGAAACACGAGTCGGGCACATGAAACACTTGTACACGATGTGCATTGTTTGGGGTAGATACAAACACAGGAGTAAAACGATACCGGAAATTAATTATACAATTGGTTAAGCGACATTTCGGTTACGCCTTTAAGTTCTCTGTAAAAAACTCATTCAGTATCTGTTTTTCATTATGCGGTCTGTGCATTTATTAGTTCAATTGCCCAACTTCAGATTATCATATAAGTGCTAAGACCAACAGAACGGAAGATATGTAATTTCATAAAGAGCTCTGGCGCTATTCCATTGGACGTGTTTTATTTCACTTTCAAAATTTTTCATATTTCCTGTTTAAAATTTTACAGATACAACGCATGGTTATCAGTGGCGGCCATTTCAAACCCGACACACTTAAACCCAAAGAAGTTGTCTCATTGCTTTTGGATGATGAAGAAATTGAATTGAAATGTAAGTTGTAAGGTGATTTGTATCATTTTGATTTGTATACCTAATGTTTTTGTGCAAAAGTATGTAACAGGCAGAAGGAAGCATCTCCGACCCCATTAAGTATGTATATTCTTGATCAGCATCAACAGCCGAGTCGATATAGCCATATCCGTCTGTACGTCCATCCGTCTGTATGTATGAACGCGTCGATCTCAGAGACTATAAGAGCTAGAGCTTCCAGATTTGGAACTTAAGCTCGCCTAATCCCTAGGTAGTACGAGTTTGTCTTCGATTTTCGACAACTCTTCCCGTTGCCGATATACACATGGGATCGATATCAACAAAATCTTGAATTTGGAAAAGTTTGAGATGCCATTTGAATTATAAAACAAAATAATGAAAATCTGTTACATTTTTGTTAAAATCGGTTAAGAAAACCGGAGATATGGGACATTGAAGTTATGTATGCAGTATGCGCGTACACACACACTCATACTTGCAAGCACTTACTGTACGCATAAAGTATAGAGATCAGGGTATCGTCTAGTTGGGATTTCTCGACTAGAGCCTTCTTACTTGTTTATCATCGAATATTGCATATGGTTGTTGCATATTTACTTACATTCTAGGCTAATTTTCTTTGCAATTAACAAGAGATTATTTATTGAAAATTATATATATATACATCAATGACATATATAATATGTATTATGCTGCCAGCGGTTTTGTATTAAGCGATACTTATTATCTGTTATTTTGCTTACAGTTCGACAGGAAGCCAATTTACAGGTCAAAAAAGAGATTGCCGCCTCCTCCTCCTCAACCAGTATCACAACAGCAAAATCAACACCAACAGCATCAACGACTGCTGCAACTCCAAATGAACGTAAGCGACGCAAGCCAAATAAGGTAAGTAATCGAATAGACAGTAGCTTCTTATAAAAAAAAGGGAAAAAGAGAAGCAGATATGTATGTTCTGGCTTAGAGTCGAATTTAATCTGCAACGTAAGTCGAGTTCGAAAATTGCTCTTTTACGCATGATCCGATTTGGCTGTTAATGGGCATTTATTAGACCAAGTTTACACTTGTTACACAAAGCGACAAGTACCGCAGTCCCTCAATGAAAGTAAATGATCTTTTAAGTGAAGTTCAAATTGCAGCTTGGCCATATACAGAGAGACACAGCTGCCGTGTCAGATATTGGAGCTGTGGGTAAAACGATAAGAGAGAGAGAAACGGCTTTGAGTCTGGCTCTTTTGTTGTTCTTACTTGGGCACTGAACTGGTGGTCATGGTCACGTGATTCATGCAACAACAAGCAGTAAGAGCAAAGACAATTCAATTTGCTACAAGACTCAACTCATCGTTGAGTTTGTCTTGGTCTGTTACGTAGCGTGCTTTGAACTTACTACTGCCAGCTTTGGGCATATTCGTAGTGGATCTACTGCTGCTGCTGGTGCTGCTATTTCTTGCCTATATTCATTCATCCAAGTGTTGTCTTCCCTACGTCCATAATAAGTACAAATGTACGTACGTTCACATAAAGCAAACACTTTACTCAAACCAACTTGGTTATGTCTTGGAAAACAGTTTCAAGTGCCTAGTGCCTTTTAGGCTTTTGGACTTGTAGGCTTGTGGGGTGCAGCTCCGTTTGGCTGGCTCTTCGGCTCTTTTCGTTTCGGTTTCGCTAAATGATTTTGTGCGTTCAATGGAACACTGATTATGGTCTGTTGCCTCTTTGTCTTTTCAATTTTTCTCCGTTTTTGGTAAGTTCTACTCCCGACTTCCCTAACTTTCTGCGCTCCGGCCTGCACTCAAGTTCATATACCACCACAGCACACAAGGCATATAAGCATTGTAATGGCACGCAGCAATCTACATTTGTAGTCTGATTCTTATTTTTAGTCTGGTTGTCATTTGGAAGTTCAAGTTTCCAATTCTTCCACTTAGTATGTTTAAGTTTGAGGTTAGGTGTCATTGCCCATAGATTTCCGTTCAACGTGAAGTTGGCCGTTTATTAAAACGGTTTATTTGGAACTAATTACACACATTTTACGATACAGTTATCTGTTGAGTTTCCAACGTAGTTTGGTGAGTTCTATTGGCTTTATTGGGTTATTAAATGTCGGCTAAACAAGACATGAAGCAAAGTTAAGAGGTGCAAGACAAACATTTTTTATTAGATGTCTTTGTGTAGTTTTTATTTATTTTTTTTTTTTGTATTACTCCTAATAGTAAAAGTTTACTTTCATTAGTTGTCTGTCTGTACATTTTCATGCATGTTCGGTAAAATATCTCGTATAAGTAAAAATTTCTTCATGAGTATTAAAATAACCATCTTAAATTACTCCTATATAAAACAGTGTGCTCGAAAATCTTCTATATATTAAACTTAACTATTAATTCACACCTTTAGTTCCAAGTCGTTAAATATTTAAGCCACTGTTATAACTATAAAAAAATCTGCTACTGTGCAGCATACCTTATAAATTGCCAGCGAAATCTGTGCAAATTGTATGTAAATTGCTTGTTAAGCAGTGCCCTTAAGCATGTCTACTATTTTTCCATTCCTACTGGACAGTGCATTTCAAACACCGCCAAACCTAGTATGTGAACAACCCGAGAACGCTTAGCATTTAATTCAAGTCAGGGCTTGGCATATACATATTATGTTATGGGTACTACCCAATAGCAATAAGACGAACAGCAATATAGAAAACAGAAGAACGGGAATTGGCATAAATGATAACTGAAAAATTATTCGGACCAGTTAGTTAAGGTAGGCCACACCTAAACAAATATATGACAAGGCGGTACCCGTTGTTTCGTTATTATCTTACTTCCGTTGCTTTAAAATATGCTAATTTGGATTATATTTTTGAATAAATTTTTGTATTTTGTCTTAGGAGGCTATAATGGGTGGCATAACGATACCGGCTAATGAAGAAGATGAAGCCAGGTGTAGTCCTGTTGCCAAACGGATTAAACAGGAAATGGACATCGACTGCATCGATGTAGGCATTGCTTCTTCTTCGTCCAGTGGAGGCACTGATAACAACAACCAATTACTCAGCCAAGAGACGTTTGTACCGGGTGCAACGAATGTACAATTAAAACCACAAAATCACCAGTCTCAGCCCGACAGCGATTCCGAAAGTGAGGCTTTGGTAGTTGATGGTGATAGTCCAGCAAACGAATCAACAAGTAAGTAAAACGTAAAATTCAAATTATCGATGGTGTTTTTTTAACGTTATAAAGCTTTCCAGGTTTGTGCAATTTTAGTTCTTTTATAACAATCATGTTAGTATTCTTTTAAGGTAGCTGCTTAAAGAGATAAGCCGCGATTAAATTATTTGAAAAAAATTATTTAATTATTTAGCATCATAAGCTTAAATTCTTAACACATTCCATTCACTTTTTTATTGATAATTCAACTTGTACTATTTTCGATTTATACTTATATGCAGAATGTTGTCTACTTGCTGAGTAAGTTGGTCAAAACAACTTGGTCCGTTTGATTTTGTTGCGAACTGCCTATAACATGTGGGATGTGCAACAGCACTGGCATAAAAACCATGATTGCAACTTGTTAGGCAGCATTTAAAAGTAAAAAAAATGTTGCTTAATCCAAAATTTGTTTAACAATCAACCAAACGAAAGTACGATACGTTAAAAAGTAGGCAACAACACTGTGACATACAAAAAAAAAAGCTCCCGATCTTCAATCGCGACAAGTGCAACGACAACAGATTCAACTCGTTGTTAAAATCAAATTTGCCCGACTTCAACAACCCCATGCCAATTGTAACCTGTCTGAATCAGGTACACTGAAAGATATTGCCGACTCGAGTATACAAACATATTTCTGTTCAATGTTCTTTAAGTATTTTTTATACCCTGATCCCATTAAAAATGGGAAAAAAGGGTATAATGAAGTTGTGCAAAAGTATGTAACAGGTAGAAGAAAGCATCTCCGACCCTATAAAGTATATATATTCTTGATCAGTATCGAAAGCCAAGTCGATATAGCCATGTCCATCTGTCCGTCTGTCCGTCTGTCTGTCTGTCTGTCTGTCTGTCCGTATGTATGAACGCGTCGATCTCAGAGACTATAAGAGCTAGAGACTCCAGATTTCGAACTTAAGCTCGCCTAATCCCTAGGCAGTACAAGTTTGTTTTCGATTTTCGATAACTCTTCCCGTTTCCGATATACACATGGGATCAATAACAAAAAAATCTTGAATTTGGAAAACTTTGAGATGCAATTTGAATAATAAAACAAAATAATGACAATCTGTGAAATTTTTATCGAAATCGGATAATAAACACCGGAGATATGGGACATTGAAGTTTTGTATGCACTATGCTGTATGCGCGTACACACACACACACACATACTTGCAAGCACTGACTGTACGCGGAAAGTATAGGGATCAGGGTATCGTCTAGTCGGGATATCTCGACTAGAGCCTTCTTACTTGTTTTTGCTTCTTTCCGTTGTTCTAGATATTCATAGCTTAAAGAAGCTTCTTTTTAAAACAGGACGTAAACGAAGTATTGTATTTTCTTTATTTTTTTTTTTTTTGTGTAGGGTATCTACCACTTGAACACTCATGACTGTTGAAAGTCGGTTTTCTTCTTGAATTTGTTACATAATGTCGTTGACAACGTATTCATTTGTATAAGCCACCGTTTTTATACCCTGAACCCATGAAAACGGGTATAAAAGTTTTGTGTAACAGACAGATGGAAGCATCTCCGACCCGAGTCGAAATAGCCATGTTCGGGTGTCTGTCCGTCTGTATCAACGCGTCGATGTCGAAAACTTTAAGAGCTATAGACTCCAGATATGGGATTGACGTTCATGTAGACCGGCGCACGCCAAGTGTGTTTGACATGAAATTTTAAGTTTCCGGTATACACATGTAATCGATAACAACAAAATTTAAATTTAAAAAAATTTAAACTTGCTCCAAAAACTATACACAAAACAAAGATAATTTGTGAAAATTGCATCGAATTCAGTTGAAAAACATCGATGATATCGCAGTTCTTCTTGCGCTTTCTGTATACACATGCATAAATACTATTAGATGGAAAGAATGACTGTCCGCGTAATATCTTTAGTTTAAGGTATCTTCTAGTCGAGCTTTCTCAACTGGAGCCTTCTTACTAGTTTTTTGATGCCCTGAAACCAAAAAAAAAAAAATAAGTAAAAAGGGTATAACGGTTTTGTTCAAAAATATGTAACAGGCAGAAGGAAGCTTCTCCGACCCCATAATTTATATATATTCGATCTAGCCTATGTATGTATGAACGCGTCGATCTAAGAGACGTATAAGAGCTAGAGACTCCAGATTTAGAACATAAGCTCACTGTACGCATAAAGTATAGGGATCAGGGTATCGTCTAGTCGGGATTTCTCGACAAGAGCCTTTTTACTTGTTTTTGTTAAGCCACGTACGCAACCCCATTTAATATCACTCGTTGTCTGGATATTGGTGCTGCCAGTTGATTATGTTTCCCATTGCGGCTTCCTTGTCAGTCAGACAGCTTACGAGCCAAGCAGTTAGTCAGTCGCAAAGTTTGCAGTGTTTTTCGGCCTATTGATTTGGCTGTTAGTTGTTTGCTTGGCTTATGCATTAAAATGCCACAAAAAAACGAAATGCTCATAAATATTTTTTGTATGCCATTTCTTCAATGTTTTACTTGTGGCTCTGCAGGGCTTGGCAAATCAAAAACCATCTAATTTAATCAATGGCTTCACGTGTTGTGGCTACATAAATCCATTCAGCAACTATATTGCAGTTTTCACATTTTTTTGTGTGTTGACTCTAGACATTTATTTGCTTTTTATAGGTTATAATGAGAAATTGTCATGAGAGGCCGATTTGTCAGCAACGAACTTGTGTTTTTTAAAAAGCTTGCATTAAAATAGTTAGTAACAAGTAAGAAGGCTCTAGTCGAGAAATCCCGACTAGACGATACCCTGATCCCTATACTTCACGCGTACAATCCGTGCTTGCAAGTATGTGTGTGTGTACGCGCATACTGCACACTGCATACACAACTTCAATGTCCCATATAAAAACTTCACAGATTTTCATTATTTTGTTTAATAATTCAAATGGCATCTCAAAGTTTTCCAAATTCAAGATTTTGTTGTTGTGTGTATATCGGAAACGAGATGAGTTATCGAAAATCAAAAACAAACTTGTACTGCCTAGGGATTAGGCGAGATTAAGTTCCAAATCTGGAGTCTCTAGCTCTTATAGTCTCTGAGATCCACGCGTTCATACATACAGACGGACAGACGGACATGGCTATATCGACTCGGCTGTTGATGCTGATCAAGAATATATATACTTTATGGGGTCGGAGATGCTTCCTTCTGCCTGTTACATACTTTTGCACAAAACCATTATACCCTTTTTCCCATTTTTAATGGGATCAGGGTATAAAAAAGTGTTTGTTGGCTTAATTCGTTATTATGAGTAAAAAAAAACACATTAACTTTAACTTATCACTTGATTATTAAACTTTAAATATCAATTGAAATCACTTTTATTTTTTAATCGTCAAAAATAAAACTAATAGATTGAAAATATTCAAGTGTCAATTTGTATAAGAGATACATTATTCTTGTTAAGTTTTTCAATTGTGTCGTCATTTATAAAGGTAAAATTGCAATTAAACCACTTTAAATAAACCCTTCATATCCTGTCAGGTTGTACAACATCATTTTATCCAATTACGCGTGCTTCACGCACTTGAAACTAGTTAAAAGCTAAAACATTTGTCTTACGGGTATGGTATACTTAACTGCATTCCAGACAAACATTACATGTCTAGTCCGTAACATCGGAATTATCAGCGTTTCGTTTTTCTCTGTGTTCGGCATATTTAAGCACATTTAATATTATAAAGCAGGATGTTTTCCTTTTTACTGTACGTGTTGGTTGTTTCTCGCATCTGTGTTGAATTTTTGCGCCATTTGTTGCTGTTGTTAGGTTTCTTGGTTGCTTGTATACAATTTTTTTTCGCTACGGCGCTAGATATGTGGGTTAATTAACCAATAAATGAGGCAGTCCGCAAATCATCCGGTCGGTTGGTTAGTTACTTCGTTGGCAACAGCGTGCGAGACATTCAAATTGCAATTCCATTAAAATGTTTATGTTGTATAATAGTGCCGAGAGAAACAATTTTTTAATTGATTTCATTTAAGAAGGTTCGTTTCGTTTTTAAATGGACGCGTGCCAACTGAGAAGTTGGTTTGCTTTTGAGAAATACATATGTAGTACTTTCTCAAAGAGGCACTTATACAGACTCCTGTCCCCACACAAATCCATATACATACTATGGTTAATTGTTTGGCAGTGCACCGCCCAATCGAAAAATGTGGAGCATTCAGTATTCATTATTCATTAGATTGATCATGGATCCCTGTCCACTTTGTCAGCGTAGCTTGTGATACATATAACGAATTAAAGAAACAGTTGTTAACAACGTGCAAAACTCCCAAAGAACATAAATGACAACAGCAACAACAATAACAACAAAAAAAACAAAATTTATATCTTATAGAATACATGTTAGCCATGAGTTACAATTACGCTGAAATCTTGGCAGCAAATCAAAACTGCGAACAAAAACGCTGATTGGCCACAAAAATTCACACAGCTTACAAATAATTACAAAATACGCTGCGACTGCACGTGAAGATAAAAAAAGAGTAAAAGACACAAAAAAAAAACAAATTCTAAAATGCCAATCATAAGGCATATGAAAAATGTGCGTTTTGTGAGCTTTAATATGAATTAACAATAAATTACATAGGCTCGTTTGCTAATGGTTGTTTTGCTTGATGCCATTGTTGTTGTTGCGGCTGTTGTTGACTGATTCACTTAACTGGCGCTGGCGCATAAATTTACACCTTATTGGCCCCCATAGCGCCCAGAGCAAGTACGTGTTCCGCCAGCACCCAGCCCATACTCGCAAAGACTCGTTTACGTATGACTACTTAAATCTGTTGTTAAAGTGTAGATGGATCATTGCTGCTTGGATTGGCAGTTGAAGTCGCCACTTGTCTATTTGATTTAAAACTTTATAATTAAAGTGGTTTTGACTTAAATTGGTTAATCATATATTTATGTGAAGTATTTCAACAAAAATATATATATATATTCGAATCATATTCAAGCGCAACTTAAAAGAATTCAATTTTAGTTTTGCCCGCTAGGCTGTTTATATTTGAGCAAATTTCATTTAAATGCGAGAATTTTGGCATTTAGCTGAAATCGTGAGTTAATGTATTTTGTATATTGATTGGCTTGTAAATAATGACAGTTTAAGCAAACGATTAACTAGTATCGATTGTTTAAGACAGTGAAAAATGTTGAATGCCTAACAAATAATACGACAACTAATAGCTTTCTCGTGAAGTAGGTTCTACCCCAACAAATTAAAAAAAAATTAAAAATTGTTT
This sequence comes from Scaptomyza tumidula, assembly GCA_035044465.1. Lineage (NCBI taxonomy): Eukaryota > Metazoa > Arthropoda > Insecta > Diptera > Drosophilidae > Scaptomyza > Scaptomyza tumidula. The sequence goes on along the minus strand of JAWNNW010000790.1, from coordinate 660,814 downwards.
AATTTATTAATATGTGGTGGGTTTTTTTAACTTTTCAATTTTACTCAACTTGATAATATTTTGTACTCTCATACCGATTATTTATACCCTGATCCCATTAAAAATGGGAAAAAGGGTATAATGGTTTTGTGAAAAAGTATGTAACAGGCAGAAGGAAGCATCTCCGTCCCCATAAAGTATATAAATTCTTGATAAGCATCAACAGCCGAGTCGATATAGCCATGTCCGTCTGTCCGTCTGTATGAACGCGTCGATCTCAGAGACAATAAGATCTAGAGACTCCAGATTTGGAACTTAAGCTCGCCTAATCCCTAGGCAGTTCAAGTTTGTTTTAGATTTTCGATAACTCTTCCCGTTTCCGATATACACATGGGATCGATAACAACAAAATCTTGAGTTTGGAAAACTTTGAGATGCCATTTGAATTATAAAACAAAATATTGAAAATCTGTGAAGTTTTTATTAAAATCGGTTAAGAAACACCGGAGATATGGGACATAGAAATTGTGTATGCACTATGTGCGTACACACACACACACAAGTACTTGCAAGCACGGATTGTACGCGTGAAGTATAGGGATCAGGGTATCGTCTAGTCGGGATTTCTCGACTAGAGCCTTCTTACTTGTTTTCCATGTGTTTGTCAGACAAAGTGTTTAAATTGGGGAGCTACATCTACTGGAGGTCTGTTAAATCGATAACAAGTCTATACACTTCGATGTGCAAATTGATAAAACACAAATATATTCCACAATTGAACAGCTAGTCACCAAATTTTCTTTAAAGATAGCTGGTTATTTCCCCCAAAAATCTGCATCAAAAGATTCGATACCATGCCCACCGCTTTCGCCCCCAGCCCACGCCTTTTTAAAATGGGAATGCCGTATCTTCTACAGTTTTCGAGCTAGAGTCACCAAATTTGGTGGAAAGATAGTTAGCGACTTTTCCAAAGATTTTGGGTTCTACGCCTACCAATACCGACCGCCTTTTAAAATCGAAAATCACCATATATTCCCCCATTCCAAGCTAACTTCTTGTCACCCATAAAGCGTACTAGTATAATGCAAAACTTTGAACGTGCGCGAAACATTTTTATTGAAATAGGTATGCACCGGAATTTTTTTTTATATTTGCGCTTGTAGTTTTTTTTTCTTTAATTTGACATATAAGAAAAAGTGCAATAATATTCGACAAAAATAGAAAGCACATAATGTAAGATACTGTTTGTGAATAGGTTGATTATGTAAAGAAAAACAATTACAACAATTACAACTGGAATTTATGGATATTTTAAGCCCCAGTACCGTAAGCAAATCTCTCACTTTATTGTACAATGTAAACGGCTCAATCACGCACGCGCTTCTGACCGCATCGGAGGATAAGTGCATTGAATCGCAGCACAAATCGATGTTGGCGACACGCATTCGAGGTCATAACCCAATTCCTTTTGTAGTCATTGCCCGACTGAATGCTTGGCAAGTGATTGGACTGCTCAAACTGGTCTTGCACTGGGCACTGGTACGGATACTAATACTTGTACCGGTAGTATTCATACTTGTTGCTGTTCTATCGTCAATAGCAGCTGTAAGTATTTCCCGAATGCCATAGCCAAAGCTTCTTGTAACATTGCCCCGATGGACCTCTCTGGTCTTTGGGTCTCTCCATATTCTGGTCCCTCTTGTTTACCAATTGAAATTCGGTGCGCATTGCAATTGATCGCACTTTTTGCCTTGTGCGATTGTGCGAGTACCTTTCTAACGTTCCTCGAAGTTGTTGTCGTCTGTTTCGTAGCCGTCTTCTGGCCCGTTGGCATTGTCGCCCATTTTCATTATCATACATGCTGCCGCGTGTTGCATTTGATGATGAGCATCGCCGTCGCCGTTGTTTATAGAATGCAACACGTTTCCTTCATATCGCCATCGCCATCGTCGTCTTCGCCGTGGTTGCTGTCGTCGCTTGTTTGTTGGTTACCGTTGCCATGATTTGTTGTCGTCTGTTTTTAACCTGGCCATACCACGATTTGTCTTCTTTTCTTTGCTTGCTTTTGCTTTTGCTTTCGTGGCAGTGTTGCCCAGTCTCGATGCCTCAAGAATTTTAATAATTCACCAGACTGCCTTTTTTTGATATTTATTTTGCTTTTTGTTTGATCGGGAACATTGAATCGGAGGGGTTTTGCCTACTGCCGGAACACTTCCTCGTTCCTCTCTAAGGACAAACTCGCTCAAGTTCAGAATCATCAATCTGAGTGTTCGACCGCAGAGTGCTCATAACATGTGTGAAATTGACACCACATATGCCGTATCGAGTAGCTGGCTGTCTCTGGCGGCGGAAACAAAAGCAATTTTACGCTACATTTACTTAATGATACAACAACCCTCAATACGAAGTGCCAGCTGTTCTTTTGACTTTCTGGCGCTGTAAAAAAAGAGAGAAGTACTTAAGCAACGCCTTAAAAAGAACTAAATTATAAAAATATATATTCGTATATAGCCAAATGTAAGGACATAGGGTATGAAACGCATAGAGTCTTTAGTTCACCTAGTTGCAGTTCACAAATAAAAAATTATTATTCTTTACTAACCTCAATGTTTTCTTGGTTTTGATAAAGCTATCCATGCGTATAGTGCTTTACCTTGAACCTAAAACAACAGTGCATCATTTTTTTGTTATTTGTTTTTTGGTAAACTTTACAAAATTTTCAAATTGAAAAAAAAAAAAACAATATTAAATCAAACGCTTGCCTTTTTTTGAATTAAAAACTTAACTTGTCTCAATATGGAAGACCGGTGGGCGAAATGGGAGAAATGGGCGGAGATCAATGCTAAACCCAAAAGTAAATTCCTGATAGCTAGCAGACCTTATCCAGTGACCCGTTGGCAAAAACCTGGACCAATGGATCGAGAACAGTGGGTACAATTCTATAAATGGGCCGCGGTAAATGCAAAAGCCAAAACAAAATCAAAAGCGAATTCGTCAGACTTGCAATCGGAGCAAACGAATTCACCTTTGTTTTTCATGTATGTGGCAAACAAATTGAAAATTGATAGGGAAAAAAAACAAAGAGGCATGGACAATCTAGCAGATCTAAGTCGGCCAAAGAGGCCACGTGACAAGTATATAGCGCCACCCCAAGAAGTGTATACGTATCGGCCGAAAATCAACCACAGTTCACCGACATTCCCAGAGCATAGAAGACCTACAAAGGTGCCAAAAGTGCCATGCTGTTTTCAACATAAAGATTTGGAACATAACTTCTGGTCACAAATTCAGTTCCCAGTTTCCAAAAACGCCCTTAAAGCAAAACCCTCCAGCAAACTAATTGAGCTAGCTCGACCCCGCACAGATCGGACAAAGCCAAATGAGATGCCGGCCAAGCGCAAAAAGATGTCAAAGAGGCAGTGGCGTGAGCATTTGCAACGCCTTCAGACTCTATCCCAACCAAAATCTTATATATGCAAATTGTGTGGCTGTCCAATATTTGATTCAATGTAAAGAAATAAGTTGGAACAATCAAGCACAAATATTGTACCATCAAATTTCTATCCACTGAATCGCTGTTGTGTACAGTGGTAGCTATTTGTATTCGTGTATATTATATGTTAAATTTAGCAAAGATTCGTAATATATTGTACTTAAGATGTTTGAACGGTGGCTGAAAATATTATCTTTTTGATTGTCTGCAATTAAAAACGATCAAGCTTAAAAAGATGTAATTTTTCGCATTTCGACCGAATATTAATGCTTACATGGAATGAGGAGATCCGAAATTAGTAGCCATTGTCTATTGTGTCATTTAATTATAGACGCAAAAAGTTTATTTTATATATTTTAATAGTAAGGTAGCATGCCTTGTGCTGCTAGTTTTCACATTTTATTATTCCTTGTATAAACACACATGCTTAACAGAAAATAAAAATTGTTTTGCAGTATAAATTTAAAGTAAGAGTTCCAAGTTCAAGAACGCACATTATTCTTAAAAGTTCACCGTGCCAAAATGGACTATGATGGCGAGGATGGCGATGGTGATAAGCAAGCTCCCGTGGAGGAAGAAGTGAAACCGGAGCCTTCGTGGGTTGAGTGGTGCGAGCGCAATTCCAAACCAAAAAGACGCTGCATACGCAGAGTGGAACGCGAATTGACGCGTTGGCAGAAGCCAGGACCTATGCAAAAGAAGGACTGGAAAAATTTTTTTCAATGGGCCATGCAGAATGCAATGCCAAAGGAACTACCAGCAGTCGCAGTACCTGGCATACCCTGCGATGCAAAATACTTGCCCTGTGCTAAACCGAAACCCAAAGCTGATGCGGAACATTTGATGGAAAGCGTGGAGAAGCTATCAAAGCCATTAGAACGCAAAATGACTCCGAAGCATGAATATGACTATCCAGTTCAACCCTACTCACCGGTTATTGTTTGGGGTAAACCACCGAAGCATGATAAGGGTCGCCCCTTTCCAGGAGTATTTATGCCCTGCTGTTTTCCCAACAAAGATTTAGAAGATGATTTCTGGGCTGAGCTACGTTTTCCTGTGCGACCATCAGCACTGAAGGCACGCCCCACTGCCCGCATACTTAGCTTGGCCCAGCCACACGTAAAGCCACCGAATCCACCGCATTGTCCTATACCAAAGAAAGTGCCCGGTGCACTGGAAACCGAACCACCGAAACGCAAGAAGTTTACGCCACGCGGCTGGCGCTTGCATCAAATACGCTTGATCTATCTCTCTAAGCCAGTGGCCCGACCTGAGTTTGAATATTTCTATATGTGAATCAATTTGTTGTCCACTTTTTTCGTACTGTAAATTGAATGTTGTAAATTCAATGTAATTTTCAAAAGCGAAAAATTTAAAAAAAAAACTTAAATCCCCAACCTCATTTTCAATTACGTGTACAATTTGCAAATAGTCTTCAATTTACGAGCTGGTTGAGCAAAGTCGCTAAAAAACTAACAATTTCATGCTTATAAAAATTGCAATTTGTATCTTAAACGGCTTTAACGGTAGCAAGCAGCAGAGTCGCAGTCACAGTCAGAAAAGTAATCCAAGTGCCCGAAATGTGGCCAACACAACAATGCACTTAGTTATGGCTGGCGCATAAGAGTCTTTCTTACAGTCAAAGGTGAGTTTCTGCAAAGAATGGCATTGTAACTTTAACAGCCTCCGCTTCTCTTCATCTTCTTTATCTTTGCTGGCAGTTTCAATATTGCCGCTTATCAAGCGTAACAAACATGCGTCACATTGACTTTAGATGGCCGTGCTAGGATCAGGGTTTGCTCACAAATAATCATCAGTCAAATCAATTAGATAATTGAATGAATGATTTGTAAAATCCGATTATGTGCGCAGACTCTTCCACACCAAGCTCTGTTATTTTTTTTTCAGTTGATGAGTTTTTTCCGTTTCCTTCTGCTCTTTTGCCCTTTCGTGCTTGTGCACAATTTAAGGACAACAAACTTCGCAACAAGCAACAACTATTGCATAATAATCATTAACAAACAAAATCGAAAATGCTAATAGCAATTAAGTCAGTTATAACACAATCCAATCCAAATTTTAGTTTAGTTCTAGTTTCTATGAAGCAAAAGCTACATGCAGTTGCTTTTGTTATGTATAAAATGATAATTTAAAAAAAGTATGACATGAAAATGTTTTGCAGTGCATAAAAAAAAAATGTTGACAACACTTTACAGTAAAAATTATTTTTAAACTGACAAAAATAATTAATAATATTTTTATAAAGAAGTTCTTCAATCATTTTTGGCTGTTTTTAGCAAAGTTAAAATAATAATTAGAGTAGATAAATTGATTTTAACTATTTTGAGGCTGTAATCAGGTCCAAGCAACTACGCTAGCTGCCAAATATCCTCAGCAATTGGGCATTTTTATGGTAACAATTTTCAGGACACCACCGCGTCGATGACCGAAATGCCTGAAATGAAATATGCTAAAGAGCTGAACTTTAGACTATTTTTTGGGTCTCTCTGCAATGCCGCGACCGAAATACAACTATATAACAAAAGCAAATCCAAAAGCAACAGCTAGAGCAATCAAAATAATAAATTGCCCAAAATAATAGAACCAATGCATGAGTTGTGTGTTGGCAAAAGGATTGCTGCCTTGGATTGAATATTATTGATAAAACTTATGGGAGACAATTCAGACAGATAGACAACAGACAAACATTCAGGCAGGCGATTCAATAATTTAGCACTCGTTCTCGATTTTAGGCTTTAAGGTACCAAGAATTGAAGCGATAGGCTAGAATGGAGTTAAAGTCTTTCGCTCTCTCATTATAAATTGCTTAAAATTAGCTGCCAAAGCTGTTGTTGTTGACAATTCCACAAAGGGGCCAACCGAGTAGCGGCTCCAGTTGTTGCATCTCGTGATGATTATGATGATCACTCAACTGACGAGACGATGTCAATGATGATTCAACCGAGACGGGACGAGACGACGATGATGATGATGACGTTGATTGGGATTGTAAATGTTATGATGTTGTTGCTGCTGCTGCACTTGTGGTGCATACCAAAATAGCAACCGCCAGGCAATGTCGCCATTGTGACAACAACAACATCAGCCAGCCAGTAACAATAGCAACATTGTTGACATCAGTTTGCCAGTTAGTGCTTCTGCTTTCTGGAACTCGTCTCTTCTAGACCTCTTGTTGTGTTTGTTTTTTTTTATACAATTTACAGTTAACTTTAGTTAAGCAAAACAAATGGAAGAAATACCAAACAATAATAAAAAAAAACCTACACAAAATTACATACAGTTTCGAAACAAACATAAAATATGCACACAATCACATTCGCCTTCACATTTGCATTCAGATTGTAGCTGCTGCTTGTCCTACTCTGCTTGAACCCTTATGCTACTAGATCCAAGAGTTTGGACTTGTTCTTTGGGTCGGATATGCGGTGCCTTGCCTCTAAATATGGTCATGACACACATTACGTCAGGAATTATTAAAGCAGCAACATCACTTGTGCATCTGGGAGAAAGTGATGACAGAAAGTCAAACTATATAACAAGATCTGATGAATTTATTTTTAGAGGCTAAAAGGCAATTAATTCTGTTGCTAACTATTGTCAACTTCCATATACACATATTCAACCAAATATGTAACGCAATTCATAATTTCTTTAACTCATTAAAGAGAATAATGCAACTCAATAAGAGAAACAGTTTTAATTCAAGCAAATAGCAAAAACATTTTGCTTTTGATGTTCAAAAAGAAGAGAAGATATGTTCATAAGAAGAGAATGGCATGATATACATAAATGAATAGTAAGAGCATTAAATAATAATTAAATAAAAACGTAACAAAATTTCGTCAATAGTAAATAGAGGTTTTCGTTATGTTTTTGCTTTGCTTTGCTCTGTTTGTTTTTATAGCTGTCTGGTCGGAATAGCAAAATACAAAGTTGGAATTTTAATAACTGCACATTGCCCTGCCTTAAGATTTAAAAATGTAATGAGAACACTTTTAAAATTTAACTCAAGAGATTGAGGAACGCTAAAAATAATTTAACAAAATTTTCGACTTCAAGCTGGTTTATTTTAGTTCCTTAAGATTGTTTCCGATATGCAAATTTAATCTTGTCTTCGGAATTTAGAGCACAATATACATTTATTCTTGACTGACTTGTTTTAAGTTCATAAATTTTTATCGAATAAAAATTTTGTTAAAATTGTATTTTAAACATTTCAGCTAGTTAAGATAATAATCGACTGTCAATAGTTAAAATTAATTAGTTCAAGAACAATTTATACACCCTCTGCTGTCTTTTGTCAACAGAGTATAAATACCCTTATTAATCAATAAAAACCAAATAATTCTGTTTTTGCAGACTTCCTGACCGATTTTGATGGTATGTCGTCGGTGCGGCGGCGCCAACACACGCGCGGTGCAAAACGAGGACGACCACGTGGCAGCTCAAGGCGTGGCGGTGGCCATGGATCGTTGCAGCGCGTGTCGACGCCGACGACATCGCCGTCAGTTGGTGCATTGACGGGAACAACCACATCGCCGTTACCGCAGCAGGAAGCAGTCGGTGGCGAGGCTGTAAGTGGCAGCCAGCCCGTGCCACCGCACGAGGAAGGTAAGTGCATTTTGTTGATCGGCTTCTTCCTGTTCAGTTCCCCCTTCATCTCGAGTGTCACTTGTCGCTAATCGCCGTCTTAATCACGTTTATAGCATACTTACACATGATACATACATACATGCATACGTATATGTACAAACACAGATTTGGGCGCACTTGAGTGTAATTTTTTGGTCGCTGGCCCCTTTTTTCCACTTTGGCTGCCCGCATTTTTTTTCTCTTATTTTCTTGTTTGGAAGTAAGGGTAAACTTTACTTTGTAGTACGTGACAATTTTAGCGCAACGCAAACCATTTTCATTACATAATCATCAGATTCATTGGCATTTGCTTCGCTTCCCCTTTAGCTGACACTCGGCATTTCAAGCCCCTTTTGCGCAGTCAGACCAAATATTTGTTCAAAGATTTGCATCTGGCTGCATTATCGCTGTACAAACAGAAAACATAACAGAGCACAGGAACAGCCCCCTGTTAATACTGTTACTTCTTTTTTTCGCCTGCTTGGCATTCAAAATTACTTCCTAAGTGCGTTAGTTAAAGAAGTGTTCTACTATTTTATTTTTTTTATTCATTTCCGCGTTCGTAAAATTTATGTGCTTAATATTTGAGTGTAATTTTTTAGCGAATGCAATTTTCTATTGATTTCCTACTACTGTGTAAAGAGTAGACAAAATAATATTTAATCAATAACATGAAAAAAAAAACTTCACGCGTACAGTCAGTGCTTGCAAGTATGTGTGTGTACGCGCATACTGCAAACTGCATACATAACTTCAATGTCCCATATCTCTGGTGTTTCTTAACCGATTTCAATTTCACAGATTTTCATTATTTTGTTTTATAATTCAAACAGCATCTCAAAGTCTTCCAAATTCAAGATTTTGTTTTTATCGATCCCATGTGTATATCGGAAACGGGAAGAGTTATCGAAAAACAAACTTGTACACAACTTAGTTGTGTATGCAGTATGCGCGAAGACACATACACATACTTTCAAGCACTGACTGTATGCGTAAAGTATAGGGATTGTCTAGTCGGGATTGCTCGACTAGAGCCTTCTTACTTGTTTTAAACCAGATTTGTTAGCAGACTGTTTTTTTTAGAAATTGTTGCATTTGCTTGGCAATATGCCGCTCAAAAACATTTGAAAGAAATGGGAGAATAGAGATCGACTAAGTTCACCATTAGGCTTAGCATTTGGTGTTATTTTAGCTGGTTCCCCATATAAGGAAAGTATTGATGTCATTATATATCATATGTTGCAGTGTTAAATATATGTATTATTATTGTTGGGTAGATAATTCAGGTACTTGTTCTGTATAGTTTCAGGTACTGAGCTAGGTGCAAGTTGTTTACCAAGCTCGTTAACGTCAATGTCAAGTAAAATATGTTGTTTACCAATTGATTTTGAACTTTTTCTAAGCTTGACTGAATATATTATTCGCTTTTAGTTTAAGCAATTTCATTTCTCACACTGTCCCATTTTGGTTGTAGTCAAGTATTATAGTTAATATAGTATTTAAAATCTCTGTATTCTATTTTGAAAAACAGTCCAAAAATTATCATATGTTAGAAATTTAAAATTATAATTCGAAAATGCTGGCACCGAGATCAAATCATACAAAAATATCTTACTGGCATCAGTGACAAAGCATCCCAGGTATTCGAGAAATATGTAGATACAATGTGATTGACTATATTCAATCTCTTAAAATGAAACTTTTAAATTCACCTGTTATTATTACGTCTGTACATTACATTAGTAATAAATCTGAGAGTTTGCATGTTTAGTCGATGTATTCAACCAATAAGGTTTCTCGTCGATAGCGTCTTGTTGCACAAAAAAACAACAACTTGAGTGAAACTGCATCATAGCCACAGGAATATAAATTTTGCTAGAAAAGATAAGAAATTAGCAAAGAAATAATGAAATAAAATCGAATTATAATTTTATGAGCTTCTTAAAAACAATGGAATTCTTCGGGTTAACTTAATTTGATACCGCTTAATGCTGTCGTTACCTCAGAAGCTCCGGTGGTGCGATTTGAATATCCCATGAGCTCCTCCACCCATTTCACACAAACAACATTTTCGTCGTGGACAGGAAACCATACATGCACCAGGCCTCTCCTTGTTAAGACTGCAGTTGCGCGCTTTAATTTTTGAGGCGCATCGCTTTAAATAAGGTGTAAATCGTCTTGGTCAGATGCTCTTTAACGTTAACCGGTGCATACGAGTTGAAGCCCAGTCCTAGTTTAGCTTCTTCTTCTTTTCTATTTTCTAAATGCAACGATGTACTACAATATTGTTACAGTCTTACTATAATCGGATGGGCCTTATGCATTTTCTTCACACGATAGCTAACATTGGTTCTGGGTGGCGGGGTATGCTTTAAGAGCGAGATAAAACAAACGTTGAGTAGAATTGTGTTTGAACATCTTCCCCAAAAAAAGATTCATACCTCACTTTTTATACCCTGATCCCATTTAAAATAGGAAAAAAAGGGTATAATGGTTTTGTGCAACAGTATATAACAGGCAGAAAGAAGCATGTCCGACCCCATAAAGTAGAGACAACAGATTTGGAACAAAAGCTTGCCTAATCCCTAGGCAGTACAAGTTTGTTTTCGATTTTCGATAACTCTTCCTGTTTCCGATATACACATGGGATCGATAAGTAACAACAAAATCTTGAATTTGCAAAACTTTGAGACATTGAGCATTTAAAACATTTAACAAAATAATGGCAATTTGTGAAATTTTTATTGAAATCGGTTACGGAGATATGGAACATTGAACTCGACTAGAGCCTTCTTACTTGTTTTTTCTCAAAAAGAAAAATTAACGGTAACGTTCAATTCTAATGTTTAAAATTAAAATCTAAGTGAAGTTAGAAGTATTCATCAAATTGACTTCTTTTGCATTGAAAAATTTATTTCAATTTAATAAATAAATAAATGCAAATTAGCAGCTTTTGATATTTTCACAGGCACGTTTCAATCATCTATAAAATGTATTTCTCATTTCCAGACAATTTTATCGATATTTACAAGAAGTGATTTATAGTAATTAGCAGCATGCGGCTTACAACATAATGCAAACATCTGTTCACTTTTAAGGCAAAAATTAATGCAATCAGCAATCAAATTGAATGAAAAATTTGTTGCAACTTCTCTATTTGAATTTGTAGTCCAAAAAAAAAACACGTTGGCGCACATGTCAAATTTGCACGACACATAATAATTGCATAAATCGGCTTAAGCGCTCAGACCCGCAACCAAAATGCTTGTGTGTGTTTGGGTTTTGGGTGTGTGTACGTGTCTGCGTCCGTGGTAAGGGGAGAATGCGATTTCTGTGGGCAGCGCCACACAACAAATGACGGAAGTTAACCTCTCTCCACTAAATGGAGACATAATCGCCAAGGCAAATACGAGCAAAAAAAAAAAATGATTGCTCGACTATGTGATGCCCTGTTTCAAGTGTGTGTTATATTATCTTTATTGACGTTTATTGCTATAAAAAATCTTTATTTTTAAAAATTTTCATTTAGCTTGGCCTTAAAACATAAATAAACATATGAAGAAAGCTAAATTGAATATTGTATATTGCTAAATATTGTATTTTATGCGTGAAAAGTTAAGTTTTTTTTAAAACAATACCAGGTTGATAAATATTCATTAACCTTGCAGCCATATTGCAGGGTATTTGAGCGACCAGTTGCATAAAATGCCAATAAATTAACATTCAGTCTGCTCTCGCAGGACATTGTGGTCGGGCTGGGCTGGGTATAGCCGTGCGCCAAGCAATTCAATAAAACTGCAATGTACCCGGCCAAAAGTATGCAACATTGAAAGCAAAAATGCAGATAAGCCAGGACAAAGTACGTGCGGGCGCAAGCAACAAAGGATTTAGCGGCAATGTCGCTGTTTCCATGTGCGAACTTTACTTTACTTTTATTAACATTAATTGCGATTATTTTAATCCGATTCGTTGAAACAATTTTTAATATCACTCACAAAATATGTGTGTGTCTTTGCAGATACAAATCCCAACTCAAGCCCAATGGGAACTCCACCCACCTCGGTGGTCAAACGCGGACCAGGACGACCACGCTCTAAGACATCGACGCCTGTTAGTCGCGGATCACGCGGTGCTCCTCGGACACGTCGGCCCATGGGTCCGTTGCTAGTGCCGATTGGGCGCAGTCCGGATGTCACTCCTCCTGCTAGCAGTCCTGCCACAAGCCGAGCACCCAGTCCGGCAGCGCATGGTGAACGCGGCACCGGAACACCCGATTAACTTTAATATTGCAAGCCCATTGAAAACGAGCATAGCCCTTATATGTGATGCAGTGTTTTTAATAGCATTTATAACCTTTCGCGTAGTTTGAAAATTATGTTAATAACTCATGAAATATCTAATAAAATTTACCATCTACAAATATAATTTTTATGTCTTCATGTTACTTATTTTTTTAATATGCTGGGTCATTTTGAAAAGATACTTAACATTAAAAAAATTTATATAAAAACTTGTTAAGTTTTGCTAGATCAGTCCAAAATATTGTTAGCTTAATCCTTTCATGACTAGAACGAATATTGATCACTCTTATTGTCTTACCTTTGTACGAAGTATTAGTTTAATGAAGGTCTTGGAGCAAATTTAACAATAAAAAAGTTTATATAAGTAGTTACATTTGAAATCGGCAAAATTTTTTTTTGCTATATTAGTAAATGAACTTGATAAAAAAAATGTTGCTTCAAATTGATTCAGTGTTTTCTTCATAAGTAAGCTTAGCTGCCCAATTTCGCTAGCTCATCATTAGTCGAATAAAAACTTTCAAAGGACAGCTGTCGCCTAAATTGTAAAAAGCATCAGAGGCTGAGTAAGAAATATTATATCCATTATGAGCCATGGCACAAATTGTGACTTTGTCTTGTGTAAGATAAATTGAATTAGAGACGCCGAACGCGCACATTCATCATCGCACGGGGCAAGGACAAAGACGGGGATAGCAGCTTGTGATAGATAGATTTAGTTGTTGCATGGGAGACCCTTAAAAAACATCAAAGTAGAAACCCTCGCAGACAAATAGTAGGAGTCGACATTTTAATTTCCAAAAAATAGCTGCTACGAAAATAGACGAAGTGCTATCTGCCAGATGAGGGATCGGTCTGCATTGGGCGTAAGTCCCAAGACGATGATTATAGTTGCTTCGACATTGTTATAACGCACGCGCGCGAAAACGAAGAGCTGGATATGGACTTGTAGGTAGCATTGGAGAACTAGAGCATGCTGCGTTTTTTCTTTTTAATAATAAGAAAGGAAAGGAAACGAAACAAAACCAAAGGGATAAAGAAGAAAAAGCGATGCTGCATGCCAGCGCACACACCTTGAAGATTGCCAGCAGTAGGCTGAGCAGAGCTGAACTGTCTTGTCTTCTGTGCTTTGTGACTGAGTGCGTAGGTAGCGGAAAGGATTTGATCCTGAAAAACAATTAAGAAGGAGTACGCATGCACTTGGATTTTGGATTCCCCCTTTACTTCGTAGCTCTAGCTGTTCCCATACAATCAAATTTAATCCTTTTGCTTATTTTTTCAAGATGTGGCCACGCATAGTGTGCACGCAGGGCGGGTTCTCGTTATTGTCTTGATTTATAAAGCGAGCATCTTGGCCTCAACAACAGACAAAAAAAGGATTTAAGTCAGCATTTTGTGGCTTATTAGTTGCGCTGGATTAAATCACAAGAATGGGTGCGTCTCTAAGCACGGAAGCAGCTGCCTTTGTCAAAAGTCTTAGACGCAATGAACGGCTGACACTCTTAGAATGAGCCAACACACAACAGGAAAAACATTTAATCTAACTGTAAACTTACCAAGAAGTACAATACTTCCAAAGGCAGCTTAAATATTAGTGCTTAACTTGTGATTATAATATATGTACAGTCAGAGAAAAACGAGAGAAAACATAATACAATATCACATGATAAATTAGGAGTTAATGAAAAAGTAAAATCAACAAATTTATATTGATTATAAAGTTTTAAATAAATGATATGATTAAATAACTTTACTATACAGTTTAAAAATGTAAGAAAGAAGACGCAATAAATATATAGATTCGAATTTTTCACTTATTATGGCTTCAGCCTCGCTGTTGGCCAAACATAAACCTGAACAAGCAAACAGTAGTTCCAACTGCCAATTGTCAATGATTCGAACCTGTTGCTGGACTTTTTACAATTTTTGTTTTCCTGACTGACCACAGCAACTACTACACCAGTAACAACGATTGATATGCGGTGTGATTATTAGTTGAGAAAAAAATGCGCAAGTGTGCGTTTGATTAAGTCTCTCTCTCCCTCTTTCCTTCTATCTCTTTCTGTGTACGTTGTCAGTACTTGGAGGTAAATCTAAGCTTTTATGTTTCTGTCTGCTGAGTATATGTCGGGATCTGGACGGTTGCTAATTAATAAACGCACTGCAGCGCCAGGGAACGAAACAACGAGATGAACATCGAAAATTGCAACGACAACGAAATCTCCAACTGCAACTCTTCACATGTCCCGGCCTCGGCCTAGGTTGAGTCTGAGTCCGAGGTTGAGGCCGCCCGACGCCGTTGCAGATTCCACTTGGCATAAATGCACACTTTTTAAATTGTTGAGATTCTCCAACTGTAGCTAAAATGTGCTGCTTTATGACAGTTGGACGCACAGAGTCGCCAACTGGCAGGCAGAAAAAAAGTTGCAGAAACCACTTGCAGTCGTTGGTCGGCACCGGAATATTGAGAACTGTCATATATATATATATATTGAGAAGTTCAAGATGCCGGCAGTCAATGCTAACATTCGCATTTGCCATCGCGTACATCTGTTGGCAACAGAAATAAATTCAGAACACAAACACTTGAATACACTTTCTAAATCATAAACATGAAAAATAATTTTTGTGCAATTCTTTCTCATCTACTAGAGAACCCAATACGCGAAAAAAAACTCTTAAATTTATTAACTTAATTTGCCAAAAAAAAAGCCAAACCAGTGGCAAGATTGACAAAAATTATGAGTCAGTATACCAAAGTTTTGTTGGAGACAAATTTTAAACCAATTTTCATATTCGGAAAATGCCAACTCCTTGTCACAGGTAATTTAAAGTTTTAATACCATTTAATATATACGCATATTGTTAAATTTCAAATCGTTTTTGACATTTCCAATGAACTCTTAAAAATCGATCGTAATGAGCATTCTAATAAAAAGTATAAAAAAGTACTGTTTTTTTTTTTTTAACCTCATTAATATTTTTCTGTAAAATATCTTTTAAAGTTTTGATAACTTAAAGTTTCACAAGCACTCAATGAAAGAGTAAAGCAAACACACATATTTGTTGCAAAACAAGCTAGCAGGTTTTGTTCCTTGTGAGTAAAAGTCTGAAACCACAGCGCGTCCTGTATATTTTATAAGGTAGATGCCATTCCATTATTTTACCGTTCAAAGAATTTTTTTTCGTTATGGGTTGTACAATTGGGAAATGTCTGCATTATGTGCCTAAATCTCAAGAATTTCGATCATGCATATGAACATATTAAACAAGTAAGAAAGCGCTAGTCGAGAAATCTCGACTAGACGATACCCTGATCCCTATACTTTACGCGTACAGTCAGTGCTTGCAAGTATTTGTGTGTGTGTGTACGCACATACTGCATACTGCATACACAACTTCTATGTTATGAAATTTTTTATTGAAATCGGTTGAGAAACACCGGCGATATGGAACATTGAAATTGAGTAAGTAAGTAAGTAAGTATGCGTACATACACACACTCATACTTGCAAGCACAGTAAGTATAGGGTTCATGGTTCGGGTTATCTCGACTAGAGCCTTCTTACTTGTTTTAAATGTCAAATAAGGCAAAAAATGGCTTTTCTTTTGATTAATATATGCTTTGGTGTGGAGTAATTTTATTAAAAATTAATTTTTAGCAAAGTTCCTGAAAAATTATTAATTATTATTATTATTTATTATTCATCCTAACCTATGTAAGCGCTCATCAAAAAATAACAAAACAACATTTACTCAGAATTGATTATTTTTAACAGTTTATTTTGCTAACTATAGTTATCTGTTATGTTGTTTGTTTTTGTGCACTTCTTATGTCGTTGATTTAAAAACCATTAAAAAGACAAGTTTCCAATTCAGTGTATTCATTGATTTGCGAGAATATATATAAATCTTGCATCTTGTGTTTAATATGGCATTCGAGATAAACTCCTTTCGATTTTCGATTTTATATAACTGATGGTTGATGATTCGACACATTATAACTTAAGGCTCAACGATTTGCTTGATCGCCTTCATCGAGTTGTCTTAATCTTTTTAATTTAGTTGGCAGAGACAAAATGTTTTTTTTTCGCTTATTCAAAAATTGTATCTTAATTTCACTTACTTTTCACTTGTTTACATGCGATTTAGATAACAAAAAACCTTAAAAAATTAGAACCGCGGTTCTGTGTTCTGGTTTTGTGAGCGTCCACTGTAGTATTATAAAAATCATGCTCTGTAACTAATTGCCCAAGCACAAGTTTTCTTTCTGAGAGTTTCTTTTAAACATCTGTGGCTTCTGTTGTTTTTTTAATTTGATTACAGACTACATTATGTTGAATGTCAGTACTAAGCTGCTTTTGTTATTGTTGTTTGTTAGCCGGAGTGCTTGATTGCAGCGCTAATTTAATGTCATGCACACTTAATGGGTGCGCTTCTCCTTAACTGTTAAAGCGGTTGGGTGTTGATTACAACAAACTAAATTATTTTTGGGTTTCGCTATGAGAAATAACAAATTTTTGTTTTATTACATCGCACATCTATTTTCATTGTTTGTTGTGTAGCTCAATTATTTTGCCAGGCGATGCGTGAATGCGTCAAATGCGTCGTTGCGTGGCTCAAGCTAAGGTATTTTGTCTACTTTGGGCAAATACAAATGACTAAGGAAACGAACTTGCTACAATACTTGTATGTGATTTCAAAAGACAACGGAAATGCTTTAACAGTTTTACAAGTTTATTAATTTATGACCGATAGTAAAAGTTGATACATAATAATCTAATTAGGAACAGAAATGGCTTTAAGGTACTATGCGATTTTCAAAATAAAAAGTGACAAAAAAGAAAAGTATGTAATATTAATATTATATCAAAATATTATAACATAATTGCAATTATTCCCATAAGCTGAACAAAGCTGGTCGGTTTAGTAACTTGTTAACTTAATTGACTTCGCTTTTTATTAAAACTAATTCAATAATGAAAACATATCAATAAACACAATGACGGCAGCGACGGCTTTCAAAAACTCGACTCAACTACAACCTGGCTCGAAAAGATGCCTCGGCTTGGAAATTGTGCAAAAAGCGCAGCATGTCGCTGACAGGAGCAAAAAGCCATTGCAAAAATAATTTAAAAATTTAATTGATGCATTAAAGCAGGCAACAAGTTTTGCAGTCGCTTGCTTTTGTTTCTGTAGCCTCGCTACAACTTGTGTTTATGCTTTTCTTTAACTTTTTTTTCATCCAGCCGCTTGGCGCCCGTACATATTGTAGAAGGTTATACTAGGAAAAAATGAAAACTAAAGTGAGTCGAGATTCAGTTAGTTAGTACAGTACAAGCAACTATTTAAAACTGACTGACAGGACCCGGTCTCAAAGTATCGTTAACCAAGTTGAAGAGCTCATTTTGGTGTCGCCAGCGAAGTGGGGTGGCTTTAACATGCACATCTTGAGTATGTTTGTCTTCAAACTATTTACATTAAAATTGTTGGCATCTTAAGGTCATAATGCACGTCAACAATTCTTCAAGTCTTTCTGATAAATACAATTTTTCTTAACTTTTCTAACACTCTGCAACTAGCTAATGGTTTTGTGCACATTATGCAAAATAAAGCCGCCTTTACTTAACCGAATCAAACAAGCTATTTTTAATTATACCCTGATCCTCTTAAAAATGGGTAAAAAGGGTATAATGGTTTTGTGCAAAAGTATGTAACAGGCAGTAGGAAGCATCTCCGACCCCATAAAGTATATAAATTCTTGATCAGCCGAGTCGATATAATCTTGTCCGTCTGTCTGTCCGTCCGTTTGTCCGTATGTATGACTATAAGAGCCAGAGACTTCAGATTTTGAACATAAGCTCGCCTAGTTCCTCGGCAGTACAAGTTTGTTTTTGATTTTCGATAACTCTTCCCGTTTCCGATATACACATGGGATCGATAATTACAAAATCTTGAATTTGCAAAACTTTGAGACACCATTGAAATACTAACATTGAATGTACGCGCAAGTATATGGTTCAGGGTATCGTCTAGTCGGGATTTCTCGACTAGAGTCTTTTTAATTGGTTTTTTATAACTTTTTCAGTAACAAACAAAATCGTTTGAAATGGGGCTTTGCTTAACTTTATTGTACGAGATTTAAAACTTATTAAAAAATAACATAATATTCAATTACATTTTTAGTGCTCATATTTTTGTTTTATTTCCGTGTATATTTGGCACTTCACATACTTTATTTTCTTCACCAGTGCACAATGTAAACATACACACATTCATTTAAATATATATTATAGATTACCAAAGAAAAAAGTAAACAATTACTTAATTTGGCTGCGCCCCAGTGCAACGCTCTTTATCATTAACATATCGCATCCTGTGGATCTGGGTACAATGCGACCAACATTCAAGAAACAGGCACATGCAACTTGACAAATATGCTTTCAGGTCTAATTATAAAGCAAAGAGTCAACCGGTGGCAATTCGAATGCGCATGCTCATTGGTCTTGGGGCAGAAACAGGACAGGCCCGGAAGACAACAATGTTCGAGGGAAAGGTGACCCCAATTCGACTTTTAATTTGCGGGCAACCCTTTCGGACACTTACGCAAACAGTTCTGTATAATTACGTCCAATGAAAATGTGAATGTCAACTGAACATCAATAATAAAAACTAAATAAACAAGTTAGAAGGCTTTAGTCGATGAATCCCGACTAGACGATACCCTGAACCCTGTACTTTATGCCTACAGTCAGTGCTTGCAAGTATCAACTCAACTTCAATGTCCCATATCTCCAGTGTTTCTCAAAAGTTTTCCAATTTCCACATTTTTGTGTTATCGATCCCATGTGTATATCGAAAAAATTAAGAGTTATCGAAAATCAGAAACAAACAGGTATTGCCTAGAGAAAAAAGTCTCTATCTCTTATAGTCTCTGAGATCGACGCGTTCGTACATACGGACGGACGGACGGACGGACAGACGGACATGGCTATATCGGCTCGGCTTTTGATACTGATCAAGAATATATACACTATATGGGGTCGGAGATGCTTCCTTCTGTATGTTACATACTTTTGCATACTTATAAACTTTTTCCCCATTTTGAATGGGTCAGGGTATAAAAATAAATAAGGTTGCAAATTAAATTTTAATAAAACTGTTTTTTCATTTTGTTTATTCTGTATTTTTCAGCTTTTATTTTTTTGAGACTGTTGCGTGTGAACGAAATTCTCGTTTATGTTACTAAAAATAGCAGCGCCTTTTGTCGGGCTTTGCATATAAGCCAAAAGTAAATATAAATTTGAGGGTCTGAGAAATTTTAAATACATTTCAATTAAGTTAGCTTTTGAGTTTGTAACTATCAGCTTCAAGCATCTTGACGCGTCGTTAAAATTTCGGTCAAGAAAAAGTGTATGTGCAATAAAATTAGCATTTTAGAAAACCGGAGAAATAACAGCAAATTATAACAGCGACGGCGTCTATCACAATGATCTTTCATTTGCTAAAGACAATTCTATTATTCACTTTTACAACATAGACCTCCCAATTAGCTTGATTTATTGTATTAGCCTTCTCGCCAATATACATTGTATGCAATTCTTAAACCAGGAATGTATTCTTTTTAACCATTCCATTCAAGTGACTCAAGCGCCAAACCGAGCAGGTTTTATTATTATTAATTACAGCTGAAAACATTTATGTTAAGCACGTACAAAAGAACTGTCAAAGTCATCCAAGCTTTGCCGTCAGCCTGGCGCCACTTGAGCCACATGCAATGCCATTTTTTTCTGCAGAAATAATTGAAATAATAAATAATAAATAATGTTACCCAGCAATTTCACCGTAAGAAATTTGAGCATTTAATTTACCTGTTGACTGTCGACTGCATCAAAAATTAGCAGAAAGCTTCGCGTGCCACAAAAGAGCCAACTAGCTATACAATACAAACAAGTAAGAAGGCTCTAGTCGAGAAATCCCGACTAGACGATACCCTGATCCCTATACTTTACGCGTACAGTCAGTGCTTGCAAGCATGTGTGTGGGTGCATACTCAACTTCAAATTCCCATATCTCCGGTGTTTCCTAACCGCTTTCAATAAAAATTTCACAGATTTTCATTATTTTACCTAATATTTCAAACGCTGTCTCAACGTTTTACAAATTCAAGATTTTGTTGTTATCGATCCCATGTGTATATCGGAAACGGGAAGAATTATCGAAAATCGGAAACAAACTTGTACTGCCTAGCGATTAGGCGAGCTTAAGTTCCAAATATGGAATCTCTAGCTCTTATATGCTGATCAAGAATATATTTATATGTAATATATACTTTATGGGTCGGATATGCTTCCTTCTGCCTGTTACATACATTTGCACTAAACCATTATACCCTTTTTTCCCATTTTTAATGGGATTAGGGTATAAAAATGAATTAACATTTTTCGGCATTACTTTGTTGCACATTTTCACATTTGCTCTTCTACTGAACAGTGGGATTTAGTTTGTTTACTCTGCTTTTAAGAAAGTTTCAAATAATGATATCTAGTAAACAGTGTGCAACAACTTTATTAATAATGTACTTTAACTTTTATTGCTAATCTTTGACAGTTTTAAGCTAAAAGCTTAAGAAAAACATGTTCATTTAATTTGGTTCTGTGCGTAATGTATTAGAAATCTAATATTGCTTAACTTCTTCAAACTTGATACACTGTACTGGTTGTTATTGTTCAGATAATCAATTTTGGCAAGACCTTACGATGTCTTTAATTAGGAAGAGCTCAGCACTGCATGGTACAGGCATTATAAATAATTTATGTGATTTAATATGTATGAAAATGTACGAAAAACTCAAAATATTTCTTTGTGATTTCAACATTGGCTTCAATCTGCTAGCCCCTATGCCTATTTATAAGTTTCTTAAACAGGCGTTGCAAATTTTTGGTCTTGTAGGAAGTTCGTTGCTAAAGTCTTTTGTTGTGACCGCAGCGGTCACATTTCCCTTTTATGCCTGAATATAAAACTGCAAATTGCTGGCGGTAAAATCAGTATAAATAAAGCATTAAATGAACAACATCACAGATTACGGCCAATGTATAATACATACATGGCAATTTCCATGCAAATTATATACACTTATTATGCGACCAACATATATTGTCCCAACCTAAAGAAATAGTGAAGTGTAGATATGCCGATGTTGATGCTGATGTTGATATCAGTCGGTGACGATGGCCACACTTTGGGCGACAACGTTGCAAACTGTTTTTCGCACCTCCCGGCCCAGAAAACCAACTTTCCTAAAGTGTGAACATCAACCGGTCGATGTTCGAAGTTCCATGCCACATACTCCATAACGCAACCTATACATATGCCAGGTTGAGGCGGTAGCTGGACACGCGCAAAAGAAAGTGCGAGCGCTGCAGCTGCCCCGAGGACATGTAAAACTGTTGAAGGTGTGCCGAGACATCAGCGCTGCTAGCTGGCCAAGGTTGCCAAAGAGGTAGTAGCCAATGCTTTGACCACAAGGGCTTTTCTTCTCTGCCCAGTCAGTCGCACTCAAACAAATTTGAAGCAATATTTTTATTTTTGTTTTCAAAACTAATATTTAAAATAAAGATTATTTCTTTAAAATACATAAAAAATAAAAAAATAAAAATGTGACAATTCTTATGCCTGTAATCAATATTTCCAAGTTTCAAAAATTTATAAAAGTTCTCGACTTCTTGGAGTTGCAATGCCTTTTAAATAAGCTACATCTGTCTATGATTGTACAAATTAAAATATTTGCGTAAAAATTAAAAAAAAAATTGTTATGAATTCAATTTTTAAGTAGGTAGGATTCGGTCAAGGTATTTCAACTAGAAAATATCCTGAACGCTCGTCATCACCTATCTATAAATGTTAGTAATCTACAATAAATATCTTTCATATTTCCTAACTGATCTTGATTCTAATACATGATTGAGTCTAAAACCCGATGCTCAGATTTCCTAAATATTTTAAGTTTTTTTCTAAGTGCATTCAGCCGGTTGGCCAGCCAGCAATGGTCATTTCAATATTAAGTGTTGACGTTGATGATGACGACACTTTCTTTTTCACCTTCGATGGACGGTACCAGATGGGGAAAGGAGTGCACGCCGATGCGGACAAACAAAAGCCTGCCACAGGCAATTTAGGAATTCTCAAGGCGAAAGTGTAGTGCGTACGCCAGTCATCGTTCGGTTCAGTTGGGGGGCGTGTGCACGCTTGTGGGCGTGGCAGATTGACTGCAATGTGCACCGCAAATTATGAGGTGTTATGTCAATGCGGTCGATGTTGCCACGACCACGTTCGCGTCCAGGTTCACAAGATCCATGGCGTTAAAGTGCCTGAAAATGTGTGCTAAAAGTCACACGACCAAAACTTGTGAAAGGATTTTACTGCTCGTATGATAACACTGCCCTGGTATATAATTGAAAATGACCCATTAAAGGGAAACGCATGCAATTGCAGATGAAAGCTACTGAAAGAGCTGACCATTGTAAATGCGTATATACAGTTATTAATTTTTCGTGTTTTCACATATTTGTGTAGTGAGTACTCAAAAAGGAGTGCAGTGTACTGAGTACTGAACCGATTTCAATCAAAATTTCACAGATTGTCATTATTTTATCTAATGTTTCACTTTCTCAAAGTTTTGCAAATTCAAGATTTTATTGTTATCGATCCCATGTGTATATCGGCAACTGGAAAAGTTATCGAAAATCGAAAACAAACTGCCTAGGGATTAGGCGAGCTTAAGTTCCAAACATAAAGTCTCTAGCTCTTATAGTCCCTGACATCGGCGCGTTCTTACATACATACAGACGAACGGACGGACATATCGACTTGGCTGTTGATACTGATCATGAATATATATACTTTATTATAATATTATTCCCTTTTTACCCATTTTTAATGGGTTCAGGGTGTAACAAGACTCGGCAACTATGATAATTAAAGTGATTATTTGATTTTGAACTAAGGTTTAGGCAAATTGTTAAATTCTTTAAATACAAATGTGCAAATGTTGAATACCCCATTAACATAAATAATTAATTACGCACTTTGTAAACAGGATTTATTAATTTAGTAGTCTAGTCGAGCCTTGAGACATGTTTTCTTTTTATACCCTGAACCTGTATGTAACAGGCAGTAGGAAGCATCTCCGACCCCATAAAGTATATATATTCTTGATCAGCATCAACAGCCGAGTCGATATAGCCATGTCCGTCTGTCCGTCCATCGCGTCTATCTCAGAGACTATAAGAGCTAAAGACTCCAGATTTAGAACTTAGGCTCGCCTAATCCCTAAGCAGCATAAGTTTGTTTTAGATTGTCGATAACTCATCATGTTTCTGATATACACATGGGATCGATAACAACAAAATAAGGAATTTGTAAAACATTGAGACAGCGTTTAAAACATTAAACGACAAATTAATCAAATGACAATGAAAATTTGTGCAATTTTTATTGAAATCGGTTAAGAAATAGCAGAGATGTGGAGCATTGAAGTTGAGTATACAGTATGCGCGTACACACACACACACACACACATACTTGCAAGCGCGCAAAGTAAAGGGTTCAGGGTATCGACTAGTCGGGATTTCTCGACTAGAGCCTTCTTACTTGCTTTGCGTTGGCATTGTATTTGTTGTTGTAATTGCAGTTGTAGTAGAACCTGTTGTTGTGGTTTTTGCAATTGTCATGGTTGTTGTTATTGACTTCACTTGTTGCCGTTGTCGATGTGGATGCCGCTAGAAGTGGACTTTGTCACTGTAACCATCAAGAGTCGTTGTCATCGTCGCCATCGTCATCATCGCTGCCTTCAACGTTGAACGTTCGATTTCTGGCTGCAAACGTGCAGCATTCTATGAAATTGCTTGTTCTTATTATTATGGTTATTATAAGTACCAAATGTCGATGCTGTTTCTGTTGTTGTTTTTGTGGCACCTGCTGTTGTATGTCATTCGATGTTTGGCGCTGGCGCTCTCACGGCGTTCCCTATGAAAATATAAACATACTAACAATCATTACATGCAACATCACTAAAGAGAAAAAAAGATATTTATAATAATTATGTGGACTTCCTGCTTTGGCTCGCTACACACGGTGGCATCTTAAGTGGCGCTAAATGCGTACATTTACTTAAAAAATACTTTATTTAACATTCATTTTTGTTTCATTCAGTTATGTGTTGTGCTGTCGTTGGAGATATTAAGCCAAGTTTTGAGTGGCCGGGCACGTACACGACAAGATTGAGTGGCATAAAGTTGAGTCAAGTGAAAGGGTCGACAGCCTTTGGAAATGCTAGTCTAATCGTAAAGTGTCTAAAATATGAGAACATCATTATGTTTGGAAATAAGGTGAATGCTGCAAGTTTGCCGCTTAGGTCTTTTGTTTAATTCGGTGGCAAACGTTTAAGGCATTTGATACACCCATTTATTTACCTAAACAGACATCAAGACTTTCCAAAAAAAGCCAAGTTTAGTAGTAGATTTCAAGCCTCCTTCTACTTCACGAAATCCATTAAAACAGAAATGTAGTAAAATACATTTTATTTCCAAGTCCTTATACACATTCCGTTAGTCGCTATGATCATGCATCATCATCAGACAAGCGAAATGCAAACACATAAGTCTTATGGATGGAGGAGTTTTGGGAAATATATGTGACCATTGTTGCGCCATTTCACGCTACTGAATCGATGAACGCGACAGAGACAGAGACTGAGACGCACATTGTTTTCATGCCAGGTTGCTTTTGTCGTAGTGATTGTTTGTTTTGCCTGCTGCCCAGGCGTTGTCCTGTTGACAATTGGTCATAAGTTAGGCACATAATGGTCCGCACCAAAACATGAAGCAAAATGTCAACGCATTGTTTTTCCACTGTCCCCTGACTTATGAGTATGTGCAGCGTAGAGAATTCCTTGAGAAAAACAAAAAAAAAGAGAGAGTGCTATGAATTCGGTTCACAGCTTCCAAGTGCCGAAGTTTGGGGCAGTCGCAGCAGCAGCGATAATTTGAGAGGAACGCCCATCATCAGAGTGAAGGCATTGATTAATTGTGGGTCAGTTAAATTGATGTAATTAAATTTCAAGGGAAAGACCTTTTACATTTTTAGAGGCAAAAATAAACCAAAGAGATAAACAAAAATGTATATATCTGAGAGAAATGTTTTCTAAGAAATTGCTAGAGTTTAATATTCATATATTAATATTCATCAAAACAGCACAAAGGGTAAAATGTAAAATCAAAACAAGTAAGAAGGCTCTAGAAATCTCTCGAGAAATCCCGACTAGACGATACCCTGATCCCTGTACTTTACGTCTACAGTCAGTGCTTGCAAGTATGTGTGTGTGTATATATGCACATACTGCATACTGCATACTTTAATGTCCCATATCTCCGGTGATTCTTAACCGATTTTCATAAAAATTTCACAGATTGTCATTATTTTGTCTAATGCCATCTCAAACTGTTCCAAATTCAAGATTTTGTTGTTTTCGATCCCAAGATCCCGAAAAACGAAAACAAACTTGTACTTCCTAGGGATTGGGCGAGCTTGTGTTCCAAATCTGGAGTCTCAAGCTCTTATAGTCTCTGAGATCGACGCGTTCATACATACGGACGGACGGACGGACGGACAGACGGACATGGCTATATCGACTCGTCTTTCGATGCTGATCAAAAATATATATACTATATGGGGTCGGAGATGCTTCCTTCTGCCTGTTACATACTTTTGCACTAAACCATTATAACCTTTTTCCCATTTTAAATGGGATCAGGGTATAAAAAAACACACCATACATCAAACGGCAAAATAATCGAAAATATTTGAAGAACTAAAAGTGTAAACACAATTTTATTTATACATTAATAAAAAATAAAGAATCTCTACATATGTATATGTTTATGTAATGTCGCATTCGTCGCAACTTTCCACGCAAATGTTAGAAACATAGTAAATAATTTATTGCTGCTCCCTCTGGCACCCACATCTGCTGTTGCCGTGTGCCCAAATATTGCCAACACAAAAGTCAAGAGAACAAAGCAACCAGCATATATAACCTACACACACACACACACACACAAACACACAAAGCACATATAAACAACAGCATACAAACAGTGGCAATATTTGGTTGTTGTTTACAACACTAAGCCCTCGCCTTGGACTCCATGGGTTGGTTTCTTGAGAAATTGGCGCATGCTGTGAATTGTGCAGACATATCTATCTAAGTATTTTACCACATAGTCATACTCATGGACAATATTGCGTTGCTTTTGTTTTGCAGCGTCTTGCGATAGCGCTTGGGATTTGGCTTTTTACTTTTTTTGCATGGTTTTTTTTTTCATTCACGCCAGCCAACCATGGGGCTATCAACAACCACGATGAGACATTGTGCGAAGCCTGAGCCTGAGGCATGGATTGCCTTTTGCTTGGATTAGGTCTAGTCTGGGAGCCATGCTATGCTATAAAGTGTCAACAGCAGCGGCTACCGTTCTACGTATGAACTTTTTTTCGTTTGTTTGTTTGCATTTCTTCATATTTTTCGTGGGGCAAACACAACAATTTTTCGCTCGCATTTATCTGATCCTGTTGAGTCATGCAATGTGTTAGCCAGCCAGTCAGCTATACAGCATTTGAATTATGGAGATGATAATGCGTTTGCCCATGTGTGACATGAGTGCCATTCCGTGCCAAAGTCATTCCGTGGCTTCATGCAAAGCACCAAACGCAGAAATTTGCATATGCGGCAGCGCCAAAATTTAACCAACTTGCCACTTTCAACTTGCAACTTGCCTGTCTGTCTGTCTGTCTGCTCAATTAAATGCCTTGTTCTACTGAACAACAATCATCAGCACTTGCCGAAAAAATATGGTCAACTTTGCTATCGGACACGCGCACTCAGTCCGCTTAATTGAGTTGATCAGCCCGCTTGCCCGCTTTTTGGGCATGTTACAAAAAATGAAAAAATAAAAATAAACAAAGCAAAAAATGATAAAATTGCCGCTGACATGCGCTTGAGAAAATAAAAATATATAAATTCACAAAAATGCCACCGCACGTATTTATATAAAGCAAAAATAACGGTAACCTCAAAATGATTCTTAAAACTTGCGGCAATCAGCGGCTGCCTGTCCCTCTTCTCCCCATATGAAGTCAGAGATCTCCTTTTGGCTTTTTCCACATTCCATGCTTGGCCGCCTCCTTCTCTCAAATTAACGACACTCACCTCAGTTTTACCCGTGATATGTGAACATTCGAAGAACATACACGAGCATGCGTGTGTGTGTGACTTTAAATGATATAAAACATAATGCAATTTTTGAAATAATTAAATATGTAACCCAAAATATACATGTACTTTTACAGGCTCCCATTTTCTCTGGCCAGGTGAATTTTAGTGCAATTTAATTTGCAATAAGGCGCAGCGCAAAATTTAATTATGTACATTTCCTTTAATGATTGTTGTTATTCGTTGCTTATTTATATAACATTAATATGTGCCATAAATAAATCTAAAGAACACATAAAACTGTGTAAATGGCACAAGGAAAATATCACCCAAAAGGGTGAAGCCTTTAAATGCCTTAATAGTATGAAAGGTTCAATATTCTATAAATCAACAAAAGTTACGGACACTTTTAATAACATTTGACAACCTGTTATTTCATTTTATTGTTCGCTTCATCCTGGGGATGACTTTTGATCCACAGTAAAAATATATTTATATATATACTTATATATATATTTTACATGAGCTAACAGATTTTGAAGATTTCAATATCCCTTCGTCAGCAAAGTTAGTATTGTTACATAGAAAGGTTCCGTTTTGTAAGACCATTTAAAGCAGTTGGCACTGCGGATAATACTAACATAAAGTAATCCGAGATTTCTTGTGTAACTAACACCGTAATGTTGTTTAAAAGTGCATGCATTTGGTTAACTTGTTAGTCTGTATCCTATTAATGTTATAAATGTGAACGATTGAAAACATATTTGTTTCAAGCAAAAACTACTGAATTGTTTTAAATTAAACTTTTATAACGTCAAGGCTAAACTTTTGAAGATTTTGTGTAATGCTGTTTGTTACCCTGTGGTTTTCTACTGTCCTTAGTGAGAGACGAGTGACAACACGGACAATCAGCAGGCGAAGAATAAGTTTTCATACGAGGCAAACACTGAAGAAAAAAGGTTAAAAACCTCAACACCCAAAAAAAAGAAATGTAGTATGCTAATGCTTATGTAAATGCCTAACTTATCATGTATTACTTTAAATGTCTAGAATAACTTTGAAATGTAGTAAAAGTGATACACATAAATATTGGATACATCTTGGATACTTTGAAACCAAGTATGATACATTTTTATAATTAATAAAAACGATAAGACTTATTAAAAACGAATTGTGATGGCAAGCGACGCGATTTGAACCTGCAAACTCTCCTTCACTAACCGGATTCCTTATCCAATTTGCTGTTTCCGAACATATATTAAGGATGCAGTTAGATCTGAAGTGAAACGCAAAAGCTTCGGAACGGAAATGTTTGCCAGCTCTTTTGTTTGAAAACGGAGCATATGAAGCGTGTTATTATTCAATATGTTGGTATAATATTAAGTATTAATTCTTAAATATGCATGCAAAGTTGAATTAAAAATTATTCAACGTTAAATTTAAAGTGCACGCATAAAGACTTTGATTTGAGTGTACTTTAAATTCGTTTTGCTGTTCCATTATGTTTTTATTTGAATCAACATGATTTTTAAATTTTTATTTCCAAAGTTGAGTTTTCGAGTAGTTTTTTTTCTGAGTTTATAATAAATACATTTTCAAATAAATAAAATAAAGTCGTGGAAACGTATTTAAAAGGAAGTTGGAAGAATCTCAAATTCCCCAAAATAACTGGAAAAATAATGGTAGATTGCCTTTTTAATCGTATTTCAACATTGCAATGAAAATTGGTTTTCCTTAACGCAACATCTGATACAATATTATTCAAGCTGAACTACAACACTAAAACTATTTTCCATTCAAGTTAAAGCACATATAGGGATCGATATTATTATGGTTGTTCTTTGACAATAGGATCTTTATAAACGCGCCGATCTCAAAGACAAAAAAAGCTAGGGATCTCCGATAGACACGCATACACTATTTTCCATGGCACACATAACTTATATGAACTTTGGATAATTTCATATAAACATGGACTATATGTGGGTGTCGAACTAACTAATTGTGCCTATTGGACATATATATTTCCGCTACAAGAAACTGTGAATTTGCCAAAAAGATAATAGGTTAACTTTTACAACTCTTTTGAGAAAAGTTAGCTTTGAGCGCAATTCTGCTGCTAATGACAAGTAACAAATTAATGAGTTCAACATTTTAAGAAGAATGTGGCAAATATAAAAAATAGTGTAGAGACTTGGCACTTGAACCCGTGTACTCATTAGACTTAACAAACGCACACACACAAATACACTCAGATACAGACATATTAGTTATATTACTGTGTTAGTTATCTGAAGTGCCTATGGCAGCAGCGGCAGCTGCATGAACAACGAACAAAAAACTCTCACTAGGCACTTAAAAATTAACGCTTTTGACAGCCGAACGGACTTTCAAATGTCCAAAGAGCAGCCAGCCAACCAAGCAGCCAGCTTGCCACAAGTTGCGGCAGAGCAGCTGCGCAGTCGCAACAAAGTGTCAATTCAGCGAACAGCAGCTTTAACAAGATTGGCAGAGACGTCGACATCGTCGGCGGCGGCGGCAGATGAGACAACGAAGTGGCCGTGGCCAATCTAGAGATTTTCTCATAAGGTGTAAACTCTGTGGATATCATCATAAAATATATGAAACAACCGAAAACATGCTCAGAAATGAGCCCAAGCAAGCCGACAGACACAAAGTCGTAAAAGCCGAAGCCGCATCCGCAAACCAGGCAGACAGAACCGCCTCTTTTAGGTTCTGGTACTAGCTTGAGAGAAGGGCTAGAGGTGTGGAGTGGGGGAACTAAATATGCCTCCTAATTAGGTGGACGGCTGCTTTGCAACTGTGACTTTAATATTTCTAGCCTACAAGTATTATATTATAACATATAAAACATACATATATATTTTCTTAGCAATTGCACAGCCTCTGAACGTGAATCGTGCTGAACAATGGAGCAGTAAAAATCTGAAGTTAATAAATAAATTAAGTCTTTAACCCTGACAACAGGGGCGCAATGCCAGAAGCGACTGCACAGGGCGCTTAAACATCTTAATTTTGTTGTTAAAGCTCATTGTTTTTAAATTTTTTCTTAATTTTCTTATGGTTATGGGTTTATTGTGTTTGTTTTTTTTTTTCCTTTTTACTCGCTTATCTCATCGCAGATCGTAGCCAGAGCTGTCCAAATTGCGGAAATTCGTTTGACCGTGCGGCAATACAGTTTAAATGGGCTCGTAAATGTCTTTCGATGCACCTCTCCCCCCTGGGTACTGGTTTTTGGGTACTAAAGACTAAGGGCTAAGGGTTACTAACCTGTGGTTCGCTTGCGAATTATTTGGTCTCCAATTAAAATTATAATCATATTTTTGTTAATGCTCTTCATAAGCTAATTTGCAAACAATTCAAGTTAAAATATGCGTTGCTTTAATGTGTGCATGGTTGCTTACAACTTGTGTCTTCCACAAAGTTGCCAACTCATTTGATTGCCGATAGAGACGAGCGGGTTGGGCAAACTCGTTGCCAAAACTGTGTGAGCACAAAAAGGTGAAATTGCTCCAAAAGTGAATGTTTGAAAAGTAAATGATTGAATTGTATAGAAATCTCTTATTTACACTAATTTGCACTAGCGGTCAAAACATACATAATGAATCGAATAAACAACTTTTAACTTTTAACTTCATAAAAAAAAAGAAGAATTTTTTCAATACTTTATACTCGGTATTTGATTTGTCTGGCAAGCCTGCACGCTTTACCCGCGAATTGACAATTTTTAAAAATAAAAAATGTAAAATGTACAAGAGTTTCAAAATCCTGTATTTGGTACCCCAAATACAAACTTCATCAGAAGAGATTAGAATCGGTGCAAAAACAATTTCTGTTTTTTGCTATCAGGGGTCTTCCCTGGGATACTATCATAAATTTGCCTTCTTACACTAGTAGACTCCTACTAATAAATTTGCCATCTCTATCTGATCGCAGAAAAATGCTTATTAATTATTAATGGTGAAATAGATTCTTCTGAACTAGTTAGGTAAATAAGTTTTGCAGTTCTGATTAGACCTTCCAGAAATTTCCTACCCATTTCCCTTTAAACTTGTAATACTAACTACGCCATACATAACCCCTTCCGAATCCTATGCTCAATCTACAATGAGCTCTCCAACTTATTTGATGGTTCCACTTCTAGTGCTGTCTAGTTCTGTCTCTCTTAAAATAATAGTTTTGTATAATTTGTCTATATGTTCGCGATCATCATCATGTAAAAACATACCTTTGTTACTTGATTTCGATTGAAGCCACCCACCGCATTTTGAAGCAATCTTCATCTCTTTATTTCAGTCATAATCTACTTTACGAGAAATTATACTCACAGTTGCCAAAACACCAAAATAAAACTCAGTTCCCACGTTTGCCAAATTCAAAAACAGTTTTATAACCGTAACCAGACACATACATAACTGGCCCTGAGAATATTTCGTGATGTCCACCTGCATCAACCTAAACTAAAAACAAGCGAAAACGTTTTAGTCGCAAGTACCGACTCCTGATTACTCTGATACCAGTTTAAAAAACGGTGCGAAGGAGTCTGGAGGGTGAAATTGTTAGACGTGGCTTCCAAATTTTTAATGCATCTCCAAGGGGAATGTATATATACAGTTTCTTAGGTGACGTCAGGCGTTGCCGATTTCAAACTGAATGTGGTTTGGGTGCAGAACGGAGGGGACCATGGCTCCAAAATATTTTATGGAGTTCTTATGAAAAACTATTAGCTTTTTTTTTTACCAAATTTGGTACCTGTAGCTGTAAGGATGTGGGAAATATGTAAATTTATCGATTTCCCAGTCTCCCAGTGGGCGTAGCACCCCATCCTTGACACTTTATCTGACCTGACAATAGGCAAAGACATTTGCAAAGTTTCAAGTCTCTAGTTTAACGGGTGTCGAAATAAGTTGAGTTAATACGGACGGAGCACTTGACGGACATTGCACAAACCCAATATACTCTACTGTCCATATCAAGGTATAAATAAAGAGGAAAGAAGATCTGTGTTATTGCAATCCCGAACTTTGTGCATAGCTGCTAGTTCTCAGCTGCGTGCGAGCCTCACAGAACAGCTACGCACGAATTGCTTTTTTCCTTTCTGTCTTTCTTTTTGTTCTTGTTGTTGTTGAGCAGGTAGTAGTTTCGTATAGTAGTGAAGTATTGTAGCAAAGCACTTCCAAACAATTGAGTTTTCAAAATGACATTTTTTTTTTTGGTGGTGTTGTGAGAAATAGAACAATGCCAATGCTTGGCATTACACATGAGATAGTGAAAGATCACGTCTATTGTGTAGCTGCTGGTTTAAAATAATGCTTTTTATAATTAACAAAAAAAGTCTGCTCTTTCAGCATGCAACGGCAATGGCAACGGCTCTAGAAAGCAGCTGCCAAAAAATTAATACTGACAAAAAAAAAAGTAAAACAAGTTTGTTGCCTGAGTCTTTTATTTTTTTGGCCACCGGGCGTTCGTCAAAAGTTATCTGCTTCTCTTTTACTTTTTTGGCTAACACACAACTTTGGGAACCTGTCTCCTTTCGATTTAACGCTTCACTACTGACAAATGAGCAGAATATCCTGTTGATCCTGTTGTGAAGAAATAATTATAAGGTTGAACTTAAGTGTGAGCGCTGCGACTGTAATTGCAAAATTAATTAAAAGCTCATAAATTTAATGGCTTACAGCACAAAAAAAAAACCAAACGAAACAAAACGTGCAAATTTAATTACGGCCAGGCTCAATTAATTCATTAAGCAGCCAGAAAAAACAAACGACAAGACTTTAAAGACCAAGCCAACTTTAAGTACCAAGCACACCTTATGCAGTTAAATCAATCAACGCCAAATACTCAAACTTGCCTTTTTCCTAAGGACATGGGCTGTGGTGACCAAGTTGAGTAGCCAGGGTTTGTAACCGGTTGCAGCCGCCTGTCCTTTCGCATCCTGGTGCCGCACTTAAAATATATGTATTATGCAACAGGAGTGCGTCAGGGCTTTCATAATTTATTGATTTTATATGGCGTCACATTTGTCTCTTTCTCTGTCTTGCGACACTGAACGCTGACAGTTTTTGCCACTGCCACTGCCACTAACGCAGCCGCACTCGCCGTCGCAGTCGCAGAGACATTTTGACAGTTGCAGGTTGTCAACGCAGTATGCCGCTTGCTGCTGTGCGATCACTTTAATTGCATCTGACGCATTGCCAAAAAAACACGCATACATGTGTACATGTATTATGTGTGCCTCACATCCTGCCTTCTTCATCTTCGTCTCATCTCGCGCCCCTTTTGCAAAAAGCGCGACTGTCATTTCAATTTTTAATGCTGCCAAAAAACGGCGCACGGTGCTCTAGTCCAGTCTCCCTTCCTCCTTCTTTGACTGGTCACAAGTGCTCTTATCCAGATGTTGAACCACTCTACCGCTATCACCAGAGTGTATGATTAAATAATATGTAATGTTCCGGTCAACCCTTTGCCCATAATTCATAAGTGTGGGTATTAAGGCGAGCGGAAGTTTGTGGCTAAAGTCTTTTGTCTTGCGGCTGGGTAAACTGTTAACGGTGACCAAAAGTTATCAACTTTATAATTGCAAGTACTATTGCATCATAAAGTTGTTGATATAAATGCACATGTTAACTTAGTTGCTTATTATTTAATATTTACTTTGTAGTCAACGAGCTGTATATACATATACATATGCGTACAATTTTGCCAGTAAACCTAGCGGGCAATTATTCGTGTATATAGCTCATATAGGAGGTCAAAAGTTGAGTTCTCGTATAAAAAAACCAGAAACAAATTTCTCAAAACATTCATTATTATGCTATGTTAGTTATTTGATTTGTTGCACTTTATGTAGCTTATGAACCATGTGCATGTTTAAAAAAAAAAACCTTCAGACTAATTGTGTAACACATTTAAACAAAGTGAGACGGCTCTAGTCGAGATATCCCGACAAGACGATACCCTGAACCCAATACTTTATATACTTTGTTATAAACGCTGTCTCAAAGTTTGCCAAATTCAAGATTTTGTTGTTATCGATCTCATGTGCATATCGGAAACGGGAAGAGATATCGAAAATCGAAAACAAACGTACTGCCTTATGTTCCAAACCTGGAGTCTCTAGCTCGTATAGTCACTGAGATCGACGCCTTCATACATACACACAGGCGGACGGTCGGACAGGCGGACATGGCTATATCGACTTAGCTGTTGATATTGATCAACAGTTTATACTTTACGGGGTCGGAGATGTTTTCTTCTTCATGTTACATACTTTTGTAGAAAGCCGTTATTAATATGGTTATAAAGTGCATTAAAAATGAGCCTTAGATTATATTATTAGTTAATTGTATTTTAGTTTTTAATTTAAATTTAAGTTACATTAATATTGAAATTTCTTTCATGTGTTTACCGTTAACTTTCTTTATTATATATTTAATTACACATGAACATGCAACATATACAATAAAGTTAAAAATGCAACCCTCTGTTGCACGCTTACTGATGAATAGATAATGAATTACAAAAATGCAGATGAACTCCGCAATTAAAAGGAAAGTCCAAAAGGGCTGTCAAAAAAGCAAACTAAACCAAACTACCCCTTTGGGCCGTTAATTCTAACGACACCCTTTAGCCATTTCGAGCAGCAGGTGCATTTGCGACTTCATCTAATTTTAATGATGTGCTAATGATATCAATAAAATGTAAATACAATGGTCACAAAATGTACTATACAGATATATTTACTAAACACGAAAAGTCTCATGAGCACAAAATACAATGTCAACAATTAAAATGCAATTTTGTGCAAATCTTTGGCGCAACCATAACAGTAACTGTAGCTTGTTGCAGCTGCATCTCCAACTTGTTGCAGATTCATATCGTATTTGGCTGACTGCTCATCAACGGCTGCGCAACGAAGCGAAGCGTATTTTTCTTTAAATTTTTTATTAATTTTGATAGCAAAATACTCTCATTTGTGTGTCGCCTGAAACATACAAAAGAGCAGCAGCGTGGCAAGTGCAGCGTGACCAAAGCCAAAATTTAACCCTAGATATATGCATTGGCTGCACGCGCTTCTTACCCTTTTTAGGGTCCAAATTGACCAAAAATACGATGAGCGTTTAATTTTGGTAGCGTCTCAGGATTGTTTTAGTATTTGTGTTATTCGCGTTCGATTTCTACGCTTTCTACACTCACTGCGATGGTGAACGAACAGGTGTAATGATTTTTTTGTTTTGCACCTTGACTTATGCTTCCGTTTCATTTGCTTGTCGTCGGCCAGCCCTGTCGATACGTTTTTGAGCCGGGGGTAATTTGTGTGCATGTGGAAATACCGTGCCATAAAACACGACGTAAAAAACACAAACTTTATGCGATTTTTTCATACTATTCCTGGTCTAATTTAGCCATCAAACGTGCAATATTTGTATCTTTTGCATTAGTCTTTTCTATATGTGATTATTGTCATGAATCAAATAAATATATTGATCTCGTTGCAGTTCTAATTACCCAGTTCCTTTCTGCGTTTGTTTTCTTCGGATTCAGCTTGCATATACAATGAAAGCGCATAGTGTAGCATGGGTAAGACTATACACAGTTTTGGAAATGTTTGCCAATTTAACTTCATGATTACATCATGCAATTTAAAACGAACATGACAATTGTTAATAATGTGACGCCAAATTGACAGGGTAAAACTATACTTGAAACTAAGTATACTTGACTTTAAAAAAATTTGTGTTACATTGTGTTTAAAATTGTGCGAGACAGCCTGTATATTTTACCCCTATTTCATCATTAATTTTATACAAAGAACGTTATTATCAACATAGTATCGTAAACTGTACTAGCCAAAAGCATTAAAGCACACTGAGAATAATTAAATGTTTTTACGAAAAAAAAAAAAAATATTTTTATATTACTTAAAATCTAATGACTCAATAGCTTTTTGTCACCATACAAAATTGTAAAACGCTTAAAAAAATATATATAAATAACATGTATAATTATTACTACAATATAACAATATAACATTCAAAATAAAAAATTTAATTTTCTTTAATTCACTTGTGTAGAGGAATATTAAATTTAAGCGGTATCAAAGAGTTTTTTCTGGTTCACGTATTTGTTGCTGCCAGTGTAGGATCCGGAATGAATATGTAATGCAAACCACAAGACAACTTCCTCAATATCAATCATTACGCCTGCTATATTTCCTACCCTCATAAACAACTTTCTTCATAAAGCATTCAAGTACCCCCAAAAATGAAAACAGAAAGAAATACAGTTGCCGTTGTACGCACGTTATGACCGTTAAGAGGCAGAGGCAAAGGCAACTGCAATTTTCAGGTGTTAGCTGATGTTGCTGGGACAACCCTTTCATTAGACAAGCAAAAATGATATATTTAATCCGTTCGTTTGTCCATTCGTTCGCTCGATCGAACGTATATCCAGTCAGACGAATGGCAATAACAACAACAATAACAACAACATCAGAAACAACGGGACCGGTATTGATAAACCTGATATGGAACACACTTAAGGGCTTAACTTGGGTAATCTGCAGTTTGTTCAAGTAGAAACAGCAGCGACAACAACACCAACAAAACGATACTGAGACTGGGTAAGCGAAATTAAAACATAAGTGTGCGTAAGGTTTAAAGACATTAAAAACGACGCAGAACTTGGAACTTGAGCAGCTTAAACAGGGAGAAGGGACAACAGATCGCAGATGCAGATCGTCGCCAGTTGGCAGCGAAACGTTGCGACGCTGCTTTGGTGCAGGTGGATTTCTCAAGTGGCTGCGTCCGTTCTCTTATGACATCGTATGAGTATCATCATGTTTATATGTATGTACATATGTGTATGTACGCCTGTAGCAGAGAACTTATTGAAACATTGAGATAAGACATAGATATGTTAATACTTACGTATATTATTTCTTGAAAGTGGAACAAGTGCTCGAGTGCTTTCAAGCTGATCATTATATGAATTCTTTTTTGTAAGGTTTGCTTTCTCAGTCGTCAATTACGCCAAGAATAAGAAACTTCTTAGTTATTTAACTAAAATGACCAACCCTCAGTATAAATTCTTTATTTCGTCCGCGCATAATTAATTTTATATTATTATATGTCTTATATTATGTATGAAAATTAGAGTTTACATCATGTCAACGAAAAAGGTTCACAAATAACTTAAATAAGCTATTAAGCCGTCAAAAAACATTCATTGATAAGGCAGTGATAGCGTATTTACGTAAGTGTCCATCACAACTCGTCTCAAAATCAACCAATTTACAAAAAGTTGCTAAAAATAGTTTGTAAATGATTTTGTAAAAAAAAAAATTTAATAATGAATTGAGCAACAGATATTTGGTCGTACCAAGCGTTTTTAAGATATCGTGTACACCGACTTCTAAAAAGTCGTTATGAGAAAAACACGCT
Organism: Scaptomyza tumidula; assembly: GCA_035044465.1. Taxonomy (NCBI): domain Eukaryota; kingdom Metazoa; phylum Arthropoda; class Insecta; order Diptera; family Drosophilidae; genus Scaptomyza; species Scaptomyza tumidula. The sequence continues at coordinate 622,657 of JAWNNW010000790.1, read as the reverse complement.
CAAAGTTTTATGCAATGCAAATTTTAACGCAAAAATCAATAATCCCACAACATCTTTAAAACCTTTAAAAATGAGTAAAACGGGTATTATGGTTTCGAGCAAAAGTATGAAACAGGCAGAAGGAAGCAATTTCGACCCCATAAAGTATATATATTCTTGATCAGTATCAATCAGTATCGTCTGTCCGTCCGTATGTATCAGAGACTATAACAACTAGAGACACCAGATTTGGAACATAAGCTTGCCTTATCCCTATGCGTTGAAAGTTTGTTTTCGATTTTCGATAACTCTTCCCGTTTCCGAGAAGAACAATCGATAACAAGAAAATCTTGAATTTGGAAAACTGAGACAGCGTTTGAAATATTATACAAAATAATGACAATCTGTGAAATTTTTTTTTAAATTGGTTGAGAAACACCAGAGATAGGAGTTGAGTTTGCAGTATGCAGTATACGCGTATACACACACCCACATACTAGCAAGCACTGACTGAACGCGTTAAGTATAGGGTTCAGGCTATCGTCTAGACGGGATTTCTCAACTAGAGCCTTCTTACTTGTTTAATGTACAGCTAGAAGCAATTTAATAGAAATGAACCTAATTCTTGCTTATCGTTGCCTTTATTTTAAGAATAACTAAATTATTTTTCAAACAGAGATTAATTTATTATCCAAATTAAACATTTTATAGCCATACTTTATTCATTAGCAAAACCAATATCGCGAAAATTACATAAAAATCGTCATTAGTGTCAAAGAATAATTTTCAATTTTTATCCATCCAAGCAAATAGTGCTTATAAAGGAATATATACATCCAAAGGAGCTGAGTCACATTTATCATGCTTGCTTAAGATTTCTATGTCTGAAGGAAAGTGCAATTGTATGTGGTGTCAAAAGTCGCACAGCAATCCATCAATTTAACAGCCATGGAAAATCAAACAGACGAGAGCACAAAGGAGCAGTAAAATCGCAAGAAAAAATTTTTACGAAATATTTCAAGCAGAGAAGAAAAAAAGGACACAGTAGTCGCAACTGGGGTGGGTTGCGAACGATTTTCTTTAGATTTCATTTCTTGGGCATCTAGACAATCAACACAAAAGTCATGTTGCATGTTGTGTAAGAACTAGACGCTGTCGATGTCCTTTGTGTGGCATGTTTGCGTAGTGTTAACAAACGCTGTGCAAACTTTAAGTTGCACAAACAAGCCTCACAGCAGCTGGCAAAGAGTCAATAAACTGTGCCCCAAGCATCTCCAGCCACAACGCGTGCCGTTTGTTAAACTCAGACTAGTTAACAAAAAAAATTGAACATTGAGCAAAAGTGAAAAAACCTCTCCTGCCCGCCGGTACTGCATGTAATTAAAAACCACACGCTTATTTAGTTATTTATTTACCAAAAAATGCATCCAGCTAAGTTGAGCTCCAATTCCTCGCCGTGCGGTATCCAAGCTGCTGCCCTTGCTCCGGTTATTGATTGGCTTCGCGGGGTCGCATTAAATGTCGTTTTGAAAAAAAAAAACAAACTTAAAACAAAAAACCAAAAACTCCTGGCAGCCGGCGCAGTCTATCAACTGCAACAACTGTCGCCATAGCATCAGGTTTACCCTAAGTTTCGCTTTCTTGTCCAGATTTCTGGTTTTTTTTGTATTTTTTCTTTTTTTTTCTTAGGGCTGGGGCTCGTGTGTGGCAACAGCAGCAACAGCGGCAGCATGCCGCAAACATTCCACTCGATAAATTTTAGGTAATCAAATTGAAGTTGATTTTTTTTTGTATACATAATATTATTGGATGTAGATGTATTTTACAAGACAGTACATTTTGTGGCCGAACGATACCAAGCACCGGTTTGTTAGCGCGCGGACCCAAGTATTACGCAAACCACCTCCCGCGCAACCGACCGAGGGGCTCATCGCTTAGCGTACGACTACGATGATCGCGAACATATAGACAAATTATACAAATTTATTATTTGAAGAGAGACACTAGAAGTGAAACCATCAAATAAGTTGGAGAGCTCGTTGTAGATTGATCATAGGATTCGGAAGGGGTTATGTATGGCGTAGTTGGTATTACAAGTTAGGGGTTATGTATGGCGTAGTTGGTATTACAAGTTTGAAGGGAAATGGGTAGGAAATTTCTGGTAGGTCTAATCTAATCAGAACTGCAAAACTTATTTACCTAACTAGTTCAGAAGAATCTATTTCACCATTAATAAGTTTGTGTAAAAAAAACTACGCTAAGCATTTTTCTGCGATCAGATAGAGATGGCAAATTCATAAGAAGGCGTCTACTCCTGTAAGAAGGCAAAGGAATGATAGTATCCCAGGGAAGACCCCTGAGAGCAAAAAGCAGAAATTGTTTTTGCACCGATTCTAGTCTCTCCTGGTACAGGATCCATACTCTAGGATCGGACGTACCAGAGAAGTATAAAGGGTTTTTGTTATAAAGGGGTCGTCGAGTTCCTTCGACCAGTGCTTTATGAATCCCAGGACACCAGATGCTCGGGTGGCACTGGATGATGTGCTTATCAAATTTAAGTTTTGAAACCAAGATAATAATCGCATTGAATGGGTGGTAGACTTAGGAATCCTCTTAGTGGTTTATTATTTACTATATAAGTGTTGAGGACATTACTTTACATTTACTACAATTGAGATATAGTAAATTTAAATAACACCACGTTTAAAATTAATTAAGATCTGATTGAAATGGTTCAGCCGCCTGCGAAGATTTTGCCGAGATACAAAGCTTTACATCATCGGCGAACATGAACACCCGTGAGGGGTTTATAACTGAAGGGCGATCGTTTATGAAAAGTGTACTGTGACTTTCCTGAGGCGACTTGGAAACCAGACCCTGGAAATATACCCTTTGTGTCTTTAAAGTTTAGTAATCTTTGATCCAAAGGAGGAGGTTGTTTGGAAAACCCAAGAGGGCTAATTTATGGATTAAGAGATAGTGATTAACGGAATCAAAAGCCTTATTGAAGTCTTTATAAATAATATCAGTTTGCATTTTATTCTAAATTCTTACAAGTTTGTGGTAGTGGATCTTTGTTTTATAAATCCATGTTGATACGGTGAAACAATGGATTTGCAAAGATGCTGAAGATGGGAAGTAATCAGTTTTCAAAAATTTTCGGAATAGCTGACAATTTTGATATAACTCTATAGTTTCTTACATTTGATTTATTCCCCTTTTTATACCCTGATCCCATTAAAAATGGGAAAAAGGCTATAATGGCTTAGTGCAAAAGTATGTAACAGGCAAAAGGAAGCATCTCCGACCCCATAAAGTATATATATTCTTGATCAGCATCAACAGTCGAGTCGATATAGCCATGTCCGTCTGTCTGTCCGTATGTATGAACGCGTCGATCTCAGAGACTATAAGAGCTAGAGACTCCAGATTTGGAACTTAACCTAATCCCTAGGCAGTACAAGTTTGTTTCCGATTTTCGATAACTTCTCCCGTTTTCGATACACACATGGGATCGATAATAACAAAATCTTGAATTTGGAAAACTTTGAGAATAATTTGAATTATAAAGCGAAATAATGACAATCTGTGAAATCGGTTAAGAAACACCGGAGATATGGGACATTGAAGTTGTGTATGCAGTATGCAGTATGCGCGTAGACACACACACACACATACGTGCAAGCACTGACTGTACGCGTAAAGTATGGGGATCAGGGTATCGTCTAGTCGGGATATCTCGACTAGAGCCTTCTTACTTGTTATGAAAAGGAATAATAAACGATTCTTTCCAAATTTTTGGAAAAGAGCATAACTTTAGGGATATGCTGAACAATTTATGCAAAGGCTTTACAAGTCTTTTTGTATAAGTACGAGGGGGACAGTCTGTTAGAATGAGATTCAAGGTGAAATTATTTTTGTTATGAAAATAATAATATACTACATATAATAGATAAGTCGTAATCAAGTTTTATATAAAGTCGGAAAGTAAGTTAAATATGGAAATGTAGCTACATACATATTTTTTTAGCCTACATTTTAATTTCAGTTTGAAACAAGTAAAAGCTATCAAATTAACCTGTTTACTATCCGAATTATACAACCTACTGTGTTACCAAAGTGTTTTTTTCCCAAAAATATATTTATACTAACATTTAATTTTCAGTTTGTTCGTGATGTCATTCGTCTTCCACTTACAACAATATATGTGTTCTAATGTCAAAGCTATATTATTGTAAATATTTATTAAAATCTAATGGATAGCTGTTTCCCATGACAAAGAGTAACAAACGTGTTCATAAACTTTCACATTTCACATTTATAGCATAAGTAGGATTTTCAAGCTACATAAAACCAATTTATTTGTATTGGACTTATAGCACCTAACTATTGCGCAAATATTAATTGCCAATTTTATTTTAATCAAATACATTTTATATTTGATCATGAATTAACTTACAAGAATCATTATATTTCAGTCGTAAGTACACGAAACGCTCTCATTATTTAATGTCTATTTATATACACATGAAAGCTTACTTATTTTTTGTGGTAAAATAAAGTGGACTGGTTTTATCAAATGATCAATTTGCAACATAGAGAAGACATTGACCAAAGTGTCAGATCGATAGCTTATTAATAAAAGGACTAGTTTTCTTTACGGTCAGACTGACAGACAGACATGGCTATAACGACTCAGCTCGCAATGCTGCAATATGCGTTCCTTTTATCCGATAGATTTATTATGGAAAAAAATTATATTTAAATTCTGTTTTCTCAATTCTAGAGATTCGATAATTCGGTCGAAATTCGATTAACCTGACTTATGTGCACAGTTGTGCACAATTTCTTAAAATTTATTTGCTGGATTTCGTTTGTTGGTTTGCTGGATCGCACATCAATTTTAAGGTAGGTAATATGCTATATTCAAAGTTCCTACATTCCTTCGTTGTGCGATAAGCTAATGCCGCTCCAATCAGGCGATGAACCAGCTTTAAAATATTTTTTTTTTGGAGCTGCTTGGGTATGCTTCCTTACATGCGTTACATATTTCATAACAAAATTAATAAGTATGTCTTTCAAGTGGATAACTTTTATAACACGCTTAAACAGCTATAATTTTTTGCTCAGACAATAACTAACATAACTAGAGTCTTATCAATTCCTGTATTTTTATACCCTGATCCCATTATTAATCGGTATAATGGTTTTGCGGAAATTTATGTAACAGGCAGAAGGAAGCATCTTCGACCCCATAAAGTATATATATTCGTGATCAGTATCAGTCGATATAGCCATGTCCGTCTGTCCGTCCGTCTGTATGTATGAACGTGTCGATCTCAGAGACAATAAGAGCCAGATTTTCAACTTAAGCTCGCCTAATCCCTAGGCAGTACAAGTTTGTTTTCGATTTTCGATAACTAAGCAAACAAGTTGTTACATTTTACTCTCATCCATTTGTATGTTTTGAAATATATCTTATGTTTGTTCATAAATTCCAACTGAGTAACGTCAACTATTTGCACTCGCAATCACAACACGAATGTTGATGGTCGTAAATTTAATTGAACTAACAAATGTATCTGAACGCGTTTAAATCGCCAATCGGCCAATGGTTGTGCATAACAATTGAGCTTATGGCAAATGTAAATAAGCAGCAGAATGAACATTAGACAAAAAAGAATATTGGCATGCGTTAGGACATACTTATAAGTTTATACTGCGCCTCAACAAATAACACACCCAACTTAAAAGGTATTTGTTTAGCTGTGAGTAGAAATTTAAATTTTTGACCTGAAGCATCAGTTTTGCTTGCGTGGCATTCTTTCTAACTAACTAAGTAGCGTTGGCTGTGATTGCTGCCATTTTAACTGATGATCAGTAATGGTGCGGCAGCTGCACACAACAACGAACAAAAAAAAATAAGAAAAAGGAACAAAAGTAAATCTGTTTGGCATGGTAAAAAAAAAGAAATCCATTTGGACTAGCGGCTGCAGCCTGTTGCGCACAGGATGCAGAAGACTCTCTCTCTCTCTGTCTCTCTCTGTATGTTCTGGTCTCTCTTTAACAGTGAGTGTGTATTATTATCCTTGAAAAAGTACCTGCTGTGAGCACCAGCAACTGCCGAATGTTTCCAGCATTCGTTTCATTTGTTGCACATGTATGAGGACCCTCTCTTAGTGACTGGCAATCTGTTGCTGTTCTGCACATGTCTCTGATTCCTGGTGTTTTGATTCAGCGCACTGAAAATTTGATGCCCACGCAAGGTGTTCCACTGACCCTGTTTTGTTCTGCGATTGCAGGCAGAAAAAACGAAGTTGGTAAACAACATTTGGTCCATATGCATTACGAATGATCTTTGTTTTCGCAGGCCAGCAGCTGTGATTGTAGAAATTTCGAGCATCTAAAGTAGCAAGTATTGTTGAGTTGCCTTTAGTACAGTTGCCACACAAAAATCACTTGCCAAATCGAAATTAAATTGGCTCATTGCAAAGGTAACAAAACAAAAAACCAACAATATATATATTTGTGGAGGGTAGGTGCGCCCACATCTGTTCGAAAGCTAATAAAGTTGTCATTGCAGCACGATTTAGCAGTTAGCCAAACATTTTTTCCCACTGGTGGCACGTACAACAAACGAACCGGCAATGAGGAGGCAACAATTACCAACTCACAGTCATTACAGTGGCAAAACCAAAGTTGGCCATAACAACCTAGTGGCGCTATATAATCATAGACACCGTCGTCAGAAACGTCCAGGTCCGCGCCGGAAAGAGACGGAGACGAAAACAAGCAGAGAGAGTCAGTGGTCAAACGTGGACGCAAACTGCACTCTAAATCAATTAACAGCACGTCAAAAGTGTTGAAAATTGGACCAACAACAAGTCCAAGGCAACTGCTTATAGATAAACTTGCATATGTACAGAGACAGAGACAGAGATAGACAGATAAAGAGATGGAGCTATGTCTGAGAGATGGAAAGTGAGGTGTAGAATGTGTAGCAACCTGTCTGTGTGCGTTGAAGACTAATCAGCATGCAAATAATGTTGCCGCCTCTGCAAGAAGATTAAAGACCCATGTAGCTGTGATAGCCAAAGACACACAGCCGAGTCGGACTCGGACTCGGAGACTGGGTTGGAGTTGGGGGGCAATTGCTACGACGCGACGTGCTGAACAAAACCAGTTACAGTTCGTTGAGAAAATTATTGAGTGAAATGAATTTGTTAACACTTAGCGACGAGAGGGCGTTACCAACATTGGACCGATAATTTAGCATGCGTCACAGGAGCAGTTGCAGTTGCAACTTCATTCGCCACTGACACTGCAACTGCCACCTCTCTCCCCCCTGCCAATAAATAGCTAACACCTCTTGTTTGGTTGCTCCATTAGCGTTCGTATGCGATATTTAAGAGTAATTATGACAATGTCTAAATGGGGCCATCGAAACCCCCATTTGGCATACGGAACATGGAAACATGTCTTCATTAGGCTCGGCTTGTAAGTGGCTAACAAATGGTTGGTAATGGCATTGTTATTGTTATGATTATTTGCCTGGCTGTTAGTTAGTTTATTTGTTTGTTTGCCATTTCGATTGACATTCACTTGCCACATTGCCACACAGCATCAACAGATTGAGAGATACATGCAACCGATACAAATCGTAGAAAACTATAGCAGCATTTTTCGTTACGTTTGGCTTGCTTTGACTTAGATTCGTTTGCGTTTGTCCGGCTTTTCTTGCGTACCGAACAAGTTTTTTCACTTTTATTTATGATGAAGATGTCAATCTCCAGCGGCCTATTGCCTCTGTCGGCATGTGTTTGTTTTTCCAATTGCCTGCCGCCTGCCTGGTCTATTTTTCTGGCAATCGTTTGGCCATTCTGAGGTGGCTGTCAGTGTCAGTGTCATAGACAAGTTTTCCATTTCGTCTTAAGGCCTGGGAAAAGCTAACTCGACAAAAAAAAAACTATCGACACACATTCGGATTAGGCATCGAATGTTGTTGACATTTTTAATTGGCTCTCGACTCTTGTAATTGTTTTGAAAAAATATTGAAGCATTCGCATGAGAATCGTTTTCAAAGGTATTTGCTTTTAATTTTGTTTACCAATATTATTTATTTCTTTGTTGATTATGCTCTCCACATCTTAGATTAAATTCCGTTTGAATAAGTTAGGATACTTCAAATAAATATGAAATTTAACTGCCTCGAGTATGGTTGTCTAAGAGACAATATTATTAAAAAGAGTTGAACAGAATATTGTCTGGATTATTCAATATTTATTATTTTTGAAACCACGAATTTAGCTGTCCTTTTTTGGTTAGTCTTTGAGAAATTATCTAAAAAATAAAAAAAAACAAGTAAGAAGGCTCTAGTCGAGAAGTCCCGACTAGACGATACCCTGAACCCTATACTTAACGTGTACAGTCAGTGCTTGCACGTATGTGTGTGTGTGTGTCTACGCGCATACTGCAGATTTATACCCTTTTTACCCATTTTTAATGGTATAATGAAAAAAGATCGGTTAAAGCTCTCCATTCATTTGAAATGCAACATCAAATTCATGTTGTTGAACTCCAGCAACATTTCCGAAATGCAAATTGACAATAAACGAATTTAAGATGAACAACAAGTTTTATGACCAAATTTCATTGAACGTTTACCAAATGCAAAGTTTATTTGAGGAGACCACAAAAAGCGTGTAAGTCCGCCAAATACGACTCCAACTCTTCTCTTTTTCTTTTGGTGGCACGTGTCGCGCTTACAAATGATGCCCGATTGCCATGGAGTATGGAGTATGTATGTATGTATGGTAGGCAACGGTAGTCCAGAAAAGATCAACAAATACCGAAAAGCGCGGCACGTATGTGTCACCGCCATGGCACATTCACGAAATCTGTTGTGTGGGGCCGTTGGCCATCAGAAGCGATGGACAACAGCAGCAAGCAAAACAGACACGAGTTGGACTACCTCATCCCATCAGCTACTCACTTTCGTCTACGTCTTTGCCTCCAGCTGGGGCGTGCGACTATTTGATGTCAAAATAATTGTTAATCCGCAGGGAGCAAAAGCGATGTTTTTTTTTTTTGGGAGCTTCGTCATCGGCATCAGATTCACATGTTTACGAGTAGCTGTTGCACTCGAAACGTGACATGCTTATGAAGATTTATGGGGTTCAGGCCGCCGCCCGTCGACATTGTCGCCATTTCCATTCTCACGATCGGTGTTCGATCGACAGTTTGTTGTTTTTTTTTTTTTTCATTTTCTTCTTTGGCGTTTGTTCAATTTGGTTTGGTTAATTTAAGTACAAAGTACGTGCAACTCAGAAAGCATTGATTTTTAATTTGTCCATTAAAATGCAATCATTACGCCCGCCAAAAGCCCGTCTTGACATTCTCAATGTCCACAGTTTGTTCCAAGCTGAACGTCGTTGTTGTTGCTGCTGTTGTTAAACTTCTTTGTTTTATAATTTGCCACAAAATATGGCACAATAATTTAATCATTTTATTTCTTACCTGCCTGTTACATATAAATGTTAGCTCCTCTCAAATTTTTGATCAGGCATGCAGGCTGCATTTTTAGCACAATCGATTCGCAGTTAGCATTTTAATACCCACATTTGGATCCATTTGTTTATATATATATATATATATGCTCCATTTTTTGTGGATACCAAATGAGACGGCTGTGAGTTGACTTTGAATTAAACAAAATTGTGAAATATACTGTTGACAAGAGTGTTGACTTCATACGTCATACATGGTATGTTGTCTATTTTTGCTATTTTCATTTGGTAAATAGCACAGCCAAAAAAAAAAGAAATCATGTCATGTCCAACGGATAAGTCTAGTAACCCCTTTGGATTTTTAAGCGTTTAATCCATCACAAGCCAGAAGTTTATTTTAGAAAACTTGGCTCGCGCAGTTCAGTTCTTTTTTGAAAACGATTATTAAGTTTGTAAAGTAGAAAAAATTTCATTATCTCCTAAAAAAAAAACGGTTGATTTTTAATCCTTTAAAACTGAGAGTTTTTGGTCAATTTACGTTTAGAATTTTTTGTCTTATTGAAGCTTATTTGTAGTTGAAGGTTTAACTATTAAATAATCTGCAATTTTAATATTATTTTATTTACCATATTTATCTTAGTATATATAGATTAACATGCAATCGAAAGGTTTTTAAAGGATATTTAGGTAAGTACAACCATGGTCCAACATTCGATTCTAAGTGAATCACATATGCAATGCGAATCTTACAGATTCTTACTTGCCTAAAACAAGTCTACTGTTTATAAAAGTTTTATATATTCTCTTCACATACCGTTCATGTTGAAATCGGTGCTTACATTTAAGTTTTTAATAATTGTCTTCAATTATTTAATAAGGAAGCTTAACTGAAAACAAATGTCAAAATCTTTTCACTCTTCCGCTGTGATTATTTTAAATGTATGCAAAAGAACAGTTTTTTCACAATCACAACGTAAAGCTATGATTAGCATATTGAACAGAAGCGACAACAGCTTCTCCACTTACGGATGCGTAGCGTCACAGGATAGACACATGTTTGACATTATCAAACCGCAGTATCCACGGGCTGCTTGCATTTTTAATGATCATCACACATGGCGATACGCGTTGAAAACGCTTTGGAAACAACAACATGTTGCACACACAAGCAAAAAACCAAAAACCAAAGGCTGTCAGAATGGAAATAAATTTAAAACGAGCTGCGAACAGTTGTGATTTTCAGTAGTGTGTTTTTGCCTTAAGGGACAACTGTTGCACTGGCTGGAAACTGGAATTGGGTTCGAGAGATTGTGGATCAGAGATCTGGTACTGAAACGGGGACTGGGACAGCTATTATTTCCGCATTTTCTCTCATTCTTATTGCTGGTTTTGTTTTGATTCTTGAGCTGCGACTGCTGCTTCCGTATCCTTATATTGTTGTTGTCGTTGTTGTTGTTTACTGTGCTCTTCTAAAGAGGTTATGCGCATCTGTCGTTGAAACAGGTACAGGATCAAACAGAAGTACTTCGAGCAACAGATACGCACCTTTTCTGCTGATCTTTCACTTCCTCTGCGCATATTTTTCGCAGACCGGAAGTTTTTATGTCTTTTGTAACTAATCGCTAAGGATCACAGATTTCGGAAATCTTCTGCAAGGCGTGGGGTGAATGTTCAAAATAGAACTTCTAGCCTGTGTTCTCCCGAGTTGAGTTCAGAGGTTGGACAGGTTTCCTGTTTCGGCAAATTTGCATGACCGGATGTTGTTGCTATCTTCGTTCGTCCTAAGGGTGAGAGGTGATGCTGATGCTGTTCTTTTTGTGATGTTTCTAAACAATTTCGTCAATAATTGGAAGTCAACTTTCTAAGCAGATCTGGAGAGTTTCAATGGAACGAAAGTTGATATAGCGAAAAACGAATCGAAAGATCAGCAGCACAAAAACCGCTTAATAAACAGATCTTTTAGAATGGATAAAAAAAGAACATACAATTAAAAGCAAAAGTTACATTTTCTTCTATACAAATACTCGTTTTAAAAATCAAGCAAAATGTGTAACGCATAGGTGAGCGCATATCCCATCCATAAAGTATGCACATTCTTAGTAAGCATTCCGCAATGAGTCGATTTGGGTTATCTAGCTGAGTCTTTGTTCAAGGTCTGCTCTTTGTTATCGGTCAGATCGGACTACTATATCATATAGCTGCCATACAAATGCAAGCTCATTAAAAAAAATTTAACTATGAAGTGTATACAATATCCAGTATGTCGAAAATGCCTTCCTTACTTGTAATTTTTATGTCCTAAAGTCTTAATGTTTTTATTTTTGCCATAACTTAATACTCTTAATACCATAACTTTAATAAACTCTAAGAAATAACACGTTAAGTCCAGACAAGCTGGCTGACAGGATAAAGCTGCACTGTAGCTAAGAAGGACATGCGTTAATAAGGAGCAGCAAACGACAAGCGCAACAACTACAGCTATACAATGCTTTGAAAATTATTATATAAGTTCTACCATGCACATTGCAACATTTTTAATATACGAGCACCGGCTGCCAACTGGGCAGGTCGAAAATCGTGCAGCAGGACAACAGCGTGTCCAACTTCGACTACCAAACTACCTGCTGGCTGTCAGTTTGAACCTGCCGATGGTAATCGTCGGTTTAAGCGTCTCAAATGAGTCGCGTTCTGGCAGGTAAGGCGAGGACTTTTGTCTTGCCAGCGTGACGCGCGATTAGAGATTAGGTCAACATCTATGCGTCCAAAGACGAGACCAGTCAGCCGGCGTCTTCCGTCGGTGTTCGGATACAAATAAGTATTCTATTAAATGCTTAATGTCTTGCTGTTAAACAAATGTTTTCATTGGAAAATGTCTCCATAGATTTTACAAAAGGTTTCTATAAAATAAAAAATGATAAAAAAATATTCAAAATAATCGATTTGATCTTTAAATATTTTAATGGTTTTAATGTGTGATAAGATTACTGTGGTATATTTTTCAGAGAAAACATGTCAACGTTTGCTGATAGTTAACATCAGCTAACATAAATTAACACACTTTAATACTCGTTATAGCCGTTATAGATTTTTATATTATACAACTTGACTCAACAAAAAAAAAAAAAAAATCAACATAATATAGACAGAGAATATATTATATAGGGCATTTATATTATATTATTAATGTTATATTTATATATATTATATTATGCGCTTTGAAAGTAAACTAAGATACCAACTGTCGCAAATTGTCAAAGGCTTAAGCAAACTAAATGAGATATATGAAATAACAATAGAAGGATTAATGTGACGAGTGGCATGAATGAACAATAATGATCGCTATTGTGGCGAATGTTTGCGTAAATTGCAGCCAATTGTCATAGTACGCAACATATTTTGAATGAAAAGAAAAAGGATTAGATCAAAATATAATAAGTATATAATGTTTGCAGCTGTCAATGTGGCAGTGTGTGGGTGCTATACATGAAATTATTGTTTGACGGTGGCACAACATTAAAAAACTTAAAAGTCGCATATGCTAATTGAATAACAGCAGCAGCTGATGTTGTCAAACAGGATAGGTCCAGAGAATGTGCTGTCTGCCAGTTTCTATTAAAAAAATATATCACAATTATTTTTTTTTAAGGTACGTGGCAAAAAGTGCTAAGACAAGGACACGCACGCTCCAAAATGAAAATGACAGGATCAGCGCTAGTGACAGCTGCTGTGGCGACAACACATGCCTTTCAACTAAAGCAGGATACGCATATCCTGCGTTTAAAATTCGAGATTTTTTCTATTAAAAAATCATCATCATGCGCAGAAGGCACGCGCTTGACCTTGACATTATTCCTAGATGACGTACATAGTTCTGGCTGACTGTACATAGTCTCATAGCAGCCGGCAGTGGAGTGGAGGAGTCAAGCGTTCTCTGTAAGGACACGAACATATGTGTACAAATGTACAGCCTGTAGCCTACCTAGCAGCGTCTTCTTCTATGCGAGCCGCTCGTTCCTATCATTTTTTACGTTTTACTTGTTTTTTTGTAAGTATCCTGTTCCAAATGTCCTGCGTGTACATGCGTACAACAACAACAACAATGATGCCAACAAAAGACAACAGCAAAAAAAGTAAAGAATAAAAAGAAGAAGCGAACGAAAAATTGAGCGGGGCAGATGTTTCCTTAGCAGGCTGCAAGCAAAAATAACACCACGCATGATCAGTTCACTTGGCCCGTCTTCAGACTCGACTTCTTTTTCTCTCCTACTTGCAGCTCCTGCTGCTTTTTATGCTTAGTTGTGTTTTTTTGTGCGTCGCGCTGAAACAAAAATTGTGGATCATTGTCCTACGCGGGTAACTGACGCACAATAAACACAACTTTTTCTACTTAAACTGCTGACTATTGTTTCCGCCTCACAGGAACCAAGGCATCACAGTGCGGGTGCCTCCGCTGCCAATTTAGTTGGCTTTCAATCTGAGTGCTGTCTAGATAGTTGTTTTTTTTTTACCCGGTCTGTCTACGAATCGATAACTCAATAGTTTTTTTTAAGCACTCAAGGTCTTCATTTAATATGCAGCTTACGGATCGTAACACATGCTGGTCATCATCATAAAAAACAAAAATGTTTTTGTGTTTATAAAACCCATTTGCAACCATATAAGATGAAAATATAACCAAAAATATACTTTATCCAACAGAACGAAATAGTACTAGCACCGATCTTATTAAAAAATTTCACAGATTTTCATTATTGTGTTTAATGTTGTAAATGCCGTCTCAAAGTTAACCAAATTCAAGATTTTGTTGTTATTGATCCCAAGTGTATATCGGAAACATGAAGAGTTATCGAAAATCGAAAACCAGCCTTGGGATAAGGCGAGGCTATGTTACAAATGTGGGGTTTCTAGCTCTTATAATCTCTGAGATCGACGGACAGACTTACTTGTTTTTATTTACGCAACTCCATATGTTCAATATAATTCCAAACGAGCAAAAATTTAAGCCAAATATCGATTAAAATCTTTAGTCTTCTTCAATTTCTAATAAAAACATAGGACAACAGTAAACAGACGTGTTACGTCTAATACACCTAATTATATAGGTTACCCATTTTCAGTATATTTTGTTGATTTTTATAAGTCGATTTATCTTATGGCAGCTGCATTTGTCACCTCGCCCCCACAATATTTGCTCAAAATAAATGCAGGCTCTCGATAACTCAATTGATCTATTGAAGCCCCAGTTAATAAATTACCCTTTGTCATTCAACTGTATGCAATTTTCGGCAAAATGTATACAATATTGTGAACATTCTTGCAGCTTGTCAGTATGTCACAATCAAGTATTTATTTATTCAAGTGAAACCCTTTGACACACCTTTTGCCATTAGAAGCTGTGACAATTGCTATGGCGAATAAGAATTGATAGTTGCGCCTGCATAGTTGCTACTTGCGCAAACATGACCCAGAACTGTCTTTGTTAACTGGGCCCTTTGTACAAAGTGAAATCCTTTTTATACCCTCAACCCATAAAATTGCTTAAAAGGTATAATGGTTTTGTGCAAATTTATGTAACAGGCAGAAGGAAGCATCTCTGATCCCATATAGTACTAATATTCTAAATCAGCATCAGCAGCGGAGTCGATATGTCCGTCTGTCCATCCGCGCTAATCTCAGAGACTATGAGACCTAGTTACTTCAGGTTTGGAACATAATCAGCCATAGGCAAAACATATTTGTTTCAAATTATCGATAACTTATCTGGTTTCTGATATACAATTGTTTTTGAAACTATAAACGGTTGAAATCTCTGGAGATATGAAAGATTAAAGTTAAGTCATCAAGTGTTTGTGCAGTGGTGCTGGCATGGCCGTATGTGTAAGAGTGTGTGGGTATCTCCTAGTCGAGCTTACTCGAATAGGGCCTTCTGACTTGTTTTGATTTTAGGTCTGCCCTTTTTGACAAGCAGCGCTTGCGGTGCCAAATGTTGAAAGGCTTTTGCAGTCATTGTTTTTGGAAGGTTTCACGTTTTGTGTTAGTTTTCGATATAGATATGTCAATAGAGTCCGCGATATTTTTGTCCAATCAAATTGAAAGATTTAAGAGTGATTGTTGATTTTGGTTATGAAGAACTGCGCATCTGCATAGTTGGCCATTGTTCTCAGTGTTGTTCTTTGAATTTAAAGAGTTTTACGTGCCCCGGGTGAATCCTTTGGCCTTAGCATACAGCTTAGCTTCTAAGAAGCTATTGAGATAAATGTGTTCCCCTTCTCTTTTTATATTAAATAGTTCCATTGGGTGCTATAAAAGTGCCATAAATATAGTCTTGCAGCAATTCACACTGATGCGTGATTTTCAAAGATACTTTGACTAATTATTATGCAATGGTCCATCTCCTGGCATTGTTCAAAACCTAAACACATCTGTTCTAGCCACTTCACCATAAACCAAATACCTCAAGAGCTGTGAGACAAAACGAGAACGAGTCAAGGTGCAAAACATCAGATCCTAGAAAATCAGCAAGTATCCTTGCCGAGCAGGTTCAGTGCGTTTGCGTAGGCCTTTGTTTATTTTTCTATCTTGCACTGGCCTCGACTGACCCTATTCGATCCTGTGGCCTGCCGCCTGTTGCCCGCTCCGTGCTGCCTGTTGCTTGTTTTGTGGCTTTTGTTTTTACATTTGCAGCTGCCTACTTTTGGAAATATTTGCATATGCACGCACGCACTGTGGGTGTTCTTGTTTTCTGTTTCTATTTCGCTTTGGTGTCTGTTTCGTTGATCGCTTCACCTGTCCAGAGATCAGATCCTGGCAAAATGACACGTGCTTTGTTAACACAAACTGACCTGCACTCATATCTCACATTTGCAGAGATATTTGAGCCAGTTTCCAAATAGTTTTGCTTTCAAGTCAACGTCGTGGGTGTTTCGTTTTACATTTTCTGAAAATTTGAGCGAGCTGCAATTAGGATTGCAACGATTTTATCTTTGAACTTAAGCTAAAGATTTTTGCAAATTTAGACAAAGGTTATTACTCCTATCCTTAAATGCGTTTCTTTAAACTAATCTAGCAGCAGCTGATGAGTTTCAGATGCAATCTGCTAAGAATTGCTAAGAACTTTGCATATGCAAAGTTTAATATGCACAATTTGCAAGACTAATATAAATATATAATCAAAAAAAAACATAAATTATCCAAAAATATAATATTTTAAATGTATGAAATGACGTGATATGATTTAGTTTTTAGTTTTTAAGCTATAATTATTAGGTTTGCATCATAATTTTAACAATTTAACAATTTGGTAAATGTTTAAAGAAATCATATATATATAATAAATTTGATACTGATGCTATCTTTTGTTACTTTTCCAGAACACTTAGGTTATACTTTAATGTTATTTCAAAAATAACAAATAAATAAATGTTGATTTCAATTCGTTTGAGCTTAGTAGTTATTTATGTAACCTCTGCCTAATCTTTTCCCATAGCAAGAATGTTCTTTCACTAAAAATTGCATTGTCAATGAGCACAGGAGCGTGCTTTGGAATTTCATATTGTAGTAGTCTATAAAATATCCTAGATTGCTTGCGAGAGATGCAATATATTGTACCCTGCCAATGCAATATGAAAGCGAGTCCCCTGTCTCACCACACTTTCCACGCTGTGTCCTGTTTTGACACTATTAAAAACGCATTTATAGCTCGATTTGGCCGCCACTAGAGGGTCCTAGAGCTGCATAGATCAAAACTGGTTTGCGTGCGTTATAATAAATTTTATATAAATTTGACAAAATGAATCAAAACAATAAGCTACAGGACTAGCGGGCAAATGCAAGGACACGCACGAAATGCGAAACAATTGCAGCACGCGGCAGGACACAAAACCGACGACAGCCGAGACAATGAACAAAGTACTCGAGTGGACAATAGACCTTGCCTGACTTGATAAGAATAAGAAACGCCGGCTAGGCAGGCGGCTGCATGCCGAGCTCAGCGACGAGCTGAGCCTGCTGCATGCAGCACCTGGTGTTTGTTGGTTACACGATGGTCAGCAGTCCAAGCCAGCAAGGACGAAGGCGAAGACGCTGATGCAGTGCAAGACGACGGTACAGTTTGCCAAACAAAAAATAAACAAATAAGAAGGCTCTAGTCGAGAAATCCCGACTAGACGATACCCTGATTCCTATACTTCACGCGTACAGTCAGTGCTTGCAAGTATGTGTGTGTGTCTACGCGCATACTGCATACACAACTTCAATATCCCATATCTCCGGTGTTTAGACGGACATGGCTATATCGACTCGGCTGTTGATGCTGATCAAGAATATAGATACTTTATGGAGTCGAAGATGTTTCTACCATTATACCCTTTTCCCCCATTTTTAATGGAAAAGTCTACAAGATGCAACTGCGCACGTTCTGTGCAAGCCATTGCAAGGATTGTCATCTCCAGCCGCCTTAACTGATTCGAATACTCAGTAACTTGACGTACAAAATTGATTTAATAGGATCACTTTTGTTTTGATGTAGAAATATTTTTCGCAGATGACAAAGATTACTTTGATTTTTAACAATTTGTGTAAGAAATAATAAGCAGCTTTCAACTTGTATCCTTGGCTTTCTTTTACAGCTTTAGCAATATAATTTTTAATCTTATATTTGTATGCCTCTAAAATTGTTTACAAAATAAGTATGAAAGTTTTGTTTAATTGAAATCTGTTTAGAAAAACCGGACACATTGAAGATTTAAATTCAATCAGTTTGTTTTAAATAATCGATAACTATTACCATTTTCGATATAAACATGTTATCGATAACAATAAATTCTTGAAAATTTGTTCTTCTAAGTCACCGAACATATCGAAGATCAAAGTTTAGTCAGCATTCAGTTATGCAAACATTTTCTGTATTCGTCCAGGAGAAAGCATCTTCATCAGCAAAACTTAACGACGGCGATTGAAACACTAAACGAGATAATGACAATCTGTGAAATTTTTGATTGAAATCGGTTGAGAAACCACCGGCAATATGGAAAATTGAAATGAAGTAAAGTATGCGTACACAGACACCTACTTGCAACTCGGCGTAATGTTGGATACGAGGATCCGTGGCTAAGTATAGGCTTTGGGATATCTTCTAGTCGGGATTTCTCGACTAGAGGCGTCATACCTGTTTTTTTTTTTTGAGTGTATGTACAATGTAGAGAACTGAAAATAAGTAAGCGTCAGTTGCAGCCGTCACATCCCACATCGAAAGAGAATGGGAACGGCTCAATTAAGCGTCAAATTAAATTTTGGTAACACATTGCAGACCAGCAACCCTTTGGGCCAGAGACGCTCGGAATCTTCGGCGGCTGCTGTCTCTAGCCGTCTGCCTCTGTTGGTCAGTCCGCGTCCAGGTGGTATATCCTAAAGCCTGGCTTCGATAATTACGCCATGCGCTGCCGCCGTTTGACTGGCTTTGACTTGAACTCAAATTTAAAACACAACACATAAACCCGATCCCGAACCCGAACCCTTCGGCAACTGTTTCAATTTCAACTCTTTGCTTGGCGTCTGCTGCTATAATTCGATAACATCTGTAACCGAGTGTTTTCTGTTTTAAGTCTGTTGTCTCTTTGCATTTTTACCCACGTAGATTTTCAACAAAGTCGCTTATTAGGGAGTCCTTTTTTTCGGGCTCCTGACCCTCACTATTTTTGGCAGTTGGTCATTACGCATTCACTGGCAGATGCTCTTGCTTCTCTGTTGTTGTTTTTTTTTTTATCCATTCGTAGAAGGGTCAACTGTTCGAGGGATGCCGCCTGTACAAAACACCTTTGATTTTGAGCTTACGCTGGCAGTTAAATTGAATTCAATGTAGCTGGTCAGTTGGATTGTTACTCCTGCTTGATTGGCTGAAGTTAGAAGGGCTTGTTTTTTGTCCTCCAGGTTTATCTGTGCTTGATGCGTTTGTGTAGATAAGCAGCAAGCTCTTGGACAGGTTGCTAGCTAAATTAATAAAAAAAAACTTGCAGCCGTTTTCTGGTTTTATGTCCATTTGGTAAACAAAGTATTAAATCGATGAAGCGAACTTTCAAGCTGCAGTTTTGATAACAGATCATATGACTGAGCAACATAAATAAAAGTGTTTAAAGAAAAGCTTAGGTATAAGTATTTGTTGCTTTAGGTTGCTCACTTTAAGCTGTTCATTGAATAAATAAATAAACACGAACAAAACTTATTTAAATCAATAATAGATGCCGAAAGCAGTCATTCTAAGGCCTTAAAATTTTTTGAGTATTTTTGCATCTTATTCAGATTGGGTAATTATGTATAATAACTTTTATAAGTTTACTAATCAACTTAAAAACTTTTAAGTTTTATTAACTACTACTAGCTGTTAGCTGATTAAATTAAAATTAATTAGAGTCATTTGTTCTATTAGATGTTTCAAGATATCTTTATTATATTATGTTTAATTAAGGTAAAATATAATGAGTCTTTTGTACAATTGAAAATTTGTTTAACAAGGAAGAAATGTATTTAATCTTTCGCTTATTTATTTAAGTCGCTTATTGCAATAATTTCAGTATTTTTCTTTAAACTTTAAATTGCAAATTGTAGGCAACTGTGCAAATAGTGAAATAAGGCACAAATCCTTTGTGAAAACAGAGACCGTATAAATCACTTACGTAAAACAAGGACAATTTGCAAGAAGCTGTCAGCAGGCGACAAAGCAAAGGAAAAGAAATTACGGGAAAAACTAACAATGATTAGGCGATCGTAAGGAGTAAGGGAGTCAGTCGGTAGCAAGGATATCTTTAAGCATTCAGACAGATAGAAAGACAAATCAAACAACTGTCCATACTGGCATATGGCAAAAACTGTTTTCGTTTTTCAGTTTTTCTATAGAAAATGTATGGAACTCAATCCTTGGCAGTCTGTTGGTCAAGCATCAGTGCCATCCGACGCCGTCCAATGCAACCGATGCGTTGACGTTATGCACTTTAAGTGGCCTGGTCTCCTTTTGGACCCAGCGCCTTCTGCAACGCCGCATGAGTCGTCGGATCAGTTATCCTTATACCAACAAAAAAAAGGACATCCAGACACACAGACAATGACACTGATCAAACGAATCACAGTAACTGTGTTGTAGGTGTTGCTTGGCACAACCCACACAAGCGTCGTGTCTTGTTCGTTTGCCTGAAGGTCCTGTTTCGTCCCCGTCTGCCTGACGATCATGCTGCGGTGCCGTTTACATTTGTCATTTTTGTGGTTTGCTCGGCTACCTTTTGTTCGGCTCATCACATCTTTTGGCATCTTCTGCTGCCGCATAAATTGTTTTCGTATTACCTGCAATAAATTCTTGCAATTGTTTACGAGATTTTTGCTATCATTTGATTGTAATTGAGTTCTCCTTTCTTATGTACTATGAGTAGTAATATTTCAAACGCTGCTCATTTGCGGTCCAATCCAGAAACTTCTTCGTATAATAATTATTATAATAAACCAAATTGTTACCAATCATAAAATTGTTGATTCTATTTTTATTCCCACGAAACATTTGAAAGTTCATTTTTGCCAACACACTTGTATAAATCTTATTCGAGTCGCTTTGAAGATTAGAAAAAAAAAGATAACTGCCATATATCATTAAAAAAAACTCCAAAATGAGTCATCGGTGTTCTATTTAAACCCATAAAGTATACTTATTTTTGATCAGTCTGTCCGTCTGTCTGTATTTTTGTAACAGTGCAATAAGTTATGTAATTTGAAATGTTGCAAATTGCTAACTATATATAATAACACATAAAAAAATTGTATTGTTGTATAAGCTTTATGATAGGTAAGATTTAAAAACGGATAAAATAGTTAGCTGACTTAAATAAATTTCTTTTATTGTGATAGGATTTTTAAAAATAAATCAATAATTTTTTTACGCGCAGCAAGTTTTAAAAAAAGTTTAAATTAAAACAAAATAATTTTTACATTATATATACCATATAATTTATTTTTGGTTTGACATTTTTTAAATTTAAAATTTTAAAATTTTTAGCGCAGTCTGACTATCTCCATAAAAGCATACATTCTTCAAACATGCAGGATTAGCATAGGATTATGTAAAGATACAAGTTTTAACGCGGAAAAACTTAATTTTGAGACAACTTATGGGCAAAAGATATTTGTGCTCTGAATAAAAGTAATTTACAGCCCATATTATTAAATAGGCCGATTTAAGATAGAAGGCCTTTGCGTCGATTTGCACAGCACGGAGCTTACTCTTGGCTCTTGGCATACCTTTAAAATTACCATTTGGTAAATAGAACATATTGCTGAAAATCTCATAGCAGGCGCATATTGTTAAGTTGGCCTGACCCCGCCGGCCAACCCCAGTGGTCAGAAGACTGGCACAGTGAAACTGGGAACTGGCAACTTGGTACAGAGACAACAACAGTTGGTGTCTGACAGCAACTTGACGATGACGATGACGATGAGACTTGGAGTTTGACGTCAAAATTGTGTATTTTATTTTGTAGTTGGAGCAACCTGCCAGTGTCTGTTTTCTGTCTGTGTGTGTGTTTGTTGGTTGCTGTGAAATTGCCAATGCACATGCGCGCCACGGCAACAATTTCACATTTAATGATAATAATGATGGCGATAATAGGCTAAAATTAGTTAAACACGAATTATAACAAAAAACCCGACAAGGCAACACAAAACAAAAACAAAAACAAAATAAAAAGGGTTTGGATATTGCGAGGGAGCGCGATGAACGAACAAGAAAGAGAGAAAAGGAGAGAGTGAGGGAGATACGGGTAAGCTCTCAACTATTTCCTTTAGAGAGCTAAGTGCCCCCAGCTGTTGCTGTTTAGCTGCTGGCGAGATTGGCACTGCGAAATTACTCGACTTGGCCAAAAGTTAAATATACTCGTATATATATATATATATATGGTAAGTGTAAAAAGTTGGCCAACTAATTTGGCTCAGGTGGCGCGCCTGCCAACTAGCTAGCCAGCCTGAAAACGGAACAAATTTATAACAATTTTACTGATCGGTCAACAAGCAAATTGTGTTCCATCTGGCCATGTGATTGAAAAGCAGTTAACTAGTACAACAACAATAACTCTCGATAGGATATATTCCCTAAAGCACTCATTGCGGTTTGAAGTATTTCCCTTCGCTTATTATAATGAGCAGCTCTAACATTTTTGTCACGTACATTAAAAAAAAAAAAAACTAAACATTGTGTTTGGGGCATAAAATGCCGCATAGTCTTTAAGCCACTTTATAGCTACTTACTCATTTACGATTTTGGGTTTTTCTTATATATATGTATGTACATTCTGACCTGGCACTGTCTACATTTTTTTATTTGTCACTTGAACTTTGAAGATGCCGACAAGAGTCAAGCTATTAATGACGGCCCAGTTTAACGAGTTAGTTAATCATTTAGACGGACTTAAGTCCATTGGCTGTCATTCTCGATTGTTTCTTCCAGTAGCAGCCCACATATGCACTATTAATTCTTGACAATGAACATAATTTATAAATTGCACTCGACGACCACCCAAGCTTTGTCGTAGGAATACTTACACTTAATGAGATTAATTTTCAACTTTAAATTATGCGATGTGTGCGCAACTTAAGGTTAAAAAGTTACACAATCTCAGTCTTTAGAAAGATATAAAGCAACATGAAGGCTATTAAAACCTTTTAAGTCTAAGACGTACTAGGTTTTTTTTAATTTACTTGCTTTATCACATTTAGATTTGATCTTGTACAACTCAGTTAATGAAAGAGGTAATAGCATACAAGAAATACATCTGGAAACATTATTATAGAAAATTTGTTTTTTCGGGCATTTCACATTTTAAGAATGTGATTAATTTCACTTATATAGCTTAACAAAACAAGTAAGAAGGTTTTAGTCGAAAAATCCCGACTAGACGATACCCTGAACCCTATACGTGTGTAAGTGTGTGTATGTGCTTACGCGCATACTGCGTACTTAACTCAACTTCAATGTTCCATATCTGCGGTGTTCCTTAGCCGATTTCTATAGAAATTTGACAGATTGTCATTATTTGTCTAGTGCTTTAACTCATCTAGTTTCCGATTTTCATATGTGATCGATTACATTAAAATCTTGAATTTGCAAGAACTTGGAAATGGCTTTTGAGAATATAGACGAAACGGATAAATGGAACATTGAAGTTAAGTAAAGTATGTAGTAATCGCCTACACACACATGCAAGCACTGACTGTACACGTTAGAGCCCTCTTACTTAATGCATACAGGAAAATTGTTCTATGTATATTATATGTCTATCTTTATTCCTTTTTTGTATTTATTGTTATTTAACTTATTATTTGGTTGTTAGTTGTGTGGATTATTTTCAAGATGAAATTCATCTATTGTGTAATGTACTTAAAGCTGGACGCCTTGTACTTGACCTAAATGCATATCAGATGTGCTGCAGTCTTTTCTTTTATTTGCAGCCGATCGCACATTATGCCCCCGACTGCTATTATATGAGTATCTTAGCTATAACAGTTGCCTATCCATATCAATTTCCCGCAAGATGAAAACTACCAAACAAAAAGAAAAAAACCGCAAGGAACCACTCAAGCCGTAGGAATTGAAATATTACATGATGGATAACCAATCAAGCGATTATCCTTATAATTATGATGGACTACTTACAATTCAGCTACCGCGGTCTCAAAATGTGTCTGCTCCACTTTCGTTCTTATCGCTGCCGGCTGCTGAATCGCTGATCGACCACAAAATGCAATAAACAGAAGGCAACACGCAGTCGAAAATTTGACAGACAGTTACAGCTTAATATTCAGGCTCACAAAAGGGCCCAAATGTGAAACGTATAGCATTGTCCATAGAGCAAAGGAACAGAGGAGCTGTTCAGAAGCTAAAACTATGCCATTCTTTTTACATTGACGACAGCATTATTGACGCATTCGAGTAAAAGATGGCAATAAGAAGGGCATCGATTTGCTACGCTTAAGGGTGGAACAACAACCAAGGAACAAGGGATCTTCTGTCTGACTTCTTTTTGACCATTGTTTGAGCGCTGCCGGTGACTTGGCTAGGCTATATCTAACATGCTTCTTCTAGTGGCGAGTATACCTTGACTATCTTTTTTGTCTAATCAAGGAAGATTTGTAGCCTGATATGTATGTAGTGAGGATGGCTTTCGATTGGCGATAGTAGGACTATTAAACGTTTTCATTACGCAATAAAAGTCATAAGAATACTTTAAATTAATGATCATGTATAGTATTAAGCAACTGCTTCATGCAACTTATAAAACCCACAGCCCACTTATTGAGGCACAACAACATTGTATCCAAAAAGGATAATCGTAGCAATAAAACCTAGTCATAAAATTCAAACGCTGAAACGCTGCTTTCCGCCTTTCCGTTCAGACCCAGACAGATGCAACAGCGGAAGAATACGCAACAGTTTTATTGCACTTTAAAGCAAACATTTTTTCGTTTTTCGGAACGCATCGATAAGCATGGAATATACGTATGTATATAAGTATACATTTATGATATCACACAAGTATTCCAGTTTGAGAATCGCGCGTGCCGAGTCTCGTTTATCTTTGAAACAGCTGCCTTAAACGAATTGCGAGCTCGATATGAGAACCTTTCGTCGATATTTTACCTTTTGATATCTTTGGCTTCACATTTATTTGCTTAGATTTCGGTTTCGCTTTTGCTATCTTATCTGAACCGCTTGACGGCTTATCAGTTCGGTTGGTTTGGTGCTCAGTTCGGTTCGGTCCTTAGCATTGAGTTTGATCGGGGTATGGGGTATCGGGTATTGGGTATAGGGTATAGGGAGAGTCGTCTTCTTCTCGGTACCTGACTGTCTTCAAACTGAACTTAACCCCATTATTTCTCGGAAATTTTATTTGTCTGAGAATTAAGTAAGCATAGCACGCGCCAAAATAAAATACAAGAAAAAAGAACCGTATAAATCGGAATTCGTCTCTTTGTTTAAGCTGTTTCAATATTATTGGGGGCCCCATCGATTGGGGTTGGTTTAATGTAACGGCAGTTTTGTCAAATATAAGGTGCTCCGGAGTTAAAAATTTTAAGTTAAACGAAATAATACTTCAATAATCTAATGTTATCTCAAATTGTGTATAAACATACCAAGTATAGTTTTAATTTATGATTAATAAAACAATATAAAGAAATCTTATGTATATGTTTTTTTTAAATAAATTAATTGGAATTAATCAGCGAAATGCGGTCTAGCTTTGAGGCTGCGCAATCGAATCTTGAGAAGCTTAATCTCATGGAGCCGATCATGCCTTACAGGAACAGCGTTGGAAGCGTTTCGCGCTTTTGAACCATCGGAAGATAACTATGACAAAGCCATGGAATTGTTAACAAATCGAATTTGACAATAATTTGTTGCATTTTCAGGTACGGTCCATATTGAGGTGTTGAAAGGGGTTCGACGAGCAGTCTGCGTCAATTGAGTGACAGCATCAATTCGCGTCTAAGCGCGTTGCACGCAGTGGCAAGACATTACGGATGACTTGCTGATCCACCTCATCACATCCAAATTGGATCAAGACACAGAGAAGTGGGAAGAAGCATTGACCCTGAAAGGTCCGCCGAAATGGACAGATATGGCTTTATTGAGGAGATGCCACATGATGGAAAATTTGTAATTCGCCATGGTTACGCACACACCTGACAAGCAGTTGGGCAAGCCTAACGTGCAAACTCGCAACACGTTAATAATTTACAAAACTTAATCTTCTGTCTTATGCGAATCTGCTGAGCATTATCTGTACTTTTTTCACATTCGCGAAATATTGCGATTCCACAATCATTCGTCATCTCAGTGGCAAGCGATCTGGCCAAAAAAAATTTGGACTTTTATGGATCTGCGCATTTTTAATTTAATTAAAAGTAA
Organism: Scaptomyza tumidula; assembly: GCA_035044465.1. Taxonomy (NCBI): domain Eukaryota; kingdom Metazoa; phylum Arthropoda; class Insecta; order Diptera; family Drosophilidae; genus Scaptomyza; species Scaptomyza tumidula. The sequence goes on along the minus strand of JAWNNW010000790.1, from coordinate 596,236 downwards.
TTGTCCATATGAATTCCACAACGAAAATGCACCAAAAACGTAGGTGTATAAACCTTTTCGTGGCACTTGAATTTAGTGCCTTTGTAAGTATTTTTAATTGTTCTTTGTTAATGTTAATGTTTTTTATGTTCTGTTTAATAGGTTGAAAATATAATTGACTGAATTACTTATAAAAAATAATAAAAAAAAAAATAAAAAACAACAACCAGGGTAACCATATATCTCTAAAGTAAAAATATCAAAATTTTTCACTTTGTGTAAACCTTTTCGTGGCAATGTGTATAAACAATCAGCAATATCGGCTTGCAATGAGTTTTCATTCGTCGGACACAGAATCAAATAAATTTTGATACTATTCAGAACGTATACTGCATCAGGTACAGGTAAGACTACAATTCAGGTACAGTTTCGTTTTGCAGACAGTGTTGAGGCCATTGATTATTGCTTGTGAGTAACACGACAAGAAACGTCAAAGCCAATAAAAATATAAAGTCAACAACATCTTTATCGGAGGGTGGCACTGTTGATACACGGAGGAGAGCAGGGGATACATAATCAGCCCGCATAAATACAAATTAAAGTGCAGGCAACTTACGCTTAATATATGCAACAATGACAACAACAACATCAACAACAGCAGAAACAGCAACAATGATAAATGAAATAAAAGAGAAAGAAATAGCATTCAAAATTAAGTTTGTCGCGTGTTTGCCGCCTGCTGCTAACCAAGTTAACCAAAAACAGCAATTGATGGAGTTCCACTCTTTGTAGTTGTTGTTATAGTTGTAGTTGAAGTCGAAAGAAGACAGACCCAAGCCACGATGATGGCAAAACCAAGTTGAAGCCAACTCAAGTCAAAGCTAAAGCGTCGCCTGTGCCCAGCATTCATTGCTAATCATGGTAATTATGGCAATGAAAAAGTTGCCCAGGCAGCTAACCAGTAAAAGAGAAGATCCACAAATTGAAAACAACCAAGCAAGACTTTTAGACATATATGATACCACGTATCTTGAATCATAAATCGACCTTTTAAGATATAAAAGTTGTATTCCTTAAACTATGTAATTTTAATACATTTATGAAATAAATAATTTACTGCGACTACAGTATAAATATCACAAAAAATGTTTAGCATAAATGTTAATGATTAATCTATTAATCGCATGCAGAGATAAAGGTTATAGTTCGACTATATAGATATATTTAAAATTTGCTAATTTTTTAGAATTCTGTTCTTAATAATTTTCAATTTAATTTATTTTTTAAATAAAAAAATCAAATAAATTATTTCTACAATTACAAAAAATCCAAATCACGATATACAAAAAATAATTGAAAACAATCAAAAAGTAATTAAATCCGATTGAGTTAAAAGTGTTTGTCGGCAATTAAAAATTTTTAAATCCTTACCTTCTAAAATTATTTAAGCATATTTGTTGAATGTTAAATACAATCAAATGACTTAAAAGATATTGTTTAAAGTCATTTAAAGTAAATTTACAGGGTACAGAAACGAAACCCCAACTGGGCAACAATTGTTTTTTGCATGTTTGTTGTTGGCCCTGATAAATAATAAACGAAAGAAACAAAAAACAGTAAATACACCTGTTGGCAGCAGTTGATGTTTACTGTGTGGCTGTGTTACTTTGAGGATATGACTGACTTGTGGCTGCGCATGCGAAAAAGTATCTTCTTCTTCTGCTGCTGCTGCTGGCAGAAAAACGGAAGTTTGTTGGCATCAACACAAACACCGGATGCAGCTTGCCTTCTGCTGCTGTCCACGTTTGCCAGGACAAAACAACGGGCAGAAATTCATTTTTTGTTTTTGGTTTTTTTGGTACAACAGGTTGCTCTGGCCCGGCGATCAGAGAAGTGGGAAAGCTTTGCAATATTATTTTCGGGGCAACGTTTTTGTTTTTTTTTTTTTTAAATCATTAGCCCTCTGGAAACCCGTTTGCTTATCTCCATTTTGCCAACCCCAAAACAGTTTTCATTATGCTTAATCTACTCTTTGGCAGCTGCCTTTTAGGTTCTCATCATCTTTGCCCTGAACTTTCCATTAACTTGCAAGTAATCTCTCTCAAAATGCTTATGCATCTGATTTTTCATTATCGCCTTAAATGTTCATTAAAAATTACAAAATGCACAGGAAGCTACTGTGAGAAGCGAATTATATTTTTTGGGTGAGACCGAACCCGTGAACCCCCTTTTTTTTTAAATGGTGACAAAGGTATTCAATTAATAAGTTTATTTAGGTCAATGATTAAATTATACCCATAACTTATGAAATTTTGAAATAAGATATGGCTTTTACTTATACTCAGATACATGATATAACGACCAAGGTTTATAACTCGATTTATGGTTGAGAAGCTCTAAAATTGAACAATTTAAAGTTATTTTCTAAATCTTCAATTTACTAGAAACAACAAATAAGAAGGCTCTAGTCGAGAAATCCCGACTAGACGATACCCTGATCCCTATACTTAACGCGTACAGTCAGTGCTTGCAAGTATGTGTGTGTGTGTGTCTACGCACATACTGCATACTGCATATACAACTTCAATGTCCCATATCTCCGGTGTTTCCTAACCGATTTTAAAAATTTCACAGATTTTCATTATTCTGTTTTATAATTCAAATGGCATCTCGAAGTTTTCCAAATTCAAGATTTTGATGTTATCGATCCCATGTGTATATCGGAAACGGGAAGAGTAATCGAAAATCGGAATCGGAAACAAACTTGTACTGCCTAGGGATTAGGCGAGTTTAAGTTCCAAATCTGGAGTCTCTAGCTCTTATAGTCTCTGAGATCGACGGTTCATATATACGGACGGACGGACGGACGGACAGACGGACGGACAGACGGACATGGCTATATCGACTCGACTGTTGATGCTGATCAAGAATATATATACTTTATAGGGTCGGAGATGCTTCCTTCTGCCTGTTACATACTTTTGCACAAAACCATAATACCCTTTTTTCCCATTTTTAATGGGATCAGGGTATAAAAAGAATTATGCAACGAGAAACGAGAGATAAATGAAAATTGTACCGAAAAGTGATTAAGGTTGTCAATAAAGCTTATATTTTATTTAGTTCGTTTCAAGATAAGAACAAGCAGCGAAACTTATATTAAATGAAATTAGATTCATTAAACTTTAAAACTTTAAACTTTATGAATCACAATTAAATAACATATTATCCTCTGCGACTAACCATTCAAACGTTAAACTTTTTGCCATTTCAAAGTATTTGCTATCTTTGAAATTGATTCTTTAACACGCTTGGGAAAGGAAAAACTTTATTTACAAAGCTATTAAAAATGAGGAAATTTGTACTTATTTGTTGAGCTAATTGCCAAAATGTTAAACGCTGCAAAGCGGAACTTAAATAAACAACATCAGCAAAGGCCAATTTGCTGATATGACGACGATGTCTAGACAGGCAGACAGGTCAAAGTCAGGGTCTGAATAAAAACAATGAATTTTGTTTTTTTTTTCGTTTTTTTTTTTTAAATGCTGCACCTGCAGCGCCTTACAAATTAATCACCCTAGCATTTAGGCGAGAGGAGTGCAACTCAACGCCCACAAATGATACAAAATTGCAGTGAGCTGGCCAGTTGATAGGCAAGAACCAAATCGTATATAGCACATACATCGTTTGGCTGACAAATCTGCCGCTGGCCGCATTCACTTTGACGGCATGTATTAAACACAACAGGCTTTCGACGTGCCTCCAAGAACTAACTGCTCCTGTTGTCCACAATCCTAAAAATACGTGAGCCAAATCGCACTACAGTGCGACAACGCATCTACGTGTCCTTTTTCGGTGGGTGTGTTGCACATTGGGTTTTTCCATTTTTTTTTTCTACATTTGTCGTTCGGTATTTGGGTATTGCGCACAATGTGTTTGGGAAATTCGTTAGGCTCGAAAGTACAGTTGCGAGTTGGGTACTAAACATGTGTCATATGTTTTACATAGGATGATAATTGTAGTATCTTTGAAGCGATAACAGATATGAATATGTATGTACTTGACCTACTGTAATACATACATGTATATATATATGTACACGCACTTGAGCAAATCCTTAAGGCAACAGATTCAAAGTATGCACTGTGAAATCAATTTAGCCTATGCATGTTGGAAACAATGCGGCCAGCGAAAGTACTTAACGTAACAGTTTTAATAACCAGAAAAAAGGGTAAATACATAATTCTCCAACCCAATATGTATTCGTGAACAACATCAGTAGCCGTCGGTCTGTTAGTATGAAAGCGTCGCTCATAGAAAGATCATATAAAATCAAAATACTTAAAATTTGCAATACAACTAATCGTAATCGTATAGCCGGCTTAGTACAAGCAAAAAGTATTTAAGTACAAGAGAGGTAAATAGCCGCCCATTTTTGGTATCGATAACACGCCACGCATATTTAAAGATCGTGGGTAAGGGGCAAGCGGAAAAAGTACCGCTTCTGCTTTGTCAACTCTCTCTCAACTCACTCTCAACTCTCTCTCAAAGATTGCGATGTGTGAGACAACAATAGTGATCGGCAATACTTCTGTTTGCTGTGTGTGGTGGCCAAAGTTGAGATTGTCAATTTTCGACTTTTGGTTCTATCTGCTTGCTAATGCCTAACATGGGAGGATACTATAGATTTTATATGAACTTTGTGAAATTGTATGGCCAAACGTGATATACTTAAATATGACTTCTATTATATATGCGTATGTGTATATTGGGAATAAGGAAGATGATTATGAACTTATTGACAAGGTTTAAAATGACTTAAAGCCAAATTACACTTACATTAATATACCTAACCTTAAATGTCCTTATATTAAATACATTTATATTAAAAATTGCATTGAAATTAATTGAATATTGTAATAAAGGGTATTAAAACAACATTGTGCAGATTGTGCGTTCCAGCAACGACAACCATCACGTGTTGTTGTTGTTGTTTGTATTTTGCGTTTTGTCTATTCTTATTCCCGTTAGGTGCACACACATGCATTACACACAATAACGGGCCTATTCCCGTTAGGTGCACACACATGCATACACACAATGTCGGGCATAGGCAACCTGCAGCCGTTTTGCCTTCTAGAAGTTTTTCTTGCAGAAATGGGTTCAGAGTATTATAAGACAAAAGAAAAAATTTGCGCGCGCACCCATTGAAAATTGGTGAAAAGGGTATAATGGTTTTATGCAAAAGTATATTACAGGCAGAACGAAGCATCTCCGACCCCATAAAGTATATATATTCTTGATCAGCATCAACAGCTTCGATTAGTTATTGAAATTTAGTAAAGTGTTCAGTATATACGTACTTACAAACATACATACATATATACTCGCAAGAACGACTGTACGCGCCAAGTATAGGGCTTAGGGTATCTTCTAGTGGGGATTTGTCGACAAGCGCCTTCTTACTTGTTTTTAATGTGTTTGTCATTTTATGCTTGAGATTCAAACAGAAACGGTCGTGATTTTAAAAGTTTTGACTATTTACAATTAGCAATCAGATTTTTTAAAATCTAATCAATAAAACTAATAGAACAATTTAACAACAATTACATTAAAATTCATTAAACAAAAACAATATTACGTACATATGCGTACGCACATAAAAATTAAAGAAATTTTCATATATTGTTATTTGTAAAAATTCTAGATTAAGTTTCATTATTAAAATTTTAAAACAATTTTCCATAATATATTTTGATTGCTTTCATTTATTAACCTATATAAAACAAAAAAGTTTTAATTTTGTATACGAACAAACATTTCAGCCACCCAAGCAATGCAATGCAAAACGAATTAGACAGCACCAACTCAAATCAAAACAAACCATTCAAAACATGAGTAGGGAGAATACATTGGCATGAGCTCTGATACATACATACATAATTACATACATATTAGGTTTTCAGCGAACATACAGTGCCAAATACATACGACAAAACAATCCATAGTGAAAACAAAAACAAATTCAATTATGGCGGCAGGGCCAGATGAAAACAGCTGAGTACGAGCCCTAACGCATCCGTGGCATGGAGAGTGGTTATCGATAGTGGGCGTGCCAATTTCCACTCATGTATATACTCATTGAGTACAAGTTTGTCTCACATTATCGATAAATCTCTCTGATTCCGATTTACACATGTTATCGATCACAACAACAAAATCTTGAATATGGAAAATGTGAAAACGGTTTTAGAAACTAAAGACAATTAACTAATCAAAATCTTTGTGTGCATCAAAATCGATTGAAGTTTATTTAAGCAGGCATTAGCGAACCGCATACACACAGATTCGAGGGTTCTAAGTTTTCTTCTGTCAAGCTTTGTTACATGCATTACATACATTATTGATTTAGATACTAGATGCTTAAAGATAGGTAGGCTAGAAACTTATTCCAACAAGTTATTATTATATACGTGTATAGCTATTTGAACGATTCAAGATAAAATACCTTAAATTGATTTAAGCTTACTTAATCGATGCATCTTTATGCATATGTTTCAAACAATAAAATAATTTGCTTACGTCAATAACGAAGCATTACCAATGGAAGAATGAAAAGTGAGGAAAGAAATCGAGTTGTTTGTTTGTTCGACTGTATGAATCAAAGTGTCGAAGAGAGAATGCTGAAACTTTTTGGAATTGTTTCCCAAAGTAACCTTTGAAAAGAAAAACCCGCTTGAAATAGGCATTTTCACTTTTTTTAAAATCACAAAAGCAACAAATATGTTTTTTATATAGTATAAATTTGGTATTTTTCTTAGCTTTTCGACACTTTTATTTGAATGTTCTCAGATTCCATTCGAGCAATATTTCTTTATAAGAATATTATTTCGATTGCACTTTTGACAAATTTACAATGCTCAAAATTTAAATTTTTGTCGTTTAAACTTTAGATATGCTGTTTATGTCATACTTAAGAGTGTTCTCTAAAAATACTGTTGGGTAATTTAAAGTAACAGAAAGAACGTTATCTTGTTATCAATGTCTTCTCTCTCTCTCTATGTCTTAACTTATACGCAAAATACAATTTCATTTTCCATAAGATCCACAAGCAAAGGTGAAATTCAACCAACGAAAAGATTCACACCAAGCAATTCAAGCAAACGAGGATTATGCAATGCACCTGATACAAAAAACCTCACATTCGAGTTTTAAGCAAGTCCCGAGGGATCTGAGACCTAAGGGTGCCTCTGACTGGTTAAAGGATGCGTCGCTTCCGTTCTCAGGCTGCAGACAGATTTGCGATAACATTCGATTCAACTGCTGTCAATTAAAAAAGTCGAAAAACCGTTTGCAGTTTCTAACAAATGCTGCGAAAGGATTATGGACTAGAAATTGGCACTTAACCAGCTGTTGCTGCTGAAAAATTCACACGGAAGTAAATGTCAAAATTTCAAAATAAATCTCCAAAGATAGTATTTGGTGAAGAAAAGCAGCTGCTTAAGCCTCCACTTCGTGGTGAGGTGCCTGGGAAGAAGCTGATTGTATAGAAACGCATATCCTAGTCAAAAGTACCTGCTGCATTCAACATGTGTGTGTGCGTGTATGTGTGTGTTTGTGTGTGGGAAGCACACATGTCCTCTACACTGCTGTTCTCATTTTCTTCCTACCACATATTTCGAGATCAGTTCAGTTCGGTTTGGTTCGTTTTGGTGTTTTTGTTTCTTTTTGTTTTGCATGAAATCAAACATAACATTTTTATTTCGATTCTAGTATTTTGTTACATTTGCATCCTGTGGGAAACATTTTTTGGCTGCCTCGCACAATATTATTTCTCTCTGTTGATCATGGGAAATTTTGTTACTGTCCACCTGGCACAAAACATTTAGGCATTTAGATTAACAAAATCTAGTGAAAATTTGGGAACTTCTTTACCTAAATTTTGGTGAATTCATTTATTGAATTTTCTAGATTGTTGTAGAAAAAATCGTTTTTTAATGGGTAAAAAGGGTATAATGGTTTTATGCACAAGTATGTAACAGGCAGAAGGAAGCTGCTCCGACCCCATATAGTATATATATTCTTGATCAGCATCAACAGCCGAGTCTATATAGCCATGTTCGTCTGTATGAACTCGTCGAGCTCCGAGACTTTCGATTTGGAACCTAAGCTCACCCAAAACTCTAGGCAGTTCAAGTTTGTTTCAAATTTTCGTTTACGTTCCCGTTCCCGATATAAACATGTGACCGATAGCAACAATATCTGGATTTAGGAAAACTTTAAGATGAAGTTTTGAAACATCAACCGAAATAATGACAATCTGTGCAATTTTGATTGAAAACAGTTGAGATTGGAACATTTAACATTGGAACATTAAAATTATTTAAAGTATGTATAAATATGCGTACACACACACATACTTGCTACGGACGGACGGTCATGGCTATATCCATTTGACAGTTGATGCTAATCAAGAGACCGCAAGATGCTTCTTTCTGCCTGTTACATAATTTAGCAAGAAACGATTTTACCTTTTTAACCGATTTTCAATGAGTTCAGGGTTTAAATAATAATTTTTAAATTAATTAAACAACAAAATCAAAGGCTTTATAATGATTCGAAATTAACTGTACCATATTCCAGTACTTTATCAAAATTGTTTATTGAATTGAATAGCCTCAACGCTGAACGCTTAAAGCACTTGAGGCACTTGACTGTTATCCTATTCGAATATATATTTCCAATTCATTTTTTAAAACAAACATCCGGGATGGTCTCGAGAGTGAACGAGCGATATTGAGAGAGAAAAGGAGAGGCACTTGTTGTTATTGTTTTTTTCTTGGCTGGCGAAATCCGACTTCGTTATTTGCATGGCGTGGGCAAGAGGGCAGGAAATGTCCGCGCAACGCAACGCAACGCAACTGCAAAAAGCTGGCCAGAGGAACCAGCAATAACAACAACAACTACCTGCTGCTGCCGTTGTTGATGTTGTCCTTCGAGCAAAACCGGAAGTAGTCAAGGTGCAAACCAACGAGCAACAAGAAGCAGCAGCAGCAGCATGTGGATGATGGATGTACAAACTGAGGATGCGAGAAAGAGAGAAAAGAGAGAGACAAACAAAAAAATTCAAGGACTCAAGGATGAAACTTACGCGTAATTTGACTCGCACTCATAGAAACATACAGAAAAAGGATCTGTTGATTCCACACCCGCGCTTTCAGGATCAGCTCCTTCCTCACTCATTTACTCATTCAGGAAGGAAGGAAGGAAGGAAGTGGCCCACGAAAATTCCCACGAACTGGAACTTCAGGTCGAAGGTTCTATAGATCGCTGCTTCCGGTTTAAGTTGTTTACGCGAAATTTTTACGCATTCACCTTGTCGAGTATGAGTATTATTATTTTTTATTCAATGCTGAATGAATGAAACGGCAAACGAGTTATGTGACCATCATAACAGGATGTTTACTGGGACCCCATCAGCTGTCTCAGCTCATCTCATCTCAAACAAGGACATCATGTGCCCCGAATTCTTGGAATCATTTGAACAGCATCCACATAATACGAACTTTGAATTCCTGGAACCAAAACTTTATATTTCTAAGCGATCTTCGTTTATTGAAGATTTCTCTGTTCACAGCATAAACAAATGTGAAAAAAGTTTGCAACATAAACTTTATTCTTTGAATAATTCAATTATAATGGAAATAGTTAATAGATTTTTGTTAGTTGCACATTATTTTTACGTTCGGAAGGTTACAGACCGTTTTATATTTATTTTAATTATATTTTCATTTCATTATTTATTTTTCACTTGTCTGATGAAAAACTTAATGAAAATTCATGATCAAATTTTCATATTAGTGACCTACTGTTCTTTTTAAAGCAGCGGTCGGAGAACTTTTTGAATCGTTACCCCAAATGTTTTTGTCAAACTTGACGTTACCGCCGTTAGTGAAGAAAAAAAAGGTCCATAGAATACAAATTGTAAAGCAAGGTGACTTTACCCCATAATGAAGAGGAAAAAAAATACTTTTTTAATGAATAACCACACAGTTTTGTTGTGGAAGTTGACTTTACCCCATAGTTAAGCAAAAAAAAGAAAAAAAAGGTCGATAGAATAGCAAATGTAAAAAATATGTACTTTTTTAAAGTTTCACCTCTGAATATTGTTGTGGAAGTTGTCTTGAAGTAAATCTAGATTTTGAATTTATATATATAGTACTGAAAATATTCAAGGAGATACTATAAAGCGGTTGGGGAAACTGGGTAAAAATATATTAATACTTTTGTGAGTACAAAGTATATAAACATATATATATATATATATATATATATATATGAATGACGCTAAAAAGAGGCGATTTGGGTTTTTTTTTGCTCTTCGCCATGGAGTTATGTTAACTTACACAAAAATATTTTGGTCTAATGATTAAAATAGTTCCTGACCGCCCCGTCTTTAGCATTAATACCAGTTGATTTTTCGCCATTTTATTTAAGTGAGGTAGAATTTTTAATGTTATCACAGACTGCAAAAGTAAATGTAAAATGTTACTTGCCCAGTTACAGCTTTGGGTACAAGCACAGAATTTAGTGCTAGAACAACATTAAGTGGGACGGCAAGTTCTCAATATGGACCAATAGGCTTGGTCGGCGAAGGTTTGAATGTTAGTTTTTATGGTAGGAATGCGGAATATACTTTCAGAGACAAAGATCAAATGAAAGTCACAGGCTTGACTGCAGGCGAAATGTATGCAAAATATTAGAAACATATTCATTCAAACGCTTATTATTATTATGTATTATGTATATTAAAAATACCTTAAGAAGAAAAAAAAATATATTAATTAATGTATTTTGATTACCATTTTATATGATAATCAAAAGCAAACAAATAAAAAAAAAACAAATATCATGAGTCTCCGCCCTATTCGTTGCCACGCCCTCATGCTTTATAACTGAATGTCACAGCCACGCGCCTCAGCTTGCAACTTGCAACGCAAATGAGTAAAGCTTCTTATACAAAAAAAAAACACGATAAAACTTTAAAGTACACTTGCAAAGTGAAAGATGTTGCAAGCAGTGTTGCAGGAGGGGGACAGTATGGAGGGGGGGAGGGTCTGTCTGCAGATCGCTAATGCGTGTGGAGTGCATGACCCCAATTTCTTCCTCTTCTTGCTGTTTTTTTGACTGTGTGTTTTGTGTTGTTGATTTTGTTTTTTCTCGTCTCTTTGTCTGCTTATTATTCAAAACGGCAAGGCGTTGTGGGAGGGGGGAAAGCCGAAGAGGGGGCGAGCCTCTTGGTAAGGATGATGTATGTTGCGCTTTCAATTTGGAGCAGCAGGACATCTGTTTTGGCCCAGCGGCGAACTTTTGGCTACCTGCTTAGACTGCCGAAACATTCGAAGCGAAGTGAAGTGAAGCGAAGAAAGAAAGAAAACCGAAACTAAAAACCGGCTTACAGGTGCTAACTTGACTCTCTGGCAATCTGGGGGCCCAACTGGGGCCAACTGGAGCCAGCTTTTGGGCGGCCATAAATTTGTGTTTAATTTAAAAACTTTTCACTCTTCGCACTCGCAATTTTACAACCAAATTTATGGCGCGCGAGAAAAAAAAAAAAACAACCAAAAAAAAGTGTTTGTTTAAATATTGAATATTTCCAGAGAGATAGAGAGAGAGAGAGAGAGAGAGATAAAGAAGAGGAGAAGAAGCCACCAATCCTTCAATCCTCATCCACATCCCTCCTCAATCTCACTTTCAACATTATATTTGGGTGTTGCTTGATTACTTTTTTTTTAAGTTCCTTCTCCTTTTCTTTCTTGTCTTGTTCGTTCAATATGCAAATAAGTTTTCTTGGACACTCCCCCCCACCGCGCCTATCACCAACAAAACAACAATAATTGAGCAGCGACATGCAAATTAATGAAGACAGATTTTGATGCATACAAAAATTTCAACAGCTTTATTTAACCTGTCTGCATTCTGAAATCGAACTTTTGACCATTTATCAGAAGAACTTATCGCCAAAATGATAAACAATGTTTACTTATGAAAATTGCGAGTCATTTGTCTTTTTCAATTCCTTTTCGGAAACTTAATTTCACCAAAAACTCGCCAAACATTTAAGGTATTTGAAACCGATAACGATTTGTAATCAATAAACTTATTAAGCAAAAAAATAAATAATAATAAATTAATCAAATAATTCTTTTGCGGGAATATGATAACTTATTGATTACTATTACAAGTAATCCAAATATCATCATGATTATTTGAGGATTACTTACGAAACAATCTAGAATAATCAAAAAGTAATCCAAATAATTTATTTTTTATTATTATTTTTAACTATTTTCATATTTAAGTCTTATTCTTAAACACAGATTTTAAGGAATTTATATAATGATTATTTTTATCTTTTTTTTGATTATTTTCATATTTAAGAATTAGAAAACCCAGATTTGAAGGGGTTTGATACCCAAAAATAGATTTTCTTTTGTATGAAGAAAATCTTTTTTACTTTTAGCAATTTATAAATATTGAAGGTTTCTTAAAACTAACCTAACAACAATTTCCATATCAATTTTCTACTCAAATCTAATTAATTAAAATCGTTTTTAAGACACAAAATTTCCAAATTTTTGGAATTTGGTTCTCAGATATTTGCAACTAAGTCACATTAATGAATAATTATTACAATATATATTTAAGGTAAGAAATATTAAGAATTTCGAGTTCTTTCCCCAAATCCAAATGCCTTATGTCCAAGCAGAAAAGGCCTTTCAAAATGTATGTAATGAAAACCAAAATAAATATTATAAGCCATTATAATGATATCAGCTCTTAACTGTACGTTATACATTAAAAGAGTATTTCCTTCAAATGAATTTGCATTTAATTTGCTTTCCGTTATTTTTGTTATTTATAAATTTTAGCGCCAAAAAAACTGGACAATTACCCTTTCACATGCAAATCAAAAAATCCCTTTATGCGAAGTTCCTGTGGCTTATCTATTTGGCTTGTATGCAATAAATAAAAAAACAACCCTTTAATAGACAAAGGAATTTAAAAAAATTGGCTTCTTATTATGAAAGTTGCGCGGGTAAAAAAAATTATTGGGAATATTTATAAAAGTTTTTGCTAAATCAACATAGATATTAACAACTGTCTAAATTTTGGAAATATTTTTTTTAATTTTCGTTTGTTCAAATTATTTAAATAAACTTTTGACTTGCGTCTTTAAAAAAATCCCTTAATAAACCGCTGTGGTGAGTAGCGCATCAATGTTGCTGCAACATTTCACTCGCCTTGCAACATTTGGCAGAAACGCGCTAAATATGCACACAAAACGCGTTTTGCTCAGCAGCTGAAACACACACACCAGTTGTCCCGTTCTTACGCGCAAGCGTACCCAACTTACCGCTCACGTACAACAATGTTAAGCAAAAGAGGGATGACCACGAAAAGTGTATGTGTGTTTGCTGGCTTTTCTATTATTTATGTTGTTGCTGCTGCTTCGCTGCAACTTTGCTCTCTCATGCGTTCGCTCTCGCGCTCTCACACAGCGCCGCTGCTAAAAACAAATTTAAAAAATAAAACATTTTCTGCTTTCATTCTGTTTTGGATTCTTGCACTGTGCGGTTCGTTGCGGCTGCTACGTTGTCTTGTCGCCAATTCGCTCTCTGGCTGTTACGTCGTGCACATCGCCCGGTCGTGTCGCGCGTCGATTTAAAATTTTTGTAGCCCACAACATAAGCAGTAAATGCAAATGCAACAACAAATTTGAATATGAATTGAAAAGCATGTTAAGTGTTTGTTCTTACAAATAAAATCACAAAAGCTGCCAATATTTAAATCGCCAGATAAAATCAAATATTTGTTTTATTAAGCTAAGCAAAAAATAAAAAAATCACAAATTATAAAAAAGTGCATGAACCAATTGTGTTTTTAAATGTTTTTTTTTATTATAAAAAAAGCATCAACCTAAGGCAAATGCAATTTTTGCATGTGTATGTGTGTGTCTATATGTAAATTGCTCGGTTGAGTACAATTTTTATATAGAAAAATTTACTAGCGGCATTTCGCTGCCCTCACCCCGCTTGCCCTTGCCCCCGTCGTGCGTGAGAAGGAGAAGAAAAAAATCATATCTAAAAAAAAAAGATAAAACACAACAAATTCAAAATGTGGCGCGTGCACGTGTAACAAAAATTAAAGCAGAAAAGAAAAAAAAAACACACACACAAAAACAACAAAATGCACACAACAACAGCAACAAAAACCCGCAGTTCCCGCAGTTAGCCGCAAAAGAGAATTGCCAAAAAAAATACAATAAACGATTACTATTTTTGTGTTGTAATTGAAAGTGTGTGTGTGAAGCAGCAGCAACAACAACAACAACAGCAAGGCCGCCCCACAAGGATTATTACACTACCAAAAATAACACACACAAAACACTAACAACATTTTGTTGTTCTTTCCTTACGAGCAAAACCAACAACAGCAATAAACATGCATTGGATAAAATGTTTATTAACCGCATTCATTTGCTTCACAGTCATTGTGCAGGTAAGCAGCTTTCCACCCTCCACCATCTCCCCGCTATATTTGCCTTCCGCCCTTTCGCTTTAGTTGAGTTATTCGTAGGACCAGCAACTTGTTGTTGCTTTCGTTGCTCGTCTTCCTTGTGTGTTTCACATATTTTTGGTGATTCTCGCTGCACACATGCGCGCCCTGCCTTGCGTTTTGCAGCTGCCGCAATTACATGTGTGCGTGTGCGTGTGTTTGTGTGTGTGTGTGTTTAAAAGAGCGAACAAGCTTAAAGCGTTGCCAGGCCGGTGACAATAATAATAAGGTTCAAAATGTTTTCATTGAAAAAGTGCCTTGGACTTGTAAAATTGTTAAAATTGGGGGAAAAATATACAAATATTATTAAGCTCTTACATAAATACTTAAAATGTTTGGTAAAAGTTTCTTAATTATTTTGAAGATCGTTGATTGGAAAATATTGAAATGAATTCGTTTATATAAAAACTAAACAGCAAATATAAGATCAGTGAATTATAAATTAAATTTATAAAGGATTGTAAATTTTAATACGCGAATTTGTCGGTTTGCTTATTATTATTTTGAACATTTAATGTAATATGATATGAGTAGTGTTTCGTTTCTAGTTCTAAAAACAGCTGAGTAAACAGGGTGGTTTTTTTAGCACCCTTCTCACTCGCTTAGACGAAAACTAGTTAGGTTTTTTTTGTTTTTTGTTTTTAGATTATCAAACAGGTCCATGCCAAAAAAAAAAGTTCAATGATATTTGTCCATAGGCTTGAACAATTTTTACCACCAACGGCGCATGCGTTCAGAAAGGCAAAAAAATTAAATCGAGAAGCTGCTCGATTTCAATATGAAACTTGAATGCACAAGAAACATGCGCAAATGGGCAACATCTGCCTGTCTGTCGACATTATTTTTGTTTTTGCATGCCTTTTGCCTTTTTTTTTTTTCTTTCTTACATGGGCGTTTTTGGCTACACTTTGCGTAGGTCAACGTCAACCTCAACGTTAACGTTAACGTCAACGTCGACACATGCGCAGCTCTCCTTATTCTCTTTTGCCTCTGCTTCTTTCATTGATCTTTAACGCCAGCATCCCCTGAACATTGCATGTGGCTGTGCTCCACTTCTTTGCCCTCTCTTTCCCATTTCTCAGTTAGCAGCATAGCTTTGGAGCATTGCGTGCTTTTCTTTTGCTCTCGTTTTTTTTATTTATTTTTTGCTTGCTAATTTTAACAGCAGCACTCGAAAAAGTAGCTTGAAACCTCCTGCGGTCTTGAGTTTCGACCAGCTGAAAATGCAGCTGTTATTCAAAGACTTTTAAATTTAATTGGCATGTTTTGGAGAGCAATCTGGCAGCACTAGCAGAAAAAAATACCTTTTTTGCCATTTTGGTATTAGAAATTGATCATTGAAAGCTTCCTTCTCGATGTCTATAAAGCACATTATATTTTCTCACATGTTGCGATTTAATATCACTTAACTATCAGATAACCGTACATTGTGTCTGCTATCTGTTTATCATATACTAAACATGCAGTAATTGTTCTTTCGTCTTTTGTTTTGCATTTTGTGCAATTTTCATATTAACATTGAGACGGCGCGACGTTTGAATGAATGAACAACTGAATGAATGAATGACGCTTCATCATCTCTCACTCTCTCTGTCTCGCTTGCGCACTTTATAACATAATTAATTGCAATTTAGAAACCAGAGTGCATGAGAGAAAGACAAAGAGTAGTTGCTAACTCCCACACACAGACACACACACACACACACATACATAGGTAGATGCTGTTTCACTTGCGCTTATAACTGTTTGCCAAGCCCGTTGTTTTAACGGTTGATTGTGATGATGAATTTAAATGATTAATAAACAATGAATGTAGCTAAAGCCAAAGGGCACTTCAACTGTTTCTCTCTCGCTCTTCCACTATTTTTCTCGCGCTTATATACATTTTTGTATATGTAATAACAGCATTACCTTAACACAACACCTGTACAAACTAATACAAGAAAATGCGTGCGTTGTGTGTGTGTGTCTGTGTGTGTGCGTGTGTGTAACCCACAACGTTCCAACTGTCTGTCAGTCAGTCAGTCAGTCAAGACACTGAACTTGGGGGTGGGGAGGGTGCTCTAACTAGTCGCGTTAGGCCTGAGTGATCACTGTAAAAGAAAAGAAAGAAAGAAAGAAAGAAGAAGAATAACGTTCATATATACTATAACAGTGTATAAATTTAGCGAGACTCATAAACCAACAACAGCTAGAGCTGAGCAAACTGCTGAGCCAAGCAAAAGGTAAACAATGCAACGCACTATTTTCCAACACTTTAAACAAGTGTCTCAGACTTGGACTTGGAATAACTTGGCATTTTTAGCTTTGAAGTTCTTTCCTTCTTCTTCTTCTTCTTCTTCTTATTTATGTGTGTGCCCAAAACGTCTTCAAGCGTAATAAAATTTAAAGGCAAAACAAGACACACACAAAAAATATAAGAACTATAAAAAGTGTATAAATTAATAAATGTATTACTTAATACATTGAAATTTACCATAAAAGGGAAATGTAAGCTATTGTGATTTGCATTAACAGAAAGTTCACCTGCTTGGGAAATTATGTTTAACTGTCCAAGACAAAAAAAAAAAAAAAAAAAGTTTATGTAAAATGGTGAGAACCGCATTTGTGCATTAAAATGGTGTCAAATTGTTTGTACAAAATTATTTGTGGTTTCTGTCAACTTAAATCTTGCAACGTTTTGTTTTTCTTCCCACAAAACGCACGTGGACGTGTATATGTGTGCGTGTGTTTGTGTGTAAGTGTAAATGTAAATGTTTCGCTGCTATGTAAATTGATTTGCGTTTGTACACAAATTTTGACAAGTGCCTGCGCCGCCTTTGTTTGCTTCTTCTTCTCACAACATTGTTGGTTATGAAATGAACCAATGGCTGTAGAAACTTTCTTTGCCCTGCTGCACTTGCCCCTCTTAACCTTCCATCCGTTTATTACTTTTCTAACATTTCTTTTGTGCGAGCTTTTTTCTCTTGTACATATTAAGTCAGATTCAGTCGGCGTCTCTCGCATCAGCAACGCATCATTGCTGATCATCTATTAATTCTTTTTTCAACACTTTTTTTTTTTTTTGTTTTTTTGTGCACTACTCTTCTTCAAAGCGCCGTTGAAAACAAGTTTTCGCTCTTCGTTGCTCTCACAGCAGCAGCAGCAGCAGCAGCAGCTGCCAGCTCAATAAGCTCAACATAAGCACTGCAAAAAAAAAAGTAACAACAACACACTATATCCAATTCACTTTTAAGTCACGTTTTGCTCTTTTTGCGCTTTGGCTGCTGCGCTGCAGGCAGCCGACCGACTGCAGCCCCCCAAAACACAAGCTGACAACAACAACAGCAAATACAAACGCTAAACTGTTATAGCCCATGGGGCTTTTGCGCCCTCTGAGAGCGCTCTCTCTCTCTCTTGTTCTCTCGCTCTTTTCAATATGGCTGGCTCTGCATTGCATGCACTGCCGCTTCTTCACCTGGCGCTCGTTATTTTTTGTTGTAGTTGTTGTTGCTGCTTACACCTTTTGCTGCTGTCGCAACGTCGGGCCGTCACTTCGTTGCTCGCTCGATCGTTCCTTCGTTCGTTCGCTCTTTCGTTCGTTCGTACGTTCGTTTCTTCGTTTGTTCGTTTTAACCATCAATGTTGACCGGCAAAATCGTATGCCGTGGGAAACAATTCGGTTTTACTTGTACATTTTTTTTCAACGTTTTGGTTCGCCTGCCTGTTGCCGACGTCGTCTGCTGCTGCTTCTTTTTGTGCTGCTCTTTTGCGTCCGTTTTGCTGTGTGTTGTTTTGTTTTTATTTTTATTTTACTTATTTTTTTTCATCTTCGTTTTAGTATTTTTTTTTTTTATGTTGCTGTTGTTGTTATTGCTGGCCCGCTGCTTATTAATACACGTTTTGTTGTACGTAGCCGACATCGACATCGTCGTCACAACTTGCATTAGTCTGTGCGTTCGTTGCTTAAGTCTTTCGTTTTGCGAGTATCTTGGGCGTTTGTTGTTTTCCATTTGCCTTAACTTTGATTTCTACTTAGTCTTAGAGATTTTTAATTCGCACTTCTCACCAGCAGCACTCACTATTTGTAGTCCATCAATAATTTCCCTATCGTCGTATCCACTCGACATAGGTCTTCAAATGCTTTCACAATTGCGTTTCCAACAACAATTACGACGGTGTGCGGTGAATGTTAGCGCCAGCCGAGTTAAGCCTCAATTGCCAAGCCCCATTAAATGTTAGTTAAGCAGCTTTGCTACACTTTTTTATTTACCATCATCATCATCATCATCATCATCATCGTCGTCGCCCTTTTTCATTGTGCTCGCATTGTGCCACGCTTTATTTTTTCTTTCTTTGTTGCGGCCCCCAACGGATTACACCTGTGCTCTAAAGGGGGGCATTACTCACACAGCATCTTACAATTAAGAAGAAGAGGAAGAAGAAGATGAGGAAACGACATGAAAAGAGGCAACTTCAGACGCACTTCTGCTTAATTGAGCAGTTAAACACCCATGTTAACCCCATAAAAACAACAACAAATAACAATAAAAACTTCCCAAGCCAACTGGAGCAACTATCCGACTAGTCCTGTCTCTCTCTCTCGTTCTTTGAGCTCATGTCTTGTTGACAATTAAATTGTCATTTTAACAAGCTGCACTTGTTGTTGTCAAAATGTTAATTGCCGAACAGTTATAGAAAACGGGCCAAAAACACAAAGTCAACAACAACATCAACAGCAATCAGAGCAATAACTCTTGCCTTCTTTAAGTTGTTATTGTTTTTGTTGTTGTTGTATTGAGGAGTTTTCCCATTTATGGTTGAAATCTTCTGTGTGAAGTCATAATTAAATCTTAAGTCCATCCATGCCATAAACAGAAATTCACAAACATAATTTTTACTCAAGGAACGAATGTATTAGAAACCATCTAAAATGTTTAGAGAACTTTGAAGTTTAGCTTAAATTAAGTTGTTAACACGGGTTTTGACCTATTTTATCAATATTCATTCCACACCTTAACCGCTCATCAAGAACACAAACAAATTAATTAGTTGAGAAATTTATGGCGAGATCTATCAGAAAATTAAAATAAAACAAGTAAGAAGGCTCTAGTCGAGACATCCCGACTAGACGATACCCTGATCCCTATACTTTACGCGTACAGTCAGTGCTTTCAAGTATGTGTGTGTTTGTACGCGCATACTGCATAGTGCATACAAAACTTCAATGTCCCATATCTCCGGTGTTTATTATCCGATTTCGATAAAATTTTCACAGATTGTCATTATTTTGTTTTATGATTCAAATGGCATCTCAAAGTTTTCCAATTTCAAGATTTTGTTGTTATCGATCCCATGTGTATATCGGAAACGGGAAGAGTTATCGAAAATCGGAAAGAAACTTGTACTGCCTAGGGATTAGGCGAGCTTAAGTTCCAAATCTGGATTCTCTAGCTCTTATAGTTTCTGAGATCGACGCGTTCATACATACACACAGACAGACAGACGGACAGACAGACGGACAGACGGACAGACAGACGGACAGACGGACATGGCTATATCGACTCGACTGTTGATGCTGATCAAGAATATATATACTTTATGGGGTCGGAGATGCTTCCTTCTGCCTGTTACATACTTTTGCACAAATTCATTATACCCTTTTTTCCCATTTTTAATGGGATCAGGGTATAATTAACAAATCAAAATATGCAAATTTCTATTTAACAGCAACAACAACAACAACAACAGCAAAGACAGCGGCGACATAAAAACGAAATGAAAAAAAATAAAATGATATGAAACGTAACGTAACGTAACGTAACGTAGTGGTTGACGTAACGCGAAACTGAGTCAAAGTAACAGAGACTTTGCATTAAATAAATAAATTCGACCGCTTGCTGTGCATTTGCTGTAGTTGTAGTTGTTGGTTGCATGTGGTTCTTGACTCTTAATATTTCATAAGCCTGTTTTGTCCTTTGCATGGGTCTCTTTATTTATTCTTTGCCCCAATTGCTACTCGATTTGGTGGTATTTGGGTTTTTGTTTGTGCTTTCCACGCAAAATTCCACATTTTTTTTTATTTTTGCAGTTGTCTCTTTTCGAACTTTTGCGGTTAAATAACATATAATATGAAATATTTATTGTCTTATTGGTGGGATGCGTCTGCGGCATTCTTGATTCTTTATACGATGAATTGTTTTTAATTTGCTTATACTAATGCATACTCTTTATCGATCTCTCTTTTTGTTCATACACAGGTTCACAGTTCCGGCAATTTTGAATTGCGTCTCAAATACTTTAGCAACGACAATGGCCGAGACAATGAGGGCCATTGCTGTAGCGGGGAAACGGATGCAACGACAGGCAAATGCATCGGCACATGCAAGACGAGATTTCGTGTCTGTTTGAAGCACTATCAGGCGACAATAGACACAACGTCACAGTGCACGTATGGCGATGTGGTGACGCCGATACTCGGCGAGAACTCCTTCAATCTGTCGGATGCGCAGAGTTTGCAGAGCAGGGGATTCACCAATCCCATACAGTTTGCTTTCAACTTTGCCTGGCCGGTAAGTAAAACATTTGAACAGATATTTCCATGTAGGATCCCATCCCTCTCATCTATATTTAGACACCCCAACTGGGTGAGTCAGTCAGTCAGTCAGTCAATAACTATAAATCTGTCTCTTCTTCTTCTTCTTCTTCTTTCTGAACTCACAAGTAATTTCTTTTTAAGTATTTTTCTCTCTCGTTTTGTTCGTTTGCGGCATCTTTTTGCTAATTTGTTTGTGGCGCTTTTTATAGCACAAACTGCAACTGCAACGGCAACGTTGAGGCAAGGCGACTGTGCGTCGTACTTATTTCCGCCCGTAAAGTTCTCGCTCAGCGCTCTTTGCTCTTTGCTCTCTCTTTCCCTCTCCCTGCCTCTCTGTATGTTTGTCCTTGTCAAGGGTTGTTGGCGCAAAACATCTGTCGACTATTAAAAAAAAAAAATAATATATATATATATATATATATATATATATATATATATATATATGTGCGCTGAAAAGAACGCGTGCGCCACACCACCAGCGACAATTTCCAGCTCGCTGGCTTTAATTTCAGTTTCAGTTACTGCTGTTGCTTCTTCTTCCTGTTTTACTTCCGATGTTGATTGTTAAGATCAACCCCTGCAACAACAATATTCAGACGAACGTTACTTTTTATGCCCTCTCTCCCTCTCTCTGTTTCTTTCTCTGTCTCTTTCTGTTTTGACTGACTTTTGATCACCTTTTGCAGATTTATTTCCCGAAGCTTTTATACCCCATCCCAGCTGTCTCTTCCCTTGGCGCACGTGTTTGCAATCTGCAATACTATTTCCACTCTTAACGCGAATTATTCGCCTTACTCGTATGATAGAACTCCTTTTATGCTCCAGTGGCCAAGCATGCCATGCATTTCCTAATCATTATACGACGACCACAGTTCTTCGTTACTTACTCACCCAATGATGATGGCTCGCGCTCACTTTTACCCCGCTGCCAATGTACGATCTACGGGGGATACTGTGTGTTGAATATTCATTATATATATATATGTACCCCACCAAATACACAAAGTTGTTGTTTTTACCCGCTTCTATTTTGTAACGTATTTTTATGCGTTTTGTCAGCACGGTGCCCGCAGCGTGCGGCTTACTTAAGGGGTGGATTCCTCACCCTCCCACCATCCCTCCTCACTTCTCTCTCTCTCTCACTCTCTGTATATACACTTTACTTCCTAATTGTTTGCGCATGTGCAGCGTCACTATTATTATCATTATCATACACACACGCACACACACACACACACAAATATAAAGTGGCAAAGTCATGCTAGGCCGAACCAGCGTAACGAGAATATGGAGAGAATGGGGAGTGTAAGGAAGGCACATATATATGTATGCCTAGACTTATCGGCACACGTGAAATGTGTTTGAAGGCAGCTGCGGTCAAAAATTATGCAAAATACGCATTTGCAACACATGCAATTAGTGAAAAGGTTGGCAAATGCATAAAATATATGCAACACGTGCCAAAACTAGGCATTATCCTAAGTTATATATTCCAAAAACCTATTGAAAGTCAAATATCCAAATACGAGCCGAGGGAAATTTATGCCAGCGATCTTAACTTCAAATATTTCTAGGTCAAACTATAAACTTAATTACAGTCAGCGAGCGACTAGACGTGGCATAGTCGAGTTGAGTCGAGTCGAGTCGGCGGCGGCATTAACTAATTTAATGTTGCACTTAATTAAAAGCGTGGCACGGGGCATGTTGCATACGCATGCCACGCAATTCGCCACAGAGATCTTCCCCTCTCTCTGTTGTGGAAGGGGAGGTTGTTGCCGCCCTCAAGCGCCCTGCCCTTCCCTTTCAACTGTTATTTGTGCTAAAAATAGTCAACGACAACTTTAATGCTCTCTCTCTCTCTCTCTTTCTCCTTCACCCTGCTCAACGTCAGCGTCTGGGGCTGCTGCTGCTGCTGAACTTTGTTACTTTTGTCTGTTGATCCCTACCTCCCTTTCTCCTTGCTCTCAGCATGTCTTGTTGTGTTGTGTTGTGTTGTCTTGCCACTCCTACTATCTCCTCTTGCGCCCTATGCATTTGGCATGCACTTCACCCTATGCAGCAGATATTGACGTTGATATACAGCGCTGTTGCACGCGATACACGTTCGCGTGTATCTGTATACATATATATATATATATATATCTTGTTTATATGTATGTCGCTCATTTATTTTTGGAGCTCATTCATACCTATGTATATATATTCGTATTGTAAGTTTTCATATACATAAGTTTATTTTACAGTGTATGCAGTATATCAAAAACAAACAAAAAATAAAAACAAAAATATTTTAGCATGGGGCTAAAATTTAGTTTAAACCATTTTTTTCTTTTTGTGATTCCTAAAACAAGTTTACAATACTTTGGACAATATATCCATGCTGTTTCTCGACGCACTGTATCATTCGTACATATTTATGTATATATATTTTGTGTTTTATAAATTGTCGCCTGAGTTAAGAAAATAGTTTTTCTGGCTAGTTTCGTGTCGTTTCCAAACAAAACTTGCACACAATAAATGGGCAAATAAATGTGTTTTTTTTTTTGCAGCGCTTCATTTCCCATTTCCCATTGTTACTGGTTAATAGCTGATGGCTGATGATCTACGCCACAGCATAACTGTACATTTGTACGTATGCCTTGTCTGATTGGTTTCCTGTCGTGCCCATCAACTTGTCAACTTGTCTGTACGTATGTATGTATGTATGTATGTATGGCAATGCCGTTTTCAATGTCTGGCAAAAACCAATACAAAATTCGCAATATTCGTCGATTCAGCTGTTTATGCAATCACTCGGCTCGGCGGCTCTATGTGGCTTATCAACTAAATTAATTCTACATCTCCCGCCTACACACAAACACACACACTCACACACGAATAACAACAACAACAGCATTAATGCAGCAATCGAAAGTTAGTTACAAAAATTAGTCATTTTCATGCAATGCAACTTTAACTCGAATTCGAATTCGAAATCAAAATCAAAACTCGTCTACGCAATCTCAAACACACACGCCCATTCAAGTAGCCAAGTTAGTAGCGTTAGCTTTATGAGCCACATCTGCATTATACATATACATGTTGGATTTCTTGTGTCATCTCCGCCGGTTTTTTTCTCCTCACTCCTTCTCCTCCTTCCTCCTCTTGCACTTGTAATCAAGTGTGAATTGAGGGCGCTGCCAGTTTGCCAGTTTGCCAACTACTGCTGTGCATTTGCATTTTTTCAAATGTGCAATGCGTGTGTATTTGTATCAGTGTATTCGTAATAGTATTGGGATTATGGTTGTTGTCGTCATGTCGTCATGTGGTCATGTGGGCGTCTTTCGAGCATGAGGCGCTGTCATAATCTGTTTATAATGAGGCTTACGCTCTTAGGCTGTGAGATTCGTAAGAGGTTTTCAGATACAGAGCTATTAGCCATCAAGTTAGTTATGGGCACAGATGTTATCTTTATAAGTGCGAGAGAGATTTTCGTTTAGCCAAACAAAACGCATACAAAACGGCTTACTTCCCGTTTTGATAAACTAAACTCCGAATCACACGAATCTTCTTCTCTAACCCTACAGTCTGTACCTCTTCTTACTGGTTTACAAATTGATTAACTTTCTTTAACTTTTGTTTTTTTTTTCAAACTTTTCAGGGCACATTTACGTTGATCATCGAGGCCTGGCACGATACGAACAACAGCGCCAATTCCCGCTTAAACAGTAAGTACAACGAAACCGTTTAATAACTTCCTTCCTTTTCATTACAAAACATCCTGTGGTGACGAAAATTTAAACTTATTTTTTTTCATTAATTTAATTGCTTCCTTGTCGTCACTTTAAATATTCATAGCTTCCTGCGTGATCGAAAGCTGTCCAAAAATTGTGCAAGGATCATAACGATCCATTGGATCGCTCCTTAAAGAGCGAGAGACACCTGATACTGAAACTCAAATTTCTAGTTTCACTAACTGCACAACTAACTAAAGTTCAACACTGTGTGTTCTTGTATATAAGATTTCCGGCACATTCGAGTGGTTTTAAATAACAGCCAACAGTTTTTTATAAGAGCGAGCGTCAGGTTTAACACACCGGTTGATGGTTCCCTTTTCTTTCGTTAGGGATAAACCACCGCAAAGTTGTCGCCTTTTGTTTTCTGCTCGTTGCTTCGAACTTCGAACGGAAGTGTGCTGAGGTCGGATCGACGTCCGACCGACCTTCCTTCTGTCTGTCTGTTGTCTCATTTACTTACATGCAATTTAGTTTTTAGCTTGGCTTGTGTCTGCTTGCTTGCTTGCTGTTTTTTAAACCCTGAACCCATATTAAAAATGGGTAAAAAGGGTATAATGGTTTTGTGCAAAAGTATGTAACAGGCAGAAGGAAGCTACTTCGACCCTATAAAGTATTTTGCAAAACTTACACACATACTTGCAAGTACTGACTGTACGCGTTAAGTATAGGGTTCAGGGTATCGTCTAGTCGGGATTTTTCGACTAGAGCCTTCTTACTTGTTTCTTAATCACGAACTTTTAGTTTCTAGTCAAAGGATTTTTGTGTGCAGTTGAACTTAGCGATCGTGTACGGCGTGTAATTCATCTTTGAAACAATGCGACATGATCGCTGATCTATCCGCCCGATAAGGACCACACAACAAAACCAAAAAAAAAAACAACAACAAGGCATCTGTGTGGTCCATGGACACATTCAAGGACACTGCATACAATTTTCTCTCTCTGTCTCTTTCAATGATTGCCCGTTCCAGATTTTTAATCAAAGCAGGTTTTATATTTTCTTTTCTGAGAAAGAGAGTTTTCCCACACATAATGTGTGTCTACCTGCTCAGTTTCCGATTTTATCTTTAGCTGTTTGATACCTGCACATTTCTAGGCATTTCTTTTACTTCATAAAGATTTATGAACGTTTCTCATGAATTTTTGTTTCACTACAACTAAGCAAACTGTTTTCTTTGTTCAAATTGCCTCTATGAATATCTAGGCGTATTTGGCGTAGTCCCTTTAGGAATTTCAATTATTAAACTCGTCTCTCTCTTTCTCTATCCTTCTCTTTTGAAGCTGCTATCCTGCTGTGATCCTAGAGAGATCTTAACAGCTAATTCTTAAGTACTAGGTTGTCCCAGACCCAATAGATCTTTATCGACTAGGTCTTCTTTTCTTTCGTCTGCCCCTTTCAATTTCGCACAGATTTCTAGTCGCTGTACTCGCTTGTCAAGGATTAATTTCATTACTTAAAAGTTGTTGTAGCTGTTGTTGCTGAACGATCTCCCACATACTTGAGGCACGTTGCATGGTTGCATACCAAGTTGCCAACAAGTTAAGCAGCTCTTTTTTTTTAACATAAATTACATACAAACAAAAAAAAAAAACACAAAAAAAGAAGGAATAAGACAAGCACAGAAAGAAAACCTGCAGCAGCCACACGATGCAAAAAAATGAGAGAGGTGGTATGTGTGTGTGTATGTGTGGGGAGGAAGGAAGGTAAGTTGAATGTTTGCGACCTTTTCGCCAGTTGTTTGGCTGGAGGCAAGAGGCCAGCAGTTGTATGCCTGCCAGCAGCGGCAGCAGCAGCATCAAACCCAGAGAAGAAGATACACAAAACACACACACAAACAGCTTGACCGACGACCGCCTTCCTTGAGCCAGGTTCCTTCCTTTTTGGCCAGGTTTCGAAGCGACGCAGTGTCGGGCTTTGCGTCGTGCAAGGTGATTTCTTGGCTTGATGCGTCGAAATCTTTCAACTCATGCTCTTAAGATTTTCGCTGGCGTTCTTCTTCTTTGCCGTCTTCCCTTTGTCTGTATTTAATTTTTTTTTTCACCTATCCCTGCCTACCAATTAATCTCTGCCAATGCCAAAGTTGTTAGTTGCATGTTGCTGTTGTCGTTGTTGTTGTTGTTGGCCGATGTTGTTAAAATGCTTATCTTTTAATTTTAACTCATTGGATCAAGCACCAACAGCAGCAGCCCAGCAACAGTCGCAGCATCGAGAGTTTCGGGGTCCTCTCTTCTTTTGCCACAAGAAACACACAAAACTTGTTGCCACCGCCACCGCCGCCGCCGCTGTCGTCTTCGTCTTCTTTTCGCCGTTCGTCGCCGTCGCCATCGCCGTCGTGTGTCTTGATAAAATGGTATTTTATAAATTCCTTTGAAAGAAGTCAGCGCGACTGCGGGTAAATATTTGCAATTGTTGAGGCCTAACACTTAAGCCTTGCTCCTGTCAGAGTCAAGTTTAAGAAATTCTGTGATCTGTTGCTAAATTTGTTGCATACACAAATTTCAGGTCATTTGTTAAAAGACAAAACGATGTGCAAAGCGTTTTAAAACTTACAAAACGAAGTGAGTATATTGCTCCCTTAGAAATAGGAAAATGATGCAAGTATCAGAATTTCCCTGCTGTTTCTTAGGGACTCTTAGGGTTAAAATATCCTCTCGTACAGCAATATGGAGATCTTTAATGCTTCACTAAGCGGATCATTAATCATGTCAT
Organism: Scaptomyza tumidula; assembly: GCA_035044465.1. Lineage (NCBI taxonomy): Eukaryota > Metazoa > Arthropoda > Insecta > Diptera > Drosophilidae > Scaptomyza > Scaptomyza tumidula. The sequence continues at coordinate 568,576 of JAWNNW010000790.1, read as the reverse complement.
TTAAATCGACAACTATTGCAATTATTGCGAAAGTTGTCGCACGCAACTTTTCACAAATGTCTTCTTTTTCTTTTTGAGTGTGTCACTTTTATAGATAATTAAAAAATGCCGTTTTGCGTAGATATGTTTGTTCGTGTGTTTGAGTGTGTGTGTATGTGTGCTGCGCATGATCTTTTATATATTTTGACTATTTGTTTGCACACATTCATTGGCCAACTGGCCAAACTGGACGCCGAAAAAAAACTTGCAGTCAAATTGTGCGTCTCGCTTGAAGCGTTGCCGGTGCACGTCGCCTAATAACCTGTCATGCCACAAATCCACTGTTGCATGCATGCATTTGTGTGTGTTGCAAGTGTAAATAAATCCAACAGCACACAATTTTCAATTCTTCGTTTGTTTGTTAATTTTTTACTCAGTTTTGCTTTGCCTAACGTTATGCTTTTTTGGGGAATGTTGTTATTTGGCGCGATTTTTGCATTGAGAGTTTTTCCATGTTGCCACGTCAGGTGAAGCACACGACTTGCAACTGGCTTAGAATTTTGTATTTGTGCAATAAGTACACACACACACATATATACATTTATATATATATATATTATTTTTTTGGTATGCTTGGTAATTAATTAGTTGCTATTTTGAATATGAATATTTTGGTTACACATTTTGTGGCAGCAACCAGTTGGTGGTGGTGCCAGTTGTCAGTAGCAGCTAGTTATTTATTGACACAACAACATTTTCGTGCTGACCATATTTGTTGTACCCCCTCCTTGTTGTTGTTTTAATTCGAAATATCTATAACATGCTTCCAAGTCATGTTCTTACTTTGTAACTAAACAATAACTGCATACTTACTACTCCCACTTTCACTAGCTACTACTCTTTCATTCACTTTTAACCAAATCCAAAAGGAAAATAAAAAATGTGTATGTACTCAGTTTATTGCATATAGCATTTAAATATTTTTTAACCTTTTTTTTATTAATTTTTATTTTTATTAATTTTTATTTTATTTTTTTTGTCGACTTTTTTCAAAACTCTTGGCCCGCTTAGAGCTTCTCGAGCTTGGCTGCATGCAATTCGAATAGTCATGCACCTGCAATTTACTTTATAGACCATGGCATAATGTGGCTATATAAAAGAGCAATGTATGTGTAGACACACACACACTCATACAAACATGTTTGCCATCCAATAGTTTCTCAAAAAAAAAAAAAAAAAAAGAGAAAAAATATTTAAGACCGGTCCGCTTGGAACAGCTGAAAATGCAACTGACGCTCAGTTGGTCGTGTGTTGCATGGCTGACTGGCTGCCTCGCTGCCTGACTGCAAAAATACCAAGAGTACTTACCCCTGGCTTGCCTTGCTTGGCGTTGCCTTGCCTCACCTTTACCGCATACCTTGCCACACTGTGGCAGCAGCACTTGACGTGTGCGCCTGCGCAGCAACTGTGACAAGCGAAAGTTTTTAGGTTTTGAAGTTTTTCAGATTTAATGGGATTTGTAAATGTTAATTTCAATCACCTTCTCTCTCTCTCTCTCTCTCTCCCACTCTCTGTCTCTCAAAATTCCGCGGGGCCAGCTTCCTCGAGTTCTGAAACCCGTAAATCTTGGAACTGTAGTTTGAATTTCAATTAATCTTCATTAGGGGAACTCCATCTTCACAATTTTCTCACACACAATTTACTTATCTCTATTGTTTTTTTTTTTTTTTTTGTATTTCTTTCAGATCTGCTCATCCAACGGCTGTCCGTGCAACAAGTTCTCGAAGTCTCATCCGAATGGAAAACGAACAAATCCGAATCCCAGCACACCTCACTCGAATACGATTTTCGTGTCACTTGCGATCCGCATTATTATGGCTCGGGTTGTGCGAATCTCTGTCGACCCCGCGATGATCAATTTGGTCATTATACATGTTCCGAAACGGGTGAAATTATCTGTCTAACGGGTTGGCAGGGCACCTATTGCGAGAAACGTAAGTACATACAGGGTGCTCATCACAAGAACTCGAACTATAACTGTAAAAGATGTTGCAAAAAACTTAAAAGTTTATTATCGTATTTGTTATCTAAGGTCTAACTTTATATTTGTTAAGTTCAACTCATTTCAAGTTAAAAACTTAAAATTGGTATGTTAAAGGAGCTACCTTTTGCTCCATATACTATTTGTGTATATATATAGATATACGTGTGTATCTTGTATTAGTCCTGAGATAAGTTTTTGGGAAGAATCAAAATCCAATTTAAGCTTCAGTTCTCCATTCTCCGGTTTTTTATTTTTGTTGGTTTTTTGATGCCGCAAAACGACTTTAACATTCTTTTCGCTGGAGCTTGTTGATCATGTTTGTTGTTGTTATTTTTGTTGTTGCTTTTGTCAAGTGGACAACAACAACGTGCCGCGTTTCTTGTGCCGCACTTCATCGGGCAACTCTCATTATTATTGAAAATCACTTGCTTGTCAAATCAAATGAGATGATTGTACACAAAAGGAAATAAATAAATGTGAGAGGCATCTTAAGAGGGTAGTGGAGAAGAAGAAGGCGGAAGGGCGGGGGATACTGGGGGACGCAGTGAGACACAAGGAGCTGCTAACGAATTAAAAGTGTAATTATTTTCAATGCGTTGCGCTGGCGATGATTTGACGAAAAACCGTAGAGTAAAGTATTTGAATACCAAATTCAAATAACGCAAAAGTGGAAAAAATCAAAAAGCCAAACAAATAAATTAAAAATCAATGAATTTATATTTGTTTTTGTTTTTGTTGTTGTTTGTTGCTGTTGTTGTTTTGTTAAAAAAAAATCATTTGTCATTTTGGGGCATCGGGCAGAACAAACAGGCGCAACAAAACGTCTAACGAACTAAAAACTACACAAAAAAAACAAAAAAAAGAAATCACTGAAGAAGCCGAAAGAAGCAAAACAAAAACAACAAAAACAAAACTTGGACAGAGCCCTTTTTGTAGTAGCCCAACAACAGCTACCTATGCAGCAGGCGGGTAGGGGAGCTAACACACACATACGCACATATGTGTTTGTGTGTGTGTGTTGTGTATGTTTTGAGGCACTGTGAATCAGAGCACATAAAACTGAAACTGAAGAGCACAAAAATCTTCCCACGCCAAGTGGAAAGAGGGCCCCCTTCAGGTTCCATATACCATAATATTCAAGGTGTGGTTTAGTAGTGTGGACACACACACACACTTGCACATAAAAACACACATACACATATATACATACATACGCATATAGCAAGCAGTTTCTTCATCGTGATGATCATGACGTTGTTTCGTGGTTGACGTCGCATTTTGAGTATCTTCTTCGACTTCTTCGTCTGCATGCCACACATTGCTGAGGACAAGACCAGAACTTCCTTTAGGGCCCAGCTACGGCTGATTACACCTTAAATGTGGTCCGAGTGCTGCGACCTGTCTGCTTCTTCTTCTTCTCCTTTTTTATACCCTGATCCCATTAAAAATGGGGAAAAAGGGTATACTGGTTTTGTGCAAAAGTATGTAACAGGCAGAAGAAAGCATCTCCGACCCCATAAAGATCAGCATCAAAAGCCGAGCCGATATAGCCATGTCCGTCAGTCTTATGTATGAACGCGTCGATCTCAGAGACTATAGTACCCAGAGACTCCAGATTTGTAACTTAAGCTCGCCTAATCCCTAGGCAGTACAAGTTTGTTTTCGATTTTCGATAACACTTCCCGTTTCCGATATACACATGGGATCGATAACAACAAAATCTTGAATTCGGAAAACTTTGAGATGGAATTTAAAACATTAGACAAAATAATGAAAATCTGTGAAATTTGTATTTAAATCGGTTAATGCACTATGCAGTATGCGCGTAGACACACACACATACTTGCAAGCACTGACTGAACGCATAAAGTATAGGGATCAGGGTATCGTCTAGTCGGGATTTCTCGACTAGAGCCTTCTTACTTGTTGTGTTTTTTTTTGGGCACTTATAATTTTTGTGTCCTTCTGCTTCTGCCGGTTGAGCAAGTTGCCAAAACAGCAGCAGCAGCAGCTGCCTCTTCCGCTCTTGTTGTTTGCTGCTGTTGTTGTTGTCGTCGAAAATGAGCTTAAATTAAGGCACACAAACACACACAGTTGTGCGAAAATTATTTTTCATCAGCAGCAGCAACAAATAAAAAGCCAAAACGTGCAACAACCAACAACAAGTTGCTCATGTGGAAGTGGACTGTGTGTCTTTTATTAAATTGGCCCAAAAGGTTTGCAATTTTTTTCTTTTGAATGAAGCTTCGATCGCATCGAATGCTTGGGGGTAGCTGTGTGTATGTGTGTATATGTGCTTATGCGTTTTAATTTCAAGGAAATGAGCTATTTAGACTAAAGTTGTTGTTTTTGTTGGTGCTGTTGTTTTGTGAATGGGTCCAGGTGCAAAGGCAGCTGTGGGTGCTTAGTTGTATCTTGTGGATACATGCGTATGCGAAGATACATTTGTGATTTGTGCGATAGTTGAGTTTGAGTAACTTCAATTCCATTAGCGTAAGTGTAGAAGATCGGAAAGCCTGCTAAGCGGCAAAGATACAAATGTATCTACAAGATGCGTTTGGTTAAATCATGCCTTAAAGCTTTTTAAGCAACTAAGTGAAAGTAAATACCAAATAGCTTGGATACACTGCGTCCGAACTATTATGTCCAAGTCCATGAGATACATTTGCGTCATTCGCTTGCGGGCGTGTGAACACAACAACAACAACAACAACATAAACACACCGAGAACGCAAGCACGTTTAAAATAGGCACGAAATGATTTGCTCTCAAACCCAAGACTCTGGCTACCAGCTACCAGCTAATAACAACAGCAACAGCAACAACAAAACTCACTTTCAGTCGCTGCCGGGAAAAACAATTTCGAGTGGTAGACATTGCTTTGCTCCAGACTCCTCTGCTTCCTCCATTCTTCCTGCCTTCCTTGTTCTTTCGTCTTCTGACCATGTAATAAAAATCATTGCCAATTGCCAATATTACGACTTATATATATATATATATATTATCTGCGTGCAGAGGAATTAAAAGCGCATACCAACAGCAGCAGCAAAAGTAGCATCAAAATCATCTTCGACTATGCGAGCAGGAGCAGGAGCCGGGAGAGCGAACACGTTTTAGTGATTTTCTAGCAATTTTCTTTCCTGCTGAATGAAAAGAAACTTCAAGAGCTGAGCTGTTATGAGCAAGTTATGTTGGTTAGCCAGTTTAAAGAGGAGCCTTTGAATCTTTTTTTTTTGCGAAATCTTCACGACTTTTCCTTCTTCTTCTTCTTGTTCGTCTTGTGCTTGAAGACGACCCTTGCGACGCAAAAACGACGACGACAAAAGCGGGCGGTAAAGCCAAACAACTCCCCTACTTCCTGCCTGGGCCGAGCCCCAGCCCCAGCCCGAAAAGAAACATGTTTGCTACATTCTTGGCCCAGCTTCGAATACTAACTTAAACTCTTCAGCTCTTCTTCTCTGTCTCTCTCTCTCTCTCTCTCTCTCTCTCTGTATCTCTCTTGCTCGCTCTTCAATTCACAATCGAAGTTTTCGTCGAACCTTTTGGAGCTTGGGAATCGGTTTTCGGTGCCGATGTTTCGTGTTGTTGTTGTTTGTTGCTTTATGATGCTGCTGCTGCTCTTTTGCGACCATGGGATTATTTCATTTTGTGGTGTTTCCTTTTGGACCTGGCCTGGCGCATATTAGAAACAAGTTATTCCTGCTGCCCCTGAACACTGGGCTGGGGTAACCGGGCAGAGAAAACCTTACAGTTTGAGAGCCATTGGCGTCGTTTTTAATGATTTTTGGGCCATGATTCATTTTTGCCAACACAAACACAAAAAACAAAACCAAAAAAGACATATCCAAACGTATGTTTAAATCGTTTTTAAAGATGTTTTAGTGTATTTTAAGTTTGTCGTTAAATGTTTTATTTTTTTTTAAATGTTCGAAACGCGTGAAAAAGAAAGTTTATTTTATTCCCTCTTTAAAATTGCGTTAAATCTTCTTCGCTTTTGTGTTGTTTGTTTTGTTTCATTGATTGTTTGATTGTTTCGACATTTCGTATCAATGTGGGCTGTTGTTGTTGTGCCGTGTGTGGGTGTCAGGTGGTTGGGGAAAAAGGTTGCCATTAGTTTAAAATATATCTGCTTCCTTTCATATATTATATCACTTATCAAAATTTTCTTTTCTTTACTTTCTTCTTGCAGCCAAATGTGCCAAAGGTTGCCTCCATGGTCAATGCGATAAGCCCAATCAATGCATGTAAGTAAAAAAACAAAAATATATATTTCAAAATATATTTAAAATTGTGTTGCTTGTGTTTTGTTTTTGTTTGCCCGGCTGTCAACAACCGAGCAACAGCAACAACAACCACAATAACAACAATTGTCATTGGACACACCTCTTGCAGTGTTATTTTATTATTTGTTGTTGCTGTTGTTGTTGGTGTTGTTAGCTGGTTTGTTTTGTGCCGATTGCTACCAACTTTGGTAAAGGGCAAAAGCAAAGGCAACAAAAACTACTAAAAAAAAATGCAACTTGCAATGTTTCTTCGTCTTAGCCGTTTAGTGCACGTTTTGTGCGATCGACCACAAGAAATTCTTTTGGCTCTTTTTGTTTATCTGTGTGTATGTCTGTGTATGTGTGTGTGTGTTTGTCGGGAGTGCATTGGCTGTCATTTGATTGTCGAGGTTTTGCATTACAATTATTTGAGTGCCTGCTAAAAAAAAAAAATAAAATAATCAAGTTAAAGCAATACAAACACACCAACAACAACATGTACGAGTATATTGTAAAATTGAATTACAAAGTTTTCCCACATTTTTCATAGGGCAAACAGCAGAAAAAACAACAACAACAATAACAACACAAACACAGACAGCAACAGCAAGGTGTAAGCCAACACTTTTGACGACACTGGCAAATATTTTATGCATGAAATTTCAAGCTCAAATCTCAAAAAGTAGTTAATTCGTCCCCCTGCTTCTGCTTTATGCTTCTTCTTCCACCTTTGGAGCAAGCAGCTGTTGTTGTTTTGGCATTGCCAGTCAGCGTTGCCAACATAGAGTGCAGAAAGCTAATTGCGCCGTTGAAGTTGTGTGTTTTTCGATTACTTCAATCTAAGATTTTGAACAGGATGTTGCTCATTATTTATGCATTGCTAGCCAATAATGTTCGATTGTACCAGTTCCCAGTCCGTCTCAGTCTCGAAACGGAAATCAAACATTTTGTGGTTCAATAATTGTGCCAAAAAAACCAAACACAAACACACACACATCACCATCACCATCATCATCGACAATCAGAAATGTGATTTTGGGATAAAATGTTTTTTTTTTTATTTATAAATAGGGCCTCGCCACGTTGATTGTTTTTCGTGGAAGAAACCGCAAAACGCTTTACGCTCAAGTATGCGTACGCCACTCAAAGCCAAATCCAAAATCCTAACACCAATACCAATAACAAAATCAACACCAAAGCCAAAACCAAAACCATTGCTATGTTGGGCCATTGAAAATTAAAGTGATATTTTTTGTGCTGTGGGAATATATTATTAATTCTAAACGCGCGCGTAAAATATCACTAAACACACATACACAAGCAAACATATACGCACTTCATCATCAGGCAGGTTGGAAACGCTGTGTGCTGTGCTGTGTTGACCGTCGAGAGACACATACACATACGCATATCAATTAGCACTTGTCGTGTTATGCCGCCCCTCCTTTGTGTCTAGCTTCTGCTTTGAATTATTGCCAATAGTCAGTTTGTGGGTGAAGGATTTTTTGGTTGCATATAAATCGATTGTACATTTGTAGCCACAATGTAACGCGCGTTCGTTCGTTCGTTCGTTTGTTTGGCAAGGCAAATTGGATCGCGCTGCAAGTAAAATAAATTAATTAAATGCCTGCGCAACATCGTGAGAAATGCAAAAATTCTACCTCTCTCTCTCTCTCTCTCTCTCTCTGTTTCTTTCTTTGTTTTTTGTGCGGATATGTGCACTCGAAAATGAAAACAACGTCGCATCATTTCATTGTTTTGACTTTTGAAGTTGACATGCCTTTTCCTTCAGTTTCAACTTCGCCTGTCAAGCGGATGTCTTTGGGGCAATTTTGTAATTGCGCTTGGGGGCACGGGAACGGGAACAGGAACAGTAAAAGTGCAAAATTGTCGTACACTCGTAGAGTTGCCCTTTTCGGTCTCAATTATTTTTCTACTTAGTCAGTCAAGCGTTGCTGCACCCACACACAAGCAATCTACGCCTCTTTGTGTACATGCACATATGAATTGATTTATGCATATGTGCATATCGATGTATGTATGTTTGTGTGTGCGCAATTTGCTTAACAGGTCAGGTGATGCGCTAACTTCGTCTTCTTCTTTCCCTTCTTCAAGCACAAAAACTTTAAAAGTAAACCAGCGCCCAAAGCGCAATAACCGTGTCCGTCATGTCCAGCAATCATCATTCGCTTTTGCCTTTTGCCTTTTGCACATTTGCATATATTTCATTGATGATTTTTATTGCTGTCTTTATGCTTTATGCTTTGTGCAACGTATTCGTTCTGGCTTTTACAAACATGTTAATAGGATCGATAGCCGATAATACGCTTATAATGTTATCGATCAGCAACAACAGTGTTGCATTGTAGTCTTATTTCTTACACCCTTTTTGAAATCGAATATCAACTAATTGTTTGTTTCGATCATCTTTGTTGTTCTTCTTACAGTTGTCAAAAGGGCTGGCGCGGACCGTTGTGCGATGAGTGTGCCCCATATCCGAGCTGTGTGCATGGAACATGCAACAAGCCATGGGATTGCATATGCAATGAGGGCTGGGGTGGTCTTTTCTGCAATCAGGATCTCAATTATTGCACCAACCATCGTCCCTGCTCGAATGGTGGCACCTGCTTCAACACCGGCCAAGGACTCTACACATGCAAGTGTGCACCCGGCTACAGTGGTAACGATTGCCAGACAGAAATCAGTTCGTGTGACTCGGATGTGAATCCCTGCCAGAATGGCGGCACCTGTGTGGACGAGGCGACGCAGCGAGGCTATAAGTGTCTGTGTCAGAAGGGCTGGAACGGACGCATGTGCGAGGAAAAGCTGTTGACCTGTGCCGATAAGCCTTGTCATCAGGGCAGATGCCGCAATACGAGCAGTAACAATAGCAAGCAGGGGTTTCAGTGTGATTGCCCCACCGGCTACAGCGGACCCACCTGCGATCTCCATCTGGACAACTGTAATCCCAATCCGTGCCAGAATGGTGCTAGTTGCCAGCCAAACGGTAAATGCATCTGCCCCGAAGGATACACGGGGGCCAAATGTGAACAAAACATTGACGACTGTGCGGGGCATATATGCCAAAACGGTGGCACCTGCATCGATATGTTGAATCAATATCGCTGCCAATGCGTACCCGGTTTCCATGGACCCAGATGCAGCAGCAAAGTCGATCTCTGTCTGACCAAACCCTGCGCCAATGGCGGCACCTGTACCAATCTCAACAATGACTATCAGTGCTCGTGTCGTGCGGGTTTCACCGGCAAGGATTGTTCCATTGATATCGACGAGTGTGGCAGCATGCCTTGCCACAACGGTGGCACTTGCATGAATCGCGTCAATAGCTTTGAATGCGTTTGTGCCAACGGTTTCCGGGGTCGACAGTGCGACGATGAATCCTACGATTCGGTAACCTTCGATGCCCACCAGTATGGAGCAACGACCCAAGCAAGAGCCGATGGTCTAACCAATGCCCAAGTGGTGCTCATTGCCATCTTCTCGGTGGCCATGCCCCTCGTCGCTGTGATCGCTGCCTGCGTTGTCTTCTGCATGAAGAGGAAACGGAAGCGTGCCCAGGAAAAGGATGATGCCGAAGCGCGCAAACAAAACGAACAGAATGCAGTTGCCACATTGCATCACAATGGCAGCGGAGTTGGACTGGGAGTCGGAGTTGGTGGCCTTCCAACAGGTACTTTGGGTGTAAAGCGAGGCAGCAACGGTGGATTGACCTTTGACAATAGCAACCCGAACATCATTAAGAATACGTGGGACAAGTCTGTCAATAATATATGTGCCTCGGCCGCAGCAGCAGCAGCAGCGGCAGCAGCAGCCGACGAATGCCGCATGTATTCCGGCGCATTGGCCAATTATGCTGCTGCAGCCGATAATAATGCGAATTCAGAGTTTTGTGGTATTGGTCAAATACAGCCGCTGCAGCGAGCCAAATCGCATAAGCAGCTAAACACAGATCCAACGCTAATGCATCGTGCCTCTCAGCTGCTATCAGCGGGCGCAGGCGTTGCAGCAGCAGCAGCAGCAGCGGCGGCGGCAGCAGCATCGGCTGGCTCAACCAAAGACTACAGCGCATCGGGGGGCGCTGGATCCAATGTGAGTAGCGAGGGCAAAGGTAAACGCATCTCGGTGCTTGGAGAGGGTTCCTATTGCAGCCAGCGTTGGCCATCACTGGCAGCGGCAGGTGTTGCAGGTGCATGCTCCTCGCAGCTCATGGCAGCTGCATCGGCGACGGGCAGCGGTGCGACGCAGCAGCAGCGCACAGTGGTCTGCGGTACGCCGCACATGTAAAAACACACACAAAAAAACAAAGACTGGACTGGAGACAGGGAGAGATCGAAAGAGAGAGAGAGAGAGACGCCAAATGATTTTGAGCCATTTGTTGGCTTTGTTGTTGATTGAAGCAGTACAGTCGTCAAAATTGTAACAAGCTTAACACTAAACTACACCCCCCCCAACCCCCCCACACACACACAAACCCCGTTCAATTTATTTCTATATTGTAGTTATTTTAAGTTATTTCGCATGGACTGACGTAAGCATTAAAGTTCTCAATTGTACATACAAAATATATATATATTTCAAGTATAAACCTTAAAAAAAACCTACGCCTTTGACTTAATCTCTCCACACACACACATACACATACTTGACCATTATTTAATGTTGGCTCTAGGCTCTGCGGCTTGTGAACTAACTACAAAAAAAAAGACAAAGCACTGGCAGCCCAAAATAAATGTACACTGGACGAAATCAGAAACTCTATATACTGACGTTTTGCATGTTACTGAAAAATCTGCTTCAATTATTATTATTATGATAATTATAATTCAGCTTAGTTGCAATTGTAAATATTACTTAACGCAAAGAACTCTTTACATTAATAATTAGCCATTATAATTAGTAATTAAGTAATGAAACACGAAACAATTCCTCATTGACGCTGCATGGTCTGGTTGGTCGACTCTACTTGTCTATGCAAAGTAAAGCGCAAGCATTTTGTATATAGTAGTTATATATGTAGTTAACTCTGATATACGACAAACAACTAAAACACACAAAAAAAAAAAACACAAAACAAAAAAACAAAAAACACATAAAATTGACTATCTGGCGCTCTACTTTTTAGTGTCTAAAGTATATAAATAAAGTATAACTAAATTTAACATCTAGCTTAATTTAATTTTCTAAATAAAAGCCCTAAACAGACAAACAAGCGAAGACAAACAAAACATTTAGTGATTCTATTATAAGTATTTACACACTTTATTCACAACATATTTTATTTTAGACACTTTTTTTTTAATTTTCGGCTATATTTTTTTAATTTGAAGCAGTTAAATTTGAAAAGAAGTCAAAATTATATATAGAAATTATTGAATTTATAAATCTTAAGTATACAAAGTGAAAATTTTACAACACTTATCAAAATTAAATGAAATATACAAAAAAACAAAAAAGAAAACAAATTCAAATACGTGCGTGTGTTCAAAGGTCTTCAGAACAGTATATAGTCTTATTATTACTTTTTGTTACTAAACGACATTAAAAAAAGAAAAAAGCAAACAAACAAATGCAAATTGTTAACATTTAATTTTGATCTCAAAACCATTAAACAACACAAACAACAATGTAGTATGAAAGTATGAAGCAACAACAACTGTTTGCGAATTTCCAAATCAAATATCAAAATTAAATCTTCACTAAAAACGAACTCTTACGAAACTTACAGTTAAATTGCAAATGGTTCCTCGTTAGTGTAAAACTAGTTGTAAATGTGCTAAACAAAAACAATCTACATCTGCGGCAATGTCAGTCAATGATGAATATATACTTCTGTCAATAATATATCTATTTTTCTAAAACATTTGCTTACTTAAAACATAATAATCAGCGCTCATCAATATTTATCTCAACCAACTTTGTATATATAAAACTTACTCTACGATTCATTTTGTTATCTACGCTCATACATAATATATGCTTAGACCGCCTCTATATATATAAATATACATAAATATTTTTTTATAAATATTTAATTTTTTTAAATAGTCGTTTTTAGTAATTTATATTTTTATTGCAAAAGAAAAACATAAAAAAAAGAAACACAAATACACACGTCAGATTGTATAAAGTACATAAGACCTACAATACATTTATTTATACAACATGAAATATATTCTTATATATATATATAAGAAAAAAAAATAGTTACATACATACAATTGTAATTTAGTGTTGTACTTACAATTTAGTATAAACAATTTTATGAAATTTTAGAAATTAAGAAATGAATTGAAAAACTGCAAGAAAAAAAAACAAGCTACGAAAACCGAACAAACAAAATGCAAAAGAAAAAATTTGAAACAAAAAAAAACACAATAAAAATTTGTATGAATGAATTCTAACAACCTTGGCTTTATTATTTTTGGGTAATGGCTTAAGCTAAACTAATGGTAAATGCCCCACTGTGGCTAATTGCGATTTGGCAATGCTGTTCACGAGCTCTCACAGCATCAAAGATGGCGTCCTAATTGAAACTTAAACGGATTTTAAGTGCTGTACAACGAAAGCCAGCGAACAATAAGGAAGTCTTGGTTGGCACCTCACAAGCAAATATTGACTAATAAATAGCAACATTTACGACAACTGCACGAAAAGGTGTTAGTCGCAATAAGAAAACCTGGGCCATAAAAAAAAGACAAGAACGAGGCGTTTTCATTTATGGTAACATATGTGATAGCGTCAAGCTTATTTTGGCATTAAATCAAATTTAAACAACATTTAAATACCGCAAAATGCATTTTATATGTATTTGTGTTCAAAACAACTAACAGAAGAAAGCTCATAATGAATGATACATGGATAAAAAAAACGAACAATATTTATGAATTTTTAAAAAAATTGCATACCAATTAACATATCAGAGAACATCAAAAAGTTGTTATTTCTGTTGTTGTGTACGGCATTCGTTCTGTCGTCTGTTCTTTGCAATTCGTGTTTAAGAATTTGAGAGATAAGCACTGTGGGACGAAGCGTTAAAGAATCTATGTAACGAAAAACGACTTGAAATATATAATATATATAATTTTTTTATTATAAAGGGTTTTTCAATGAGGGCGGGTAGATGTTGAAATGGAATAAAACTTTGCCTAGACCATGAGCGGCTACATAGTCCTTTCCAGGTAAAACAACAACAAAGCTTTTAATCATTTTCGAAAAGGTTTTTTTTCTATTTCATAAATCCTAAGAAAAAAACAAATTATTTGTAGTACTTTTGCATCACATACAAAAAAGATACACTTTAAGTGTAATATCAATGCGCAAAAACATAAGATTCACATATTTTCATCGTTAATTTGTGCGTGTGACTTATTTTCTCTGAGTGAAAGACAGATATTCTATTTGTAAAACTTGATTTTCAGCATAATTAGAAATTGCAAAACGCACTTTTTATACGCTGATCCCATTAAAAATGAGAAAAAAGGGTATAAAGGTTTTGTGCAATAGTATGTAACAGGCAGAAGGAAGCATCTTTGACCCTATAATGTGTATATATTCTTGATCAGAATCAATAGTCGAGTCGATATAGCCATGTCCGTCTGTCCCTATGTATGAACGCGTCGATCTCAGAGACTATAAGAGCTAGAGATTTTCGATTTTCGATACCTCTTCCCGTTTCCGATATACACATGGGATCGATAACAACAAAATCTTGAATTTGGAAAACTTTGAGACTTAAAACAAAATAATGACAATCTGTGAAATTTTAACTGAAGAAACACCGGAGATATGGGACATTAAAGTTGTGTGTGCAGAATGCGCGTACACACACACACACACACATGCTTTGAAGCACTGACCGTACGCGTTAAGTATAGGGATCAGGATATCATCTAGTCGGGTTTTCTCGACTAGAGCCTTCTTACTTGTTCTTTAATGTATTTTATTGACTTGATGGATAAAGGTTAATTGATCCCATAATCGATGTATTTATTTATTTTTTGCTTTGTTATAAGCACTTCGAGAAAGTTTTCATCTTTTCTTTCGCATTATATAAATAAATAAATGAAGTTATCTTATCTTATCTCACTGACAATTTGTGCAGCCAGATATGCAGATATGGCCAACTGTATCGTCACCTTTTGCCGGCAGTACAAACATACGTTCGGGGTCTGGGTCTCTTGTGTCTTGGCTGCTGTTGCTGCAGTCACTGAAACTGCAACAAGCCGCTGCAGCAAAGCATTAACAATAAATTCTCGCATGCCATTGTGAAATTTTCACAATAATCATAAATAATACTTTATTTTACTTCTTAAACGGTGCTGCTGGTGCGCTGTTAATAAAGTTGCTCAAGGAACAAAATGCGTATGCGTATGGGAGCCGTTTTATATCTTTTTGTGGCTGTCAACATGGGCCACAAATATCATAGCTATTGCCATATAGTCATAGCCATATTGTGGTAATAGAGATGCGCGAGAGACTCAAGACTTAAGACACAAGACAACTCGAGACCCAATACCCGTCCAGCCGCCTAATTAAGCAACTTTTAACTTGCCAACACACAAAGTGGCAAGTCATTTGGACAGTGGGCAGTAGAAATGAATGTAATTGACTGTGTGGTATGTGTGTGTGTGTGTGTGTGTGTGTGTGTAGCACAAGCATATCATTTACAAAACAATTACGCATACGCCAGATGAGCGGCAAGATGCATCAGCAAACGATCCACTTAAATGCTAAACCATTAAAATGCACTATGAAAATATTATGTTAGGCTGTGGGACACTCGACACTTAACTGATGGACTCGACTGATGTGGAGCCGTGACAATGCTCATTCAACATTTCATGGGCCCATGAACTTTATTTGTTTACCATCACCGTTTTACTCCACATTTTGTCATTTCATGGCCCGTGTGGCCGTCGTCGACGTCGCTTTAGCTCGACGCCTCTATCAATGGGCACCTAATTGTGTTTACGTAGGCGTCTAGTATGGTCCTTCATGAAGTGCCGGAGTAAACTCCAAATTAACTCATTGAAAGCGCATTTAAATTGTGTTTAGACAAACAACAGCAATGGGAAGAGGGGTTGACAATAATAATGCACGGTCTGTCAACAGCCAGATCGGACAGTTCCAAAAAATATCCCAGACACATTTCTGAATTTTGTGCTTTTGTCTGCGCCTCGAGAAACCAGTTAAAAAATGTTTGCCTCAATTCTCATAATACCAAAAAAAAAAAAGAACAACATCAGAAACAACTGCAGTATTTAAGAAAGATCAAATAAAAGAAAAAGAACAACAAGAACTCTGTGTTCTTGTTCTCATTCTTGTCTTTTTAGCTTGTCTCGTATATAAAAGATTTGTAGTCGGTTTTTTTTAGTTTTTTCTGATTTTCAAATCCAACATTCATTGTCCGCGCTTAATCGCTAAAAAAGATCTCGCTTTTCATTTTCGTGACGCTCAACTGCGCTGTTGATCTTGAAAATTTGCTCTAAACGAGCGCCAACAACAGCAACAGCAGCAGTTGCCAGATTCAAAATCAAAATAGTATTAGTATCAGTATACTGAGCAATCGGATTGTTGGACTTAAATGTAATCAGCGCACATGATCGAAAATTCTAGCTGCTGTTGAAGATTGGGATGTATCTCTGATTGGATCTTGTGACCGCTATCTTTTTAAACAAGTTAAGAATGTTTTGAATACATTTTATAACTTACTTTCAGAGTGTATTCGATTATTTTATATTATTTACTATCCTCTTTTAATCTTTATAAATTTTTCATCTTTTTATTATTAATATTAATTTTATATATATATTATTAAATCACAAATAATGTTTAAATTTAAAAAATAGATTTAATAAAGTAAAAACTTTAGGATAATACAAACTAGCAAAAAATTAAGCAAATTAAAAATAATAATACTTTAACAACATTCAATATTTCATGAAAGACAAAAATTATTTATCAAGGATCAAAATGTGTCTGAAACAAAAATCCACATACCGCTAACTCATAAGTGCCCCATAATTTAATGAGCTTCATTCATTCACTTTTAAAAGTTGAGACCCAGCTCCAATTCTATTAAAGATCAGCGCAAACCATAAATGAGATGAAGAAAAAAAGGTCATCTTATCATATGGAAACTGAAATAAGATCAAGAATAAAATGCAAAGCGAAGACAACCCCAAAATTGAGGCAGTCAGCAGTTAGACAATCGGACAGACTGGCAGGCAATAAAACAACAAATCCGTGGCCAAAAGTACATTGTTGAGAATTACACAATAAATGAAATGCAGACCAATGGTGCACACTGTTTGAGCAGGCAGTCAGCAGACGGAGAGACAGACAAACAGATGGACAGACAGATAGACGGACACGGCACGGAAAGACGCCAGACAGAAAAAAAAAACGCAAAGAAAAAATGATTCACTATGGAATTTTATGAGCTGAGAACATTTTGAAACTGCCTGCCTTCAATGCCATGGGATCCAACAAAAGCGAGTTAGCTAAGTATGAGTCTTAACCAGCTGGGAGCTGGAAGCTGGCAGCAGCAGCAGCTTGGCAACTGAAGTAGCCAACTATAAGATTATGTTCTGTTATCTGGTTGTCCCATGCAAATGAAATCGATCAAATATTAAAGTAAACATTTTACAGATGCAGTGAGATAAAGCAAGAAAGCCGCTCAACTCCGATCTAATTGAGTGTGAAAAGGTTGAAAGAGCGCTGAGAGCTCCACTGGATATTATCAGATTATCGTACGAGCTTGTAAATACATATGGGGAAATTGGGTTCCAATTGGATTCAGGTAGCGACGCTGCCATTTAAAGCTAATAAATTTCAACTAAACGGACAGCAGACAAAACGCTGAGCTTCATCTTCTATCTACTGTTATAATTTATTTCACAAAGCAACCACGAACAGAACCAAACCGAATACAAGTCCATTCGAGATAAGCCTGCAGTTTTCTGCTGTCTAAATCCAACTTAAAATTACTTCTCTCTTCTTTCTGCTGCTGCTGTTGCTGTGGCTGCTTGTGCTGGTCACTGCACTTAAGATCTGTCTTCGTTTGTTGTCGCTGCATAATTTGTCTTCGCTTGTGTTTTTATACCCTGAACCCATTATAAATGGTAAAAAGGGTATAATGGTTTTGTGCAAAAGTATGTAACTGGCAGAAGGAAGCATCACCGACCCCATAAAGTATATATATTCTTGATCAGTATTAACAGCCGAGTCGATATAGCCATGTCCGTCTGTCTGTCTTTCCGTCCGTCTGTATGTATGAGCCAGTCGATCTCAGAGACTATAAGAGCTAGAGACTCCAGGCTTGGAACTTAAGCTCGCTTAATCCCTAGCAGTTTGTTTTCGATTTTCGATAACTCTTCCCACAGTATGCAGTTTGCGCGTACACACACACATACTTGCAAGCATTGACTGTACACGTAAAGTATAGGGATCAGGGTATCGTCTAGTCGGGATTTCTCGACTAGAGCCTTCTTACTGGTTGGTGTTTCTTGATTTTATGTTTTGTTTCGAGCTTTGTTTTTGTCCATGTATCTTGTATATACACTTGTAAGCTGAAATCGCTTCAATTCGTTCGAATTTTGTTGGCCAGCGCCAGCCACGGGATCATCGTGTGTGTCTCTCAATCCATTCATCTGCTGCTACTGACTCTGCCTCTGATCTGTGCTTCATTTCATTTTATTAATGATGTGGGAACTTCTGTTCTCTAAGTTTCTTTCGAGTCGAAGCTGAGTTTGTGCTGTCTTGTAATGCGTCCATTTAGTTTTCATTAATTGTGAGCGAACTTTCATTAATATTGTACACATCAACTGGGTGGATTTAAAAATGTTTTGCGTAATGACCTAATTTTCTGAACTTGACATTAAGTCAAAAAGCAATTAAAATATAAATTTTATACTTCTCAGTTAAATCGATGGTTCTTATACATAAATGGATTTGCAAACGGCAGATATCAAATTTAATAAATAAAGTTTTAAAAACAAAATACGTAGCAAAGCAAAAAACTAATTTAGCTTGATATCCGAAAGCCTATTCGGGCTTCGGACTCAGGGAAGTATTGTCGACTTTCTGGTTAGAAAATCGTGTTAAGCCGACCAATTACATATTACATATATTTTTTTTTAGATTTATCAAATAAACAAAATAATCATATACTCTTGCTGTACACCAACAAGAACATTTACCGACTCGTTAGATTCACCCATATTCTTATTGGTCAAATTCTCCTTAAACTCTTACCCAAACAATACAAAATATTGAAACTTTTGAGAACAAACTGAATATGTAAAAAGTAAGTTTACTCAATGTACAAAGTTTCAAGATTTAATGAGAAACGAAACCGAAAATAATTTTTTTTTATTTTGTTTACTTGTCTTTGGCAAACAGAACTAAGGAGAAAAGGTAACCAAAGAGAATACACATTGAAAAAATCTTTAAAATAAATCAAGCACATGCCACATGAGGCAGACAAAGAATGCGAACGAAGCGGGGAAATGGAAACTTGGCTCGAAGCGCTATAGTACTCATAATCATATTGATGTATTACAATAGTTTGTAGAAGTGCATGGATCGTCTTGCGGCTGTAAAAAGGCAACTATAAAAACTACAAAACATTACTGAGACACTAGGGAACAACATGAGTTACAAACCAAATGAGTTATAAGTGTGTTTGTGTTGTTCTCGTTATTGTTATTCTTCTTGCCGTTGTGTGCTGTTTGTTGTTGTGTGAAGTCTTACCTGCATCCGACCAGATTGACATGCGTACGAGCTAAAGTTGGAGTTGAAGTTTGACTTTGAGTTTGAGTTTCTACCCCATCCTTTGCACAAAAACAATACCTGAGCCGAGTCGAGAGTGACTGCTAACGATGTGGCCATTAAGACCATACACTATATAAATAATGTAAATGCACACTAATTAAATTGTGAGAACTTTGACTATGCCTAACTTCTTCTTCTTCACCTAATAACCGATCTATGATTTGCACTCCGCTCTATCTTGCGATTGCAGCGGTTTTCATTTGATGTTGCGTGAACTGCTCAACAAGTTGCCAATTATCATCAGCTGACGAATGTGGTGTGAAAATGTTTTTGTCACTCTAACTGAAAATATAAATATTCTGTGTTTTCGAATACCCGCTAGACTAACAGTTTAACTGTTGGTTTTTGTCTTTTCTTATCATCTAATCTGACACTTAACGTGCTTTTAATGAGATGCTTGTTATCGAATATTGAGTTTTGTTTTGAATTTGCCTATTAAACTGATTAGAGCCAATTAGCATCTTTAATATGTTAACATAAATCAGCGGACGCTAAAAAACACTGCGTAAAAATCTTAAAATTTAAAAAATTCATCTGCTTGATTTAAATTTTAATCAGACGGAAACAAACTAATTAACAAAATAAAAAGTATAAGAAAATAAATGCAAAAGCTTCTGAATTTTTTTATGGAATACTTTTAATGGTAAAAAAAAAATAAAACACATTTTTACTCTAAAAATAAGTTGACTGTCATTTAAAATTCCGTTCTTATTGATCTATTTATTAGATATAGTTAAATAAATGTATACACCGACCGATATGTAATTGCACTTTCCCCATTTGTTATATAAGCCAATTATTCCGCATAACGCCAACACACAAACAGTTAAAGGCACATTACCAAAATCTGAACTACAATTGAGAAGCTCGACTTGTTGAAAATTCAGCCCAAAACATTAAAAGTACAGCAGCAACGTCTTTGATCAAAACAATGACAACAACTTAACAACTTTTACACACATTGAATTGCAAATCTGCATGCGGTTACTCTACAACTATACACCTTTCATCGACTCGTTCTAGCCCAACCTCTTCTTTCTGCTTTGTGTGTCTCTAATTGCCAAAACCCAAAAAAAAAGAAAATGAAAACTAGATAGAAACTCCAAACACTGACAATGTGAACAATTGAACAAGTTGCGGGCCTTTGGGCGTCTGCTGATGCAAGGAAGCTGGATCGCTACTTGCAGCATTTTTTGCTTTGTCAGGCAATCCAATAGTACAATAGTACATATGGACTTACTTACCAGATACTTGCAGCAACTGAACGCTCGATCCTCTGACAACTTTGAATGCGCGCACAATAGATCCAAAAAAAATAGCACGTAGAACAATTACGGTACTCGTACTCGTACTCAGATCATTGCCAGTTCGTGTGACCGCTATATACGCCTCTTGTTGCGAAGTTTTGTTGTTGTAGCTGTTGTTGTTCAGTTTAGTTTGGAAAATGTCCAAACATTGTCGGAAATTTGTTAACTTTAATTTCTGTTGGATTTGGACAGGCTGGCCGAACATTGCTCTGCCAACAAAAATAAGGCTTGCGGATGATTTTTTGTATGAAAGTCGCGGGCGTTGTGCCACTTCTTATTCCATCCAATGCTCAACTGGTCTTGTTACTGCTGTTGTTGTTGTCTTTGGTTATTGGTTGGCTTATCGAAATTATGACAATCCTGACAATAGCATTAACGGTTCTTAGCTCACATTTGGAGTTGCCGTAAATTTGTTTGTCAACTTGTTCGACAGCCTCAGTCAAATCTATTGTTAAGTCTAGCTATAACTTAGCATATCAGGTTCTCTATTTTTGCTTAGTGGGTTATTTTAAGAATATTTAGTATAAGATAAATTATCAACATCAACTTGTAGAATCATTGCTGCAAATTTGTTTTGTGAACGAGAAATGTAATGAAATTCTTAAACACGTTTAGTAAACAATTATCTTAAAATAACTTTTATTCTATTTGTAAACGTTTAATGGCAAAACAATTTATATTGTTACATTTGCATTTTTACAAGCATTGCTTAATTAATGAAAGAATTTATGTTTACAAAATGTCCAAAGCAAGTACCTGTTTATATATATATGCACAAAATACTTTCAACTCTCTTATGACAGTAATGTGGCCAAAACTGAGTGTGTTGTCCACAAGCGGAAGCTAGAGCTAATCAAAGGCGAGCCAAACAAGGTGGCTTTCAGCATAGGTGACATTTTTAGAATATCCAAAGAAGCACTACATATTATATGTATAAAAAAATTAAATGTTTCGTTGCATACGGAGCGACAAAAGCTTTCTCAGCCATTGAAAACTAGTTATTTTGTTGCAGACGAGCCGAAACACACAAATCAATTTAACGATGCACTAGCCTAGTTCGAGATTTGAGTTGAGTTGAGTTGTAGTTCGGTTCAGTTCTTCAAATCAGGTTCAGATGCTGGGCAGTATAAAACGGAATCGCAATCGCAATCGTTCGATTCATTCACTATCAGACTGTGAGAGACTGGAATTAAGGCAACTACCAGCTTGCAACTGGCGGCGGCGTCGACTTGGACTTCCTGTTGTCGCGTCATTATTGTCCATCACCATTTCCATTCGTAATGAGGCGCTGGCTACTAAAAGTTGAAGTTGATCTGCAGTTCATTTAGATGCCGCCGTAAAAAAGAGCGCTCCACATAGCGGGGGCTGTTTTAGGCCCTGCACGTTTCTGATCAGCCACCGGATCAGCTGTGTGACAAGTTCTTGTGCGTCGTGCCGAGTATCCAACACAACAGCAAAAACTTGGCATAATGCAGGGCTTAGAGCTAGAGCTAAGACCAGAGCCAGAAGCAGTATCTGTAGCTAGCTTTATGTACAACATTTACTGTGTTTGCTGACATTCTTGGCGTAATTCTTCAATTTCAATTGCATACTACGATAGACCAGCTACTAGCTTCCAGCTTTGAGTTCATCTCGATTCTTTTCCAGCTCTTTTGTTCGCTTTGTTTTGTTTCGATTCGTTTCGTTTGTTATACCCTGAACCCATTAAAAATGGGTAAAAAGGCTATGATGGTTTTGTGCAAAAGTATGTAACAGACAGAAGAAAGCATCTCCGACCCCATAAAGATTATATATTCTTGATCAGCATCAAGTCTGTCCGTCCGTCCGTCCGTATGTATGAACGGGTCGATCTCAGAGACTATAAGAGCTAGAGACTCCAGATCTGGAACTTAAGCTCGCCTAGTTCCTAGGCAGAACAAATTTGTTTTCGATTTCCGATAACTCTTCCCGTTACCGATATACCATGGGATCGATAATAACAAAGTCTTGAATTTGGAAAACATTAAGACGGCATTTGAGACATTAAGCAAAATAATGACAATCTGTAAAATTTTTATTA
Organism: Scaptomyza tumidula; assembly: GCA_035044465.1. Taxonomy (NCBI): domain Eukaryota; kingdom Metazoa; phylum Arthropoda; class Insecta; order Diptera; family Drosophilidae; genus Scaptomyza; species Scaptomyza tumidula. The sequence goes on along the minus strand of JAWNNW010000790.1, from coordinate 546,070 downwards.
TTAAAATCGGTTAAGAAACACTGGAGATATAGGATATTGAAATGTGTATGCAGTATGCAGTAACCGCGTACTCAGACACACACACACACTAGACTAGAGCCTTCTTTCTTGTTTTTTTGTTGTGTTTGTCGTTTTTTTTTTTCATCCCATCCCATCCTATTGCCAACAATTGTCGCGACATTTTTCTAGGTAAAACTCAAGATCAATTGGCGACACGCTTCTTCTTGGCAGCCAAAACCAGTCAGCAGCAACTGCGTGAGTTGCAGCTCCACTGCCTTTGCCTCTGACAGACCAAGTCTATGTCCCTGTTTCTGTTTCTGTCTTTGTATTTGTCTCTGCCTCGCAGTTGCATTGTCAGTTCCAACTTTCAGCTTTCAGCATCCATCGGCGTATCTGTTGTCACATTGTTCTGGGCAGATAAAAGTGTTTATCATGTTTGCAATTATATGCTAAAATTGTAATTGCAAATGTTTGCTTAAGCTGTAAAGGGCTTTACTTACTCAGATAGGCCCTCAGTCATCAGCATCAGCTGCAGTTGCATGTGAAACCGCTGCAGCAAGTGGGGTTAGTTCACTTTGAAGTGTTTCGTTTGCTTAAATGGATTTCTTAAACGGTCTTCCACTGAACATATTTACCATTTCAATGCTGAGAACCGGATGTGAAAGACTTTAACTTGACCATTGGCTCACTGCATATATATACACAAAAGGTGTGAATGCTTCGGAAGCATCGAGCATTTAGAGAGTTCGCTTATCCACTTAACGGTTGATGGAGTGAATCATAAGAAAAGGTATCCATCAGAGCTTTGTTTTCCAAGTATACGCTCACTTTGCTTAGCAACGGACGTGTTTTTTTTTGTGCTCTTCGCTCTGAACCCATTAAAAATGGGTAAAAAGGGTATAATGGTTTATTGCAATAGTATGTAACAGGCAGAAGGAAGCATCTCCGACCCCATAAAGTATATATATTCTTGATCAGTATTAACAGCCTAGTCGATATAGCCATGTCCTTTTGTCCGTATGTATGAACGCGTCGATCTCAGAGACTATAAGAGCTTGAGACTCCAGATTCGGAACTTAAGCTCGCCCAATTCCTAGGCAGTACAAGTTTGTTTTCGATTTTCGATACCTCATTCCGTTTACGATATACACATGGGATCGATAACAACAAAATCTTGTATTTGAAATAGTTTGAGACGGCCTTCGAAACATTTAGCAAAATAATGACAATGTGTGCAATTTTTATTGAAAACGGTTAAGAAACACCGGAGAAATTGAACATTGAAGTTAAGTATGCAGTATGCAGTATGCGCGTACACACACATACACATACTTGCAAGCACTGACTGTACACATTAAGTATAGGGTTCAGGGTATCGTCTTGTTGCGATTTCTCGACTAGAGCCTTCTTACTTTATTTTGATTGAAACCGTCTAAATATCAAATTTGCAGTACATATTCAAAGATAAAAACTCAACAAAGCTGGACTAGTTGAAACACTGAACACTTAATCTTAAGCGTACGTCATCTCTGCACTACTGGGCTAATGCATAATAACAAAACTTCAACCTTTAATATCAACCGATTCCGATTGAAAATTTTACAGATTTTTAAAATTTTATCTAAATTCAGGTTTCAAAATTTAAGATTTTAGTGTTATCGATTGCATTTATATATCGAATAACGGAAATAGTTATCAATAATTTTTAACAAACTTGTTCTGCCAGAAGAGCTTAGTTTCGAAATCTGAAGTCTCTAGCTCTTATAGTCTTCAAAGAGTGTCGCGTTCATACAGACACACAGAAGAACGGACATGACATGATGCTGATCAAGAATATATATATACTCAAAAATCAAAAAAAAAGATTATACCCATTGAACCCAATTCACGGGTTGTATGTATTAAAAGTGCACTTATATATATTAGAATCATCACTTTAAATTCGACTTAATTAGTGTTCGATAAGGGTTACTTAAATGTTATGATAGCCAAATATGAAATTATCAGAGACATCAAGAAACCCACTCACAAATCCGTCATTCTCCAAAAATAATTGATCATTATTTCTTTTTTTAATTTTGATTACAGAGTTGAATGTAAAGCGCCCACCTGAAAGTGTGGGTCGTACATCATCGAGTAAGCAAGCGTGTTGAGAAGAAGGAAAGGCTATTAATGTAGCAAGTGACCTCAGCTGCATCAGCACTCCATCAAAATTTCAGCACTTAATGTAATGTGCCCACCCAAAAAAGCCATGCAACGACGATGATTATGATGAAGCTGATGTCGGCTACAAACCAAGACCATTCAGTCCAGTCCAGTCCATTGCCGTCCAAGCATAATGCACCATCCGAAGTGCAGCTAATTTAAGGAAATGCTTACTCAACGCAATACATACATCAACACTATCACCATCACCGACACCATCACCATCACCGACACCAACACCAACACCATCACCGACACCAATGCGGAGACCTGCACCTGAACCTGTTGTATTGGCGTTGAGAGCTGAGAGGCTTTTGGCATTGTGAGCATGTGTCTCTGAAACCTACACCAATATGGAGGCGTTTGCTGCAGCGTCGCGTGACGTCCACTTTTGGTTGTCAAGCAAATTACATATATGATTTTTATGTGACAAATGAGCTTAAGATGTTGTTGTTGTTGTCGTTGATGGGACAGTTTGGCTCGTGAGTTTTGGGGCTTAATTTGGCTTTGGTTTGCTTTGTTTTTGGTCATCAGGTCGAGCCTAAAGATGGAAGTCTAATAGCAATCTGCAAGATCACGTGACTCACAGAGAGTAGAGAGAAACTAAATAAAAAACACTCGAATGAAAAGTAAACTTGACAGCTTGTCAAATAAAATAAATAGTAAATAAAAATTAAAATTAATATGATGTTACAGTATCGTGTCTAAGCCCTTTGTTGACCATTCTTTCTATTTAAAATGCTTTAAAATATCTCGAAAAAAGTTAAGTCAACACAACTGGCTTATATTTGACATCACGGATAACTCATCCAACCCAATAGCACATTTCACGCACCCATCTTTAGTAAGCTTCTAACCGTCTTTCGTAACACTCACGCATATTGACCCGCTGACACATATCATTGTAGTGTGTGTGTGTGTGCTTTAAAGCTATTTCTTCTGCTTTTCGAATATTGTTTTTTATGATTTGTCGTCAATTTGCATATGAAATGCTGAAACTGAGTGACGCCCTCGCACTTCTTGTTTCCGCCTTATTGGAAAAGTTTTGGTCATTAGAAAATGAAAGTGAGAGTTGAGGTCTTGTCTTGATTTCTTGGTGTCATCAGCTACAAACTGCTGTCGACGCATTGATTTATGTCTCCACCATGTTGTCTAGCGCATTTATTTTTTATTTACGACGTGTTAACTCCCAAGTAGGTGTCTATCTCATTTACTGCCAAATGCAACTGGGCATTTCAACTATGATTTCACAGCATTAAAATAGCTACAGGCTGCGTGAGTGCATTCAAAGTATGTATTCCCCCAACCATTGTCATAAGCAACCGAAACAATTGAGCTACACAGAAATGCCTGGCTAACGTTTACACACTAAGGATGGCTGGTGGGGAGAGGGTCCAAAAACTTGATGCAATCGTTAAATTTGGCAAATATGGTTAAAGCGACAGTTTGACTCAGTTTTCTCAAGTTTCGGTCTTAGCTGCTTGTCGTCGCTATGCAGCAACATGCTTCACCTAAAGTATCTTAAACTTCAAGTATCTGTATTTAAGTATCTGCAACACAACCTGTCGCATTGGCATGTTCAAATACCACTCCAAAGTTTCCGTAATAAAAACATTGATCACAGTTGAAATTTTTTTAAATTTATTGCTTGACAAAACTTCATACTTCGAAATGTGTTATGTTTCCTTTCATTTATAATTTAAGTATTTTTGAAATGTGATCTTGACTAAAGACTAAATATTTTTTTTAAAAACTCGATTTGAATCTAATTAAGAATAATAAATTCAAGTAAGAAGGCTATAGTCGAGAAAAATTCCCTGAACCCTATACTTAATGCGTTCAGTCAGTGCTTGCACGTATGCGCATTCTTCATACTTGATTTATATTTAATGTTCCATGTCTCCCGTGTTATTCAACCGATTTCAATAAAAACATCAAAGATTTTCATTATTCATCCATAGTTTCGAAAGCCATTTCAAAGTTTTCCAAGTTCAAGTCTTTATTGTTGTCGAACACATGTGTACATCGGAAACGGGAAGAGTTATCGATAATTTGAAACAAACTTGCTCAGCCTACGGCTTAGAAGAAGGCTCTAGATGCAGTCTCTAGCTCTACAGACGGACAGACGGGCAGCCGGACAAGAATGACATGGCTGGGCTGCTGTTCAAGAATACATATACTTTATGGGTTCGGGGATCTGTTACAAACTTTTGCACAGAACCATTATAATTAATGGGTTCAGTCGGAGTTTCTCGACTAGAGCCTTATTAGTTTTTTTGTATGATATGGATCGTTTGTATATTAACAAGTAAAAAGGCTCTAGTCGAGATATCCCGACTAGATGATACCCTGATCCCTATACTTTACACGTACACTCAGTGCTTGCAAGTATGTGTGTGTGTGTACGCGCATACTGCACACTGCATACACAACTTCAATGTCCCATATCTCCGGTGTGAACCGATTTCAATAAAAAATTCACAGATTTTCATTATTTTGCTTTATAATTCAAATGGCATCTCAAAGTTTTGCAAAATCAAGATTTTATTGTTATCGATCCCATGTGTATATCGGAAACGGGAAGAGTTATCGAAAATCGAAAACGAACTTGTACTGCCTAGGGATTAGGCGAGCTTAAGTTCCAGATCTGGAGTCCCTAGCTCTTATAGTCTCTGAGATCGACGCGGTCATACATACGGACAGACGGACATGGCTATATCGACTCGACTGTTGATGCTGATCAAGAATATATATATATACTTCATGGGGTCGGAGATGAGTCCTTCTGCCTGTTACATACATTTGCACCAAACCATTATACCCTTTTTCCCATGTTTAATGGGATCAGGGTATAAAAAGCCTTCATATTAATATATGTTTATATATAATGAAAAAACTTATTATTTTAAAGGAATAAGGCTATGGAATCTATGATAAATTTTACACAATTTTACTGATATACTCCAATCAACTAAAAAACCTTCCGTTTAGGATGCCTTGCGACCATCATTGTAGACTTATCTAGAAGTTAGGCTTATCTAATGTTTCTTCTGCAAGAGACGCATTTTTGACCTTTGGCTTTGAGTCCGTACCTTTTATTTTAGCGTTGACATGAAAATTCTTGTTAGTTACAGCCAACTCATTAACTCGAACAAGTTGGCGATGCAGATGCTTAAGCCATGGCCATAAACAACAATTTATCTACCGAGAAGGCTGACTCTATCAACGCAGCCAACTATGCTGAAATTCCATATGCGACATTATTCTCATAACCGTATAGCTGGGCAATGTGCTTGGCTTCAAGAGTCTATTAGCTAAGCCAATATACGCATGTACTTCAAAGTGCAGGCCACTGCAGGCTGACTGGATGGCTCACTGGATAGCCGACCATAAATCACAGTGACGACGATGCGACTAATTAAAAAATCGACACGCTAAACTGGCAAAAGACAAAATTAACATTTGCTCAAATGCACAGGGACAAAGAAGGGGCCCACGGAGCTTGGAACTCGGGAATGGCAAACACCCGCTGAAAGACGTCAAGTCAGATGGGACTCAGAATCAGTCGCTTCTTCTGCCTTTGCCTTTGTTATTCTGTTTGTCTCTCTTTTGTGTATACGAGTATGTTATTTCTGTTTGTGTGTTTATTTATTATTCATTTGTTTATAGGACTTACAACGTCTGTGATGAGTGGCTTGTGGCGGCGATTCGCCAGTTTAAATTATCGACAATAATGTCAACAAGTTTTTGCGTAAGTTTAACGCTGCGTTTCTCTGGGATGCACGAAGATGCTCAGAATGTTCGAATGCTCCAATGCTGTTCTGCTTGTGAATGATGAAATTGCCAGTTCTTGCCAGAGATCAGCTTTGCTTTCGTGCAGGGGATCAATGTTTGCGATCTGCCTGCAACCGGAAAGAACGACTCAAAGTTGTATTTAATTTAAGCGCCTAAAAACACTTAAAAAACAAAGGATGTAATACTTCTTACTATACAATGTAAAATAACATAGTAGCTAAAAAAATGTTTGTATCTTTAATCCTTGAAATTTCAATTAAGTATATAAATTTTTTTGTCGCCATGATATGCGAATTTAACTCAAGACAATATTGGTGCTTTGTGAACGAAGTGAGATACTAAACAAATCATGAAATTCTCATTAAGGCCCAGGTTAGATGTAACCAAAAATAAAATGTAAGCTAAGTTGCGCAGCCTTTAAAAAATGACATGCAAATTGAGGCTTGAGCGTTATTCACAAACCAAGTGAATAACCTGGAAATTCATTTAATTGTGACTTATTTTTTGTCAAATTTATACATTCTAAAGTATTCATGAAGTCTGAATCAGTTTTCATTGTAGAAGGCAGAAGTTTCCTAACAATACGAGTATATTGCTTGTAACAAGTTAATTGGAGCACAAACACAAATTTCTGTAAGTGTACCGCCCCAAATGCACCTTCGCCCTCACTTAAAAAAAAGAATGTCGCATTCAACTGGTGTCTTTCTTATCCTCCTTGCCTCTCGTTATTATCTTAGGCAAAGATGGGGACGGACGTCATCAACGCTCTGTGTCGATGGCATTAATTCGATAATGCATAAATATAAGGAAAACGCTTCATTGGACTCTAATTGCCAAACAACAACAGCAACAACTTGTACACACACAATGAAGATGACAACGACAGTTGTTGGGCTTTCAAGCTGGCCAAAAGCTGACTACGCTGTTGGTGTTGCAAGTGCATCGCGTTGTTGCATTTTTTAGACGGGAGGCCCTTGGCTAAGAGCAGGCGGCGGGTGGATCCTCGGCTGCGACTGCCCCAACAACGTTGCGTGTAATTAAAACGCAAACTTGTACCGGGGCCAAGTCTCGGTACGACTCTGTCGAGAATGATGCGTCGGGCCAAGTAGGTGAATGACGACTTAGCCGGTCGGGCGAAGGCTGATTTCTTGAAAGATTTGTAAACGTAAACTTTCAAAAAAGAAGAAATAAACCAGAAGTTAATACCGACAAACATCGTCTCTCTCGTGGTCGGAAAAAAAAAATTAAGAAAAACTTAAATGAGTTAAAAATTCCACACAACTGCGTGAGAAGTCGCCGCCGCGTCGCAATTCGACGTTAAGCGTCGTAACATTCGAAACTGCCGTTGATGCTGAAGCTGAAGCTTGCAACCCGGAGTCAATGTTTTAGTATTGATTTTTGTTTGCGGTTGGTTTATGGATTGGCTTAAGCGAACGAGGCATCCCAGCAGCAAACAGCAAAGAAACAACAAAAACGTTGCATTTATTGATCGCGGCGTACCGATTATTGTTTAAACTGTTTTCAATGCGTTTACTTTGTGTAAATATTATTTTTTCAATTTATGAGCCACGTATATACATACAACATACTGCTGGAGTGAAGATGCAAGAAGATGCCAACAGGCATAGGTCCCCGATTTCACTCCTCTATGCTCTCCACATCGAAACTTACTGACAGACAGTTTGTCTCCCCATCTCTCATCTCTCTCTCTCTAAATATATATTTGTCTGTTTGTTGAATTGCGTTGGCGCGCAAACATATATCAATTGTGAAAAATTCCATGAATCGAAATTGAAAATCCTCAAGATACATCACTTAAACTATGCCGCTCCTCTTCCTCTCTCTATCACTGTATTTTTCATCTGGCTTAAATATAAAAAAGGAAAGCCTGTGTCATTCGCTGGCGCCTTCAATGCAAATCGAGAAAAGTTTTCTTCTGTGATTTTTTTTAACATACTCCATTTTGTCGCTTCTAATGTTCTGTGCAAAATCAAGCTTAAACTTCTATGGTGCCAAATTTAATTGAGTATATAGTACATAAAAACGGAACTTTTTTTTTATTGTTGCTTTAGTAGTGTTCTTGACTGTCAGGATACATAATAGGAGCTAAAATACATCCAAAATTCGGATAGCGTGGTATATGTAAGCTGCACACCGTTAACCAAACTAAGAAATAATAAACCTGATTAAATTGTTACCTATTATGTGAATTATAAAATATGTGTTTGTATTATTGTTGCAAGGACTCCGAAAACAGGACCTTAATTAGATAAAATAACGTGCCTATTTATCCCATTTAATTTAAATTAACAAGTAAGAAGACTCTGTTCGAGAAACCCCGACTACACGATACCCTGTGTATATGTGTATGTGTGTGTATATGTACGCGCATACTGCATACGACACTTCAATGTTCCATATTTCCGGCGTTTCTCCACGGATTTTAATAAACAATTTACAGATTTTCATTATTTTCTTTAATTATTCAAATGTCATGTTAAAGATTTCCGAATTCGAGATTTGGTTGTTATCGATCCCTTGTATATTGGAAACGGGAAGAGTTATCAAAAATCGAAAACTATCTTGTACTGCCTAGGGATTAGGCGAGCTTAAGTTCCAAATCTGTCTCTAACTCTTATAGTCTCTGAGATCGACGCGTTCACACATACGGACGGACGGACAGACGGACATGGCTAAATCGACTCGACTGTTGATGCTGATCAAGAATATATATACTTTATGGGGTCGGAGATGCTTCCTTCTGCCTGTTACATACATTTTCACAAAACCATTATACCCTTTTTTCCCATTTTTAATGGCATCAGGGTATAAAAACGAACAAGCCGCAAAACAACAGATGGAAATATACAGCAGATAACTTAATTTATTATATCTAAAAGCTAGACTTTAATACTTATGTACACACAAACATGCACAGCACGAAACTTTCTCGCATTTGTAGACAAGCGCCACCTAACGTTCATGTTTTGGGTGAAAATTGAGCCAAGCCCGATGTTGTAGTTAGGAACTGAAGTCATATCCAGCCAGGAGGCGCTGCATGCGATTTTGTGGACATGCTGGGTGCGGGACATATGTGCGACAAGCTGCTAAAAGATCAAACAAATTGCAGGAACTGAATCGAATGAAGTCTGTCACTGATGTTACAGCAACAGACGACTCTGGCTGATGATACGGGCGCGCACACTCACGGCTTAGTCTTTATGTTTATGTGCAATCGAAATTGGTCAAAGTAGACAAGTTTGAAAGTGCCAGGCATCTGTAATCATAATAATCATTATGACGCTAGCCAGTATTGGGAGATGTTGCAACATTTGGCACGCACACACTAAGTCACTCACTCTTTCATTCAGTCAGTCATTCATTCAGTCAGTAATTCAATCAGTCAGTCAGTCCGTCCATCCGTCAGTCTATCAGGTAAGATAAATGTATGACCATATAGCTGTGATCTAATTAATAGGCTGCATACTTTTTATACCCTGAACCAATTAAAAATGGGTGAAAAGGTTATTATGGTTTTGTGCAAAAGTATGTAACAGGCAGAACCAAGCATCTCCGATCCCATAAAGTATATATTTTCTTGATCAGCATCAACAGCCGAGTCGAAATAGCTAGATATAAATATATATATATATATATATATATATATATAGCTCCGTCATCCCGTCTGTCCGTCTAACTGTCGGTCCGTATGAACGCGTCGATCTCAGAGACCTATAAGAGGTAGACACTCCAGATTTGGAACTTAAGCTCGCTTAACTCCTAGGAAGTAAAAGTTTGTTTTCGATTTTCGATAACTCTTCCCGATATGCACATGAGATCGATAACAACAAAATCTTGAATTTGGAATTTGAAACATTAAACAAAATAATGACAATCTGAGCAATTTTAATTAAAATCGGTTGAGGAACACTAGAGATATGTAACATTGAAGTTGAGAATGCAGCATGCGCGTACATACACACACACATACTTGCAAGCACTGACTATAGGCGTTAAGTATAGAGTTCAGGGTATCGTCTAGTCGGGATTTATCGACTAGAGCCTTCTTAGTTGTTTGCACCTGCGTTTTTGCTGCGTGAAAATTTGTTAAGTTTACTTTCAGTTTTCCCAATCACCGGCACCATCGCTCACATATCAACTCTGATTCACAATTTATATGGCAATACACGATCGGTACATAAATACATACAGTGTACGTGCGTTTCTTACCGACGTTTGTGTCCAGTTACAGCTGCGTTATTAATTTGTATGAGATAATCGCTGTGGAGAGGCGTGTTTCCTCAATTCGCGCCATGTTCAAAAATTAGTTGCCGTTTGGTTTGATTGGTTGGAAATCCATATGAAATGTTAAAACATTATTAAAGTCATGCAGCGTGGATTGATTAATGCCACCATTTTACCATCAAGCTAAATGAATATATAGTTGACTATTATTGCCACTTATTTACAGACATAAATAATCACATAAACGCTGTTTTTTTTTCGATCAAAGTTAAGATATTTAACACTTGCACTTGCACTTGAATCAACTAGACTTTTCCAAAAATTCAACACTGTTTAAATTAAATACAAAACAAGTTAGAAATTATTTATTTACGACTTGTAAATCGCATGAAAGGTAGCAAATCCTTATAAAGTGATTTTCTTGATCAGCGTTGCATGCTCAATCGATATATCCATGTCCCTTGTCAACTTCAAGCTTTGCTCAAGTTCTTCTTTTTGTAGCAGTGGATCATACCTCAATTTGTTCCATTAATCCCTAGGCAGTACAAGTTTGTTTCGATTTTCGATAACTCTTCCCGTTTCCGATATACACATGGGACCGATAACAACAAAATCTTGAATTTGGGAAACTTTGAGACGGCGTTGACAAATTGCATTTATTGAAATCGGTTGTATATCGCCGGAGATATGGAACATTGAAGTTGAGTAAGTAATATGCAGTATGCGTGTACACTCACACATACCCAAGTAAAGGGTTCAGGGTATCGTCTAGTCGGGATTTCTTGACTAGAGCCTTTTTACTTGTTTCTTGCCTGATTTTCTAGTGTTGTGTTAAGTAACAGTAAATTTTATGACGTTTACACTTTTTATAAATATTGTTTCGTTATTTGATTGCACTTTGCAGTTTCAGTGTTTATATTGTAAAATAAATTGGTACAAGAGTCGAGTGAAGATTATTATCTTGAAAAATTTGAATTGGTTAGTTAAATGGAGGCGTCGTATATATCGCGCCACAGTTACACAAATGACATTCACTTAAAAATATATCACAGTTTATATCCTTAAAGTTTCCAAACTAAATAGCTTGACAATATTATTGTATTACTGACCAGACTTTTGTCTAAAGATGAATTTTACTACGAAAAACAACTAGAGCTTTCACAAGTATACAAAACGTATCCTTCCTTACCTGTTTTTTAATGACTTCTCGCAATGCCAAGATATTTGATTAAATATCAAGCTTTGTTCAAAAGAAACTTAATTTCCTGTCAAGTCAAATGAGATAAGCGAAGATTAAAAAGTAATTTGGATAAATAATAATAATAGTTGAAGTTTAATATTCAATTTAATGAAGACGTTAAGAAAGCGATAACAATTGAGTTGGTACGCAAAATGAGGCATTCGTAAATCTACTTAACGGAAAATCGACTGAAGGCCTCAGTATTGACCATTTTGGTGTGGACAGCGCTAATTGGATATTCACACTTTAACACATATGGGGCGGCGTAAATGAGCTAAAAGAAATAGCGCCACTCCCAAAAAAGGCAACTGGTAGGCGCCAACAGGTAAACTACACACTCATACGTAAGATAAGCAAAACCAGCTATAAGTGAAGCTTTTGAAATGCCGGGGTGTGTGGAGAGTGTAGTTGAGTTTATGGCCAAGATGGGAAATGGTAACATAAGCTCGCCTCTGAGCTAACGAAGAGCGAATGTACGAGATCCCAAAAATAGGCATACCAATGTGTGCGCATGCGCGGAATTTATGGTGACATTTGAGTGATTCGCGCAACGTGTCATGAGCTCAGCTCAGCGAGGATCTCGAGATGAGAGGCAGCATCAACATCGGCAGCAGCCACAGTTTGGTGTAAAAGCCAATTAAATTGGGTACAGAATTGGAACATTGTGTGGCGACTGTCTGACTTATGGCCCAGAAGTATCTAATTGCATCGAAGAAGGCCCAGTTTGCTCCGTTTCAACTGTGCCGATTATCCCAGCTGCTGCTGATGCTTCTGCTTCTACTTCTGCTGCTGCTGTGCTCGGCATGTCCAGGGTATTTTTTGTTCATAAGTGGCACACACGAAATTAGCGTAATTTTCAACAAGCAACGCCGACGCAGCAGACAAGACACAAGCAACAACTGGATCAAGTGAAACAACAACAAGCGGACAAGTGTCAAAGTGAAAGAGGCAAATTCTCGCACAGGTTGCAATTCTTAAGAAATGCAAAGCATTCACAATCGACTGTTGGTCGCTTGGTCGGTTACACACTTTCTGATCTTTGCATGGCGATAAGAAGTCTCGACCCCTTTTGAGCATATGGTACACGTACCGATTATTCCATATTTACTTATTGTGTGTACATACTTATTGCCCAGGTCCCAGGATTCAAGCCTCAGACTCATGCTCCGACCCAGCCCCGGCCAAGACTCGAGCTCAGTCACAGACCAAGGCATATTATTTGCGCGATTAAATTGATCGCGGCTGCCTTATTGGTCTGCCTGGTCGGTCCCTGGTCTGGTCTCCTTCAGGCTTTTAATGTCAGGGACTGTGACTCCTACTGTGTCTGTGTCTGTGCTTGACTGCAGTTCAAAGCTTCTACGGCAGTCAACTTCACGCTTCGCTCAAGCATCACCAAATAAATTTCATTGAGCATCCCTCCACAGTGGGTCATATGCAACGAAAAGAAATCACAAGTTTGAAGCTCATAAATACTTTTTGAGTATTATTTGTCTCTGATTGAATATTATTCTAACATGTTACCAATAATTGCATTAATAACAAGTCTCCATACATTTACAATCCATTCCATAAAAAAAGAATTCATTGATAGCTTGTATTAAAATTTATCAACACTTTAATTCAACGACCGCAAAATAAAATAGTTCTGCAAACTGAATGTTCTTTTTCTGTAATTTAAGATACCAAATTGCTTTTTTTTGTATGTATTGTTTTTAAAATAATAATTTATAGAAAAAAAAATTTTTTCTTATTAGATTTAAGTAAAGAAGTGATAACATATTATTATAAAGATAAAGTCAAGGAAATTGAAAATATATTTCATCGTTAGAAGGGGTCACGCAGTTTTTCCGTTTTCTTTCATTTGCAGGTCACTGTGCGTGGATCAGGGTTAGTGTTGTTGCAACAACAACCCAACTCTCTGTGTGATCCATGGCGATGTTCTGCTCAAGCTGTAGCTAAAAACCTCCTTGTGCTGTGTTGGGTTGCATTCCAAGTACTTTACCTTTACCTTTACCTTTACCTTAAGGTTTACATTTACCTTTGCTTTTGGCATTGGCATTGCTTTTGCCTTTGCTTTTACATTAAGGTTTGGCTTAGAGTCTTACCTTGGCATTTAAGGTTTGAGCGTTGAGTGTGTTGCATGCCGCAGCGCATGCTTCATTTGTTGCATGTAGTTACCGCTTTCATGGCTAAGTGGTTGGCTGGACATGGTCATCTTGTTTCTTGTGTGTGTGTGTGTGTGTGTGTATGTTTGGGTGCGCAGCTTCCTCCCTTCTTCTTCTACTTTGCTTCTTTCCCGACGATGTCATCATTCTCCACCGTCAACTCCTTTTGGCTGGATCCTTTTGCTGTTGCGTGTCACGTACAAGCAATTCGCATGTTTCAAAAATGCTTTAGACATGGCCCTCTGTTTGTCTCGGTGCTGGTGGTTTTTTAAGGTGGCTTGCACAACAACCACATCGAGCGGGTTTTTTTGTATTTTTTTTTATTTTTTGGTTTTGATAGTCGCCGTCAACTTCGACTCGGCGGTCTTGTGTTGACTGTGCTTTGCTGGTTAGCGAGTGTTATTTAGGGGTGGGAGGGGGATAGGCTGAAGCACATACTTGAGCGCATACTTAAAAATAAATGTTAATTCTTTTATTTATTTCCTTTGTCAGATTAAACGGTTTAAAGGTTACATGCAGCAAGACACATCCATGCAGTATTCCCCTCCTCCTCTTCCTGTCTGCTGTAATGGCTGCTGTTTAAATCAGTCACGATCACATATTGTGCGACGAAGATGCTTTGAAATAATTCACTTAATGACTAGGTCATTTTGCAATAAATATCGAATGAACTTGACTTGATCTGCAAATTAATAACATACATTCAGACTTTTATAATCCTTTGGCAAACTGATTTTACTAGAAGTTCCTTCGGATCCCCAATGACCTATCTGTATTTGGATGTGACCCCTTCTTTAGCCATCCAAGCAAAGGTTTCTTTAACTTTCCAAAAGCAATCTCTGGTTTGCTGCTTGATATACATGCCAGATTATGTTACTTCTCGGGCAACTCCCTTGGGGCATAAAAACACACCCAGCAGCAGCCAGCCCAACAGCAGAGCTGCGTCCATTACCAGTTCTCACGCTGCGTCTAGTCACCTTTTGGTGACCAGTGGAAACCAGTACACATCAATCTGCTAGTGTCAACACCCCGGCTGGCGACATACGCCAGTTGCCGATGTCTAGGAGTTAAGAGAGACAACGGCAACGGTTACCACCAACTGTTACTCCTGTTTACGTGCGATGCCCTAAAAGGATGTTGCACTCCTATTGACTTGTTAATGTGATCACTTTAACTGACCCAAATATAGTCAAACGTTTCAATTTGTGCAACGCTTTTGGGCAATTGATAGCCACGTAGCAGCCAGGCAGCAGAAGTCAACCCACAGTCAGTCTAACTTTATCTCTACAGTTTGTCTAAAGTTAACAAAGTCTCGGTTAAAGCCTAAGTCCCAGGCACAGGCTGAGTTTTAAACGTAGTTCATCGTCACCAGTGGACAAAACGCGTAACGCGGTGCAAAGCGCCTTAGGCCATAGGACTGCTTGTTTGTGGTAGCTTTCAGTTTTTGCCAGTTAAGTTGTAGGTTGGTAGGCTGGTTGGTTGTTTGACTCTCTTGTCTTAGATCGTCTGACGTCAGTTGACAGATTGCCTGGAGGCTTACAGTCGTTGTCTTTGCTTCTTGGCGTATTTGGATTTGTGTTTTTGTTCTCTTTGTTTTTTTGTTGGCTCGGCTGGTGTTGATGAGTCATTGATATGACCGTTGTGTTATTTGGTGAATATGACCCAACTTATACTTAGCTTGGAGCTACTATGTTTCAGAAAGACATTTAATGTCGGCCGTAGACTGACATTTTTAATACAATAATAAGTAAATAGTGTTACTAGAATATAATTTGGAGTTTTGGTTTCCTAAATTCAGTTTCACTTGATTTTAATTTCTCCTTTTTACTACACAAGGATCCGGGGTAAATTATTGACATTTTTGGGGGGGAAAAATTAAACTTTTGTGAGTAAAAAGTATATGTTTTTAATTTGCTATTCTATAAACCTTTTATTTGTGTTTTGCTGGGGTAATAATAACTTACCAAAAAATAATATGGGGTATGATTAAAAAGTTCCCCGACCGCTGCTTTGAAACTGATGCTATATTTTCGATGCGTCGTACCAAATGTTACAGGACAGTTTTTTGATGATTTTCGCACTCAAATATGAATTGCAGCTCAATGATTAAGTTAATGCGTTGTGACTAGTAAAATAGAAAAATAAAAACGACGTTCAATACTTATGCCTCGATTCACTTGTTACGAAATGTGAATTTCGCTATATAGGCGTAATGATGAGCCTTGTCCCTTAATAAAGATGTTTGTAAGTGTTTTTTTTTTTTGGGGTAACCATAATTTGGTGACTATAGACTTTAAGAACTTTGTAAGCATAATTTACTGCAAAGGTACGAACGATTTGTATCCTAAGCATGACCATAAAATGCCAGCTTATTGCCTGTGTGTATATGTTAGATGTTCAGGCCACACGCTAAGCCACCAGTCATTGATCATCCGTAAACTAAGCTTAGCTACATTGAAACATTAAAAGGGAACCCAGCAAGAGGATTCCCAAGGAGAAGCAAAGAATGCAAAGTGCAAGGGGAGAAAAAAACAGAAGAAGAACATCATTGAAGACTTTGTTAAAATGCATTTCATTAACCTGCTGCAACAGCCAAATACCAAAAAACCAGCCAACGGGCCAGAATGTATGAGAAGTTATGAGCGAACGTGAAGCGCAGCATGAGTCTTGCCTTAAGTCTGCAATTTTTGGCAAACCAGCAATCCAACCAGCCAACCAGCCAGCCAGCCAGTCATTCTGCCAGCTCATTTCTAAGATTATGAAAAGTGCCCTCACGCAGTTTCTCTTGCTTTTGCTGTTGCGTTTGCTCGCATCTTCAAAGACTCGAATCAGGCTGCGACGATCTGCAACGCAGTCATTGCCAGCCAGTGCCTGTATCCCAACCAGCAAAACCCGGAGACGCCAACTAAGCAAACCTTAAACTAACTGCCGAGTCTTGGCCAGTCCATTTATTGAAGATTTTAAGGGCTTCTCTGCTCTCTGTGTGTGTGCAAGATTTTTTTGGCTCAAATGCTTTTTGGTGTGCGATGTGTATGTGTGTGTGTTTGTGTGTGTATGTGTGTATGGTTGTGCACTATAGGTGGTCATTATCACGACTTCGCATCCTATAGGCCTGAAATAAGCAACATACTATGCTGCAGATGGCTCAAATAATGAAGCGGTGCAATCATACACAGCTTATTACTCTTCTTATACCTATGAGTTACTTTATTATGGCACAAAGATTGCGTTTACTTTAAAACATTAAAAAAAAAAAAAAACCATATATTTCAAAAATTTTTAAGCACCATATAATTTACATTTTCATTAAGTACAGACTACAAGCTGTCAACAAAAATCTGACAGACAAAAATAAAAATTTTGAAAAACTGTATATAAATCTATAAGCGAAACACATAAAGATGTATCAGAGCCCATCTTAAGGTAGGGTAAACCACACACACAGACACAAAATGTTTGTTGTTATTGTAGCTAGTAAAAATCTCAGCCGCTGCGGCAGCAACAGGAGAAGCAGAAGCTGAAGCAGAAGCAGAAGCAGCAACAGCAGCCGCGGCCAACCGCATATTCAACTGCTGTTCTACTTAATTTGCCGCTGCGTGCGTTGCCGATTTGGATGAGAATGAGAAGAATCGCGAACACAGAGGCAGATACAGAGACAACTCCCTCTCTCTCCCCATCCTGCTCCCACCTGCAGCATCTTCTGGTGCTGACCAGCGCCTGCTGTGGAAAAGCAACAACAATAACCGCGTTACCGACGCACAGTTGACTGACTGACTGTAGTATGACTGAGACGGGGGATGAGAAAGAGGACGATGAGGACGTGACGACGGTGGTGGCGGAGGTGCTCGAGTGACTTCTGCGCCACTTTTGCGGGGACACGGCTGGATTTTTACTTATTTGATTTGTTTATGCAGATTAAATGCAAACGATCTTGATAATGACATTAACCGACAGAAGAAGAGGACGACAGCAACAGGGACACGAAATGAGAGACGCTTTGAACTGGAAACTGCAAACCGAATCGGGATAGGGACCGGGAACTGCGACTGGAAATGAGGCTGTTGGTGTGTTGTCTGGATTGTTAACTTGACAGCTTTTGAAGGCATCTTCGTGAGCTTTGCACCGCAATCGTCATGAGGGGAAAGTTGCAAAAGAGGCGAGGCGAGGCAAAAAACATAAAACATTCAAAGTTGGTCCAGTTGGCCTGACCCAGCATTTGCTTTTTTTAGTCAATGTGCCTTAAACAAATGCCCCCAAAACCCACAAAAAAAAAAATGCGTCTGAACTTTGGCTGTGGCTTTATCTTGTGGCTGCCTGCAGCACTCCCTCCCTACCCTTTCCGCCGTCGGATCGCCATAGCAGTTTGGACATCTTGTAGGCTAATTAGTTGAAAAATTGATTTCGCTCCAGTCCAGCCGCAACTGGATCGCCTGTCGGCTCTAAATAAGACAAACTTCGCTGCTCATTAAATCCGATGTCGGGATTTAACACCTTAACATTTGATATCTATACTTAAACTTAAAAAACTCGTGAATTGTAACGTAGTTCAATAAGCAAACTGTTTACAAGCATTTACAAACAGTTGATGTTGTTGTTTAGCTGCTGTCTTTATTTTTCGAGCGTTTAAAATCTACATAAAATTGGCCAGCGCTCAAAAATACCTACGTTACGTTAAATTACCGACTTCAAATTTTGCTGGCCAAAATGATGAATAAAAAAAAATTTAATGCCTACCATAATTGTATACCCATGAACCCATTAAAAATGGGAAAAAGGGTATAATGGTTTTGTGCAAAAGTATGAAACAGGCAGAAGGAAGCATCTCCGACCCCATAAAGTATATATATTCTTGATCAGTATCAACAGCCGAGTCAATATAACCATGTCCGTCTGTCTGTCCGTCCGTTTGTCCCTATGTATGACTATAAGATATTGAACTTAAGCTCCCCTAGTTCCTAGGCAGTACAAGTTTGTTTTAGATTTTCGATAACTCTTCCCGTTCCCGATATACACATGGGATCGATAACAACAAAATCTTGAATTTGAAAAACTTTGAAACATTAAGCAAAATAATGACAATGTTTGCAATTTGTATTGAAATCAGTTAAGAAACACCGGAGATATGGAACATTGAACTTGTGTATGCAGTATGCAGTATGCGCGTACACATACACACATATACACAAGTATAGGGTCAGGGTATCGTCTAGTTGGGATTTCTTGACTAGAGCCTTCATACTTGTTATGCTTGATGCATGCCTAAACTGCTTCCGTGGCGTGTGTGGCTTTTGCTTTATTTGGTTTTTTGGTTTTTGCTTAATTTCTAGTGGTGCAATGCATCGAGCCAAAGCCCGAGCGATCCGTGTCGTCTGCTGCATTATCATTTAGCAACGTTTTTGCGACTTTTCCTTTCTTTACATTTCCGGTGCGAAGTCAAAATTAATCAACAGCTTCATGGTTATCGTGTTTAATATCATCAGCGAAAGAAACTGAAAAAGTCAGCGACCGCATCTGAGACTGTTTAAATCGAGAAGATGTCCGCTGTCTTGACAGTCTGCATCGATACGAAAGAAGCCTCATCATAGTTATCGTTAGCTTCCCTTTTATTACCTTTTTCGTTCGGTTTGATTTTGCTTTATTTGAGTTTGTATTGCCGCTAACTTTAGCTGAAGACTTTTGAAAGCTTATCTTAATTATAGGTCCAAGTCGTCTGTTTTTATACAAATTATTATGATCGGTTGATTTTTTTATGCGTCTTCACAACAATTTTTCTACGCTTCAATAAAGTGTTTTTTATACCCTGATCCCATTAAAAATGGGAAAAAAGGGTATAATGAAGTTGTGCAAAAGTATGTAACAGGCAGAAGGAAGCATCTCCGACCCCATAAAGTATATATATTCTTGATCAGCATCAACAGTCGAGTCGATATAGCCATGTCCGTCTGTCCGTCCGTCTGTCCGTCCGTCCGTCCGTCTGTATGTATGAGCCAACCGATCTCAGAGACTATAAGAGCTAGAGACTCCAGATTTGGAACTTAAGCTCGCCTAATCCCTAGGCAGTACAAGTTTGTTTCCGATTCCGATTTTCGATAACTCTTCCCGTTTCCGATATACACATGGGATCGATAACAACAAAATCTTGAATTTGGAAAACTTTGAGATGCAATTTGAATTATAAAGCAAAATAATGATAATCTGTGAAAATTTTATTGAAATCGGATAATAAACACCGGAGATATGGGACATTGAAGTTGTATATGCAGTATGGAGTATGCGCGTACACAGACACACACACACTTGCAAGCACTGACTGTACGCGTAAAGTATAGGGATCAGGGTATCGTCTAGTCGGGATATCTCGACTAGAGCCTTCTTACTTGTTATATATGGTAGTGTTTATTTTTTTCCGAATTGGATGTATATTTAATTTATATTATGTAAATTTTTCTTGAGGATTCATATTGATTTTCTTAAAAGTGGGGTATCTAAGGAAACTCAATAAATTCAGACGAGCATGGAATAAACATTTTTATACCTTGAATAGGGTTCAGGGTATCGTCTAGTCGGGAATTCTCGACTAGAGACTTCTTACTTGTTTTTATACCCTGATCCCATTAAAAATGGGAAAAAGGGTATAATGGTTTTGTGCAAAAGTATGAAACAGGCAGAATGAAGCATCTCCGACCCCATAAAGTGTATATATTCTTGATCAGCATTTCCCCCCCCCCCCCCTCTCCAGTATTGCCCAGGAAAAAAAAAACTGTCCGTCTGTCCGTCCGTCCATCTGTCCGTCCGTATGTATGAACGCGTCGATCTCAGAGACTATAAGAGTTAGAGACTCCAGATTTAGAACTTAAGCTCGCCTAATCCCTAGGCAGTAAAATTTCAATTTTCGATAACTCTTCCCGTTTCCGATATACACATGGGATCGATAACAACAAAATCTTGAATTTGGAAAAAATTGAGACGGAATTCAAAACATTAAACAAAATAATGAAAATCTGTGAAATTTATTGAAATCGGTTAAGAAACAACGGAGATATGGGACATTGAAGTTGTGTATGCAGTATTCAGTATACGCGTACGCACACATACTTGCAAGCACTGACTGTACGCGTAAAGTATAGGGATCAGGGTATCGTGTAGTCGGGATTTCTCGACTTGAGCCTTCTTACTTGTTTTTTTTTTGTATAACCAAAAAAAATCGTTTTAACAACTTTTGCACCAAAATTTAAATAACCAGAACTTATCAAATTCTTCTAAGCCTTAAGCAAATGCATAAAATAAACTTTTGTGACACTAAAGCGATCAAATTAAGCTTTATTGCATGAAAACAAATATTTAGGAAAGACCCAATTTCAATTGAAAATTCAAGGGTTAATTTTTAAGCATCGATCTGATACTAACCGATCTGGTCTATAAGCATTTCAATATTTATGCCCGCGCACCAAAAGCAAACAAGTACAAACGTTAGGATAAAGCAAAACTCAAAAGTGAAAGCTTCGAGACAAAGTCATTTGAAATCAACTTAATGCCTGCGTTTCATCTTCATCTTAGACACAAAAACCAACTGCAAACCGACAACTCGCAGTTATTGAAATTCAATGTAAATCTATGGTGATATGTCATACAGGCGTAGAAAATGTGCCGAAGTCAAGCCAAAAGCCGAACTCGACATCGAGTCACAGGCTCCATTGCAGCTCCACTGCTACTTGGAGCTTGGAGCTTGAGACAGGTGCTCTGTGGACATGCTTCCCACCAAAGAGCCAAACAAATTTCAAAACGAATGGCAATCGCGCACGTCATCGATATTTTGTAAATGCATTAAATATATGTATTTAATTCGAGTTGGCCAAAACCGACCAAACCGATCCGAACTACAAACAAGCCTGCAACAGGTTACTTATGTCGTTTTGCTGTTTCGTGCCTGTCGCAGTTGCATTGCAAACTTGTCAAACGCAAACGCAATCGATATGAATATCAATCAAATCCATAGAAAATAAAAAAGCAGGTCCAAAACGAATAGCGAAAATCAAACTTCTTCTCAAAGCCAGTGACAACCGTAAGCAGCGGCAGACAAAAAAAACGAACCGAAAACGATAAATCGAACATTTATGCATATGATATTCAACAGATCCCAGTCGCTTTAACGACATTAAGAAATCCGGAAGCGATAAATATTTTGCTTTTGCTTTTCTATTTTTCTCATTGAAGGATTACAATTTCATCTCGACATGTGTATCAATTTTGTGCTTCAAATAGTTGCCGTAAAAATTATCGTTAGCATGTTTAAACTATTACTTAACAAAAAAATTTGATATTTTTACTTTGGTGCTTTAGGGTGACACTGGTTGTGTCTTTAGATTTATTTTTTTTTATTTTTTATAAGTAATTTAATCAATTATCTCTTAAACCTATTCAACACAACTTAAAAACCATTAACATTAACAAAGAAACATTAAAAATACTAACAAAGGCACTACGTTTTTGGTGCATTTTCGTTGTGAATTTCGTATGTACAGTTACTTGTAATTAAATTAAAAATGCACAGATCCATAAAACCAAAATTTGCTTGGCCAGATCGCTTGCCAATTAAATGAAGAGATTGTGGAATCAACATTGCTCGCGAATGTGGCCTAACAAAATTTTAAGTTTTCTTTACGAAGAAATCCCTTGAAAATGGTTTCCTTAAGGTACGAAAACATTGCACAAGTATTTGGTACTTCTAATTTTCTTTTTTAAAGCCCCAAAGGAAATTCGTTGTAAATTATGACTCAGTTTCTTGTTAAGTGTCGTCCACTGCTTAATTTGTTGTTATAACAAGTAAGAGGGCTCCAGTCGAGAAATCCCGACTACACAATACCCTGATCCCTATACTTTATGCGTTCTGTCAGTGCTTTCAAGTATGTGTGTGTGTATGCAAGCGCATACTGCATACACAACTTCAATGTCCCACATCTCCGGTGTTTCTTAACCGATTTCAATAAAAATTTCACACATTGTCATTATTTTGCTAAATGTTTCAAAGGCCGTCTCAATGTTTTTCAAATTCAAGATTTTGTTGTTATAGATCCCATGTGTATATCGGAAACGGGAAAAGTTATCGAAAGTTGAAAACAAACTTGTACTGCCTAGGGATTAGGCGAGCTTAAGTTCCAAATCTGGAGTCTCTAGCTTTTATTGTGTCTGAGATCGACGCGTTCATACATACGACAGACGGACGGACGGACAGACGGACATAGCTATATCGACTTGACTGTTGATGCTGATCAAGAATATATACACTTTATGGGGTCGTAGATCCTTCATCCTGCCTGTTATATACTTTTGCACAAAACCATTATACCCTTTTTCACCATTTTTAATGGGATCAGGGTATAAAAATATTTGAGTTTTTAATCCTTTACATTAAAATAAAACAAGAGGCTCTTGTCGCGTATTGTCAGATTTTCAATATTTTGTTTAATAATTCAAATGCCATCTCAAAATTTTCCAAATTCAAGATTTTATTGTGATCGATCACATGTGTATATCGGAAACGGGAAGAGTTATCAAAATTTTTTTTACTCGCGTGCAATCAATATCTTACTCGACATCTATCGGTGCAGAGTATTTTATAGTGGTTTTATAATTTATAGTTATTATAGTTATACTAACTCCTATTAAAGTTAAATTGAATGTCTTTACTGATTTTATAATTTTTGGAAAAAATAAATTAGACACTAAAGAAGTTGTATAAATATTGTAAGCGATCTTCGTCTTGGCCTGCGAATAAAAGTGGGACCCATCAGTATGAAGCTCTGAGTATTTAGGTTTAGTATTTGGGTCAGCTTTGGCTCTTTGTGGTTTTTACGTTTTGTTGTGGCTCAACTGGTATATTTGGATTTCAGACCTTTTTGCTTCCTGCAAGAGCTTCACAAATGAAATATGACAGTTAATATATTTAATTATTTTATGTGACTTAAGAAAGGAACCGCCGCCAACGATCGTCTTCATGTGCTAATTATGTTGTGACTCAGTTGGGATTTAAATAAAAAATGGTAGTCATATAAGAGCGGATTGGTTATAAGGTAAAAATGGAATATTTGATGACAAATAATGTATTAAATAACACGCTAAATAATAAGAATGAGAAAATGTACGAAAGAAAAGTTATCGGATGATGGGAGCGATAGGAAGATGATACATTATTAAGTATGTCACGAGCTTTTATTGTATGCAAATTAAATATTAAATTTTGTGTTTTCTATATTACATGCCTTATATACTGTATAATAAACCATTTATTGTTTGTATTTTTCGAAATATGATGGCTTAAAATATTATTACTTTAAACATACAATTGTCATGTTTTACAGCACTCAGCAGGCTGTATTAAGTATGCATTTATGGCTTGTGTTTGAAAATAGTTTTGCTGTTTACAGTTGACGCTCCGAAGAGACACAATCCATAAGGCGAATTGTTGTTCCGCCTATCATTTAGACAAATGCATCGCTAATTGCATGTTCTGCACAACAACTTTCAGTTTCGTTGGCGCAGTTTGACGAGAAGGCAAACCATAAATAACTGCGACTTGTGACACAAGACAAACTGAACCTACAAACTTTCACCTTTGGCAAATATTCAGTCATCATTTGGTAAAAACACTTATGCACATTGTTTCTTGAGAGTGGATTCAACAAAACTACAGAAAATGTCGTGTTTTTTTTTTTTGGGCACAAGCCGAAGCACAAGCAGTGACGAGCCCTACAAAGCGATTCAGTAAATAACGTGAAACAACAACCTGTCGTTGCCTTCGGGCGTGTGGGTAGGTACTAATTACACCAGGGGTACTCGAAACAAATTTTTAAGCACATATTTACATGGTGGGGACCCACCTCCAAAATGGCAATGAGCCTCGCATAGTTGCCAGATAATTTGAACATCATAAAAAAAAACATCCAACTAACAACTAACAAAGGCGCAGACTTTTGCTACGTCAAAAGATGTTGTCGTCAGCCAGTCAGGCAGCTAAGCAGTCAACTAGTCTAGCTATCAACATGGTCTCATCAACAATAACAATATCGACGCTTTGGCTCTGGAGCTTCATTAGACAGACGAGAGACGTTCAAGTCGAGTGAAACCTTTTAAAGAGTGAAACCGCGACTGCGAATGCATTTGACCTCCGTGGTCTGACCCCAGATTGTAACGCCCGCTCAAAGCTCCTCGCATCTATATATGGCACATACATACATAAGTAAGTACAACATGCAGTCAGATAAGACTCCAAGAGCTAACAATCTGCCGCTCATCTAGGCAGGCCCAGGCACAATATCTCAGGTGCTGGGCATGTGGGCCTCTGCGGGGCTGTTAGTCGAATTAGCCCGGGCCGCTACTTACCTTAGTTTTCTTGCATGCCTCCTCGACTCGTATCTGGATGATGCATCTTTT
This sequence comes from Scaptomyza tumidula, assembly GCA_035044465.1. NCBI lineage: Eukaryota > Metazoa > Arthropoda > Insecta > Diptera > Drosophilidae > Scaptomyza > Scaptomyza tumidula. The sequence goes on along the minus strand of JAWNNW010000790.1, from coordinate 520,990 downwards.
AGTTACACATTGTGCTGATTTAATTTTCATGTTGCTGGCAAACGCTGGGCAACACTTCCATCATCCAACCAGCTGACCAACCTAAGACTAAAACATTCTTTCCACTTTGCCCCTGTTGCAGCTTCAGTGCGCTGCAGTCAATGTTGCGGCAAAGTGCATAATTGGTTTATTATTTTTATTTTATTTGCTCTACCGCTTCCTGCCATATCGCTCGCATCGCTGAGCACCGAAACCCTCCCAACAAGTTCCAGCTCCCTCCTCTTGGGCGCCTATTCTTCCTGCTTGTAGTCCCATCTGTGGGCGCTTTTTGCCCTACCCAATTTCTCTATGCTGCTCGTGGCACTTGATTTTCATTGAAATCGTCGTCGTCTTCGTCGTCGTCATCATCATCTTAAGCTTGTATGTTTGGATTTTTTGTCATCTTTGGAGTGTGTCTCGACTCGTCGCTTTGTGGCGTTTTTCTTCTTCTTTTGTTTTTTTATACCCTAAACCCATTAAAAATGGGGAAAACGGGTATAATGGTTTTGTGCAAAAGTATGTTACAGGCAGAAGGAAGCATCTCCGGCCCCATAAAGTATATATATTCTTGATCAGCATCAACCGCCGAGTCAACATAGCCATGTCCGTCTGTCTGTCCGTCCGTCCGTATGTATGATCTCAGAGACTATAAAAGCTAGAGACTCCAGATTTTGAACATAAAGTCGTCTAGTCCCTAGGCAGTACAAGTTTGTTTTCGATGTTCGATAGCTCTTCCCGTTTCCGATATACATATGGGTTCGATGACAACAAAATCTAGAATTTGGAAAACTTTGAAACGGCATTTAAGACATTAGACAAAATACAACAATCTGTTTTTGTTGAAATCGGTTGAGAAACACCGGAGATATGGAACATTGAAGTTGAGTATGCAGTATGCAGTATGCACACATACTTGCAAGCACTGACTGTACGCGTAAAGTATAGGGATCAGGGTATCGTGTAGTCGTGATTTCTCGACTAGAGCTTTCTTAGTTGTTTTTTTTTTTGCGACAGCTAGGCGTGATTTACATTTTTTTCTTGCCAATTTTTTCTTTTGTTTTTTTTATAATAAAATATTTGTGTCTGCTTTTGGCTTGTGCACCGGCTGAGTTTTCCTTTTTATCGTGCCAAGGTGTGCCATCAATTGTGTTCTTGTGTTTTTCCGGCTGGTTTTCTATTTGGCTTGTCGTCGCTTATAACAAGCGTTCGCTGTTTTACTAAAAAAAAATCGAGAAATGGCAAAGAAAGCCAAAGCATTGCAACTAACCCACTTATATGTCCACAAGACTGGGCCTAGTCCAATTTTCGAGTGTGCTTTTTGACTAACCTTGATGAAGTTTGCAGTATTTACGGAACTCTGACTCTTACGCAAAAACAGAATAATTAAAGGGTAAATCATTTTGATTTTTTAAGCTTCTTTTTGAGTTTCCTAAATAAAGGAAATAAACTTAGTGCATGTATTACACAAAATACAAATGATATGTAAGCTTGTTGATAATAGAAAACCAGCAATTTTTGTTTTTATGAAAAATTTATGATATTTGTTTACATCAGTTTCTTTGTTATCCTCTTTTTGGAGAAAGTCACAATGTCAATCCATTTTAAGATAGGTATTTGTTAAATAATAAATGAAATAATTTGTAAACTACCTCTAGTTAAGTCTAATCAACGATCAACAAACTTTGTTAATTTAAAATAGTTACTATATTTCATATAATGAATTATAATAACCTTGAATATTCATATGCTTCACACGTCTATTGACCCAAGACGTTAAAGCTAAACCTATAATCATATAGCCCACACCCACCACAAATGTTGACCACCCAGCCTTAGAGCTCGATCCAATTTAAACGTGAGCCAATTAAACACCGGAAGCAAAATTATTGCATTAGATACTAAGCCCTTAATTATACAGCTAAAAATTCATGAATGAAAGTGAGGAGCCTGTTCCGTTGTCAAATGGCCATAGAAACCCCGAAAAAGAGATAGGGTTAGGTTAGATAGGGTGAGGGTTAGGCTTGTAGGGACATAAATCACAAGACGAACAGACGACAAGCTGGCGCAGAGAGTTAACTTTAAATTTTTAAAAAATCAAAACCAAAATCCTATTAATCAACATAATATGGCCCATGGCTGACTGAGCTGCGGTGTTCCAACCAAAATTAACACCCAGCTAATGCCAAATGCCGACAAAAGATGACGAAAAACGAACAAATGCCCGCTGCCAATCTTCGGTTTCAGCTTTGAGTCTCTTTACGCCTTCGATTCCGATTCAAAATGATTCTTATACCGACACCCGGCCCCTGTATCTGTCTCTGTGTTTCTATTCATGTTTGTGTTTGTGTGTGTCTTGTTAATTGCGTCTAATAAGCAGTTTGGTGTTGTTCTCACAAAACGCCAACGCCATAGCCACAGCCAGCCATTGCCAGACAGCGACTGACCGTTTGAATTTATACCCATGATTAAAGTCGTCCTCATCGTCGTCATCGTCATCGTCATCGTCAGTGTCTTTGTCGTGTGTTTTGTGCTCATTTGAATCTGTACAAGCTGCCGCCTGTTAATCTCAAGATCAACACATTGTGCAGTTAGAGCCACGACAGCCGCTTCATAAAACAAATATCGCATTCGTAAACGTATACGCTAACTAGTCGATTCTCGATTGAACATCGCCTTCATCATCATCATAATCATCATGATCATTTAAGTTTTTGGCTTTTCAGTTTTGTGTGTTTTGCTTGCTCAACTGTGTTGGGTAGCCAAAAATTCTTTTTCTTATTGATTTTTGGCGTTCACTGGAAATCTGAAAAATCTAATCATGCAATAAATTGGACAATTGTTTTGCTTGGTTAGCTGGCAGCAAACAATGCCTATTGGAGCTGGGCAAAACGCCTCAGCTAAGTAACAACCATCTAAGAATACGTTTGGTTGAATGTTGTTGCCACTTGTTTGCACATGCTTGATTTATTGTTTCAAGCATTGAATGTCCATAAGTTTGTAATTGATAGTTGGAATTTATAATTAATACTGGCTCTATGTGGTTATTTTTAGCTACCTGAACTAGACAAAGGAGCTGCACATATTAACGACTTTAAAGGTAGCATTTTACCTAAAACATTTGTAAATTTTGGTAATAGTTCTAATAACATTTCCATGTTCTTTTTGCTCGATAGAATTATTTATATTTTCAGAAAATCAACTTTAAAGTGTTACAAAAGTAATACTATTATCGAAAGTTTAAGCTGTTGACGATAAACAATATAATGACAATAAATTGTTTTCGTTCGATTTGGGTGGGTTCTTTTTATGGAGTCTTAACTATATGATTGTCCAATCCTTTCCCGATCCTCAGAAATCGCACCTTAAGATGGCCATAAGCATTCTCCACCACTTTGACTTTGACTTTGGAAAAGTTGTAATTAAATTCATGTTGCTGTAGTGTAGCTTCCACGGAGAACGGATAAGGCTTCATAACACTTCCCGAAATCTTGAACGCAGAATCTCCAAGGATTTATAAGTGGTTAGCTTAATAATAATTTTACCTTTATAAAATTATTTGGCATCCAACTAAAAACTAAAACACAACAAATCGGTTTTAATGCATATTCATATTTAATGCCAAGTCATTAACGATAATAGTTGGATTCACCATGAGTATGCCAATTTTAACAATGTTTTTCTCTTATGATGAACATCAACTTTATGTTTTGAAAAGTCAGGCTGTTTGATTTGTTACGATTAATGCAATATGTGCGATTATATAAATATTTCACTGAGTATTTGTCAAGAATAATCAATTGGAGAAATACCTTTGAAAAGAAATGTTTTAAAATTGCACATAAATTTGCGTGATATTCTGCATAGTATATGTCTTATGGCATTGCTGGCTCTCCTCATTTGATGAGCTTATGAGTAAGCCAAAGTCTAACCTACTTTGAGGGAGCATAGACGACCGCCTTACACTCAGCCAAACCCGTTGGCGTTGCCAACCAGTCAACGACACCTGATTGTCAGCAGTGCAAATATTTTGGAATTGTCTGCACTTGTTGCATGTTGTTTTTCGAGAGCGCAACCGATGCTGATAGCCCACAAAGTGCAGTCGCTTTGGACTATTTATACATATAGTTTATTGAGCTGGCAACGACTTAAGCCCAATGCTGCAAATGTCAACAAGTTGGACGATGACGAGGATGACGATTGCGATGGTATTGATGCTGACTATTTTGTTTCGTTTTGTTGCAGACGTATACTCGAAATCGATTGCCAACAATTTCTGTGTTACGACTGTTTTTGCGATTTTTGGTCCGAAGTCACAGTCGGAGTGGGCCAGCCAACACGTCTAAAGATTATTTTTAAGGTGCGCACTTTTGAGGTTGGTCCTCCTGATTTTCCAAATGCAACGCCTGTTGGTTTACCGTTTTCGATTGCTGCCGCTGCTGCTGATGCTGCTGAGCAATGAGAGATGAGGTTGCATGCAACGGGCGGGGAACGTCCAAGTCGATGTTTTCAAATGCATTAAATCATGACTGCCAACTATCGAATATCAACACAACGAATTTTGCACAGTGGTTATCATGCTGATCGTAAAATTTGTTTTTTGTGGGTCATTTAAAAAATGATTTGATCAAAAATTATATAAAATAAATTTGTTTACTTTAAGTCTTCGAATTTAGCCTCATTGTTTTCGATGTACTTCAATCACCAATGCAGAATTCTATAATAGGAATGAAAAATTTGGATGTAGCTTAATATTTGATAGTTTAATAAATATCTATTGACAAACACGAAAGGTATTTTAATTACATATAATAATTACATATATTTTTTTATAGGTATTTTTGGACAGCATATTCACAATTCCACCAAAAATAAGTATCAGAAATAAAAGCTTGTCATTTCCAGACAAAGTTTGCCTAAAATTATTCGACTACGATTAGATGCACTGTGCCTGTGTTGCGGCTCGTTCTTTGACAATTTTGAACGCCTTCGTTGAATCGAAATCATCGCTGCCTGCATGAGATGGCAACTGATGCTGTGGTTGTTGGTGGTGTTGGCGGTGTTGGCGCTGGTGCTGAAGTTGAAGCTTAAGCTGATGCTGCTGTTTGATGGCTGGAAGTCTTTTGGGTTTGGGTTTTGGTTTGAGTGTTCATGGCATGGCTATGGGTTTGTTTTGCCAGCGGCGCGTTTCTGTTGCTGCTGCTTATGTTGTTATTGTTGCTGATGATTTTATTATTTTTCCTATCCACTTCCTATGTGGTAATATTCGATTTGCATTCCAGTTGGTGCGCATCACGCTGCTGCCGCTGTTGGGCTGCTTGGCTGCTGGGTTACAATGAATTGCATTTTAATTAGATTCATGATTTCAGGTTGGGTTACATCTCTCAGAACCTACCCACTGCATACCAATCATATTATTCTACTGACCTTTTCAGCTTAAATATGTTACGGAACTAGTGGTATTAACATTCCAATTGAGAGAGTCCAACAATTGTTTATTTGTCTGTGCTAGACACTTTAAAATGTTATTTGTGTCAACACGATGTCAGCCTAAAACAAAATGCCTTCGGGCTGTTCATTAACACCTTTTTGGAGGCAGTCTAAAATTCAACAGACACCAAACGAATTTCCATGTGCGGTTTCATTAATTGTATCTGTTTGATGTCCAATGCCAAGTGGTAATGAGATGGATAAATTCCCAATAAGCAGTACTTGTTACAGGTTCTTTAGCCAGCCAGCCAGACAGCATAAAAAACAAAGACATCAGCGAACCCCGCTCACACCACACAACCCCCGTGAGAGAAAGAGTTGTGTCTCTCAATACATATAAACATTCAAATACTATATAACTGATTGAAAGGTGGTGTTCATTGGCTTTGGACGGTTTCTTAATTCAATAACTGTAATTGTTTTGTTGAGTGCTTTTGGTTGTTGCTGTTCAATTTATTTTGATTTGATGCGTTAGCAATTTTGTTCGATTCCTAATTTTTTAGTGGGCCAAATTAACCGTTTTCGATATTTATTTTTTCGTAAACTCTTTAATTGTTTCGGCGATTTGATAAAGGTCAATCAATATAAAGTATGGTATGCTATCAGTATAAGGTTTAAGTTTTTCAACCGATTTCAATAAATTTTTCACAGTTCTTCATTATTTTGTTAAATAATTCAAATGCAATCTCAAAGTTTTCCAAATTCAAGATTTTTCTGTTATCGATCCCATGTGTATATCGGAAACGCGAAGAGTTATCGAAAATCGAAACTTGTACTGCCTAGGGATTAGGCGAGCTTATGTTCCAAATCTGGAGTCTCTAGCTTAATAGTCTCTGAGATCCGTTGGCTCATACATACAGACAGACAGACGGACGGACGGACAGACGGACATGGCTTTATCGGCTCGGCTTTTGATACTGATCAAGAATATATACACTTAATGGGGTCGGAGATGCTTCCTTCTGCCTGTTACATACTTTTGCACAAAACCATAATAATAACTAACCTAAAACTAATTGCTTATCAAATTTGAAAGGAAGGCTGTTACATACTTTTGCAAAAAAGTGTTATACCCATTTTACCATTTTTAATGGGATCAGGGTATAAAAAAAGCGTAGTATTGAAAGTTTCTTTGTCTCATCACAAATTAATGCTTCTCTATCCTTGCCTTTGCATAGGCATCCTGATAAATTTCAATTTAACTCGATACGAACGTGGCTTTAAGTCGCATATTGTCTTTGTCTTGGCTAAAATGTTGTGCAATTATTGATTGCTGTTGTGGCCCATCATTAACCTGCTCTACTTGGGCCAACAGCTGCTTGAACCCAACGTGCCCAGCTTGACACCAATTGCTAGCCAGCCAGCCAGCCAGTCAGCCACCCACTCAACTCGATGAGTAGCCTCCGACCATGTCCATTATGTCTCAATCTCATAAAGTTTGCCGGCTTAGCGCCATCGAATTCGTGTCATGGCACAAATTCAAGTCAAGCAAAAACGGAAGTGTCGGCACAAACCAAAGTGGCCCCAGCCCCCAAGCTCTCGATAAGTACTCTGTTGGCCACCTCTACACCCTTTTGCGATAAGCCATATTCTATATATCAGTGCATATAGTAAATGCCCCGACCCACAGATCTTTTTGCAATAGGCAACCAAGGCTGCGTTGTATCCTTGTAAATCGGCACACCAAAAACTTTTGCTTTTGTTTTGTCACGTCATTGTTGTGAAAGCGACAGGCAACAGAAGGAACCACCATCATAAACAATGATGCAGTGTTACGGCTGCCGGCTTCTTTCCAGCCACTTTCCTGGCTCACCTTCAAAGGTGGGTTCTGATTGCATTTGGCAAGCTACCAGCCACCAAAATGGTGCCAGTTAAAAAAAAAATATTTGTTTATTGATTGGCGTCATTTCGTTTTCGTATAACTTAAATAACAAAATTTGTTTGCGCTTTCCTGTTTTATCAAGGACTTGCTGATATAGTTAGCAGTTGTAGTTATTACCGCAACTTGATCGAATTTATGGCATTAAGGCTTATGGGACGGATGTATTCTACGTAAATATTTATTAGAGTAAGAACTACTCAAATTAAATACAAAAATTTTGACTCAGTCAAAAATACTTTATGACAACTTGAAACTTTCATGCGTATAACAACCCAATTTAGCGCTGATCTTGAATGATAACATAACATAGTCAACTCTTAAACGTGATGAAAAATATTTCTTACTAGCTGCATTTGCTTGTTAGCATTTGCTAAAATTTATAAATTTAAGGCTAACTGCTTTTTTTAAACAATATTTATTTTTTCTGTTTTTAAGCTAACATTGTATTATTAAAACAACTGTCTTTTTCATGTATACTTTTTTCTGGAGTAACTAAATTTGATTTCATTCATTAATAATTTCAATTTAACTTCGACCGAAGTCGACTTTCTATATTGCTAAAAAATATATTAGAACTTTTAAATTTAAAATGAATAAATAGGTAAATTAATAAACTCTATGTAAGTTAAAAAATTTTGTATAGATTTTTAATTTATGATAAGTTATTAGTTTCTGATTTTACAAGCATATTTTAAAGGTTTATTCGCGAATCAGTTTTTTAAGCAGGAAAACCATCAACTCCCAAACAGTTTCTCTTGTTGAAAGCAAGTTTAGATAACTTTTGCTTTGACAAATTCACAACAATTAGATAATATATATAATTTACAGTTTCCAAACAGCATTATACTATTGTCACTGATTGGCTGACGTAATTGCACTTTTGAGTCATCACATAACAACGACAACAAATAAACAAACAATACATAAGGCAGGTTTTACAGCTTCCGCCAGTGTGTTCGTTGTATTTACATGTAAGAATGTGAGTATCTTCTATTTTCTGGTTTTCATCTCTGTTTTTTTTTCTTTCTGTTTTTGCGTACTGTGGTAAATTGCAACTTAATTTGTATGACTGTAGTGAAATTGTTGCTTGTGGTTTCTGTTTGCTGTAGCAGTTGATTATTATTACTTTTATTATTATTATTTTTTTTCTTTTTGTAGCAAATCAAATCTTACAGCCCGAAAGGGAATACATACAGCTTCATCATGCGAAGAAAGGGAAAAGGGCTAGAAAATGTAGCGGAGAAACGTCAAATGGAACGACATAAATACATTATTGGCATTCACTTGAGGAAAAGAGAGAGGGGACTTAGAGCGGGCGATTGTGGAAAAGTTCTTGTTGTAGCGTCATCATGCAACACTCAATGCATGCATTGCTGTTATTTTTAATTACAAGCATACACACACACACACACACACAACGGTTGTATTGTCTCACAAAAGTATCTGACGGATACATTGTACGTACTACAACATGCAAGTACGAGTAAGTACTTGTAGTAGATTAATTGCGCTCGCTTTTAAACTTGACACACTCGTTAGTATTTGCATATGACGTCATTAGCTGCACAGTTGACATTTAAGGCTATCGGGGGTCATTTTGCTTTTCATTACGTGTCTTTGTATTGTACTTAAGTATCGAGCATGTTTCTGAACTTTGCGTTTGCGTTCTTTGTACACTACTCGCCCATTATCTGCTCAAGTGTTTGCGAACGGTTTAAGGGGGGTTTGAGCGGTACTCTAAATTTGGCTCGGGATGTTTGACGCCAAATGTCAAGGAGCTGTAGGCAATGCTTTGATCTTGTTTGGCAAGTCATACTATTTAGTTCGCTTACAAGTGCTTTGGGCAAAAAACAAATTAGCATTTGTGAGAATTAACTACTTCGACCGATGTAAAACAGACTTTACATTTTGTGAATATTATACACTGAATCTATTTTCTATAATAAATAAGATAAATTATTATTAAATATTACAATAATATATCTAAAAATCGTTGTTTGCCGTAACACAATTAGTCTCATACTTAAAAGTCTTAGAGTATATATATTCAATGTAAACAAATTATTCGGTTATTATTTTATTATTTTTTACCCCCGAAAGTATTGAATTAAAATTTTATAACTTGTCTAAAACAACAACATTGATTAAATAAATATTATTTATATTAAACAAATATATTGATTAACACTGTTTTAAGACGAAATAATGGTTTAAGACGTACTATTCTTATAGGTATATATTCTTAGGTATCTATAAGTATGTATATTATTTTGTATTAAGAACTTTTATCATTGTTATTACCAACATTTTGAACCATATATCTGATATTCACTCTCATAACTTGTAAATTTCTTCGCACAAAATATTTTAAATTTAAAATATTTATTTTAGATTTAATATCGACTGTTTTAAAATTACAAAAAATAAATAAATATCATACGTATAGTTTTGGGAGAGAAACTAATGCTAGGAGACATAGTAATTAGCATTGGAAAAAAAAACCGTTTTTATTGCTGCTATTCAAGGCTGGGGTGTGGTTTTGTTTGTTGGTAACATTAAATGTTATTTTCTACTTTATTTCCAAAACAATCAAGTTCGCAAATGAGCAAATGAGGCAGCTGAAGCGGTAGCGGCCATAAATGAGTCAATGACTGGACAGCGCCGCCAAAGTCTTTTATTGTGGTGCTGAGCAGACCGAAGCCAAATTCGAGAAATCCAACCACCAAGTTGGACATGCGGTCCTGGCGGCAGCTCATAAGCCACACAGTTAAACTGCATGAAATAAAGAAACAAGTTAGCCAGCAACAACAACAACGTCGACCCTGCCGAGATGCTAAAGATTCTGAGGAAATGTTTATTAAAGTCGAGGATTTTATGATTATGCAGCACACACACACACACACACACATGAACACATACCACAACAAGAACCTGCCTTAACGCATTGGTAGCTGCTGTTGCTGTTTCATGTGGCAGTTGCGACTGCGTAGGCAATTAATTTGTACAACGGCCACATCGATGAAATGCCATTCATATGGCCTGCCTAACTGCCAGTCAGCCCCAGCCTGACTGCCTTTTCAAAGAAATACAGAAATGGGTAGTCAAACTTTGACTCTGGCTATTCAAATTTTAGTTTGGTAATTTGCGTTCCAGCTCATTCGGTAATTATGTGAAAATGCATTTTGCTCGCTCATTGCTTTTCCAGCCACTACCTCTAAACACCCCCTACACCACCCGACTGCCCAGCCACTGTCAATGCATGTCAACTTATTTTATTTGCAGTCAAGAAGTCTTTGGCGGAATGGCCGACTGGCAATTGGTTCCTATTCCTATTGCCTCCCTCCTTTGCCCCCTCCTTGCTGCAATTTGGGTGGTTGTCGCTTTGACCTGCTGACTGCTGAAGCCGGCTTTGCCAACATGTGTGCCACTCATTGTTATTGTCATATTGGTAAATAATCTTGCGTTGCACATTGAAAAAAAAAAACTGTTAGTAGAATTCTGCCGCTTAGCATATCTTTGTTGGATCTATACTGGAAATTCACTGATGACCATAAGCTGAAGTGTTTCGCATTTTAAAATGTACAGCTAACTGTGAATTTCTATTAAGTCTAATGTAACATTAACTTCTTTTGTGCTTTATCTAACACTTAAATGAAAAGCTTTCAGCTTGGCTGATCGCAATATTATTTTAGCTTTAACTCTTTATTATAAGATATATTAAAGTTAATCCATTGAAAGAAAAAAGCCAATTAATATTCATTTTTAAAATAAAGCTTAAAACATAGATAATTTGAATTAGGTAAATTGGTGTAACATTTTTTGTTCAAGGACCATTATAAATGACTTTTAAATAAATGTGCGAAAAACCATTTTTTTTTTTTTGTGGCTGGTAACAAGAGCAACATATATATATATTTTCGACTGACTGACAGGTTACAGACTCCCTTTAAGAAAAAATGTCGTATTGTCTTTTTTATGGATTTAAGAGGGAAATTGTAGCTTAAAGGTGCTACTTTTTAATTTTTTCTGCAGCTGAACTATTTGAGCTTGTGTGTTGTAATTATATTACGGATAAAAGTTTATAGATACATGGATGCATTTTATGGCGATCACACAATGCACATCCAAATTGGTAAAGTTGTAAAAAAAAAGATGGTCATAAAACTTAAATATGTTTTTAAAAGGTTTTTTAATGCCACTTGGCATATCCAGGCAAGTGCTTACTGCATTCACCTGGACCCGTAGTGTATGTACAGCGCGTATGTACGATACGGAGAGAAACACAACTTGTCACACTTGACGACAAGTGGAAACATTAATTAACCAAAATACATTTGGCAACATGACGGGCAACAACATGAAATGCAGTTTGGTGCAAAAAGAGAGGAACATAAGTAAAAAAGTTATGAACTATATAGAAAAGCAGTGATCCAGCCAAGTGCCCAAAAACATTTCACCAGTTTCAGCATATTTGCAACAATGTTGGGTCGATGGAAAACGGCGGCAACTGCAACTGCAACAGCAACAGCAAGAGCAACAGCAACGAATCAAATAAGGAAAAATGTCGCCAAAGTTTTCAATTCAACTGTCAATCAGTTTGAGATAGCGGCGGTCTAGAGAGCCAGCGGCAACAATAATGACATTTATGCAAAATAGCTATCCAAGCATACTCAGCCAGTTTTGACCTGACGAACAGACGGAAAGACGGACTGACGGTGGGACGGAAAGAGGAGCGTACGGACAAAGTTGTGAGCCAGGGCGAGACTGGATGCCTTTCTTGGTCACCTTTGCCATAATAATTGCACTTGCATTGCATGCAAATCAAATTGTCATCACGCTGCTATCCTCCAACTGTCTGTCTGTCTGGCTGTCTGACTAGCTGCTCTGTTAGCTGTGTGTTGCAGGGTCCAGCGGCTTGCTTTATTGGCCCCAAAGGAGCCAAGTCCAACCCGACATTGACGATAGTCAAGCCAGTCAGCAAGTCAGGCAGTCATGCAGTCAGGGCACCTGAATGATCGATGACAGAGTTTGTGTTTGATTGAAAGCAATTGGTGGCACCGTCACTTGGTCTTGCGTTTGTGATGGGCGCGTATATCAGCGGTATCGCCTCAGTCCTCAGCCTCAGTCCTCGCCTCAAAAAAAACTTTATTTGCTCGTTTTTTGTGACCAGTTCATTGTTTACTTTGTGTTGTTGTATCTTTTCGGTAGCTCTCAATGTGCAAAAAATTATTGCCACACGCGGCTTAGGCGCATAAGGAAAATTTATTGCCTGGCAGCTTTTACGTTGGCGAGACGTTTATCTTTTTTGCTTTCTTTCTCTTGGCGCGCATAACGGCAAAGTTTGATTCAGTGAAGCTATAATTGTTACTTGTTTATTACTGCCTGACGTATGTTACTTACTTATGTACAAAAACACATAATTGTCGGAGTTAATTTTTGATATTTTGATCTGCATAGCAAATATGCAATCCACTTGAACAATACAACTTAAACGTTTTAGCTTAATTAAAATTTATTACTTTTCATAAACTTATTTTGCTATTGATTTTTGTATACCCTGAACCCATTAAAAATGGGTAAAAAGGGTATAATGCTTTTGTGCAAATGTATGTAACGGGCAAAAGCAAGAATCTCCGACCCCATAAAGTATATATATGCTTGATCAGTATCAACAGCCGAGTCGATATAGCTATGTCCGTCTGTCCGTCCGTCCGTCTGTCTGTCTGTATGTATGAACGCGTCGATCTCAGAGACTATAAGAGCTAGAGACTCCAGGTTTGGAACGTAAGCTCGCCTAATCCCTAGGCAGTAGTAGATTTTCGATAACTCTTCCCGTTTCCGATATACACATGGGATCGATAACAACAAAATCTTGAATTTGGAAAACTTTAAGACGGCATTTAAAACATTAGATAAAATAATGATAATCTGCAAAATTTTTGTTGAAATCGGTTAAGAAACACCGGAGATGTGGGACATTGAAGTTGTGTATGCAGTATGCAGTATGCGTACATACACACACACAAACTTGCAAGCACTAACTGTACGCGTAAAGTATAGGGATCAGGGTATCGTCTAGTCGGGATTTCTCAGCTAGAGCCTTCTAACTTGTTAAAATTCACTTTGTAAATAAATATGCAATATTTAATACAAGTAACTTTACTAAAAGTCTAAATTAAGATCATTTTTTTTAACAAGCTTTAATAATAACAATACTGAGACATTAAAAATTATTTCGTTCTGATAATCCAGGCACCGGAAAATGTTTTTAAATTAGCAAAGTACAAAGGTTTAACTGAATGTGTAAAGTATATCAACTAAAACTAAGATATGCGCTGTATTAAATTTGTCTAAAATATTAAAAAAGGATATTTTATAAAATTATGAATTGTTACACAAAGTTTAACTTTGAGATAAAAACATAAGTTAATACATTTTTATTTTAAAAAGGCAATCTTTAATATTCTTCAATATAAAATGTGTGAAGTGCACTTAATATGCACATCATGCCTATATACTCTCTTAATCTTATCCAATTATATGGTTGAGTCCTTTCTACAGTTAACCGGTCACAAATACACCATATCCGTTAACAGATCTTTCTCTTTGTCCCGAGGTGCAATGGCAAATTCGGGTAACAAATTAATTTGTCGTATTAAAAATTGCCACATAAAGTCACACGCTTGCCATACCCACCAGGAGGTAATCATGTTGTTCATTATCCTCATAATAATGATGATGATGATGATCATGACAAAGCGCAAGGGCCAGACAGGCACTAGTGACTAACTAACCGTGTTGACTAACTGACTAACAGCTTTAACTGAGCCTTCGCCGCCGGCACTGTCTCAGACTTAGACTTTTGATTTTAGTAACATACATTACAACAATACGCAAACGTAGGGAAAAGCATGTGTTGTTGCTGCTGCTGCTGTTGTTAGTACACTTGCTGGCTTGCTAGTTGCATTTCGTAGATTTTTAATTGAAAAAACATGTTTTACGAGCATCGCTAACCACGACGACGACTACAACAACTTGGAAAAAAAAAATGCAAAAATATCTCTGGGCGCAGCTGAAGATGACGCAGTCGTTAGCTAAGCATCGGGTACTGCTTAAAACACGGTGCTTAGGTGCTGTCTTACAAGTCGACTTTGTCAGTTAGTTTTGCATCTGAAAAAGTCTTCAACGACTTGGGTACCAAAATGTCTCCGCAATGAATGCTACATGACTTAATCTATGTACTTGCTAATCACTTGGCATAATACACTATGCAAGAAGCTAATCAATTTTAAAAGCAGATTAAATAAATTTATGCATCCATTTTTTCAAAGAATAGGTTATTGTGATATTCTTAACTTTAAAGTCAAAATCACGGTTGTTTGACATGTTTAAGGTCAGGTAAATCAAATAAAATACTTTATTTTTTAACTCTGATTTTTAGCATATTTCTTATTAATGCAATCGACTAGAACTTTTTGACTCTTCCTGAGTATCTGTTTTCTGCATACTGTTATAGAAGGGTTAAAATATAAGGACTTTAAAATGAATATACTTCGATTTGGTCATGTGGCTTTCTTTGATGTACATTGATTTTGATTGTTATTTTAAAATGAATTTAACATAAAACACTAAACAAATATTTTAAAGTTCTAAAATTAAAATTATTTTGTACATACGCATTTAAAAATGCAGAAACCGTTTACGGTCGAGAATTAATTATGGAGTTGCATAATCTCAAACGGGCAACGGCAAACGGCAAAGCGATTACTAAATGCCAAGTCAGAGGCAAAGTCAAGGTAGCAGACAATTTAGATTGTGCACAAGCACAGAGAAGAAGCATCAAGAAGCGTATAAGGAAAACGCAATAAATTAACGAAAAACAAATTAAATAAATATGCGGCATTTAAATGCAACTTGCAACAGTGATTTCCGCTAATCTCAGGCAGGTCGAAGAGCCAGGCAAAAAGACAGCTCACGCACATTGAGCACAACTTAGAAGTGGGATTTGTAGTTGGACTATGAATGCGACTGGATCTGGGACTATTACTATGGCTGTGACACTTCGCGCATCTTTTAGCGACTGACCGCAAACGTAAGATGCGCGATTAGGCTGCAAGTCAAGTTTAAAGTTGATAGCTAGAAGACGAAGTTGCAGGAGCCTAAAAGAAAAAAGATAGAAAGTTTTTTGCAAGTGACCCAGCTACAGAGCCAATGAAAAATTCATGCAGCAGCTTAGCGAGAAACCGAGAAGTCAGTCGAAATAGAGAAATGCAAAACAACAACCATAGCTGAATACGAAAATCAGGCAAATGCTATGTGCAATAAAAATTAAAAATGATGCCGAGAGTGGAAGCCACTTGCATTCTCTCCTTTCTCTCCCTCTTTCTCTCTTTGTCTTTCAATCACTTACTTGTATGTGTTTGTGTGTATAACTAACGGATAAGCGCTGCGAAATTGACGCTGACAAGACTAGTTGGTTTTGGCCAACATCTCCAAGTGGGCAAACGTTGCGTATACTTAATCTGCGCAGTCACATCGACCATAGCATTGTGTGTGCGTGCAACTGTTGCCATGCTGTGACTATCATTAATTTTTCATATTCATAATCATCGTCTAGTCAACGAGTTTTAACGCACTTGCAGTTAACAGCCACCTTTTGCTTTGGTGTCAAAATGCTTTTTTCTTTCACATTTTTCACGCGATTAATGTGTCTCTTTCTACCATCAGCCACACAGTGCCACAATGCCTGTGCTTGTGCTTGTGTTTGTGTTTGTGCTTGTACTTATGCCGTTGATGTTGCCCACTTCCTCTCCATTTCTAGCTAGTTGCCTTGTTATCACTGCATTCTCGTCTCAGCGTCTCAGTTTCGTTTGCACTTGGCACTTGCCTAAGATCTTTTACATGCAATGCATTTTCTGGCGCCCAAGCACCAAACAAACTTTCGAAAGGCTCCTTTTTTGGGCCGAGTTTTGATATTTTGATGAATGCACACGAAAGTGTGTGATTAACGCATGCTTCGTATGTTTGTTTGTGTGTTTCCTACATAAGAAAAGATGTGTTGACCGCATGAGATAATCCGAGGGCTGCTCTATTAGTTAAACAATTGTTTTTTTCTAGCATTAATATGATGATGAGTATTTTTATAAATTCTTATACGAGGATTTCACTACACGCATTTCCTTTAAAGTAAGCTTAATTTTATAACTTTTATAATTTTATTCTTAAATAATTAAGACCAAAATAAATTTTATTTCGATAAGCGATAGAAAGTCTCTAATTTTAACACTTATACACTAATTACGTCCCAGATTTTTTTTATTCACTAAAAAAATTATCTTGAAATTCTTTAAGTCTTAATGATTGGTTTTTTGTTGGCAGTAGAGGGTGATAAGGGATAAAAACATGTAGAAAAACATTTGTTTTTGAAATATTTTAAGCAAATGTACAGCATTAAAGAAGTTTTTTCCAATATCTCATTTTGTTTGGACCAAAACTCACTGAGACAATGAGCTTGGGAACCAGTGAGTTTAATCCTAAAATTTTCATATCATAAAACTTTAAGTGTGATACTGAACGCCTTGTTAGAAGTTGGCAGACGCGATATCTTGAAACGCCTTATCCGTTTCGATTCCTATTGAATATTTCATGTTTGCGCAGGTTGTAACGATGAGCTTTTAATTTTTTTCTGCTACCGCCTATAAATGTAGCCAATTTTATGGCGAGAATCGATTTTTCAATTTTCAAAACAAATATTTCAAAATTACAGCTTGTCACTGGTTTGAATAATCCACATAATTGTATTAATATATATATTTAATGTCTTTATGCCCTGATTTCTAATCATAATTCTTTCTTGGTATTAGTTTTTCGGTACAAACAAAGTTTACATTAAAATTTGCCTTTGAGAGTACAAAAAATAAAGTATACAATATTATTAATCTTGTTGTAAGTAAAGCTCCGCCAATTCCTTTGAAATCGCAAACCCTGTACGTATTTCAAATATCGTTTGTAGTTGATCAATTAAGGGTATTAATATAATATGATTGCAACAAAAACATTATCGTTTAAATAATTTAATGTTCTAGGGTATTTTTTAGTCGAGCATTCTGAGGATCGTTTATCATTCAGTTTTTGCACATGCAAATAAATAGGTGAGCAACAAGATCGGACTCCAAAGAGCGCTAAAAGTGTGGCAATAAAATCTTGGCATCTCGCTGCGTCCAACAGAATCGTTAAATGTGTTAAAAATAGTGTGAAAATCGACAAAAGTGTTTACAAAAGCACATATTTACATGCACGTGAGAAGTTTGTGCTAGACGAGTGTTTCTAAAATAAAAGAAAATTTAAATGGCATTGCTTGAGTTTTGGACGGCTTAATGCTTCAACGCTTGTACAACACAACCAAAGACAGTTTAATTACGGCGTGAAGTTGCGTTCAGTTCATTGGCTAACATATCTTCTTCTTTGCTATTTTCGAGACCAAGTTCCTCATCCTCCTCTCAGTCGCGCTCCCGCTGCTCTCTGCCAACACTTCCGACAACATCTGGGTAGTTAAGCTTTTAACTTTTGTTTTGCAGACTATAGCGCGTTTCTTTCACCCGGTTTGATGAGGTCTTAACGCAAGCGGGAATCATAAAATTACTGCTTCATGGTGGTGCTAGTGTCAGTTGTTTATGTCGTTTACCAGGCTACATAAAGTATAGCAACTCTGACCTATAAATGCCTAAGCCCGGTTAGATAAGGTCGATCATTAAAATCGAGAGCTAACAATAAAAGGTGTCTCGTTTTTGTATTTTCGAGTGATCGTTGTTTGATTATCACATGAAACTGATTTTTAAATAATTATAAAGCATAAAGAATACTAGTTCTCCAAACTTCATTTTGTTCTTTTGGTCAAGGCAAAAAATATATTCTCTTTATGAAAATAATAAACAATTTCATGGCTAGTGATTATTTGTATACTTTTATGCTCTAGCAAAACTGTATGCAAACATCCTTTAAATTTCTCAGCATCTATCAAGCACTTCACCAATCATTCAAATCAATTGCCAAACCCATCATTAGCCGTAAAGGTTTTTGATTTGTTTGCAATGACTAATTTTGAATTACGATGGACTGAAAACATTTAATAGCTACAACAACGATTTGGCAATTCGAATGGCGCCAATCACTAAACAAGTAAGAAAACTCTAGTCGCGAAAGCCCGACTGGACGATACCCTGAACCCTATACCTTACGCGTACAGTCAGTACTTGCAAGTATGTGTGTGTGTGTACGCCCATACTGCATACTCAACTTCAATGTTTCATATATCTGGTGTTTCTTAAACGATTTCAATAAATAAGTAATGCTTAACGTTTCAAACGCTGTCTCAAAGTTTTCCAAATTCAAGATATTTTTGTTATCGATCCCATGTGTATATCGGAAACGGGAAGGGTTATCGAAAATCGAACAAACTTGTACTGCCTAGGGATTAGGCGAGCTTAAATTCCAAATCTGGAAAGTCCAGCTCTAATAGTCTCTGACGCGTTCATACATACAGACAGACAGACAGACGGACATGGCTATATCGACTCGGCTGCTGATACTGATCAAGAACATATATACTTTATGGGGTCGGAGATGCTTCCTTCTGCCTGTTACATACATATTCACAAAACCATTATATAGTATAAAAATTGCAGTCGAAGCAAATAAGAGCCTTTATACAGGAGACCCCATGCCGTTAAGAAAGCCTATTGGAAGTTGAAGTCGGTGCCAAATGATCAACTGCCAAGCAGTCAAATAAATTAATTGCAGACGAGCAGCGCAAAACTGCTTCAATAGATATACAAAAGATAAACATCGACAAAAAACTCTTTTATTACACAGCTAGAGAAGGAATCGTGTCGTGTTCTTAATCGTATCTCGATCACAGAATGAGTTCAGAATATATAATACTACCTTAGATTATGAGAAATTATATCATTTGTATGTGAATTGAGAGTTCAATCTGATCATTTATTCGCTAAGTAAATTATTAAAATATAGTAAATATTTACCCTAAAACTATATATATTATTGATTAGTATCGCGAGCTAAGTTGATACTGTAATGAATGTCCAACCGTCTGTATCTGTGCAAACTTATCCCTCAATTTTTGAGCGAAGGAGCTTAAGAAGAAAGATTAAATAAGTAAGAAGGCTCTAGTCGAGAAATCCCGACTAGACGATTCCCTGATCCCTATACTTTACGAGTACAGTCAGTTCTTACAAGTATGTGTGTGTGTCTACGCGCATACTGCATACTACACACACAACTTCAATGTCCCATATCTCCGGTGTTTCTAAACCGATTTTAATAAAAATTTGACAGATTTTCATTATTTTCTTTTATAATTCAAATGGCATCTCAAAGTTTTCCGAATTCACGATTTTTTTATCGATCCCATATGTATATCAGAAACGCGAAAAGTTATCGAAAATCGAAAACAAACTTGTACTGCCTAGGGATAGCTCTTATAGTCTCTGAGATCGGTTGGCTCATACATACGGACGGACAGACGGACGGACGGACATGGCTATATCGACTCGACTGTTGATGCTGATCAAGAATATACATACTTTATGGGGTCGGAGATGCTTCCTTCTGTCTGTTACATACTTTTGGACAAAAGCGTTATACTCTTTTTAACTATTTCAGGGTTCAGGTTACAAAAGAGGAAGGCTTATCAAGAGTTTTAAATAGATTGCATGCAAAAGAGCTTACTTACTTGTTTATATATATATTTTTCAAATTGCAAAACGTTACGAGTCATGCTTGTTATTTTGGTCATTCTCTGGTCGTGCTACGAAAACACAAAGAAGAATATATTGGACACGCGTCCATCACTAAAACCAAGTGATCTCAAGCCAAATATTCGTCCAGCTGATCGCTTTATTAAACTAAAAACATGTTTGAAGCTGCAGTGTTGACTGCATTTTTAATCAATGACCTGGCAATTAAAATCTATGCGGTGGGACCGTATCGCCGCAAATGCCGTTTAATAAAGTTAGCATTTGTATAATGTCTTGTCAAAAATTTATTGGATTTTTTTCTTAACGTTTAAACGTTTCTTGCTGTTGTTGTTGATATTGTTGTTAGTGCTTGTGATGTTGTTTGTATTTTCGTTGCTTGTGTTTGTAATCTACGGTATGCCGCCTGAAATTTTCTTTAACTGACCGCCAGCATCGATTGGGTTGGCTGTATTGTGTCCGCTGTCGGGCTCCATTGTTGTAAGCGTTGTTGTTGTTGTTATTGTTAAAGGGGGGGTTGTTGACAAATAAAAGACATTAAGCGATTGCCGTTCAACGTCCATTTCCAACATTAATTTGGCTTGATTGCTGACAGTTAACAGTGCAATTGCAATTGCGATTGCGATCTGATAAGTTCGGCAAGCAATCGCGTTTTCACCTTTTGCCTCATTGCGAATTGATTAACTTATGCAAATGCTCAAAATGTTTCCTCAGATCTCGCTATCACACACCTCCAACAACAGCGTTGTTCAATTCTCCAGACAACAAAAACAGACGATTCATTCAGTCGCAACTGTGACAAAAGGCGTTGCCATGCACGCTTTGAAGCAGTTGAACTCCCTTCCCTCCGACTGCTCCTTCAAATTTACTAAAGAGCTTAAGCTTTGATATTTTACTCCCTCCTCACCGTTGATAGCGTTGACTGTATTTCTAATTTCCATCAAGCGGCGCTTTTTTGGTTTTGTGGCCAATAGACATCAGAGACTATAACTTTGCATTGCATGGCAAGAGATTCTCATGTTTTCCTTTTTTACCAGGTCCAAAGCGACATCGTCGTCGTAGTCATCGCCATTGTCGGCGTTGTCGGTGGATTTTCAATTTCTAATGTAGTGCACGTTACGCCCTGAAGGGATTTTTATTTTATACTTTTCAACTTAACGGTTTTATTTATTTATGCTACAGTCGCAGAGCTCTCTTCTGCACTGTGCAACCATATCGCAGAAATTTACTTTAAAAACGTGAAATGCAGTAAATTATATTAAATTACAAATAAAATGAAATATTTCAGTTTCTATTTTATAAACATATTTTGGCAACCCAAAGATTTTTGGCAAAAACCTTACCTGTTTTTCAAACTTTATCCATATAACAGATCAAAAATTTATGTGTCAGCTGTGATATACTGTGGCTCGTGCCTCATTCCAAAACAAACCACGCAAATGGCTGTAACTTGCAAACTATAAAAGACATGGTCCAAATTTAACAACTGTTTACTCTTGAATGCTTTTAAAAAAAATATTAAGTTTTGTGCACCTGCTTGTTGCTTTTAGCACAGGTAAGAACAGTGCCCAGCTAATTCAGAACAGGTCATAAATGCAAAAATTGCTCCACTGTGCCGGATTGAAAATCTAAGACCTTAGACGCCATTTGATGACAAACTTCAAAACGTTTGCATGTAATATTTGTTGTCTGCTTTTTTATGATTGCTAGTTGTTACTGTTGTATCTGGGATGTTGTTGTTGGTGTTGGTGATGGTGGTGGTGGTGGTGCTGCACACTTTTAGTCATCACCATGTCAGCGGCACAGACAGCCATCCAAACAATCAAAATGATATGCAAATATATGTAAGAGTACCGCTACGAAAAAGGCGTGGGTTAATTGTGACTTTATCAAACGACGACCAAAAGGAACAATGAAAATTCGCAATCGAAAGGAAAAAATCAAATTTATTACAAATTTAAGCATAGAAATCAACCACGACAGAGGCCCTGGCAAGGCCTGAAACTTGGACTCCAACTACGATGCGGCAAGTTATAGATTTCGTCATAGTTTCGGCAAAGGCGAGAGAGATATGAAAATTTGGAAATAAACCTGTCAACCGAACACCAACGCGCACGGCACTGTGAACTACGAACTTGCAGACCGCCCAGTTAGCTTTCGGTGGGTGGGCGGTGCCAAAACTAAGCCACCAAAACGCTGAAATACATAAAACACATTAACACAGCACTGGGAACGGAAATGGTCGCATGCATGTCAAGTTTTCCCATAACAACCCAAAAAAAAGCCCTGCAGTCGATTTTTAAGATTCGAGGACTCAAGCGTAACATATTCGCAAAACATTTTTATACAAATAACGGCTAATGGTGTATTTCAGCTAACAGTAACAGCAAAAATTAATGTGACAGTACACGTAACCATAACCGTAACCACAACAGACTAAAATTAAATTTAATATATGTATATAGATATAATAAGACAGGTCAACTCAATTTATCCAAAAAAAATATTGTGTCTTTCAAACATATATATTTTTTTTTTAATTCTTCTTATTGTTCTGCATTAAGATTAGTATAAACAATTTTATAATGAACTCAACTACTTTTTAATGAAGAAATGAATTTTGGGAGCCAGACTTCGAAATTTATGTTGAATTTTTTGAGTGTAGCTGTTGCTATTGCCTACTAGCATCCGTATTAGACACACAACTCCTGCCTGTAGAGCAGTCGAAAGCCGCGACCCACATATTCGCCATCACTGCGAAAGGGCAATACAATGGGACCGGCAGCAATGTCCCTCACTGTAGCATGCATGGTAAAATCGTCATTCTCTAAGCCATCGTTAAACCGCTCACCGCACAGCCGCACCGAATTAATGGATATGAAATCGTCTGGGCAATTAAAGATGCCAGCGCCAGCCTGGCCATCAGCCACAAGATCATTTTCAACTGTGAGAAGTTTAACACAGTTCTAGAGATTTAAATTTGATTCTACAAATGCTTTGAGTTACCCTCATCTTTGTTTATGAGCTGAAAGTCCGGCTGATCTCCGCCAAGTTGTTCTGTGTTGTATCTGATGCTGCATACATTTTTGGCACGTGCCAAGCATATTGCATAGTTCATATTGTTCTAAAAAATAAACATAAATTAATGACAGATAAGATTGTTATTTCAAAAGGAGTACCAACCAGATAAGTGGCCTCGCGACTTTCAATTATGCTGCCATCCACATCGTAGTTAAAGGACTTGATTATACCCTCACCGTCGCTAAAATATTGAAGGCAATTATCGGGCGCGATGTTATCTTCTAATTGACTTATCTTGATGTTAAAGGATCTTTGGCCACTGGAGACCTTGACAAATACCGATAGATAAATCTTCCTCTCATTGGAGTCACCGACATGCACATAAACTAGAATATGTTATTTATATATAAGCACCTTTACACACCATACACTTACTATGTTGACCCGTGTTAATGCCACAAAGAACTGGTATGTGAAAATTAACATTATGTCCCGATATTATGAACTGATCGTCAAGACAGTCTCCATTTGTTGGACGACTAAGCTGCAAAATAAATATATGTTATTTGATTATTGTACGATAGTTATCTTACGCTTTTCAAAGACAAAGATTATTTCGACCAGTAAGAAAAAAATTTGGAACAAATCCATTGAACTTCATGCTGTTGTTGTTATATTGGTTAACAGACATAAAATTTCCACAACAAACACGGAACGGTTTCGGGTACTAGAAATATTGTCTTAATTCCCGATTAATGTTTAAAAGAAATCGAATTGATAACGAAAAAAGATAAATAAATAAAATCATGTTTTATTAAAATTTATGTACCTCAAACATTTGGAAATCCAGTCGCAGCTGCTGCACATCTTTTCTTATATTGATAATCAGTACGCAAATCATCATTTCGCGTACAGGTTGCGGATAGTTGGGACTCTCAAAGTATATGATCTGTTGGCTGGAAACATCCCCACAGCCATTTACAACTGAAAGCAAATTCAGTTTAGCCAAGTCACTTTATAAATCACTTGATTACCACTCTGATTAGTGGATTGGCACTTGATCATTGTTATACTTACAAATACAACAGACACCGACACCCTCGGCACAACTTTCGGTTGGTATTCCCCCCAAACTTTTGCATTCAAACTCGTGATAGCAGACACCCTCCATGGTGCGGATGTCACCCATTGAGACGGTGCACTTGGTATTGGGGAACTTGATAACCTCGAAGAGACTGAGAAAACCTTTGCCCTTGGACTTTGGCGCAGTTGGTTGCTTTAGTATGAGATTCGCTTCGATCGGAGAGCCATATATAAGCTGCTTTAGCTTTTGTGCCAGCTTCCCCGGAAATGATTGTGGCCTCATTATGGAAGTGCGCGTGCTGGAGGGAGTGGGTGGCATCGATGGGATCATCATAGGTCTTTGCGATGATCCTGGACTCGGCATCATCATTTCGGTGCTACTTGGAGTGGGCATCGTCATGTTTGTCGAGGGTGGTTGTCCAGGCTCATCTGGTTCCATCGTAGTTGGACGCACTGGGATCGTCGGTTCGGGCTGATCGGAATCAGTAGGTGCGGGATCTGTAGGCACCGGCTCCGGCATCTCAGTTATTTCCG
This sequence comes from Scaptomyza tumidula, assembly GCA_035044465.1. NCBI lineage: Eukaryota > Metazoa > Arthropoda > Insecta > Diptera > Drosophilidae > Scaptomyza > Scaptomyza tumidula. The sequence continues at coordinate 496,192 of JAWNNW010000790.1, read as the reverse complement.
GAGGCTCCTCCCCGTCTCCGGGCTGCTGTGCAAATTTCGGTGGCCGCTTGCCCGGCTTATAACGTAACGTATAGTGGAAGCCAACTCCTTCGATGGCCATGCCACCAATTCTTTGTGCTGTCCTCATGCCTCCACTGCTGCTGCTGCTGCTGATGCTGCCACCACGCCTACTTTTTCTCATGCCCATTGTAACAAAGTCTCGTCGATCGTTGCCAGCATCCACCGCTACCACGCCCACATAATAGAGCGTCAAAACGAGAGCGCTTATCAACGCATCGCGTTTCGACAACATTATTAACGGAACTTCACACAGCGACTGCCTGCAGATTGCCACCAAGCTCAAATCGCTGCTGCTGGGGCTTCATCTCTGCCAGTGCAGTGGCTCAGCTTCAGTCTACTGCTGCATGTTTTCTTTGGCTTTATTAGAGCATTAATTGTAGTCCCAGCCAACGATGTTGTCGGTTGTCATTTTTGTTGTCATCGCAAGTCGTCTTTTAGCTTTTCCCAGCTTGCTTGGTGCTGCTGGGCAACCTTCACTTTTCCACTATTTTCTGACTCGTTCCTTTTTTCTTCTTCATCAAACAACATAGTCACGCCATTGTGATCGCACATGTGCCCCTCATTAAGTACTTTCCCCGGTGCCCCCATGTGGATTGTGCAATTGTTGCTGTTGTTTGTTGTTGTTTCTTCTCGGCAGCAACAATTGAGAGCTGTAAGTGAATCTAAAAGCAATGTGGATGTTTTTGCAAATTACTTCAAAACAACATTTTAGACTTCTTAGTGTTGAATGAGGTCCGGACAAAAGAATAAAATCACATGAGAAGATGATTTGACAAAAAAAAACTTTGGATGAGCCACATTTCCGAAAGATAAAACTTAAATATTTAAGCAATTCCAGAGTGACGTGAGCCATATTTCCAAAAGATAAAACTTGCATTAAAAAATATATAGCTATCATTTGGTTTTATATATCTATATATAACACTGAATAAAGCCGCCGAAACGCGTAGGAGAAAAAGAAATTTGAATTAAAGTTTATTGATTAAGTTTATTCTTAGTTCATTTAAATTAAAATTTTCAATGAAACGTACAGGCCGGTGAAATCAAGCAATAACAATCACACATTTTTTTTTGTAAAATATTAATAGAAATGGCATTTCTATTCATATTGACAAACTTTATTGCGCGCCGATTTCGTTATTAAATGTAAAAGTTTGTTAACATTTTTGTTATTCTTAAATACATATATATATAATTGATAAAAACTGTACTATAATTTATATAACTATATATATAATTTTTAGAGATATTGTGTGATAAATTTAAATATTTTTTATCTGATGTCGTGTTTGTCATATTCTAAATTCATACAAATTAAGTGTTTGAATCATTGAACGACCATTTTATAGCTGAAATATATATAGTTCCTTTTAATACGAATTTAAATTGAAATCTTATATTCATTTTTAATTGTTATGTACGTAATACAAAAATAACACGAATTTTATGCATGCAACACTAGTAAATATGCATCCAACTATTATGGTATCGAGTCTAGACCGTAGAGCTTACTAATTGAGTAGATTGTATTAACTTTTGATTGGAGATGAGGTTTTTTTTTTTGTTACATCTATTGTATGGAAATGTATTTGATAGACTTTGCTCTTAGCAGTTTTGTGCTTATGATATGATTGATCACGAAATGAAAAACTATCGGCGCATAATAATAATATCTAAACTTAACGCCCGCGTTGTCGCCATAAAATATTCGTCATGTTATAATTGCGTTTTTAGCTATGTTTGTCAAGTGCGCAATTATTTATTTACATTATATGCCAAGCTGTTTAGATGACTCCAGTAATAAACGACAGCAGCTGCAAGTTGTTGTTGTTGTCAGTAGTAAGGCATAATAATACCAATTGCTGTTGGCAGTTGTTGCAGGTTTTGTGCCAACAGTAAACAATTTTAGCCTTGTTGTGCATGATGAATGAACGCGCTTCTCTCACAAGCTGCTTATATCTCGAATGATGATAATGATGATTAAATTGATTATAATGATGCACTTGCAATCGCTCATGTGCATAAAAAGCTGCTAAATGTGTACGATTTTCGTTTTGGTTTCAGTATTTCTTTTCTGGTTTTGCACAGTTTGTGCTCAAGTGCTCTTCGATTGGTTTCGCAATTTAAACGATTTCGATTTCAAGCCTCATTATCGCAATCATAAACTGCTTAAAGCAATCATAAAGCTTAAAACGCTAGACATTGCACCGATTTGCATATTCAACTCCCGGCAACACTCTCATTAGACACTATTAATTATGAAAGTTTTAATTGATTTGAAATTGCTGCGGCTTCAAATCGAAACCTTTGCATCAATGCTGCAGTCGCAATCGATTCGGTTACAGACTCGTCGTTAGTATTAAATTTATTTGAAAGTAATTGTGTTTAACACAACACTGACATCGATGAGGTGGCTGGTATTTGAATTGACGATCGCTTTATGACTCTGAGTTATTCAAGTGCTGAGGAGCACTCAAATAAGTTTGTGATTACCAGTTGAAACCAGGAAAACGGGTTAGCATTTAATACGTATTTTTATTGGGATATATCTCTGTTTTAGAAAGTTTTCTCGTTAAAACATATCAGTGTAAAATATTATCAATTGACGGATAAATTGTTATTTCAATAAGGTGCTTTGTAAAAAAGTGTAGTTATAAAATGCTTACTTAATATAACTCCTGTGACTTTTATACACTGAACCCATTCAAATTGGGTAAAAAGGATATAATGGTTTTGTGCAAAATTATGAAACAGGCAGAAGGAAGCATCTCCAAACCCATAAAGTATGTACGTGTATATTCTTGATCAGCATTAACAGCCGAGCTGAAATGGCCACGTCCGTCTGTCCGTAAGTATGCACGTGTCGATCTCAGAGACAATAAGAGCTAGAGACTCGAGTGCTGGAACATAAGCTTCCCTAATCTCTACGCAGTACAATTTTGTTTTCGATTTTCGATAACTCTTCCCGTTTCCGATATACACATGGGATCGATAACAAGACAATTTTGAATTTGGAAAACGTTGAGATGGAAAAAACGTTTGAAACATTTAGCAAAATAATGACAGTCTATGAAATTTTTATTAAAATCGGTTGAGAAACGCCATATAGAACATTAAAGTGAAGTTATGAAGTTGAGTATGCAGTATAGGGTTCAGCGTATCGTCTAGAAGAGATTTCGCGACCAGAGCCTTCTGACTTGTTTGTATTAAATTAATAACATCTTCAAATATTGAATTGTATTTAAAAGTTTATAATTTAAAAATCTTATAATTTTTTTTTATTTTGAAAACGTTATTTTGGATTTCCCGTGCACATTAAGTCATTGATTTGTATCCTGCACCGCGATTCTTATAGTTTCACACACGTTAATAGCAATATTTGCACAACACTTCAAGATTTGAATTTAACTGCAGCTCCGTCTGTGTCGATCAACTCTTGTCTCCGTAAAGCTTGAGAGCAACAGCTGCTGCCTTGAAATCTGCTCCATGTAAGCGAAGCTAGGAGCCACGTACAGACAATTCCCATCCATTAATTGAATCAAATCGAACGTTACGCATGCGTCACGCCAAATGACAAAGGGAGCCGCCATTACCCGTACATATGTGAAAAGCTGGGAGAGGCTCTCACGTTGACTACGTTCCTTTGATTTGAGCAGGCCAGGCTCACACCAGACATGGTCAGGGTATCCACTTCAGACAGCGAATTGTATGGACATTATTGTTATTGCTATTATGTTATTTATTTGTATGGACCATGTAGAAAACGCAGTTGGAGCGCACGAAGTCACCAAATGCACTTAACAAAAAAATTATGAAAATTGCATTTTACATAAAAAAAAGTAATTTAAACAAACTTCATGTTTCAAAACATAAGACCTTTTCTAGCACATTCTAATTGAAATGTTGATGTAAGAATTCTTTTATAATATTTTGATTGATTATTAAAATACTTATAATTTTTTATTTGACAAATGATTTTGCTTAAAAATTTCTTTAATTTTTCTATTAAATTAAAAATAAATATAAATTGATTCCAAAATCAATTTCATTTATATTTATAAATTCATAAACTATTTCCAGGCAACCAAAATGCGAACATAATTTAAGTGTAGTAGTGGGAGGTGGATGTGCTGTACCTGGAAACTGGAAGTGATCAGTAAACGAAAGCTGGTTGTTGGGTGCTGGGTGCTGGGCACTTCGCAACTAGGCAAATCAAACCGTGGCAAAGCCCACTTAATTGACATTTAGTGGACACTCGAGTGCGAATGCAAATGGAAATGCTGTAGGATGATGACTGGCCGCAGTCACAAAAGCGAGTGCCAAAGAGTGAAGCTGCCGCGTTAAACGGCAGACGATGCACATCAGTGCTATAAGAAGTTTTCCTCTTGGACTGCTTTGCTGTCCATTTGTTGAATGGGCTTGCTGGCATTCTAATGCGACTTTAGCCACAGCAAAATCGCCAATGATGACGTTGATAATGAGCATGTTGCCTCCTCGTTGCTGCTGCTGCTACTGCTTCTGTTGTTGTTTGTGCTGTTCTTCTTGATGTTGTAGTTGTTTTTGTTCTAGCCATGATTTTTGAAGATGCGGCAGCCACAGCAGAAGAAGCAGCCACAGCAGCATCAGACATCATTACAATATAATTGATGGGTTATAAGCCGGGTAACGGTAAATCGCAAAAGTTTTTCTTTTGCATTTCGGCGTTTTGGCCAACTTGCAGCATAGTTCTCTGTTGCCTGTTTTGTGTGTGTTTGGAAATTATTATTGTTCCGTTTGACAGCTCACAAGTTGTGCGTATCCATAAGCATTGTAAATGGGACATAATACCAACAAATCGATTGGGAAATTTTGCGCACTTGAAATAGAAAACTACTTTGCATATGCGGCATGTGGTTTTAGGTAGTGCCATTTAGTGGGAACTGCCAATGGCTTAAAACCGTGCAAACAATATAACTCTTAAACTTTATTTGCTGTGCTGAAAGTTTTAATGTCAAAGTCTTGAAATATTCAGAGTTCGACCTGCATGCCTTCTGGGCCAAAACGGCACCAATCTCATCCAGCCTCTAAAAAAAAAAAAACGGTTCGTTTCAATGTCATTTTTGTTGAAACAAAGGCTGAGTGAAGCCGACACTGAAAGTGTATCGGTTCATATCGAACTAATTTAACACAAAACAAAAAAAAAACTTCGAAAAGTGCAAAACAACTTTTGCGGTTACGGTTGTATTTTTTGTTGCACCCATGTGGTCTTAGTTATAATAACGTCTCAACCGCAGCTGTGTCGGTTTTTTTATACCCTGATCCCATTAAAAATGGGAAAAAAGGGTATAATGAATTTGTGCAAAAGTATGTAACAGGCAGAAGGAAGCATCTCCGACCCTATAAAGTATATATATTCTTGATCAGCATCAACAGTCGAGTCGATATAGCCATGTCCGTCTGTCCGTCCGTCTGTCCGTCTGTCTGTCCGTCCGTATGTATGAGTCAACCGATCTCAGAGACTATAAGAGCTAGAGACTTCAGATTTGGAACTTAAGCTCGCCTAATCCCTAGGCAGTACAAGTTTGTTTCCGATTTTCGATAACTCTTCCCGTTTCCGATATACACATGGGATCGATAACAACAAAATCTTGAATTTGGAAAACTTTGAGATGCAATTTGAATTATAAAACAAAATAATGACAATCTGTGAAATTTTTATCGAAATCGGATAATAAACACCGGAGATATGGGACATTGAAGTTTTGTATGCACTATGCAGTATGCGCGTACACACACACACATATATACTTGCAAGCACTGACTGTACGCGTAAAGTATAGGGATCAGGGTATCGTCTAGTCGGGATTTCTCGACTAGAGCCTTCTTACTTGTTTTTTCTTTGACTTGCACCCAAAGTTGCACGCAGCACGAAAACGATGCGACCGAAGATGAAGCTTGCCATAAATGGTGCGTTGATTAAATGTTTCAATATAATAATGAAATGGGTAAAAGTAGAGGAAAATATTTGTGGATTGATACGCTACAAAGCAGTGCTAAATATCTAATAATTCTACTTCTTGTAAGTAATAATATTTATTTAAGTAGTATATATATATATATATAAAATATGGCGATATGTTATTTATTACCATTATATCATGTTTAGTTGGTAGACTTAGTATCTAAGCTACGACAGTTACTTTTTCGTAGATAAAGAGTTTTTATAAATAATAATGGGAAACTTTAAAAATTTAATAAATCAATTGTCATGTTGAAGAATTTTAAATAGCAAAACAAAATATTTATGTTAAATTTTGCGAAAGCTATCACATGCACAGAAACATATATTTTTTATCGCTGGAACATAAATAAAACAAGAAGTTCACATTATATACGGAAAGTAGCGCTCAGAAAAGTGCGTCTCTGCCTATTAATACATAAGTCTTGGCAAATTCTGTGCCAATGCAAAAAATTAACCTCAAAAGGATGCGAGGCGGAAGTTGGGACAGCATTAGGCTTCATTGTTGCTGTTTGCCTTTGGCTTTTTTTGGCAACATGTTGCGGCAACACTTGTTTTGCTAGCCAATGGAAAGACAACAACTCTTTTGTTTTCTGTGCTCGACTCCTGTGCGTGGCATGCGGTGTGTTTTTTATTTTTTTGGTTTTTTTTTTGTATTGCCCATAGCGTTCCTCACACAGCAGCAGCAGCAGCTCATTGATCAAGATCCATAATGAGCGATAACTGCATTTAAGTTTTTTGTGTTTCTTGTGCTTTGCTTTTTTTTGGTCCAGAGATTAAGCGCGCTTTTTCTCTATGCTTTAGTTACGTATGTATCTTTCGGATGCAGAGCAAACATCCGCGTATCGTATGTGGTGTGCTGTGCTGTGTGCTGCATGTAGCGACATTTTTTGTTGTTTGTCTGTCTGTCTGTGGCGCTGCAAAATTAAACTGTTAACTTGCCATGTTTAGCTGCCATTGTTTGGCCTGTCCAGACATTGTTTTGGCTCAGGCCTTAGCTCGTGGGTTACAGATGTACATATGTCTTGTATCTGCGAGTACGAGTATGTGTATCTACATATCTGTATCTGGTATCTGCATCGCTATCTAATCGCTTTCTAATGGCCTCAGCTCGCATGGCGATCTATGTTACCTGTCAGCGGCGCTTGTTTGCTTAATATATTTCTGGCTACCATTTTTAATTTATTTTATTTTTTGTTTTTTTTGTGCCGCCAACCCATTTTAAACGTTATAATAAATAAGAAAAACTTTTTGCTGCTGTTTATCCCCTCTGTTGGTTGGTCTTTAAACGTAAATACATGGAAAATTGCATGTTGATCGTTCGATCGGTGGCCTAAGCAACCTTCAAAATTAAGTTGTCTCGTTTATTTATTTATTTTTAATTACTTGCAACTACGAAAGCAATTGTGCTGTGTGTTTTTTGAACTAGCTGTAATTAATTACCAATCAAAGTGTGATGAACTTTAAGACTTTATTGATAGTATTTACCTGCCCACATTTAAGATTTAAGCAGACAAATAGTGCATAAATCAAGTGCTTGCCGATGACTTGAATAATCGTGAGAAGTTTGTTAGTTTGCTAACCGAAAAACAAAGTAAAAAACTAAGTAAAAACAAGTAAGAAGGCTCTAGTCGAGAAATCCCGACTAGACTAGACTATACCATGAACCCTATACTTCACGCGTACAGTCAATGCTTGCAAGTATGTGTGTGTGTATGTATGTACGCGCATACTGCATACTGCATACTCAACTTCAATGTTCCATATCTGCGGTGTTTCTTAACCCATTTCAATAAAAATTGCACAGATTGCAAATTATTCAAATGCCGTTTCAAAGTTTTCCAAATTCAATATGTTGTTGTAATCGATCCCATGTATACATCGGAAACGGGAAGGGTTATCGAAAATCGAAAACAAACTTTTACTGCCTAGGGATCAAATCTGGAGTCTCTAACTTTTATAGTCTCTGAGGTCGACACGTTCATGCATACAGACAGACAGACGGACGGACAGACGTAAATGGCTATATCGACTCGGCTGTTATGCTGATCAAGAATATGTATACTTTATGGGTTCGGAGATGCTTCCTTCTACCTTTTACATACCTTTGTATAAAACCTTTTTACCCATTTTTAATGGGTTCAGGGTATAATTAAGTGGCAATACGTTTTGCCTAAGTGAATGTTTTCCGTCAGGTTGCTTGGAAGAAATTATGCAAAATGGTTATATTTAATATGTTAGAGTCATACATCACACATTTAGCAGCTTTCTACAACTGCATAATAAATTGAATACATCAGAAACTATAAATAATTGCCAACAACTGCAAACAAGCTACAAGTTTAGCCAGAAAATGAAGAAATTTTGTTAAAACTGCGATTCGTTTGCATGTGCGTTTGTGAGTGCCTCGCGAAAGCTAATGGCCCCAACAGACAACAGCAACAACAACAAATTACATGTTAGCCAAATGTGCGAGACAAGTGCAGGTAACACCATCAATATCACCAGGACAATCTGGTGGACGGCACCCTGTATACAAGCCTATACCAAGCGTAAAAAAAATAAAATATTAAAAGTTAACTCAAAAATGATGGCAAGATTAATCTGACAACCATTTGGGGAAAAGAAAATAAGCTGCTTATTATTCAATGTTAACAATTTCAGTTGAGAACAAGTAAGAAGGCTCTAGTCGAGAAATCCCGACTATACGATACCCTGAACCCCATACTCAACGTATACAGTCAGTGCTTGCACGTCTGTGTATGTGTGTGTGTGTTTACGCGCATACTGCACACTCAACTTTAATGTTCCATATCTCCGGTGTTTTTTTAGCCGATTTCAATAAAAATTGCACAGACTGTAATTATTTTGTCTCATGTTTCAAATTCTGTCTCGAAGTTTTCCAAATTCAAGATTTTGTTGTTATCGATCCCATACAACGGGAAGAGTTATCGAAAATCGAAAACAAACTTGTACTGCCTAGGGATTAGGCGAACCTAAGTTCCAAGTCTCTAGTTCTACTAGTCTCTGAGATCAACTCGGTCATGCATACAGACGGACGGACGGACAGATGTACATGGCTAGATCGACTCGGCTATTATGCTAATCAAGAATATATATACTTTATGGGTTCGGAGATGCTTCCTTCTGCCTGTTACATACTTTTGTACAAAACCATTATACCCTTTTTACCCATTAAGGGTAAAATAAACTTAATAGAAGCCGTAAAATCCCAGAATCTTTTGTGTTTATGATAAGTTTATGATCATTAAAAAAATGTTTATATTAAATTTTTTTTTTTCATTACTTACATATATTTATATGTACGTACAATACAGCAAGTTTTAAAAGATTTAAATGCAAAGATCAAAAACGTATAATTAAAATAAACAAGGAAATACATCTCACTAAAAATTATATAATTGAGAATTTTTTGTTAGTAAATGAAATAAAATAAATTTAAAAAAGCTAAATTAACTTCAAACAAATTTCAATAGCATTAAAAACTATATTAGTGTACCAAATACTCTGCAAAGCTGTTGTACGAGTGACACAACGCAGGTGTATGCCACAAGCCAAAAGATGACCGCGACCGCAATGGCAACGCACGAGAGTACTTACGACAGAGATGGTGATATTGTTAGAGGTAAAGGCCAGACCAGGCAATCGGCCAAACTGTCAGACATGGTGCGTTGTGTGCCAAAAGAGCAACCGCAGGCAACAGGCAGTTGGCAACTGGGCAACTTGGCAAGCAGCGACAGAACAGACATTGGACAAACGACAAGCGGACAAGTAGACAAACAGACAGCCGACAAGCAACAGGCGCAAGTCAAGTGAATGGCCAATGACCACCAAATTGGCAGTAAAGCATGCAAAAATAACTTCAAATGGTCAAAAGGTTAACAAAATCAAGCAGTGTGTGTGCGCAAAAGAACACGATGATAAACACGACAAGGGGGTTGTGAGATGACTGGGAGAGGAAGGTTTTTCGAGACGTTGACTGTTGCAGCTGTTGTAGCCCGTCAGTTGGCAGCATGCATGTGCGCAACATGTTGCCAGCATTCCGTCAGTGGCGTCGACTGTTGCTGCTGCTGCTGCTGTCGACGCCAGCAACATAATCCCCAAGCAAATGCATTTTTGCACACAAACCTTAAAAAAAAAATGATTAATGAGTTGCCTCATTACTTAACGAAAATCAATGTCGCGCATATTCTCTGGGCCAGGTAAGAAGAATTTCACTTGGCCATGTTGTCGTTATTGGCCTTGTTGATGTTGCTGCCGTCAGACGTCAGCGAGCTGCTATCGCATAATAAATCGATCATAAATTGTTGCAAGCAGACTCAAAGATCATAAAATAACAAGTAAGGCTCTAGTCAAGAAATCCCGACTAGACGATACCCTGATCCCTATACTTTACGCGTACAGTCAGTGCTTGCAAGTATGTGTGTGTGTGTCTACGCGCATACTGCATACACAACTTCAATGTCCCATATCTCCGCTTAACCGATTTTAATAAAAATTTTACAGATTTTATTTTTTTTTGTTTTATAATTCAAATGGCAACTCAAAGTTTTCCAAATTCAAGATTTTGTTGTTATCGGTTCCATGTGTATATCGGTAACGGGAAGAGTTATCGAAAATAAAAAATAACAAACCTGTACTGCCTAGGGATTAGGCGACCTTAAGTGCGAAATCTGGAGTCTCTAGCTCTTATAGTCTCTGAGATCGACGCGGTCATACATACGGACAGACAGACGGACATGGCTATATCAACTCGACTGTTGATGCTGATCAAGAATATATATACTTTATAGGGTCGGAGATGCTTCCTTATGCCTGTTACATACTTTTGCACAAAACCATTATACCCTTTTTCCCATTTTTAATGGGATCAGGGTATAAAAATAAGCAAAAATAAACCGTCAGTTCTGATTCTGATCAACAGCAACAATCTGCTCCTGTCGCACACGACGCTCTGGATATCGGACGCGACGACAAAGATTCTTCATTCAGTCTTGCTCACATATGTTGCCAGGCAGCCAGAAGCAACCTTGGCACAACTCTGGTTTTGACTCGGGCTCTATATCTAAATCGAAGTGATCTCTTGTGCACTTGCAAACGCGCTTCGTGCTTGTGGCTTTTTTAATTGCGGTCGCGCGCCTTCCACTAGCTCCCCACTTTGAGGTCTGTCAGGGGATTTGACTCTGGATCTGGCTCTGGCTCTGGATGCCGTTGTTGTTTGGTTGACTGATTTTATTTATTAAACTATTGACATTCTGTGCTTACTGTGACGCTGGCGCTCAGTTTTTTTTGATTACATCACCCGATATTGATATCAACAGCTTCTGAAGGCTAAAATTTATTGCGGCTTGTAGAAATTTATTAACTTGACTTATTGTCATCGGTTTTGCATTTAGGCATTAGCACCATATAAAAACAGAAAACTTGGGGAATAAGATTAAATGTTGTTTTTACTTCTGACCCGTAAATGTACAATCTGAAAAAAAACACGTCGTTCTTAAATGAAGCCCATCGCTTTCGTAAATCTTGAATTAACAAGTAAGAAGGCTCTAGTCGAGAAATCCCGACTAGACGATACCCTGATCCCTATACTTTACGCGTACAGTCAGTGCTTGCAAGTATGTGTGTGTGTGTGTACGCGCATACTGCATACTGCATACACAACCTTAATGTCCCATATCTCCGGTGTTTCTTAACCGATTTTAATAAAAATTTGACAGATTTTCATTATTTTCTTTTATAATTCAAATGGCATCTCAAAGTTTTGCAAATTCAAGATTTTGTTGTTATCGATCCCATGTGTATATCGGAAACGGGAAAAGTTATCGAAAATCGAAAACAAACTTGTACTACCTAGGGATAAGGCGAAATTATGTTCCAAATCTGGAGTCTCTAGCTCTTATAGTCTCTGAGATCGGTTGGCTCATACATACGGACGGACAGACGGACGGACGGACATGGCTTTATCGACTCGACTGTTGATGCTGATCAAGAATATACATACTTTATGGGGTCGGAGATGCTTCCTTCTGTCTGTTACATACTTTTGCACAAATTCATTATACCCCTTTGTCCCATTTTTAATGGGATCAGGGTATAAAAAGCTGTTAATGAATGATGTTTATGATTTGAAAGCGCAAGGGCTAAGGCATCCATCCGATTAGTAAACGAGAGGTCTCAGGTTCTATTCCCGGCAAAGTTAATGGTATTCGATATGATTTAACAAATTCGTTTCATTATTTTTCTTACATTTCTAGAAAAGCCGCGTAAGTATGAGAATGTTTGACAGCATCTCATCTCACCATCATTTCAAAACAGCGATATTCCGCCCCCGTGCCGTCGCAAAGCATACATTTTTATACCCTGATCCCATTAAAAATGGGAAAAAAGGGTATAATGGTTTTGTGCAAAAGTATGTAACAGGCAGAAGGAAGCATCTCCGACCCCATAAAGTATATATATTCTTGATCAGCATCAATAATCGAGTCGATATAGCCATGTCCGTCTGTCCGTCCGTCCGTCCGTCTGTCCGTCTAACTGTCTGTCCGTATGAACGCGTCGATCTCAGAGACTATAAGAGCTAGAGACTCCAGATTTGGAACTTAAGCTCGCCTAATCCCTAGGCAGTACAAGTTTGTTTCCGATTCCGATTTTCGATAACTCTTCCCGTTTCCGATATACACATGGGATCGATAACAACAAAATCTTGAATTTGGAAAACTTTGAGATGCAATTTGAATTATAAAACAAAATAATGATAATCTGTGAAAATTTTATTGAAATCGGATAATAAACACCGGAGATATGGGACATTGAAGATTTGTATGCACTATGCAGTATGCGCGTACACACACACACACATATACTTGCAAGCACTGACTGTACGCGTAAAGTATAGGGATCAGGGTATCGTCTAGTCGGGATTTCTCGACTAGAGCCTTCTTACTTGTTATACCCTGATCCCATTAAAAATGGGAAAAAGGAAATTATGATAATATATGATTGAAATCGGTTGACAAACAACGGTTGACACACCCACGCATACTTGCACTGACTGTACGCGTTAAATATTGGGTTCAGGATGTCTTGATTACAATATATACGTGTAGCACACACCGTTAATAGAAGCCAATATTTTTGACCTCCCTGCCTTGAATTCATAACTGGTTCTAGCTTAGAGTGGTATGGGGCTTTGCTAAGTTTTTTTAAGACCTGTTTAATTTTTTTTTTTTAAATTAAGTTTTTACAACTAAATATTTTAACTTACTGCGAACGAGTGAAATAATTAGGCAAGTGATTATATATATGATAACACACACCAACACACACATACACACACATGATGACCTCAGAGGAGCCAAAAGAGAGCTGAAACGCAGCATTAAGAGAAGCAAGGCCAGCTGCTTTCGGGCAATCTGCTAGGAGGCTGATGTGAACCCATGGGGAACCGCATACAAGGTGGTCATGAAACGATGCGGAGCCAGGAGACCGTTCGGGTGACTTGTCCTACGGCTTTAGCCAACATAGTGGCGACGCTGTTCCCGCAACACCCGCGGCACAAGAAATAAGCCCAATGCAGCGAACGGTGCTCTTGGATGCAACTAAAAGACTGGGTGATAAAAAGGCCCCAGAACCAGACGGTATCCCCAATAAGGCGTTGAAGCTGGAGGTCCGCTCGAGGCCAGAAATATTTGCGGCCACATACGCAAAATGCCTACAGGACGGAGTTTTCCCTAGAATATGGAAACGGCAGCGGCTAATCCTCCTGCCAAAAGGGGGTTAGCCGACAGACGACCCGTCTGGATATGGGCCTATCTTTCCTCCTAGATTCAGCGGGAAAGGTCCTGGAAAAGCTGATATATAACAGACTTCTGGCCATCATTGATGGAAAAAACGCGCTCTCAGCCAATCCAGGCGGTAGTAGACATTGCAGCCAAGGCAATTGAGCGAACGCGATAGAGGTGGGGCGACAAGGAGTATTGCGCCGTAGTTACCCTCGATATTCGCAACTCAGCGAACTGGTCGCGCATCAGGACAGCCCTGGGTAGAATTGGAGTACCGTCGTACATAGCTAGTATCATATCCAACTACCTGTCGGACCGGGTGTTGGAATATGATAAGGAGGACGGACCAAGAAGCTACGAGGTCACAGCACGAGAGCCACATGGATCCGTTCTTGGCCCTCTGCTGTGGAACCTAATGTACGATGAGGTACTTAGGCTCGAACTACCACAGGGCTGTACCCTCATTGGCTTCGCAGACGACCTGGCACTAGTAGTAGTAGCCAAAGAGAGCAAGGAGGTAGAGGCCGCAGCGAACGCAGCAATAAGAATCGTGGCAGACTGGATGAAGGATGCGAGCTTGGAACTTGCAGGCCATAAGACGGAGGCCGTACTCATTACAAGCCGCAAAGTAATAGAGTACATCCAGGTGCAAGTCAACAACGATGTTGTGAAATCCAAGGAGTCTATAAAATACCTGGGAGTCAGGTGGGACAATAGACTCAGCTTCCGGACGCATGTAGAGTACGTCAGCCTGAGAGCAGCTAGAATGCAAGGTGCCCTCTCGCGCATGCTGCCCAATGTTGGGGGTCCTAAGCCAGCGAGGCGGCAATTGCTGGCGAGAGTGGTAGCCTCCGTAATGCTGTACGCGGCACCCATATGGGCAACGGCTGTGTCCAACAAAAAAGGACTAAAATAAAAGCTCTCGGCACCTTACAGGTTGAGCGCCCTCCGAGTGATCTCCGGCTTCCGCACGGTCTCGGAAGATGCAGCACTGGTCCTGGCAGGAATGGTGCCAGTTGACCTGCTAGCGCTCGAGATGAAGGAGATCCGAGATGAAGGAGATCAGGCACGAGGACACCCCGCAGTGCCCGACATGCCCGGACGCCATTGAGGATCCGGAACATATGCTCTACCATTGTTCGAGATATAGAGGAGTGTCTGGCTCAGTGCCCCCACCGGAGAGCTTGGTAGAGCACATGACGGAGTCTCCGTCACACTGGAGAGATGTCCGCCAGCTCATCATAAGCATACAGAGGGATCTGAGATTATGCGAAACTGAGCGGCGAGTGACGGAGAGTGCTAAGTTAGGCAACCCACCCCGGTGAAGTAATACTTTGCGGTGATACCGCCGGGCGTGGGGGTGTGTGTGGGGGGGTGAGTTTAGTACGTATGCATTGACGTTGACTTTGAATCGTGCATGCAGGTGACCCGGACCCCTTGTATCTCCAGGAGATTCTCACCTCCGTGGCGAATCAAAAAAAAAAAAAAAAAAAAACCCACACACACACACACTCACACACAAACACAGAGACAACAAGGCTTATTAAACAGGCTTTAGTCGAGAAATCCCGACTAGCAGATACCCTGAATACTATACTTTACGCGTACAGTCAGTTCATACAAGTATGTGTGTGTGTAATATGTACACTTTATACCCATTTTTAATGGGTTCAGGGTATAAAAACTAATAAACAGACCATTGTAAATGGTAATGATTTTATAGAACTGATTTCTTTCTGAGTGTATGTATGAACAAACATTTATATGTTTAAATCGATTTAAAGAAATATTAATGCTGTTAAGATTTTACAACTGAATAAATTGAAATGATAACCAGCTCTTCGTCAGAGCATAAGTTTTATGAAACTTACAAAAAATAGGTATATAGGAAAAGTAAGTACATAATTCTACTGTTTGAAATGAATAACAACTATTGAAACTTTAATATTATTTTGGTGTCGCCAAGGACCGTTATTTGGTTGATCGTTATTTATCAGAGGCAGTAAATAATTGATATCTTAGATTCATATTGATATACCAGCTCTTTAGTCTATATTATTCAATATTTTTAAGACATTCAAGTGAAAGTGTGAAATAATGAAAACGAACATTATCAATGCGCCTCAAGCAGACAAACACAGATAATAGTTATCGTGATAAATAAAATATTTATTTAAAATGTGAGCTATATTTTCTTGTTGTAGTTGTTGTTGTTGTTGTTGCTGCTGAGGTACCAATAAACCAAAGCGATTGAACTCTTTATCGCTAGGGAGTTTATTATGTAAACAGAGACGGATTTGGAGTATGCCAAATTGAACTATCGTTAGTTGAGATATAACGTTTATGATTTTATGACCTTTATCAAAGTCAGCCTGATTGAAGTTTACTTTTCCCACATGTAGAAAATGCGCACAGAGAAAACGAGAACTTTATTGTATATATATGTATACATATATATATCTATAACAATTGGACAAAACGAACCCAACGAAAAATATTAAAGTCAACAGCATTAAATAGTTGTGTTTAGAAGTTGTTTTTGCTGTTGTTTATGTTGTTGTTGTTGTGGTTATTGCTCGTGTCGGCGGCACAAACAAGTTGCAAATGCGCAACAAGACCCGCAACAAGAGAAAGAGAGATGAAGAGGAAAAGAGTTGAAGATGGAAAGGTTTCTCCGTGCAACCGCAGCCAAGTGCCAGCAGCAGTTTGATTGTTATTGCCAATGAATGAATGCACTTGCTGCCTTTTGTCTGTTAGGATTGTCTGCCAAATGAGGCAGCAACCAACTCCAGCTTTAGCTTGCAACTTCATCTCCACACACACACACACCAGCGCCAGGGGGCATGCAACATATTTTGCGGTATGTTGCTGCTTTTGCTACTGCTGCTGCTGCTGCTGCTGTAGCTTCTGCCGCTATTGTTTTCAGTTGTGCTTCTGCTGCGTTTTTGGAATTGCGTAAGCCCAGGGGGTGTTGATATTATTGTTGTTTTCCTGGTTGCTGCTCCTGTTCGCAGTGGCTGCTCATGGCTGCTTGTTATGGGGCATTTTGGTATTTACAAAATGTGTTGGCAATTAATTTGCCGTCATGCCACAAGCAACATTTCCGTTTAGCATCACATTGCGCACTCCTCAAACTTTATGCAATACTACATGTCCTCCGTTAGGTCCTGGTTCAAATGCAACTTCAAGCCATTGTCACTGACATTTTCACACTATCTTTGGAGTGGGTCAGAAAAACTCGTTAGCTGAATACCAGATGCTCCCTTACAAGGGATATTCTTTTCATTATTTATTCATTTTTTTTTTTTTGGTTGATGCTGACTGATGATTTATTGATATAATCCCGCTTGGCTTTCGACGAGAAGTGGAGTTTGATTCGAACATTGAACATAATATGCAATTTAAATCTTGAAAGTTTGACAATTTAATATTTTGTTTCCAAGTGAGCATAGATTGATTTCATGGTGCTTAAATTAATACATCTTAGAGAAGTTAGTATTTTACACTTCCACAAGTGCTACTTAAGGAGCAAAAATATATATTTTGGATTGAGAAAGAAACGGAATTTATTACAGGCATTTTCGACTCGATAAACATAAATAGATTTTTTTTCGACAAGAGCAACTCTTAAGCTTAAAAAAATCAATAAAATGCATACAGCCATTCTTAACAATGGCAATCCAGCTAAATTTTAACACCCTTTTCTAAACAAGCAAAAAAGCAATTATTAACCGCTGTTGGTCCATTGTTCTGTGTTCTGGTGCTGGAATACAACAAACATGCATACAATACTTGTACTACAATCGTAACAACAACTGATACGAAAGCAGTGTCGACAGCAGGAACTGCCGGTTCTTAAATTGAATCTGACAGAGGCAGCACGAAACGAAACTATATCCCTTTGTTGGTGGCCATTGGTCAAGCGCAAGGCAACATCAACGGCAAGGGAACAATTGGAACAATGGCCTAACAGTATTTAAAGGGATGTTGTATGCAACATATTAAATGACTTGATATTGGTGCCTATTGGTATTGGGTATTGATATTGACCAATTTCGTTTGCTGCAAAAAAAAATTCCAACCGTATCAATTGAAACTCGTTTTGCAGTGGTTGTTAACACATGTTGGTGGGTGTTGGAAAATCTGCAGCCAGACATATAAATTTCGAAATGGCAGCAGCACTTCAATGTTGTAAGTTAAATGGATATTTTAGTAGGCTTTGGAATTGAACTCAAAGCTGAGGCAGTTTCTGTAGTCAATTTGATTAGTCTGTTTAGTCAGACTTATTTTTATTTCGTAAAAGTCAACGAGCTGAATATAAATAAGAAAATTTTAATAAAATTCAAGTGGCTGCACAATGTCAAATCTTCAAGATGTACCGCTTAACGAACCAAAAACTGATAACAATACAATAACAACTGATAACGAAACAAGTGGTCCAAAGAGCAATTCGCTGAAACGCTTCTTTAAACTTGGCAAGAAGGCCCACCCAACACAACAAAATATTGTCGAGGAAGAAAAAGCGGAACGTGTGGAAGATGAAATTATCAGTAAAGATACAGTTAAGCCGGGCACCATTAATCGTCTATTAACACGATTGAAGAGCACTTCGAAAACAGGTGAGCAAATTGTTTGTCATCAAATTAAAAGCACGTTAGAGCGATATATTTTTGATTCATTTATTCATTAACAATTTCAAAGAAAAATCCTAATAATATCTTCAACTGCCGAAATTTAATTGATTTTAAAGATGCGGCAAGATGTTAAATGTATGTAACAAGCAAAAGAAAGCATCTTTGATCACATAATATTA
Organism: Scaptomyza tumidula; assembly: GCA_035044465.1. Classification (NCBI taxonomy): domain Eukaryota; kingdom Metazoa; phylum Arthropoda; class Insecta; order Diptera; family Drosophilidae; genus Scaptomyza; species Scaptomyza tumidula. The sequence continues at coordinate 477,516 of JAWNNW010000790.1, read as the reverse complement.
ATTATCCTCTGTATATAATTAATGTTCTGGACTTTTCTAACAACTACCATATGCAATATACACCTTACAGGTCCCATCGAGCCCTCAACCAGCATCAGTCCGGCCGTAGAGGAGATTTCGAACCAGCCGGTACCAAATGCAAAGCCAACATTGAAGGCATCAATATCAACCTACTGGAAGCATCTTTTCCACCGCCAGAAGGCAGCCAATCGCCAAGCAGTTAACGATGAGCTACAGAGCCCGGAAACAACTGAGCCGGATCAACTAAAGAACCAGGCGAAGCAATCTGATCTTATTAAAATTGAAGCAGCGATTCCAGTAACACCAGTCACATCACGTGAGAGCATGAAAATGCCTGCGACAGAAAAGTCATTGGGAGAGGAGGTTCAAATGCTCGCCATTTCAGATGAGAATGTGGAGAAAAATGAAGCTTAGGCTTCAACCTATAAAATTAAATTTATTGTTATAAAGTTTGACAAAAGCCTGCCAGCTGACAGCCAAAAACACACACATACACACGCATACATACACATAAGATAAGTAAAACTAGTTCGTCTGCAGTTCAGCTTTAAATAAATTCCAAAATGTTGTATTTAGCAATGCAAAAGTAACCAAAATGGCAATGTTTATTAATATTAAGCACTTCCCTTTCACAGTTTGTAAACCGATTCCAACTTGTCTGACAGCTAGTTCACATAGTTCAGTTAAATGTGTTGTTAAAGTGTGTTTTGGTTTTGATTTCTCCCTTTTTTGGCGCAGGTTCAAAGGTGCCGCATAAGCCAGACAAAAGTATTTTGTCAACCCCTCAGTATTTGCACATTCATTGATTTCACTTTCCAAGAAGCCCTAAAATGAGACACCCTTTAAAATCAACTAAAAAATTTCATAGTCTGTATTTAATTGTTAAATATCATTGATTACCGGGGTAACGGAGATGTTAAAAAACATAATAACGAAAAAAATTGAATAAAAAGGTTTCTCCAAATGTATGTTTGTTATTTTTCACCAAAAAGTCCTTATGGAATTAAAAGGTTGACAATTTTTATCACAACTTTTTACACTCATGTTTTATTATTTGACTGTATAAATTACTGTTATTTTAAATAACCATTGACATTGTTTCTCTGGCATTGCATCTTTAAGGATTTTTAAAAAAAAAATCGATGTCTTTTTAGAATTTTTTTTCCGCGCCAAACACGATGAAGTTTACAAAATTTGCGTATCACTTGAGGTTTTTGTAACAATCGGAACAATCGGAACAATCGAAAAAAAAAAACATGTTGACCTGTGTTATTGGTATCTTCAAAATGCCATTCCCAATCACCTAAATTACCTTAACAATGTCAACAGTTATTTTAAAATAACATTTATCTAACAATAATAATATCAATAAAAGTACGTAAAACTTGTCAGACAGAATTTAAACAACCCTTTAATTCCCCAAAGACTTTATAACGATAAATTCGGTATCGAAAAAAAAAAGTCGTTTTCTGTTGCGTTGTGTAATCAATGCCAACATTCAGCGCTTAGTTACGGTATGCTTGCAACATTCTACACACAGACTTAAGTTGTCTCCAAAAAGGAAACTTGTTGAGTTTACTAAGAACAGATGGGAAATATTTACAAACATTGCGCAGCAACTGCGCAAACTCGAAACTGAAGCTGATAAGGAATGCAGTAAATATTTACATGCCAGCAGACAAAAACAATCACTTGTTGTACTCTTCGCTAACTGTTGAGTTTGAAAAGCGGAAAACTGCGCGGCTTCAGTGAAAATGCGAGGTAAACACTCAAAATGCGCATGTCCTAGTTTCAGCTGGTGTTGGTTTTTGACCGTTTTCGGGGTGGGTTAGAAGATATGTGTGTCAGAGCTCAATACACGAAAAGTTCCGGCTGTAAGATATATTAACCTTAAGTGAGAAAATGTGGTCAAACTAACAATTAAATTACCATAAAAATAACAGGTAAACTAACCAAGTGCACACAACTCAAAATTGAATAGAAAAGGTGATAAAGAGCACATTTTAACTCGAACAGCAGCAACAGAGCTGCTGCCTCGGCATCTGGCACATACGGAAAATTTTTGCACAGATACACACCAGACACACTCACGCACGCACACACACACACTTAGAGAACACAGAATGAAAGAACTCAGTTTAGTTAGAGAAATTTTTCTTTGTGGTCAAGGTGCGCAGTGAAAAACCCGTAAAAAATTGCAAATTTATTGAAAAAACTAACAAATTTCGAGGTAAGCTCATAAGAAACACAAACTCACAACTCCTAGTTTGGCCATGCAGATGAAATATATATTTTTTAATTATTTTCATCTTACTAGAGTATTTTTGCAGCTTTTGCTGTAAGCTGGCACAGATTACGTAATGGGCGACCCCAATATGAAAAATTAAAAATTACAGTAAATTGTACATTTTTCTTTATATTTATATATTTTATAGAATGCTAAGTCACTCGGCAGCAGTTTCGGCAATGCAAAGGACTTGTCTGATATAATGACTGGCAGCTTCAGGGTGCAACTCATCAACATGGGCACTCGCGCTGCCGCCTGTAAGTAGCCCCAAAAAGTCTCAAATGGCTGCAAGTTGTAACACAGTTTCGAAACACACAGAAGGAAGCATCTCCGATCCCATAGAGCGGCTGTCGGAGAACCGTCTATATTATTACCCCAAAATATTTATATTTTTTTTAACTACTTTTTATCTTTGTTTTTGTTTTTGTTGTTTTAAGGTTCTTCAACAATAAAAAGAAGAATCAGAACCTTAACAATACAAAAAGCTAGTTTTTCCAAGAATTCGTTTTAAATAAAATCATCGCATACGGCATAGGCCGTAAAAATACATACTTTTTACTTACAAAAGTTTCATTTTTAAACCAAAAAATTTTATTTTAATCCAATTTGGGGTAATTTACCCCGGTTTCCTGACCGCTGCCATAAAGTATATATATTCTTGCTCAGCATCAGCCGAGTTGATATAGCCATGTCCGTTTGTCCCTCTGTCCTTCCGTCTGTAGTTCGGTAAAAAAGTATGTAACAGACAGAAGAAAGCATCTCCGGCCCATAAAGGATATATACTCTTGCTCAGCATCGTCAGCCGAGTTGATATAGCCATGTCCGTTTGATTATCTGTCCGTCCGTCTGTTCGTATGAACGTTTCGATCTTAAAGACTACAAGAGCTTAGTTCTCCAAAACCTTAGGCGGAACAAGTTTGTTGCAAATTATTGATAACATTCTTCCGTTTCCGATATACCCATGTAATCGATACCAACAAAGACTGCGTATGCTGTTAAAAAAAAAACTATAAGCAAAATAATTATGAAACGTGTAAACGTGTTGATATAAATCGGCTGAAAAACGCGTACACACACACACATATATATTTAGATCAAAATCTTACGCGTTTCGTTATTATTTTGCATATAAATATATATATATATATATATAAATTAGAACTCGCTGTATGAATTATGTATAGGGTTCAGGGTATCTCCTAGTCGAGAAAGAGATCGACTAGAGCATTCTTACATTTTTTTAGTTTTTGCTTATCATTCTTTTTCGTTCACAGTTCAGGCAAAACTGAGGGCCCTTCATGAATACCATGTACGTCTATTGCACAATGTCTTACCTGCGCCCTCTGGCGTCGATATTGCTAACAATATCAAATACTTTTCTCAAACACTACTAAGTAAGTGGTAACTTTAAAGACCATTATTAATAAAATAAATTAATATATAAAATAAATTAAATAACTAACATATCATCTTTTAATATTTATCTTATTAATCTATACATAAATATTTTTAATTTTATTATACATGCTCATAGCTGTTCTTAAAGATGTGCGTACTTCTCCGCACGAGCTTATACGCGACCCCCTTGAAGATCCCACACGCATGTCTGCCTATCCAAATCTTGAATATGGTAATCTTTATAATGCCTTAACTATGCTCATTGATGTAGCACCTTGCATTCAGTATGGACAAATTGGTAAGGATTATAGTTAAAAAAAAATAATTAAAAAAAAATTTTTGTTACTATCTTAAGCTTTTATTTATTTACAGTTTTCGGAAAAGCTTTGCTGCAGTGTCTCAGTTGCATATTACCCTTTCTCGATAAGGATCTTATTGATAACTTACCCTATCTCGTAAGCTCTTCTATATCTGTCCTACCGCCAGCCCTGCATCAAGATATTGTCAATGCACTGTGCTACTATATCTTGCCATTTACTATAAGTATGTCACAGTACTGCTTGTATTAAGTTTTATGACTAATATGAAGTGAATTTAATTATTCTAGCACGTCGCAGTTCTGATGAGCAAGAGTGTCAAGCCTGTCAATCTGTCTCCTCTGTCATTTTAATGGTACTGCAGTACTCCAAAAATCCGGGTAAGCATTGCATGAGTATAACAAGGCTTTTATTTGATAAAAAAAATTCTCAATTTTGGCTTAGTAGATTTCAGAAATTACTCACAATATCTTACAGAAAGAATACAGATTGGTTAGGTTTTCGATTAAGATACAAAACAAGAAAATCTTTGGAAATTAGGCTGTCAATTATGTATTCTTAACTATTTTCTTATCAAACATTTGTTTTTGCAAGCAGTGTTGGTCCTTTAAGGAATGCAACAGTTCTTGAATTGTTCTAGACATAAGTGCAAAATGTTGCTAATATCGCAGAAAACATAGTTCAATAGCCGAAAGCCTTTGGAGAAGCACAAATAAAAATAGTCTAAAAGACTCATATACTCAGAGAATAACATTGTGCTAGCTAAAAATCACATCAAAATGCTATCTAAAATAAAACATTATTTTTTAAGCACATCACTGTCAACTACTGGAATGTTTAATGACTCTGAAGCATAATGTAGTCAAAGATATATTATGTGTTGTTGCCTACGGCACAGCTGTTTCCCGAACTTCGGCCGCCAAGCTGCTCTTTTACTACTGGCCTGCATTCGACCCCAATCTATTCGATCGAAAAGTTCTACTCTCCAAACTCACGAGTAAGGCAATACAATACAATTATTTACCATGGATATCAAATATTCAAGAGTGTATGTATTTATTTAGATGACCTCGTTCCATTCACCTGTCAGCGTGAACATTGTCCCAATGCTGGAAACGCTGAGGCAGCCAAGGTATGCTATGATCATAGCATTAGTATCGCCTATGCTCCGGATTGTCCGCCGCCATTGTATCTATGCATCGAGTGCGCTAACGAGATTCATCGGGAGCATGCGAATCTGGATTTTGGGGACATACTGCATCCCATGCAGCAGGTGTCGATGGTGTGCGAGAACAAAAACTGTCGCTCCAATGAGAAGTCCGCCTTCTCCATTTGCTTCTCGACCGAATGCGCTAGCTTTAATGGCAATCATCCCATTCGATACTGTTCTCAATGCCACAGCAACCGGCACAACTCTCGTCGTGGAGGAGATCATGTAGTCCATCGCAGCCTTCAGCCCGCTTGGCAAATGGACCCGGAAATGCAAATGCACATGGTCGAGTCGGTGGTCAGTTTACTGCGCGAAGCTAAGCCTCTCAACTTTGAGCCCGGTAAGGAGTCCTCATCATCTGAGGCAAAGAAAAATGGCTCCGCCATAACGCCCGACAACATTTCGCTTGAGGAACGCCAGATGCTTGGTCGTTATGGTATTTGGCTTCTGGTGGGTCGCTGTACCCCGACTCCCGATACCCCAGTCGAAGTCCTTGGTCGAATTCTTAGTATGCTCTTTCACTGGTTCCATGTCACGGCCTATTCGTACGATGGTAAATGCAAAGACAAACCTATTTATTAATTAAGTTTTAAAACGAAGGTTTTCAATCTTTTCCAAAGCTGCTGGTCAAATCGAGAGCACCATAGAAAAGCTAAAGGTGGATCACGTGTGCAACTGGCTTAAAGAGATTTGTCGTATACACTACAATGTGTTCATCTCCTGTTTGCTTCCGCATCCGCCAGAATATGCTCGCGTTGGTGGTCACTGGGAAACGCTAGCCTCACGCACCAGCCACCTAAAGGAGGGTCTGCAGCGTCTGATTTGCCTGGTACCCTACGAGGTGATCACCTCGGAGATCTGGGACTATGTGATGCCGCACTGGATGGAAGCGATTACCAACGATGTTGCCGAAAAGGAATTGAATGAGCTTAAAATTGTGCTTAGCAAAATTCTCGATCCGGAGATGTCACCGCTTGGCTTTGATGCGAAGACCATGTACAACTTTGTGGCCATACGATTCGAGAAAACGACAGCTAAGGTACAGCAGCAGGCACTCCACTGGCTGCAGATACTCACCAAGCTTGAGATACTCATTCCACTTGTCCAACTTTTTGCCATGTTTGGCGATGGAGTCCGCATCATGAAGTATGGTATTCAACATGAGCTGATGCGCGAGAAGGAGAAGGAGCCCCAGGCTCAACAGCAGCAGGCAAAAGCGCCTAAGACGCCCTGCAAGGAAAGCAAGGCTGAAATGGCAAATCCACCCAGGCGCAGTTCAATTTGTAAGTACATAGAGCTAATGGTGTTTGCCGTAAAGTTGGATTTCAAAGTATTAAAAGGAATGACAATGATATCATCTTCAATTAGGTATAACCAAATGTGTTAATCCATTAATACTAACATAAATTATTTCGCTTATTTAATATATTAATATTAGGAGAAATAATTCTTAATATTCCTGAGAAATATTTTAATGATCTACAGAACACTCACCACTTTTGTTTTCTATTTTTTTTTTTAAAGCTTTTTCCTTATATTTTAAAAGTTTTTAATTTGCTCTTTTAGCGCCTGTTGTTGAGGATGACTCCGGCAACACCTCGGCCATATCGGACGACGAGGCACCCACTAATCGTCACACGGAGTTCTCAACTGATGCCGAACACAATCTCACCTGTTGCATACTCATGCTGGACATTCTGCTCAAGCAGATGGAGCTGCAGGATGTGGAACAGCACATGGGCATACATACCAGCGTGTGTGAGAATGTTTCACGTCTGATCAAATGCATGGTGACTGCAGCCCGGGTGGGTTTAAGTAGTCACGTATGTGCGTTAAAGGTGAGATAATACTTCAAACACCACAAATAACACTAAAAGCACTTTATATTTTTAAAGGTGGCAGAGTGCGCGTACTGCGAGGCATCTACAATGTGGCATCAGCTATCAACTAAGCTGGTTGAGTTTATGGCTCCGCTGAATCCTGTTAGACCACCGGATGTAGGTCTTAGCTCTAAGAAATAACATTCTCAATACTCAACTCACACTTCCTTTAGGTGCCCATTGAGGATATTATTGACGAGGAGAAATCTTCCCGCAAATCGCCACCTGAATCGGACAAAGAGAAGTCACGGGAACGAGATGTTTCACTTTCTATGGCTCCACTACCTATTCCACTAGGTCCCCTTGGCGGTTTTGCAGGTAAGCTTGGGTGTTTCTGGATGTTTTTTTTTTAATAAACTTATGAAATTTGTTTGAAGAGTAGAAGTCTCTTCAAAATTGCATAATTTATACAGAAACCCAACCCTTTATAAATCCCCTTAACTACCCACCGTTAAAGTAATACAGTCAAACTCACCCAATTTGTAGCTACGTAGACTGTACATCTTTGCCTGGACTATATGCAGGCAGGAATGAATAATAATAATAATAACAATGGTATGACGTTTTTCAAAGCGTCAATTTGTAAACAAGTTTCTTAGACATAAGCCCACGTTTAAAACGCCTTTAAAAGTGAACCTTGTTCCTAGTAACCTGCACCTGTTATGCTCTGTAAACAGTTCCAACTTACAATAAAACCCAGAACCGATTAATATGACATACATACTGCGTAATGTACTTAACAACATATAAACAAGGTCCAGAATAATTCAAAACTTGAAACACTTCTCATAAAGATCTAAACAATCTAAAAACGATAATCGTTTTGGAGTTATAAAATTCATAAAATTCGAATATTCATCATTTTTATAACAGCAAAAAAAAAACATTTTCAATATTTCTCATTTCGTTTTATTTTATATTTCTATCTTGCTATCTCTCTCTACATAAAAATGTATATCTTTCTTTCTCTCTATCTCTAACATATTCAACGCGACCACTGTATTATATTAACTAACGCTCGCTCGCTGTCTCGCTCGCACACGCACTTTTCTCGCGCGTACCAACTGTCTATCTCCGTGTCTATCTCTGTCACACACTGTCGCTCTGTCGAAACAATCGGTCTATATATGATGAATTATTTACTTGCTATCTTAATATACAATAACGAACGTCAACTACTCATCAAATACTAAATCTGAAAATTTTACAATTCACCAATCATTATCAGATATCTTTAAGCTAGACCAATTCTTTTCAGACGATGGAAAAATTATTATAATGGCAGGTGATGCACCAACAAACAAATTATTCATTTGTTACAAAAAAAAAAAAATATGAAACACACAATTCAAAAACCACAAGTTAAAATAATCAAATATTTGCATTACAATTTTAAAGTTAATAATCAGTTTAAACATTTCGTTACAATCCACATAAATTAAAATTCACTCCTCACACGAAAACAAGAGAAGACTCTAAATACAACATTTCATAACAACAATACAGACTGTTAGCAACAAGTCACTCTATCCTCCATGTAACCCAACACAACACTCTTCTACCTACCTTACTTATATTTCTGTTTAGCTTCCTTGTGTATATTTTAGAAACATACAAGCTTTTAGATAACCTTCTAAGTAGTATCATTAATCAGCCACAATGCTGAGTTTGGTTCCATATTATTTCGGTTCGGTAAAGAGACATTAAACACAAGAAACACTTCTTAATACAAAGCCCACAAAACTAATCGTACACCAGCGTTGCAATGAGTGCCTTGAATTTATTTTGAAGAGCTATAATTTTGAAGAACATATTCCTTACGAATTTTCTTAGTAGAATTTTAGGTCTAAGTGTGATCAGTTTAAAAGTCTGCAACGAAAATTAAATCATTTGAAATGCTTATCATAGCAATTTAAACTGAAGTTTGGAACGAAGTAACTTCAAAACTGAACATACAACGACCTTGACCCTAATTGGATATTGAAGAATTGGAAAATTCCAAAATTTGCATGTGTTCCTTTTTCAGTAAATTTCGAAATTTATTGTCAGATTCACGACAAAAGAAAAAAAATTTTTTTTTTTTAGGAATGTGTATGAACTTGGAAGCATGCCCGAATTAGTGAATGCAACGAGTTGTTTTGACCACTTAAATAATTTCGATTTTGATTCTAGCAGACTGACACGCATTTATGAACCAATCGATTTCTAATCTTTAATTAATACTCCTTTTATCAAGGTCCTGTGTCTGTCGCCGTGCCTCAACCCGAGCCGCACTCTGTGGGAGGCGTACTCGTCCATATGCCCCACGTTTGTTCCGTATGTATTTAAAGAGAAATAATTAATATTTTTAGCAAACCTTATATTACGTTCTTTGATTAACATCCTAAATACAAAAAGAACACTATAACAATACTTAACACCAAGCAGATTAACTAAATAAACAGAAAATATAATGCGTTTATGTAGGTAATAAATACCAACACGCCATATACTATAAATATTTATAATTAATTTATTACAGCAATATAACAATACTGGTTACGAGTGAATATTTAATTTCCATACACAAACATTACTTTATTTTGATTTCAGAAGTATTTTTTGATTTCGAAATCAAAAAGCGTTCAACCAATTTACAAAACTTTTTATTTCTTCATATATTTTTTATAGAATAACGAAAATGGGCATTCAGTTGATAGTAATGAATTGAGAAAAGTTCACGCCACAGACGAGGTACTTTGTGCATTCATTAACAAAATCTAAATTAAAATCAAACAAGCAATATTTTCAATATTAGTTGTATCATTTGGCTGAATAAAAACCCCTCTATACAATTCGATATTTCTATATAAATTTTTTTGATGTCCAGAAAAATGTACTCTTCATGTTAAGTGTATATAAATTGTACAGCGTATTTTTCGTTATTACTTTCTTTTCAAAAATTCTTCTCACATTATTATCTTTTATTTTGTTTAAAACTCTACATACGTCAACTTAAAAATAAAAAAACAAAATTAGTGCGATGTTTATAAACTTTCTACAAGTAAAACATCAGTTTTTTAATATACGCGTTGCAATTTCAAACAATTTTAGTGGTTTTTGTAATAAATTATGACGCTAGGCTTCAAATTAAAGCGTTACAGTCCGTGCTTCTAAGAAATTTCTTCAGTTTATGAAACACTTATTTTGTATAACCATTAAAAATGGATAAAAAGGGTATAATGATTTTGTGCAAAAGAACGTAACAGGCAGAAGGAAACATCTCTCCGACCCCATAAAGTATATATATTCTTGATCCGTCTGTCCATCTGTCCGTATGTATGAACGCGTCGATCTCACAGCTAGAGACTCCAGATTTAAAACTTAAGCTCGCCTAATCCGTAGGCAGTACAAGTTTGTTTTCGATTTTCGATAACTCTTCCCGTTTCCGATATACACATAGGATCGATAACAACAAAATCTTGAATTTGAACTACTTTGAGTTGACATTTGAGTTATTAACAAAATGATGAAAGTCTGCAAAATTTTTGTTGAAATCTGTTGAAAAACACCGGAGATATGGAACATTGAAGTTTAGAATGCAGTGTGCGTACACACCCACACACACATACTTGCAAGCACTGACTGTATGCGTCAAGTATAGGGTTCACGGTATCGTCTAGTCGGGATTTCTCGACTAGAGCCTTCTTACTTGTTTTACATCGCAAACACGTTCACTAACTTCAAACGTATAGATTTAGTAAGTGGTGTAATTGTAGATAATATATACTTTATGCAATATCCCAAAAGTTTAGCCTTGTGTTGCCAAAAAGAGGAAATCAACATTTGTTCAAGGTTCATAGAACATTTCTTAAGAGAATAGTTAAATTTTTCAAATAGCTAGCATACATGTTTAGAAGTCTTGTATTTGGTTATAAAATTTTCTACACACAACAAATATTTTTTACATAAAAAATTAAAAGTTTTTGTTAGGCGACTGCATAGCTTTATATAATACATAGTGTATAGATTTTATAATTCTCTTAATTAAGTTTTTGTTTCTCAAATCCCGTGTCTCAAAGTATCTTGTATGTGTGTGAATATTAACTACGAAATACAACAAACGAAAAATTAAAAACAAAAAATTTGTTAATAAATGTACATTTTATTTATAAAATTCTCATTTTTTCATGACTTTTTACATGTAAATATTTCGTTTATTTTTACAATACTTCCACGTACTAAAGTCTAATTTTTATTTGATTTATGGTTCTTGTTCTAAGAGCATGCTCCGTGTATCCGCACCTTCACAGATTTTTGATACCAACACCAAGCCGTTATCAAATGTACAAAATATAATAATTAATGCACAAATACTTGTACCTAAACTTTTTTCATGCAATTTTCTATTTTTGTGTAATATTTCTATGTAAACTAAAAAATTGTTTTATTTTTAACGATACCGAAAAAAAAAAATATAATGGATGTGTAAGTTTAAGAGATCGACGTTGCATTTATCTACTTTATGTACATGTGTACTTCATGTGATGAGTGTATTTTACTGTAAAGCTACTTAATATAAAATACTACAGTGTAAATATATATATACTACTTAACCAAAAGAAATGTTGTCAAATTTTAGAAAGATGCTTCACCTCAATACTAAAATCCTTTGCTTTTTAATGCAGATCATGACGGCCACCGTAGAAACCGTTTCAGAGCAACTAGACCTGGCGTCTATTCTACCCACGGACAGGGCCATTGCACGCTCCATAACACTATCCGATGCGGATGTGGGAAGCGCCAATGTCAGCGTCACGAAGGCATCCTGTATGGGTGAAAATGGTGCAAATGGCAGCACAGCTGGTGTTGGTGAAAATGGTAGTGGATCCGACGAGGATGAGGAAGAAGAGGATAGTGATGATTTCTGGCACACATCAGTGGGCAAATTTAAGTTTACCCTCGATCAGCTACCACAGCCGCTGCAGTATATACATCAGTTGCTCACGGTACGTATGTGTAATGTAAATTAGGTTGCCTGGGTAAACATCCGAGTAACCTTGTAGCCACTTTCGCTGCCCATAACGTGGTGTCAAAAGACCATGTCCTCGGTTATTCAATGTTAAAAAAAATTAATTATTTTCAGGTTAGTATAAGTTCCCATAGTATAGTGGGTAGTAATTACAGCCGCCTCGAACCTTTACTCAAAACCAGAGATTTGCCACTACATGCTTGACCAAATATCATTCTTCGGTGTTTCTTAACCGATTTCGATAAATAATTCACAAACATACATTATTTTGTCTAGTTGTAGAGTTTTTAAAACAATTTGCAAGTATTATATTATAGTCTGATTGATTACATGTGCCATCGATATTTAAAAAAAATGGCACAAAATGGGTATCGTAGTTGGAGTACGTTCCCTAAGCTGTACAATTGAAAAAATTCCAAATGCATTGTATATTCTTGTATATTTTTTACCAGGAAATCCCTACCATTAAAAAACCAGAGATACTCTATTATGTGCTGCAATGTCTGAAGACAATGGCACTACACGGCGATGCTCTGACTAAAGCAGCTCGGGAACAACGCGGCTTCTTCATCTGGTGTCAAGAAAATTTGTTAATCAAAAAGTGCGTTAATTGCAAACATAATTTCCTGTCTAAGCCAATTAATGTTTGTACTTTTAAGTCTCTGGGAGCTATGCAATGCGGAGCACTCGCATATCTGTCAGGTATGTGTGCCGCTGCTGCTGCACTGCATCACGTTGCCGCTGGGCTCGGATGTGTTTTGGAGAGTGGTGCAGGAGGCCTTCCACGATGTCGATTGGCGTGTGCGGTTCACGGCAGTTGAACGAGTAACCGTGATTACCCGTTTCATGGATTCGACACCGCTACGCTCCGAGGTGGGGCTGCAAACGGCATTGGCCACCGCCTTCTGTCATCTGATCGCCAGCATGGATGACATCAATGTGTATGTGGCGCAGCGGGCGACTCTCTATATCGGAACCATACATGATACGGCAATACGGTCACTGCTCTTCTGCTTGGAGTCGCAATTCGATCTCTTCATTGTCGATCGACCCGTGGTGCTGCAGTCTGTCTACCAGCTGCACAATTCGCTATCCGATCGCAAGATGCTTGGCTGGGAATTTTTTCTCAATCGTTTCGATACACTTTTCGTGGAAGCGCAAATCAATTTGGAAAAGTGCGGCGACATATCGTATCTGAGAGATCTGCGCAACTCCGACAACGGCAGCGAGGCGCTCTCAGCTAAAATCCTAAAGGCTAGGGAGGCACTTAGCCAGTCGGATACCACCGGCAGTATGGCTAAAACCCTTAGCGCCTCCTTTGGCACCAAGTGGCCCTACAAGAGGACAATGTCTGCACCAGCTAGCATGGCACCGCGTCAGGATTCCAAGTTCGGTGAGCAACGATTTGATATCCCAAACCCAATAATATTTTATTTTATCGAGAGTTCACTTTCCTTTTTGATACATAATCGCTACCAATAAAAACTCATCCTTGTTTTTATGAGAAGCTCACGTGTTTATATTTGATTAACAACTTTGCCTGGTTTCCTTAAGGCGATAAAAATTGATTTTAAACGCAAAAGAGAAGATATTTTAAAATATCAAAAACATGCAAAATCATTTAAACTAATTTATTGTTTTCACTTCAATACTTGCAGTGCCCGAGAAGGAAAAAATTTATAATCGTCAAGTGTCGGCACCCATACTCAAGAGGAAGACCTCGCGTTTTGGATTGGGTCAGTTCCTAGGCACTAGTAGTAGTACTAGTACCAGTCAAAATACAGCTAGTACAGCTGTTCATAGTGTCGCCACAACTAGTTATACATTGCATACAAAATCAAAAGCCTTACAGCCCTGCCCCATACACCAACACCAACCTCCACATCCACACACGGCCTTTCCCTATAAACCCACACAACATCCGCACCCCCAATCACAGCCACAACAACACTTACACTCCCATTCACATCCATCACACCAACACCATCCACAACCATATTACGCTGGTAGTAGTGCACAAGTAGCGACGTTTGCCTCGGCTCATAGTCAAAGTCACCAGTATTTAGTGCATTGTGTACCGCCTAGTCATCATAATCCGATGCCAACGCTGCAGGAGGCGGAGACTCTGCTTCGCTCCCAAGCTGCTCAGCAGCCGTTTCAACCGTCAACGACATCGACAACAACTTCGCACCAACAAATCGCACCACCACCAATAATAACAACAACAACAACTACCGTCATGGCAACGTCATGCTCCTCAACGGGTGCCAGTGCTGGTCACACTTTTGCCACCTCGTTTCACTCTCATTTCCAAAAGCATCCATCGGCTCCGAACTTGCTGCCGGCACAGCCCGCGGTGGTTGCACCTAGTCCTAGTCCCTCGGCACTGGCCTTTCCCATTAATTGCACTTGTGATGTCGCTCCGCATCCGGGTGCCAACATTGCTGGTACCACGGGCAGCACCACGGCCAATCCAGGTAGGTTGTAGAGCATGTGTGTTCACGTACAAAAAGAAAATAATGTTTTGCTGTCTATATTGTCCATCCCCCCTCTTTATATCCATAAATTTGTGTAACCTTTATGTTCAATTTAATTGTATAGTTCACAAAAACTTTGAATTTGATATATTGATCCTACACAGGAATCGATAAAGCGATCCTGCTTTGTAAAGTATTTTTTACTTACAATTAACACATTCAAGTATTTTCAGACTCTTTGTGAATGTTATAATTATAAACGCTGGCAAGCCACCGTTTTTCAATGTTGCTTCGATCTTTCTATGTGGAAATCTATCTAGGACCACTTGAATCATCAAACACGCAAAATGGAAATATTCATTATCAGTTATCAGTAATCAAAGCATGTATTTTTTTCAATACTTTATTAATTTATTCCGTTCGAACTCAAAAAAAATTTGAATTCAATTTGCAATTGATAGACTTTTTTTTGTTTATTTCTGAATACTGTTGTCATTCTCAGTTTTTTGCCTTTTCTGTTCTTTGCGTATGAGTATTTAGAGATATGTGTCTGTAGTTTTGGTTTCCACACAATACAAAATCATCTTACGTGTACCCTTCCAAACTGGTATGTATGCTCTTAAGATCTACTATTAAAACTTAATGTACTATATTCTTACCTCAAATGAAACTAAAAACTCAACAGCTTAAATTAAAGATGTGTCCTTCTTAAAAAAACATACTTGTGTATATACAGACCCATATAGTCGTACACAAACATATACACTATTTTTAATGTAAATTTCAATCTATTTGTGCAAATTGGCATGTATGTGGCTGAACAAAAAAAAAAAATAACGAGATCGATGTTCTTTCGCTAAATGTATTAATTCAAAATTCGTTGGGACTAATATGATACATTATAAAATTTCAATTAGATGGACACATTCACTCGCTGGGTGGACTCAATGATGATAACCTTATCGGCCTGCTTAGCCGCATAACGGAGCTAGAGGAATCCGACCGGGAAACAATTCATTTGCTTGTTTTTATGCTGATGCAGTTTATGTCTCGCACAGATCAAGCCTTCCCATCCGAAGACAAGCCCGTTACCCGTACACAAAATATTGTATTGAAGCATTTGTTTTTACTATTGGGTCATAATCAAATAGACAAGACATTCCATACCACACCTGATTCACTACGGTAAATATGTGCATTTAAAGTCCTGAATCCTCTTTTATCTTATTTTCTTCTTCAAACAGCGTTTCTGCCGTGTTCAATGCATTTTTGGCCAATTTACCGCAAGTCTTAGATCAAAATCATCTGATTGGTGGTCTGATATTGCCATCTGTTATGCAGATCATTCTGTATGCACCCAATCCGACAAACACTTCGGGAGAATCGTACCAGAATCTCGTCTTTAATTACTCATTGTGGAACCTGGAACAATATCCGCGTCGCAATTGGCTCTTCACATTGCTGGTCGTTCTCTATAAGTACTCTTATACACAGCCACCGCTCAGTGGTTATGTCATCTCGGCTATTCGAATGATCATGAACAGCCTCCGTGGTCATTTTCATCAGTGCCGACGTATTCCCACAACTACCATACTAGATATACATGGTGTTGGTGGAGCAGCCAGATCCCGAGATGTTAGTCAGCCGTCGCTAGGCACAGATCCCGATGACAAGGATGTCAGTCCACCGGCCAGTCCCATGTTTCCATCGGAAGGTACCAGCGCGGCATCTAAAAGCAAAGGTCAAAATGTTGGCTTCACACCCAAGCTGCAACACGCTTTTCGAAAGTATAACGATTCCAGTTTAGATGCCGACGAAACTGAGTCCGAGCTCGTGGCTATACCCGAAAGTGATCTATCCGACAGCACATTACATGGCAGCAGTGCACCAGTATGTTCTTTCCAAGATTATTTTTATTTACAATACAAATTTGATTTCCCTTTTGAAACGTACTTAACTTTGGGTTTTTAGGGTTCCTTTGATGATACTATAAACTTTGAAGACATACTACCAACAAAAATAGAATCTCTACGTAATCGCCGTACCGTGGAATACTCTGAAGAGGTAAGAGGCCCACGAAACTGTCCCTAATAGTTAAACGTTACTATGAAATTGTTTGGTTTTGCAGAAATCTACCAAATCGCACAAATCAATGATTACAACCAAAACAGGTGACACCTACTCGACCAAAATCAAGAGCACCCCTGAATCCGTCAGCACCACCGTTGTGACCACTCACACACGTCACAGCCTGCAGGAAGGCGTTCGTATGATAGTGACTCCATTAGTTGGCTCAGAGACGACAGAGACAGCTGTTGTCAGCCCGCCCGTCGATGTGCATCGTGCAGTGACCGTGCGCAACAAATCACTGGAGAATGCAGCTGCCTCGACATCGAAAATGTTTGCGGCTATTGCTACTAATCATTTGAAAGCGTTGGGAGCCTTGCAGGATATGCCTTTGGGTAGCAAGCAGAGCTCAGGCAGTGGCATTGGGAATCGATCCATTAATGGCAGCAGTTCTGCAGCTCCACCACCCAATTCAGCAGCAACAACGGGAGCAATTGCCAAGCCAATTGGACGCTATAAGACGATTGTGGAGTGCAGTGCCGGCACATCAAGTTCCTCGGCCGATGAGTCGCGGCAAAAGAAGTCGCATACAAAGTCGCTGAGACGCACAGATAAGAACTACGGTTCACCAGATTCGCCTCTGTCCAAAATGAGCGTAATGGCCAATCCATGTGATGATGTCGATGCGGGACTCTTGCCACCGCCCAAGAACATTGCAGCGCTAGAGATACCAACGCCGGAGCGTCTGCTGCCTATTGGCACACAGGATAATGTCGCCGCATTGGTAGAGCGTGTGCGTGACGGCCTAAATCTGCCGGACATCAGTCACCTGAAACAGGACAGCTTGGATGTGTCCGAAAGCACCAAGGACGACATTACGCCGAGCAGTCGCAACAACTCGCCGCGACGCCTCATTAAGCAGGTGGCCCTTCAATCACCGCCCAATGCGAATGCAACCGCAGCCGCTCCTGTAACTACACAGGCTCAACTACAGTCGCAGCCACAGCAGGACCTGCACACTTCAATTTTAAAGAATGTCACACAGGACTTGAAACAGCTGCCCAGTGAGCGTCAACAAATCGTGGCAGCTCCCTCGACCACATCCAACAGCATTAAGCGTCCTAGACAAAAGCTGGCACCCTTTAATGTTGACACCAATGCTATACCAGACATACGCTCACGATTTGCCGGTTCTTGGCCTCCACCACCATTACAACCAGCCGAGGAGCACGACGACGATGACAACGATACACCCGAAATTGCAACCGGGCACACGACCCACAACGCCCAACACGCCCATGCGCCTCATGGAGTAAGTACAAAATAGCACATGAATGTGCACATCGGTTCAGTAGATCCACGGATTTTCCCCTAGAACCTTATGAGGTTTCCTTATATTATTTTGAGCTCGGTTAAAAAAATTTTATTAATGAAATTACTAGTTAATATAATTAAAGTAAGCTTAATATTAAATCCTTGTCAAAAACAGAACATATTATCACAAATGAAAGTTCAATCAAAAATGTTAATCTATTATTACATATATGGAATAAATTATTTATTTATTTATTTTATCAATATTTAATTAAACTTTTGATTTATCTTAAACTGAGCTTATTGGAAGTCATAATAATTGAATAATATCTAATGCAAAAGTTTTGAAATTAAATGGTTTGTTTTTTTTTAATATAGAGTTCCCGACGTGTTGGAGACTATACAATTGTAGAGCGATGCTCCGATTGCGGTGCTGTTATCGAGGAGTACACGGATGAAGAGATTGGTATCTTTATTGTTATTCTAGGCACATTTATTCATCGCGAGCCGGCCATAGCAGCACCCTTTCTGCCCGAGGTACTGACTATGACATCAAGGTAAATGAAATACGATTAAGAAAGGAAACTTTTAGTATTTCTGATTATTAATTGTTTGCTACTTTTTAGGATTTGTTTAAGCAGCACGCATGCGTGGCAAGGTGAAAATGGTCTACCCTTGGCTAGTAGCGCCCAGGCCGTGGCCCTGCAATTTTTCCGGTGCGTTTTGCATCAACTGGCACCTAACGGCATCTTTCTTCAAGTATTCCAAACCCAAATGAAAAGTGAGTTGTTTTGCAAATCTGTTTGTTAATAACTGTGCTCACTGTGCTTTTATTTAAAGCAGTCAAAGTACGACACAATCACTTCCGCAGCATTGCAAAGGCCCTACAAGATTTTCAGGATCTGAATGCAACGAGTCCGATTTATATGGTCTGCGAATCGCTTACCTCAAAGAAGGCGTTGCCCATAGATCAGTTGCCCATTATTTTCCGAAACATGGCCGAGTATCTGCAGTGTATGACGGTGGAGGCCGGTGTCGGACTGGCCATCTGGTCCCAAGCCATGCAAGCGATGGAGTCCCTGCTGCGCCAGGTCATTGTCATAATGCCCAGCTTAAGCAATGCCGAATATATGCTTGATCTAATTGCGGCCACTCTACGTCTGAATTGTGTGCCTAAGACTTTGCTCGATCCATATTCCAAGATTATGGCCTATTGCGTACAGCACACGAATCTGGAATACCAGACGCTCTACGATCTGTGCACCCTCAACACACGCTCTTTTAATAAGGATCGTGACAAGAATTTACTTTGCCGCCAAATGATTTTTGAGTTTGTTCAGGCTCTCAAATTTAAGTCAAACATACCCGACCACAATTTGCTTATGATAATTGGATTTGTGCTTCTGGATGCAGGCGGAACTTTACCGCCGGGAGCATTACCTGGTCTACCAGATGCAGCACCCGCCTTAACCACAAATGCTGCCGACTGTTTGAGACAGTACATTAACGATGTCATTGATTTTCTTGCCGATTTTCACACGCTCAGCAAGATTAAGGTATGTCCTTGGATATGCAGAGTGTAAAAACTTATTTCAAAAATCTTTAGCAGAATTTCAAAAATGGTCAGCCAAGCACTGGCTTAGGCGAGGATACTTTGGGTGGCGTTCTTAAAGGTGCTGTGGCACAGTATCTTGCATTGGAGATGTCGCGTGGCAACAACCGCGACAACAAGGCAGTCTCACGCTATCTTCCATGGTTAAACAATGCTCCCTCCTCACTCCAGCAGGGGTAAGTTACCAACCGATATTTTTAAAACATATAATCATCCCTCAAGGGCTCTTTGGGTAGTTGTCAATAAAGATTTGTCTATGTAGAAAAGTTATATTATTAGGTTTTTTTTCCAGGAATATCAAGTTATAAATTTTTCGAAATTAAAATTAATCAATCAGTAAATTTAATCATCCATTATGTTAACTTTTGCCTTTCCATAATGATTTTTCTATTTTTGGGAGTAATTTTCTTTTCCCTGAAAAATCTTTTGCATTTAGATTTTAGTTATTGCATTAAAAAAAAATTTACATTGTGTCTCTTACAGTCCAAAGGAGTTTACAGAATGTGTGGGTCATATGCGCTTACTGTCGTGGCTGTTGCTTGGATCACTGACCCACATGGCGTTGATGCAGCGACGCCAAGAGACGCAATCGTTGCCACCAGCGCCGTCAGCGAGTGCTGCTCCTGGACAGCCACCCGGTGCCACCGTACATTATCATCACCAAGGAGTCACGTACTCGCAGCCAGTGCCGCAGGAAGCATCCTGCCACATTGCCGATCACATACAGGTTATTTTTGCGGGCTTCGCCGAGCAATCAAAGACATCTGTGTTGCACATGTCCTCGCTGTTTCATGCGTTCACATTGTGCCAACTGTGGACAGTATACTTGGAGCAGATGGCACATAACACCAGCAGCAATGCTGAAGGCAGCACACTTGGAGTTCTCTTTGAGTTCTGGACCAAGGTAACACCATGCATACTCCAGCTGGTGTCGCATGCCAAGCCAATTAACAAAGATCTGAATGCGCAGGCAAGCGTCGATTTTCAAACTCAGAGTGCGAACTCAAAGTTGTCGGAGATGGTCAATTTGCACTTCCTGAGCCTGCTAGAAGCGCTTAAGGAGACAAACTCAACGGTGCTGGGAAAATTGTTACCCATGTGGAGCACTGTGCTCTCTTCACAAACACAACTTTCGGATACGCTGCACGTACGACTCCAAAACGTGCGTGATTATGCGCCTGATTTTGAAGAGCAACAAGCACACAAATCGGAGGCACTCCTCAAGTGGTTACAGCGTCTACAATTCAAAATGGGTCAAATCGAGTTGCAAGCCTCAACGGCAACACAATTTTACTCCATCTAAATACGTTTGCAAATATTGATTCATGTTAGAAACACGCAAGAAAAAAGTTGTTCAATAGGTAGCACTAATACAAAAATAAAATTTGTTATTGTTGACGCAGAGATAATAATGAAACTGCTAGAATCACATGCATTTCATAATTAATAATTAATTAAATTGATAAATTATCACTCATAAACTGAATAAGTAATACCAGTAGTGGTTTTCTCTGTCATCGTCGGATCAAACACTTCATTATCTTCGCCGGCACATGGCTTGCCTTAAATTAGATAGTCCACTTGCGGGTTGCGATACTTTTGAAATGAAGGCTTGTTTTTAAGAACGGAACTATCAGGCAGACGCATGGCCGACACTATCTTAGGTTGCCTGGCTAGACGCTCTTCTGCCTGCTTTATGCGTAGATCCTGCAATCATAGAATAGTTTTAACTATTGACATCAGAGTGACTGCAATATAAGAGCATTTACTTTTACTTTCTGCATGTAATCTACCTGCAGGCTGACAGATTCGGCTAACGGAACCAGCTGCATTTCCTTGTGTTTTATGAGTGGCGGCGTTGCGGCGGTATTCTCCCAATGTTTGCCTTTTTTTCGCGTACGCTCCTTTGCCGGATCGTGTACATTGGAAACTGTAGTGCGGAATGGTTTAAACTTTTCTCTTTCCGATGCAGTTCCCGTTGCTTTTAATTCAGTTTTTTCAATAAGGTACAGAGCATGTTGGTCCAGCGTCGGCTCCGGATCGTATTTGCTAACCAATGTTGCAGCATCAACTTCGATTATTTCAGCTGAAACCGTGTTGCTGCTCTTCGCTTGTCCGTCGGAGTAACTTAATGCACTCTGTTCGGTGCGAGGCGAATCAAACGAATCTGGTGTCTGTCTAAACGATGCAATTTCAGCCAAATCTTCGGCTGTGATAAGTGAAGCGGGTGGCGGCAACACTTTAACCTGACGCTGATGCATTGTTGCCTGTGCGATAATGCGTAAAGGATCCATTTCAAGCTCATCGTCGCTATCCAATACATCGGACATGTTCATGGTGTGATTAGCAGTACGACCATGCCATTCCAGATCGTTTAATTTGGCTTTAACCGTAATGATAAAATCGTCGTCAAACTCGGCAGCTGTCTTTGCTTTTCGAGAGTGTATCTCGACAAGCAACTTTTCGTAGAACTCTTGAATACGCTTACCTTTGTCGGGCAAAGTCTGTAGTCGTTTACTGCTCTCAAATAACAAGAAAAAAAACCTATTAAATGAGTTCTAGACTTGCAAATATAGGAAGCTTACCTCGAAGCCAAAAGATGACTTTGCCTCTCTTCGATTTCGAGCAGTTCGTGGTATTTAAGAGTTTTAAGGTCTTTGCTATTTTGTCCCTTTATTTGTGATGAACCGGGAATTTTATTTACCGGTAGCTCATTCATTGCAGTATTCAATTGTTGATATTTCACAATGCGTTGTTGATCATGAGAAAGTTAACATCTATTTTACAGATGTGGTCACCCAAAAAAAAAAATTTTATCTTTTATGTTAGTAACATATACACCGAAAATGCACCAAAAACTTAGATGCGAAAACACTTTATTGACAGTCAAATTAAGTTAGAGTTACTTTGTTTTTGTTATAACTTTTTTGTTCTTTAATGAATAATCAAATTGGTTTAAATATATTATTAGGAAATAAATAAATAATACATAAAAAATTTCAAAAAAATTTTAAAAACAAATTTTTTTAATTTAAACCCTGATCCCATTAAAAATGGGATAAGGGTATAATGGTTTAGTGCAAAAGTATGTAACAGGCTGCAGGAAGCATCTCACAACCTCTAAAATAAAAACATTCTTGATCAGCATCAACAGTTGAGTCGATATAGCTATGTCCGTCCAACCGATCTCAGAGACTATAAGAGCTAGAGACTCCAGATTTTGAACATAAGCTCCCCTAGTTCCGAGGCAGTACAAGTTTGTTTTAGATTTTCGATAACTCTTCCCGTTTCCGATATACACATGGGATCGATAACAACAAAATCTTGAATTTGGAAAACTTTCAGATGCCATTTGAATTATAAAACAAAATAATGAGAATCTGTGTTATTGAAATCGGATAATAAACACCGGAGATAAGGGACATTGAAGTTGTGTATGCAGTATGCAGTATGCGCGTACACATACACACACACATACTTGCAAGCACTGACTGTACGCGTAAATTATAGGGATCAGGGTATCGTCTAATCGGGATTTCTCGACTAGAGCCTTCTTACTTGGTAAGCCTAGTTCCACTGCCAAGCGTCTTGCATACAGCATATCGAGAAGTTCGCAATAAAATCTGTAGTGCCTATTTAGCTTTTTTGCATCACTTAATTAGATATACTGACGAACTTAAAGCACCCTTATTTTTTTTTTAACAAAGTGTACTGTGATATTTATTTAAGTAAACAAAGTCAATACTACAAAATGCCAAATGAATTGATTAAAATAAAAGGCAACCACCATATAACCAAACGATTTCGGCGACTGGAGGCACGCCAAAAGGAATCTTACTACCGTAGGAACATTCGAGTGCACGTCACAGAGCCAAATTTTACGCCTTTACGATTGCTACAAATGATCGGAGTTTACTTAGCACTATATGCGTGCATTGCAATTATCTTAATTTTCTATTTTCTAGTTTTGGTAAGTATTCGTGTACCCGAATATCAACCACGTTACCCGAAGTGCACAAGTCTTTGTTCGGTACCTGGCAATACTGTGGGAAGCAAAAAAATGATTCGATACACGCCAGATCAAAGGTTGGGCACTACTCCGTATGTTGAACAAATCAATAAATTTATAGCAAAGTATGGTATTGATGGAAGTCGCCACTTGAGAGGCTGTAATTTAGATGATAACTGGGGATTCAGCACAGGTCGGCCATGTGTACTGCTTAAACTCAATTTCGCGTTAAATTTTACTGCGATAACATATACCGCACCGATAACATTGCCAGATGAGGCGCCCAACGAACTTTTCAACTATCTATTTGAATTGCCGGCGGAAAAACGCACAAATCGTATTTGGGTAACATGCATGTTCTTAGATAATATTACTGATGCTGAAATAGAGTATATACCGAATCGTTATTATGAAGCTGTTGGCTTGTTTGAAAAGGAAAATATTTTTTTACAACGTCTGTCAGAGAACGCAACGGAAGAACAAATTTATGATAATCCTGCATATCGTCGTGTAATTGGCGTTCAATTTCAAAATATGCCTATGAACCGAGATATTACCGTCAAGTGCACTGTATGGGCAAAAAACATTCCTTCGGATCTCGCTTCGATTAATTTTGTATTCCATTTGAAAGGACTCGAAGTTTTTCCAGACCCTTTTCCAGAAGATGATTACATGTATATTTAATTAATTGGCTTGGTAGTAGGCTTTGGGGTAACAACTTTAAAAACTCAAACACATTTAATATCAGCGCCCACAATTAACTAACTTACATTAATATGTAAAAAAAATGATATTTTAAACAATCATAATGCCGGAAGACTTCTTGATTGCCGCTGGAAACTACAAACTGAATAAAAAATTTCGCAGTGAGGAAACGAAACGAAAGCAAAGGGACATACCATGGTCTAAAAAAATTTTGAATTTGGATCGCAATGAATTGTTTGGACGCACTGCATGGGGCTGGATTAAAATTGTTTTGTATTACCTTCTTTTATATGCCATCATCACAGTTGTCGTGGCCTTATTAATGACGTTATTTCATTATGTTGTTTTCGATAGGGAAAAACCGCGATGGCCTAAAATTCAACCGGGTGTTTCCACAGTGCCTGGTGGCGAGGAAACACTTAAGTTTAATACAAACATTCAGAAGGAAATTTATCGCATTGCTGATTTAATAGATGCAAAGCTTGCAAAAGTGGATGATGATGTTGAAAAAATTTTTCAAGCCTGCAACAAAGATAAGACATGGGGCTATCGAACCAAAGAGCCGTGCATTTTTATCAAATTAAATAAGCTAATTGGATTCCAGGCGAAAACTTATGACACAGAAGATGAGCTGCCATCAGGCCACCCAAACGCGTTAGCAGAAACAGTACGGAAATATCCTGGAAAAGGCAGAATTTGGATAACTTGTGACATTACCCGTGGCAAAGGGACCCATATTAAATACATTCCTGGACCATACTTTGACACAGTGACAAATTTGGAAGGCGCTAGTCGAGTTGTTGCTATGCAGATTCTTAAATTGCCGACTGGTGACACTGTCGACTTTGATTGCACAGTTTGGGCCCGAAACATTGAAATTGATTCGCAATATCAAGGCGCAGGTCATGTGAAGTTTTCAATCAACATGAAATAGATAAATAAAAAATACAACGCAAATGCGGATATAAATTATAAATTAAAACAAGTGGAAACTTTGCAGTCGTACGCTACCGACTGCGGAATACTCTGATACCAGAGTAAAAAAAGGGTGAAGGGTGGGCGTTTGAGATGCAGATCTTGGGGGATGTCACTAACAAAAAAACTGGAAGATATGGAAATGGTATGGGTTGCGGTATGGGCGTGTTTGGCATTTAAAATCTATGGAAGCCGACTTTTTTTTGGGAAGTCTCTAGCTTTCTTCAGTCAAAATTTGATAATGTTTTTACCCACTACCACTTGTAATGGATTGTTACTTAGAATAAACTTACGCCACATGATTCACACTCTTTCTTTTTCTCAAAAGCGCTTTTAGTCGATTTAAGTTCAACCGATATATAAACATCAAGTGATCATCAGCATACTCAAAATTAGAAATCGATAGCATTAATTAAATGACAACGAGTATAGAATACCTGAGTGGAAAATAGCGCCCCTTTACGTTTAACAGAAACCGCCACGACTATTTAGATATATATTGGGAAAGGGGGAGAGGGCGGCAGGACCAGATGTCTAAGCAAAGAAGCAATAACCGATACATAAACAGCTGACTGGCTGTTGACCGCAATCACCTTAACATAAGCCTAAGTCCATACTTGGGTATGAAGAAGTTAACAGATGGTGGACGGGATCTTATCCACTCATGTATTCTATTCTCGTTGAGCACAAGCAACGATAATGGAATATACAAGATAGGATTCCAGCGACTGTTATTTGTTAACAGAAACGATAAAACCTGTAAGTAAGCACCTAGCACGTATTACGATATTGTTGAATACGATATTGCGTCCGATGCGCCAGACGAAGATTTGTTGTTGCTGTATTTCATTGTGCCGTTGTGTGGTGGCCAGACGAAGATTTGTTGTTGCTGTATTTCATTGTGCCGTTGTGTGGTGGCCGAAGTTGAGATTTTAAATATTCGACTTTTGTTTCTGTCTGCTTGCTATGCCTCAAATGGGTGGGTAGTATAGACTTTATATGAACTTTGTGAAATTGTATGGCTAATCGTGATAAACTTAACTATGACTTCTATCATACATGTACGTGTGTATATATTATGAGTTAGGTAGATCATTAATGACTTACTGAAGAGCTTTAAAATGACTTAATACAAAACTAATACTAACCATAAAATAAACACATTTAGCTTTCAAATACTTGTCCGTGTATTAAAAATATTCATAAAGAATTGCATTGACTTGTATTGATTATTGTAATAAAGGGTATAAAAACACATTGAGCAGCGGTTGCGTTTCAGCAACGAAAACCGGCACGTGTTGTTGTTGTTTGTTCTTTTGCGTTTTGCCTTTTTCCCGTTAGAATACACAAAACGACGGCCCAAGCCCATACGCAGCACAACGATAATAGAATGAACCTAGATAGGAAACCAGAGACTGTATCTGGTTAACAGATACGATAAAACCTGAAACCGGCTCGTCAAGCAACAAGTTGGCTCGCGGGTATATAAACTCCAATGAGAATCTTAATATACATGGATTCTCATTAGCTCGAAGCGTGCGATGCGCCAGACGAAGATTAAACGTTGTCGTACTTCATTTTGCCGTTGTGTGGTGGCCGAAGTTGAGATTTTAAATATTCGACTTTTGCTTTGGCTGCTTGCTATAACTCATTCATTCTATTATCGTTGACGCAGCAGGCAAGCTGCAGACGATTTGCCTTCGACACCAACGAGCATACAAACACAAACATACATATGTATGTATGTACATACTCATTGATCGGCAACAACAAAATCTTACAATACAAGTAAAAAGAATTTCTGCATGTACAGACAGACCATGACCTACGACAAACTCTAAACAGCAAAGCAATAACAAATCCAAACAAAACTCACATGCATACAAATGCAGACCTAGGCCTAAGCCACCCAGCCCAGCAATTCCAAAAGTATCAAATAATTAGTTTGGTTTTTTATTTGAGATACTCTAAAGTTGCTTTTGCGTGAGCTCTGATAAAGACATATGTACATATGTATGTACATATGAGGTTTTCAGCAACCAGACAGTGCCGAATACATATGTACGACACAGCATGAGCAGACAATACACAAAACAAAAAAAATGCAAATATAGCGGCAGGCCGAGAAGTAAACGTAGACATGCACACGACAAGCATGAGCAGTCCACACACAAAACAAAAACAAATTCATACACGGCGGCAGACAGAAATGGATACGCAATAAACGAAAATACGAATATCGTATGAGGGAAAATAGGTGCTATTGTACAGAGCTCGTTTACTAACTGTAAAAAACGAGGGGAATTTATTTTCGTGTCTTGTAGTTATATCGTTTTTGGAGCACAAGTGGCACTGTTAACAACAGTTATTGGGTGCCCACAGCTAAATGTGTTGACTTTGGTGTTGGCGAAAATAATTTTATATTTCATCATCTGAGAACATGGCTGGAGAGGATTGGATTGTCAAATTTCAGCTGCTCGGCATGAGCGAGCAGAAAGCCAAAGAGACACTAAAGAATGCTAATGTGACGCGCAATTTGCAGCTAGCCCTTGCCGAAATAACTGAGCCGCTGACCGATGGTGTCGGCATGCTGCTCTACCACATGGCTACCAAACTAAAGCCACAACTAGCGGAACAGTTACCGCTGCTCGTACGCTACATTGCGGATCGCAAACTCGACAACACACAGCGTGTTGATGCTGCCCTAGAATATTTACTACGATGCGTACAAAAGAAGGGCGCCAGTGTCGATGTGGCCGAATTGGACAGCGAATGCGGCGTTGGCGTTGTAGTCACACCGGAGGAGATCGAGCGCGTTGTGCAGCAGAAGATTAAGGGCATCTACAAGCAGACTTTGCTGGTGGAGCGCTATCATTTCAATGCATTTAAAATCTTGCAGGAAGTGCGCAATGAACTTAAATGGGCTGACGCAAAGTCGTTAAAGTCAGCTATTGATGTGGAGATATTCGATCTGCTCGGTCCCAAGACTGAAGCCGACCTCAAACCATTACCCAAGCAGAATGACAAGCAATCTAAAACTAAATCGAAACCGGATTCGAAACAATCAAATATAACGGAGGCAAATGCTGATGGGGATGGTGCCAATACAATTGCCGAGTTAATGAAGACTAAGGTGCACTTTCATGCGCCTGGAGAGAATTTCAAAACCGATGGCTATGTGGTCACTGATCACACCGAGCAACTGCTGCGCGAGCATTTGCAAAGGACGGGAGGACGAGTCCACACTCGGTTTCCACCCGAACCAAATGGCATCCTACACATCGGACATGCCAAGGCGATCAACATTAACTTTGGCTATGCGGCAGCACAGAAAGGTGTCTGCTATCTACGCTATGACGACACCAATCCCGAAAAGGAGGAGGAGAAGTTTTTCGTGGGCATTCTCGACATGGTCGAGTGGCTCGGCTATAAGCCATTCAAGGTGACTCACTCCTCCGACTACTTTCAGCAGCTGTACGAATGGGCGGTCGTGTTGATACGCAAGAATCTGGCCTATGTGTGCCACCAAAAGGCAGACGAGCTAAAGGGTTTCAATCCGCCGCCGAGTCCATGGCGCGAGCGTCCCATCGAAGAGTCACTGCGGCTCTTTGAAGACATGAAGCGTGGTAAGATTAATGAAGGTGAGGCTTCGCTACGTCTGAAACTAACGCTCGAGGAGGGCAAACAGGATCCGGTTGCGTATCGAATTAAATTCATTCCGCATCATCGCACGGGCGCCTCGTGGTGCATTTATCCCACCTATGATTACACTCACTGCCTGTGCGATTCCATTGAGGACATAACGCACTCGCTGTGCACCAAGGAGTTCCAGTCGCGTCGTTCCTCTTACTACTGGCTGTGCAACGCTCTGGGTATCTACTGCCCGGTGCAGTGGGAATACGGGCGCCTTAACATGAACTATGCCCTCGTCTCTAAGCGCAAGATTGGCAAACTAATCACCGAGAACATTGTTCACGATTGGGATGATCCCCGGCTTTTTACGCTAACCGCGCTGCGACGTCGCGGATATCCTGCGGAGGCAATCAATAATTTCTGCGCCCAGATGGGCGTGACTGGCGCACAGATATCCGTCGATCCTGCCATGCTGGAGGCGGCGGTACGCGATGTTCTCAACGTAAGCGCTCCGCGTCGACTTATTGTGCTGCAGCCACTAAAGGTGACCATAAGCAATTTCCCGCACGCTGGACCAATTGAATTGGACGTGCCAAACTTTCCGCAGAACCCTGCGCTGGGAATGCACAAGATAACTTTGGATCGTGTCATTTACATTGAACGCAGCGACTTCAAGCTTGAACCGGAGAAGGGATATCGACGTCTGTCCAGTCAGCAGTCAGTTGGTTTGCGTCATGCCTGTTTGGTTATAAGCGTGCAGCAAGAGCTACGCGATCCATCCACGGGCGAGGTCATAGAACTCGTCTGTAGCTGCGAGTCAACGGAACAGGCAGAAAAACCGAAGGCTTTTGTGCAGTGGGTATCACAGCCCATCGAGCTGGAGGTGCGTCTGTATGAGCAGCTGTTTAAGCACAAGAATCCCGAGGATACCAACGAAGTGCCTGGTGGATTCCTAACCGACATCGCCGACAATTCTATGTCGATTGTTCATGCGTATGCCGATAAGTCTCTAAGCGGCGTCAAATTGTACGACAAGTTCCAGTTCGAGCGAATTGGCTTCTTCTCGGTGGATCCGGACACATCTGTCAATCGAATTGTGTTCAATCGCACCGTGGGACTTAAAGAAGATTCTGGCAAAAAGTAAAAGTCACTTGAACTTTTTATAAAAAAAATATATATGCTCAAAAAATAAAGTGAATAAAGTGTTATAAAATCAGAATTTATTTCTTTCCCTCAACCATGATTATGTGATAGCCAAATTTAGTCTTTATCGGTGGGTCTGTGTAAACGGGATTATTGACATTGGATATGGGCAGAGCGAACGCGGCATCCTGAAAGGGACCCACCATTGCACCACGTATTTGCCAGCCCAAATCACCGCCTTGACGTGCTTTGTCCTCGCTGTAAGCGGTTGCCACTTCAGGAAACTTCTGTCCTGCCTTTAACTTCTCCATAGCCTCCATAATCTTGCCCTGCTTCTCACATAAAATGTGTCGCACCTTCACAGCATTGCCACCCTTTTTCTCCTTGCCGGCACCTATAAATGATTAAAATTAATATACAACGCAAATATTTATGAGCAAACAGATTGCATTGTTAAGTACTCGCACCTTTGTCATCAGTTGGTTTTTTGCCACCTTTTGCACCATCCTTTCCGCCTTTTGCATCCTTTTTAGGTGGCATACTAAATATTTAGTATCAACTACTAATAGCAATGTAGACTTGCCACTGTGTTTATAAACATATGTGCTGTCACTTATCAATTCAAATGTTCAGTATTTTTTACTTCAAGGTCACACTTGTTAATTTTATGTATCGCAAAACTATCGATATCATATAAACATCTCTAGCTCGTCTCTCTCACTCCTTTTCACTTTAGCGAGGCTAAATTTGTCACATTTCGTTGGCAAAATTGTAAGTTTTTGCTCTTAATTCAAAGTAAAAATAAAATAAAACATGTTCTAATAACTTGCAATTTCTAGTGCAGTGTGTGAGTAATCGTTAAATCATCAGCAATTACGGCAAATTCGTAACGCAACACACCAGACAGGAACACAAAATCAGCAACTAAGCAAAATGCCCAAGAATAAGGGAAAAGGTGGCAAAAATCGTCGTCGTGGAAAGAACGAAAACGAGTTTGAAAAGCGTGAGCTGATCTTCAAAGAGGATCAACAGGAGTATGCACAAGTGACCAAAATGCTGGGCAATGGTCGCTTAGAGGCAATGTGCTTTGATGGCGTCAAACGTCTGTGTCACATTCGGGGGAAACTTCGTAAGAAGGTGAGTTGAGCGTGATTATTTGTGGGAGTTCGTATGTGTGCGTGAGTGCTCTCTTCTGTAGGTGTGTTGCTAGCACTGACAAGCAATTATATGTTTTCTGTAACGCGTGCATGAAAAATTGCAACGCGATTTTTATGATAGTCGCCATCGTAAACTAACTCCGTTTGTCATCAGTTTGGCTATTTGAATATTTTGCCTGTGGGCAACGGCCTTCAAAAATTGCAAACAAAGGCGGATTGCGTGTATATACATATCCTATATACCAACATACATGTGCATATATAGACATTCATTGCACATATGATTTAAATATCAAATACAGTTATATGCGAGGTGTGTTCAATTTTATTTCTTTTACCTTACATTTACAAAAAAAAAAACTTCTTCCCTATGTAAAAGTCTATGAAATGATGAAAACTCAAGGCCTAAATTTCCGAAATTATAAATTTAAGAAATGAACTATTCTGCAATATAATTTAAAGTTTCCAACATCGCTTAAAAAGGTTTAGATTAATTGTACCCCAAAATAATATTTTGCGCTGTGTTAAACATTGTTATACACTTGAATACATATCTGCGTATCCGACCCCATAAAGTATATACACATTGCCACGAAAAGGTTTACACAAAGTGAAAAGTTTTGATATTTTCACTTTAGATCTACACATTGCCACGAATAGGTTTACACAAAGTGAAAATATTTGATATTTTCACTTTAGAGCTATATGGTCACCTTGGTTGTTGTTTTTTATTTTTTATAAGTAACTCAGTCATTTATATCTTAAACCCATTAAACAGAACTTAAAAAACATTAACATTAACAAAGAACAATTAAAAATACTAACAAAGGCACTAAATTCAACTGCCACGAAAAGGTTTACACACCTACGTTTTTGGTGCATTTTCGTTGTAAAATTCGTATGAAGTTCGTATGTACAGTTACTTTTAAATAAATTAAAAATGCGCAGATCCATAAAAATCCAAATTTTTTGCGCAGATCGCTTGCCAATGAAATGAAGAATGATTGTGGAATCACCATAACTCGCGAATGTGCCCTATATCCATTTTAAGTACCTACCCTTAACCTCGAGCTGTACAATCGGTGTAATATTATTGGTTTTCAAGAGCTGGCGCCGTTTTTTTTTTGGGTAGGTACCAAAACATTTTTTTGGCCACATTCGCGAGATATTGTGATTCCACAATCATTCTTCATTTCATTGGCAAGCGATCTGGCCAAAAAAATTTGGACTTTTATAGATCTGCGCATTTTTAATTTAATTAAAAGTAACTGTACATATGAATTCCACAACGAAAATGCACCAAAAACGTAGGTGTGTAAACCTTTTCGTGGCAGTTGAATTTATGGCCTTTGATAGTATTTTTAATTGTTCTTTGTTAATGTTAATGTTTTTTAAGTTCTGTTTAATGGGTTTAAGATATAAATGACTGAATAACTTATAAAAAATAATAAAAAAAAATAACAAACAACAACCAGGGTGACCATATAGCTCTAAAGTGAAAAAATTCCCATTTTTCACATTGTGTAAACCTATAAGTGGCAATGTGTATATGGTCATCCTGGTTGTTGTTTGTTATTTTATTTTTTTATAAGTAATTCAGTCAATTATATCTTAAACCTATTAAACAGAACTTAAAAAACATTATGCAATGTGTATTTTCTTGATTGGCATCACATGCAAAGTTGATATAGCCATGTCCTTCTGTTTCTAAGCCTTTTTTCTTTTCCCTCAGTTTTTTATCGAGCTGAAACATAATTCAAGGTCATATTTTGTTTTGCAGGTAGATCATTTGTGAAAATCGGTCAGATCGGATCACTTTACCATTCAAATGAAAGATCTTTAAAAGAACAACAATTATATTAAATTTGCTTATTTAATATTCGGCATGCCTTCTTTACTTGATTTTATTTAAAAAAGAAAAAAGTTTCTTTATATTTTTAATATAAGAGTGCCATTTCAACCTTTTTAAGGTTCTTCTTTATTGGTCGATGAATGTTACGATAAATTAAATGAGATAAAAACATATGTTTCGGGCATCCTTACAGCTAGAGTTACCAAATTAGGTGGAAAGATAGCTGGTAACGTCGCCCAAAGATCTACACCAAACGTTTCTGTTAAAGCTCTGAGGGTCGCAAAGCTAGAGCACATTACTTTGATGGTTAAACAATGACAATCTTAGTTAAAAGACGAGCCATATTTATTCTTTTTCGCCTATCCGCCTTTTGCATGCTGACTTTTTCCTTCAGTTTGGCATTTGGCATCTCGTATCTGCTCAGTATTTATTACTGTTCACAATAAAAGATTGGCATTTCAATGATATATATATATATATATTGACTGCTTAATGATAGGTATAACAAGTTTGTTTCAAATTAGCGAATTGGCTTTTTCCAAGCCCTCTTTGCAAGCAGACTCTTTACCATATATGTAATATTACTAGTTTACCTGCTTACCACAGAAGACTTATTAATAAATCTTCTCTCTCTTAAGAATCGTAGAACTATGCTAATATAGCAATAACCTTTGTTCACAAACTAATAAATGGTGAAATAGATTCACCCATACTAATCAACCAAATTAACTTTGCAGTACCCTAATGGGTTCCAATGAACTATAACCACAACCCTTTTCGGATCTTATGTTCACTTTATAACGATCTTTCCCACCTAAGAACTAGTACCACTTCTGCATGCTTACTAAAAAAATTTCATGCGGACGGACGGACGGACCATGCTTAAATCGACTCGGCTGTTGATGGAGAAGCTTTCTCCTGCCTGTTAAATATTTTGGCACAAAACCATTGTACCCTTTTTTCCCATTTTTTATAGGTTCAGGGTATACAAATTGAAGGCATAGCGTATGTTGTATTAATATATATATTAAGGAAATAAATAAAACATATAAGAACGCTCTATGTATGTTTTAATATTCCTAATTATAAACAGCTTTTCATATATATAAAAACAGATAAAACAAGTAAGAAGGCTCTAGTCGAGAAATCCCGACTAGACGATACCCTGATCCCTATACTTTACACGTACAGTCAGTGCTTGCAAGTATGTGTGTGTGTGTGCGCGCATACTGCATATTGCATATACAAATTCAATGTTCCATATCTTCGGTGTTTATTAACCGATTTCAATAAAAATTTCACAGATTGTATTATAATTCAAATTGCATCTGAAAGTTTTCCAAATTCAAGATTTTGTTGTTATCGATCCCATGTGTATATCGAAAACGGGAAGAGTTATCGAAAATCGAAACTTGTACTGCCTAGGGATTAGGCGAGCTTAAGTTCCAAATCTGGAGTCTCTAGCTCTTATAGTCCCTGAGATCGACGCGCTCATACATAACCACAGGCAGACAGACGGACATGGCTATATCGACTCGACTGTTGATGCTGATCAAGAATATATATACTTTATGGGGTCGGAGATGCTTCCTTCTGGCTGTTACATACTTTTGCACAAAACTATTATGCCCTTTTTTCCATTTTTAATGGGATCAGGGTATAAAAATAAAAAATCATAATAATTTTTTTTTTTGACATTGAACGTTTTGTCAAGAAAAGTTTACCAAATATGAATGTATCGAAATATAATTTTTATAAATCTAAGTAATTTGTAATTGCGTTTAAATATTATATGACCATTTTTTGCTGTACACCAGAGTTCGACGAACTTTTTGAATCATTACCCCAAATATTTTTGTCAAACTTGACATTACCCCCGTTAGTGAAGAGCAAAGAAAAAAGAATAGAAAATGTAAAATATATACCTTTTTTTAATGAATTACCCCGCAATATTGTTGTGGAAGTTGACTTTACATAGAATATAAAATTTTAAATATATACTTTTTAATCATTACCACCACAAATTTCACTTTTACCCCATTTGGAGTAATTTACCACGCTGCTCTACACAATAATGTAGCGAAATCCAATCGAAAAAAAATTTTGTTGCTTTATAGGTGGATAGAAGCTCTCGACTAATTTCAGCAAGTTAAAAATTTGTCGTTCAATCAGCTTCTGTAATTTTTTGTCAACTTTGCCAACAAGTGAAAGCGAATCTGTTGCTGATCTTATGACTACCGGGTTGCAAATTATAATTTTTGTTTTCTACTAAAACATTTAACTTTTATTGTATGAATAAGAAAGAGATTAGCAGCCATCTTTTCGACTCGATAAATTAAAATATTGTTTAATTAACAGTCAGTTTTTCGTTAGGGACAAGACACGTGTCTAAATCCGAAAAATCGTAAAAAAAAAAAACAAATAATTTGCACAATCATAATCTTAAGGAAAATAAAATCATTACGATCAATCAGCAGACGCAGTCCGGGTCACCTGGTTTAAATCCAAAGGTCAAGCACATTAAAAGTACAAGCATTAATATCTAATAAGGTGAGCAGCTGATTATCTAATCTTTTCAAGCTTTTCTTGTTCCTGTTGCGCACACTTTTGACATCAGTCTTTAATCTCCCGGCACTTGCGT
This sequence comes from Scaptomyza tumidula, assembly GCA_035044465.1. NCBI lineage: Eukaryota > Metazoa > Arthropoda > Insecta > Diptera > Drosophilidae > Scaptomyza > Scaptomyza tumidula. The sequence goes on along the minus strand of JAWNNW010000790.1, from coordinate 441,807 downwards.
GACTAACACCGCACCCCAACCCCACCGACTAGCAACAGTGCCGCACAGAATTGTTTAGACTTATCTACCAGACATACAACTCGTGTTAATTTCACAATTTGTACAATTTTTTTCTGAAATAAAAAGAGTAGTCAAGGATTATGTAAAAAAATTTATTTCTCTACATTATTTATTAAGAACAATTTTGCGACTTAAAATTATATGACTTAGATTAAGGTGGCAGTATAATTTTACTTATTCACCTACTGAGATTATTTTTTGATTCTTTTTGTTTTTCGTGTTTGTTATATTATGAGTTTTTTTTTTTCGATTTAATTTCTCTTTGGTTTTTTTCTTTTTTTTGTTGATAATTTTCAATGACATTTGAGCAGCGTTTCAGGAATTAATTTTAACCTTACATAAATTGGGTGGCCGTAGTAATAACCTGATTGATCCAGTCTGTGAACGCGGAGACTCGCACAAAGACTGAGGGCGCGTTCTTCTGGCCACATGGCAATCGTCCCCAGGAGACAATGCCAATGATGATGTTGCTCTGCTCCAAATGTGGCTCGCAGCATTCCTGCATGAGTGGACCGCCCGAATCGGCGGTGCAGATGCTCACACCGCCGGTCAATGGGCCAGTGCACAGGTTCGTCTCGTGCAACTCAAGGCCGGAACGTGCAAGTATCTCCTCACACAGTTTCATATCCAAAATGGGCATATTAGCCATCTGTAGCTTGTGTGGATAGTCAGGCACTGCTGTCATTGAAACATTTCCCCAACCGTACAGAGTGCCATAGCCCTCTGGATGTGCATCCTGCTCCGGCAGCGTTGCCGCCTGCACATGCTCGTCGAAAACGAGGGGCTTCTTTGTGTAGATCAATGCAATATCGTAGGGATTAACTCCACCCAAATACAGCTCGTGGCGCACATAGTAATCGATGTGACGCAGTTGCACAGTTCCAGCTTCGCCTCGTCGATTGTGTATGTCATGGCTGCCAGCAACAATCACCGAATTGGCTACCGACTGTTGCGAGCTCAGGCAATGGGCTGCAGTCAGGATCCAATGTTCGTTAATCACTGTGCCGGCACAATAGTGCACCAGACCTTGTTGCGGTGTCATCATCTGTATGCTGACCACGTAGGGCGCCGAATGTGGTGTCGCCTCACGCTTAGCCAGAAACTTCTTGCTCCAGTGCGTCTGCCGTGGTGCTTCCAATGTGCTAATACGATTCTCGAGCAGGCCATACGTCGCCAGACTCATTGCCATGTTGTTTGCTGGAGGTCCGCTGCACTTGCGCACTGGCAACTGCATGTGCGGGGCTGAGCTGAGCACAACCATAATGCTGGCTATTGTCGTCAATAGTACTGAGTAAATGCATCTGTATGATAATAGCATGATGGTTTCCTCGCTATAGTTGCACAGCCCGCACGTAATTTGATTCGAACTGAACGTAATTTTGACGTGTTTTTTAACCACGAACTATCGAAACTTGTTTGCGTGTGAGTTTTGATTATGGATAGTGAGTTTTGGTTGTTTGATTATTTGCCTTCTAGCTTTTTGTCTTATCTTTAGTGTGTCGGTAGCACTTCACTTGTATTCCCTTAATATATCGCATGGATTTCACTTTTTTATTTCGGCTGTGTTTTGCCGTTTGCCGTTGGGTTATTCACTGCTTGATGGTGTTTATAAATTTGCAGTTGCCTTTCACATGTTGGCAGTATATATAGCAAACCTCTTATCAAAATTACGCGCGAACGCTTGATAAGAGTTAGAGCGAGCGATTGCTGCGATTGGTTGCTTCCTTTTATTTTGCTATCACAATTACGTGTAATTAAATTAACAAGAGAGTAACTATTTGTGCTTGAAGAAATTCCAAATCACAATGATGATCACAATAATATGCAGCCCATAAAAGCCCATGTTATAATATTTATGTTTATCAAAGTGTATATACTTAGTATTTATTGCAGCTAAGTAATATAGTCGGTTTCACTATACATTTTAATGCTTAAAGTTGATAGATTTTTTAATTAAATTGCGATTGTATCTATTTTGTCGCATTGTTATACAGTCTGATAAACGCGTTCTAAAAATACCGCATTATGATTCAGTGTTAAAACGTAATTTTTTTTTAAGCCATTTTTATCTTGAATAAAGTACAGAAAATTCAAATGTAAGTCATTACGTAATGTAAGGGAATATTGCACATCAAAATATTTACTCAACCCTTACGGTGAAAAATTAAATTTACTCTCTGAATTCTTTCCCATTGATGAATTCACAACTACCAAATTGTTTATCATCGAAATGTGGGCTATGCCCATATACGTATTTATAGTACGATTGTTCATATTAAAGGAATGAACGTGCTGCCACAAATACCGATATTCTGACAAAGTAAGAGAGATAGTACAGTTGCTCCGCCCCTGCAACCTGGTCGTGACCGTAGCAACGCAATCAGCCACAATTAGTTAACGTATCGTTTATTGGTCTGCGGGTGATTCCCTGATTCTCATGTTCAGGCATGTCGATTTCGAGCGCTTCCTTATCTTTTTGGCTCACTTCACAAGCTTACGCCCTTGGGTAATATGCTGAATTGTAATGTGATTCAGTCACGATACTTTTATCTAACATACCTGCCGCCTGTCGATTGGAGGCACACTGTGGCTTTAAAGCATGATATATTATAGAAAATAAAAATTAGCGTGTGCGGAAAAAGGTTTGAATCAACTCCAAATGCCATCGCTCATATACTTGTCAATTTCTCCGCCTTTTCCACCACATGAGCCTTATGAATAATGCTTCAAAGTTCAATGTTGGCCTGGCCCTATGTTTATTTTAAGCGATACCGTTACTCTGGAATTTTCAACGCCTATTGAATTTCTTAAATTGTTGCAGGTCAGTTGACGACATCCGGTTGACTAATTGCCTCTAATAAAAGCGGTTAAATATTTAATGTACCATGAATGTAGACCTAAATAGCCCAAATATTTTTAAAAGATTAAGATTTCCGTTGACGTCAATGGTTTCTTAAAACAATCCTAGATTTTAAATTTAAATTGTCTGACAACTGTTTAAGTGCAACCACATGGTTAGATATTTTTGTATATATACGTAGGTAAGGGTTCGAATTATATATATGAACAAGCTTAATGTATTATCAATTTTACATTTATCAATTTAATTGCACCTAATTGCGACTTAAAGTCAACCAGTAGAGGGCGGTATGAATGGAAAATGTATCGTGTTATTTTGCTTGTGCCCATGATTTTCGGTCATAGACTCAATATTCTGTAGGAAAACTTTAAAGAAAACAATGTAATACGTCTACACTTAATTGATTCTAATCATATAATTGGTAAATAAGCTTTGCTTCAGCAAACAAATATTGCGATAAATGATGAAATTCCCAGAACTCTGGCGCCAATTTAATTTAAAATCTGCTATCTGTAACATAAAAAACAACCAAAGATACAGGGTGCACGATTGCTTTACCTTTATTGCTTTGTGTCTGTGAGTCATAAAAAATGTTCAAAGACAGTTGCTCTATTTACAAATAAATATACAAATTTTTAAATTTTACAAGTATGTAGTTGAAAAAGGTTTAAATATTTGATGATTCTTCTTCCTCATTTAGGTATGGATCAATCAGGGTGACATAATATTGGTCGGCTTGCGTGATTATCAGGACTCAAAAGCCGATGTCATCTTGAAGTACACACCGGATGAAGCTCGAAATCTGAAGACATACGGTGAATTTCCGGAATCGGTGCGCATCAACGAGACAGTCACATTCGTCGAGGATGGTTTCGATGAGGATATTGAGTTCGGCGATGAGATTAGTTCTGAGGATGACGCTGATTCCGTTGACAATATATGATTAACAGGAAACAAATCTAACACTGAAGCAACAGAAACAGCAGCAATAGAGTCAGATCAAGAATAGGGAATTAAACAAATTTGTATAAAGCTGATAGCCCCCACTCCATACACATGCCACGCCCACACACCAAAACACACAACAAAAATACACTCAAACGCATAATAGAATATCAGTGTTCAGCTGCAAGCGAAACGGAAGTGATAAGAAACCAACATTATTCAATCAACAATAAATATTCAAAAATTCAATAGTTACTTCCAATAAATTTTCAATTCGGATGCCAAAAAAATAAAATTGTTCGCTTTTTAACCGCAATGTTCAATTATGAAATGATGTAATAGTAGAACTTTTATATATATACATATACATATGCATATAAACACAAAATGGGAAACAAATGCAGCAATGCGGACACACATTTTATTATTATTTCAATTAAAAACAAAAACCCAAAACTATTTTTATTTTATTTCATAAAATTACTATATTTATACATTTGATATATAGGTGTATTAGAAATAAAAATCAACAACAAAACAAAGATTCAGGAAACCAAACGTTTTGAATTTTTAGGTTGTAGAATGAATTCAAAATTAATTCTAGACTCTGTTCCTTCGTGCTTTATTTAGATACAGAGATGTATGTTTACTGTTATCGATTTCATCTGATTATTATAGCGCATACTACACCTAACGGTTTTTGTTCTGTTGTGCTGTCCATGCATTCAGTTTTTAATTGTATTTATTTTGTTTTTTTTCTGCGTCTCCTTTTGATTACAAATAACGATGAGAAGAAAGTAAAAACAGTAATTATAATAAGAGCATATGAAAAATATTCGTTTGTGTAATTAAGAAGTACGTGTTCAATAAATAGATAATTTAACCGCATGCAAAAACAGCAAAAAAAAAAGATGACTTTTATTCTTAATTCACACCGCATTGGCATATTTATTAAATGAACACATATTCATACTAACATACACATTTCATATTGAGAATTAATGAAGTAATTACAGCCTACAACTCCTCGTGATGGGATGGGAACTTCTTGAGTATGGCATGATATAGATTGTAAAAGGCGTAAACTGAAACCGTCACAATCACAAGCAGAGCACCGCCAAAGGCAATGCTCAGAAAATTGCCATCAATAATATTCGCAGAACGATGGCGCTTGGTTGAAAAAATTTCTTCAGTAGATGCTGGATTATTTTGTTGCTGTGCCGTACGCTCGGCCATTAAACGCTTCATGGTGCTTAAGCGTTCACGCAAAACTTCCACGGAATCGGTGTCCAAATCCGAAGTACCTATATTTAAAATCGTTAATTCAAAACAGATTTGTTTGACTTGATAATCTAACCTGTTCCTTGAGCGGCCATAGCTAATAGTGGTGAACACGTTAGTCTTGAATTGTTATTATTTAGGTATTGATGAAATGACAGAAGGGTGTTTTAGCAAAATAGAAACAGGCGCATGTGCATAACCGACAATTATCGATTCAAATCCTCAGTGCTGAAAATTACAATTTAAACAGCGCATGCAATACTTATCGGTTAAGCTTGGTATTTTTTTCAGGCAAAATTTAGCCACACTTTTCAATAACATTGTCAACACGTGCAACACGCGCGCGACTCTACTTGTTGTTTTTAGTGAATTTTAAATGATATAATGGGTTTAACTAAACAATATTTAGCATATCGTGCCATTGATAGCTTTAATATCATCGCCTCTGGTCGTGCCAATGTTAACTTCGCTGTTCTCGAGCAAACCGAAGGCCGTTTTGTTGCGGCGCCAGCGGCTGAGAATGTTATTATTTGGGACTTGCGGTAAGTATGCGGTAATTTTGCTTAACAATTTTAAAACAATATGCGCTCACATAAATATTCACAGCATGGGCGATCGCAAACTGACGCTGCGTCGCGAAAAACAAGAGGTGACTGCTCTACGTGTCTCACCCGATCATTTGCACATTGCTGTTGGCTACGCGGACGGTGTGGTTCAGATATTTGATTTAAGCTCTGGCACTTATTATGATGCTATTTGCTCGTTGGCGCTGCACAAGAACGCAGTCAGCGTGTTGCGCTACGATTCGCATGGCATGCGTCTTGTGAGCGGTGGCCTGGACACTGAGCTGGTCGTTGTCGATGTCGTGGAGCAGGCTGGTCGACAGCGTCTTAGTGGGCACAATGCTGCCGTGACTGACGCCCATTTCCTGCAACGCCTGGTTGAGCAGGACATTGTAGTGAGCTGCTCTAAGGACACGCAAATCAAGTTTTGGAATCTGGAAACACAATTTTGCTTTAAAACAATTGTTGACAATCGCACTGAAATCTGGGCGCTGGCCTTTGTTAACGATCTGATGGTTGCCGGAGCCAGTGAGAGCGGCATGAATGTTTATCGCTTGCGCAAGCGTGAGGATGTCTCAACTCATGAATCACTAGAAACTGCCGTTGAGGGTTTAGCCATAGATGACGATGATACGATAAGTCCGCTAAGCGTAAGCAATTGTGGAACCATACAGCGTGCCGGCAAGGGACGCACGGTCAATTTGGTGGCTGATCTCAACGAGCGTGTTCTAAGCTGTCATGGCACAAACGATCTGATTGAGAACTTTTACATATGTTCCGCCGCGGAGGCCAAGCATCGTTTGTCCAAGCGCCTGAAAAAGGCACGCAAGAAGGCGCAAGATTCTGAGGAGGCACCCGAACAGAATGATGAACAGCTATCCAAGGAGCTATCTCTGAGTGATGAGATCAAGCGCCTGGAGAGCATCAAGGCGAAACAGAAAATCAAATCCATCGATGTGTTGCTTGGCGATAACAAAGAGCTTCGTGTCCTAGTTAGTTTGGCAAACAACAGTATGTCGCTTTACTCCCTGGAGGCATCTCTAAAGTCTCGCAAGCCAACAACGCCATTGGTGACCAGTGTCAAACTGTTACGTTCACTTACCCGCCTTGGTCATCAGTCGGAGCTGCGTTCAGTGTGCTTCAGCAACGATTCGCTTGCGATTGGCTCCGGCTCTGGTGATTCGTTCAAATTTTGGGATCGGGATGCTATGCAATGCCTGCGTACAGTTCCCACCGATTATATTCTCTGTTCGCGTTTTGTGCCAGGTGATCGTTATGTACTGCTGGGCATGAAGAGCGGCAAGCTGCTTATTGTGGATGTGGGTGCAGCTGATATTATCGAGCATATACCCGCACACGAGAGCGAGCTTTGGAGCATTGCTTTACTGCCGGATCAGAAGGGTTGCGTAACGGGCAGCAGTGATACGACACTGAAAATCTGGAGCTTTGAACTTATCGATGCTGGCGAAGGCGTTGGACAATCCAAAGTGCTATCATTGCTGCACAAGAACACACTCAAACTTGAGGAGACTGTGCTTTGTTTAGCGGTTAGCCCGGATATGAAGTATCTAGCCGTTGGACTGCTGGATGCCACCGTCAAGGTCTTCTTTTTGGACACATTCAAGTTCTATCTGTCGCTATACGGACACAAGCTGCCAGTGTTGTGCATGGACATCTCCTATGACTCGACGTTAATTGCAACTGGCTCTGCCGATCGTAACATTAAAATTTGGGGTCTTAACTTTGGCGATTGCCATCGTTCGATTTTTGCACATGATGATTCGGTCATGTCTCTACAATTTATACCCAAGACGCATATGTTCTTCAGCTGCGGCAAAGATGGTAAGGTGAAGCAATGGGACGGCGACTCTTTTGAGAAAATTATCACACTGCCCGGTCACATTGGTGAGGCGCATTGCTTGTCCGTCTCACCCAATGGTCGTTATCTGGTCAGTTGTGGGTCAGATCGTACGCTTCGAATGTACGAGCGTACAGAGGAAACCATTGTGCTTAAGGACGTCCAGGAGGAGGAGCGTGAGCAGTTAGAAAACGAGAAGCTGGCTACCGGCGAGGATAATAGCACGCCTCTTTTGCCCGGTCTCAAGTTGCCTTCACGGAAAACCGTCGGCTCCGAAAAGGCCGCAGAATCTATCATGGAATGCCTAGAAATATGCAAACAGTTTGAAATGGAATCGGACGAAAAGCCAGAACTGCATCCATTGATGCTGGCACTGCAAGTTAAGAATCCGAATGACTTTCTGGTCACAACGCTGGTTCGCATACGCACCTCTGACATGGAGGAAGCATTGCTCCTCCTTCCTTTTTCGATAGTGTGCGAACTGCTGGAACGTCTGCCCGCACTCATCACCCAAAGATCAGACGAAGTGGAGCTCCTCTGCCGTGTAACTGTCTTCCTTTTCAAAGTGCACATGAAACCCATTGCAGCGGCCAAGTCAATGAAACCGCTGCTCCTTAAGCTTCTAGAACTGCTCAAGCACGATGTGCAAGATTTACGCGATATTATGGGCTACAATCTGCATGCCCTATCGCTGCTGCAAACGGAGGTGGAGCAGCGCGAAGGTGTACAACTCTTCCGAGACGCTACACAGGCACGACGCAAGAACGAGAAGAAGCGACGAGCGGCAACCAAGCGACGCATACAAATTCAAATGGTATAAAATAATATTATCTGTTAAGATTAAATCAATAAAAAATACATTTTATTGAAACACCGAGAAGTGCCACTTGCAATTTTAGCCTAATATAAACGCGATCTATTAATGTGTATGTCGTGTGTGTATGTTTAAAAAGAGTGTGTGTGTGTGTGTCTGATTTGAAAGTGACGTCCTCATCACATGTGTGCGGACTTGATGATTTTGACAACATAGTGGTACACATAAACATAAAATATTTGGGGGACGGAACAAAGAAGGCGACGAGGCAAGCAAAACCTATTTCCGGTTCAACAAATGCCAGCCGTTGGATAGCAGCCGGTATCTGTAGTGCCAGGACCACAAGGACCTACAATCGAAAGAAGCACAATGTAAGCAAACAAACATGGAACTCAATCTTTAACAAACTTTCACTCACCACCACAACGCTGAAAGGCACCCGGAGGTCCATAGCTGAGTTTCTGTATAGTGCACTTTTCGATTGGTCCACTGGGACGACAATAGGATGTGTAACGTGCCCAGGGCAGTGGCTCTTTCGGTTGCACACAGTTAGGCAAATAGCTGAGCTTGTACGTGGTGCACTGCTCCATTGGCCCATCGTTGCGACAAAATCCTTGACGTGGCCTGATCGGTGCCGGTGGTGGGTTACAGGTCACATCCACCGGCATATACGACAACTTGTTGACGGTGCATCGCTCCATGGCACCGCTGGGTCGACAGAACGCTGTCACAGGCATTATGGGTGCACGGCGCACATGCGGTTTTGGCACAAAGTCATGCTTTTGCGTCGTCATTGCATATAGTGGTCCATCGAAGCGCAATCCATTCTCCATGGGTCGAATGGGTGGTGTACGCTCAGTACAATTGGGTTGATATGACAGCTGAGGGTGTGAGCCCATAGAATATATAAGTCAAATTTAGTAAAAATACAATTATCCCTAGTTAGATGCAGAACTCCTAAAATCAAGGTTACTCCGGAGTAAGATTTGAATTTGTTAGTCTAGAATATTAAACTATAAATGAATAATTTTGAAAATCTTTTATATAGTATAAGTTTTGATTATTGATTATTGAATTATTAAAATGATCGAAAAATGTACTTACCTTTTGTACGGTGCATCTTTCCAGTGGTCCGGTAGCCCGGCGGAACGTGTCCCTTGGCAAAATGGGCAACGGCTTGGTGCGAGATGCGTCTACGGGCCTGTAACTTAGCTTGTAGACAGTATTTGCCGATCCCGAATCGTTGCCCAGAAAACGCAGGGTATTCATGGGCATCATTGGTGCAGTGCGTCCAGCATTGCAATTTGGCATATAACTGAGATTGTAAGTGGTGCAAATATTCTGATAGTTGGGCGGCACACAGCGTATCTTGTCTGCCCAAGGCGTTGGCTCCCTTGGTGGCAGGCAGACCGGCATATACGATAGCTTCTGTACGGTGCAGCGCTCCATTGGGCCAACGGGTTTGCAGAATGCCGAATTCTGTTGCATTGGCTTGGGCGGCGGATTCTGGCACACATCTACCGGCATGTACGATAGCTTTTGTATGGTGCAACGTTCCATTGGCGCTGTCGAGGAACAGATGGCTACGCGTGGCAAGCATGGATCACGCTTCACAATGCCCTTGGGTACATAGTCGTGCTTCTGTGAGGTCATCGCATAAATTGGTCCCTCAAAGCGCAGACCGCTCGCCATGGGCAGTATGGGCATGGTACGTGAAGCCGGACATGGCGGCATATACGATAGCTTGTGCACCGTACACTTCTCCATTGGTGCCGTATTGGCGGCTATATGATTACACGGCCTGACGGGCACGGCACGAAGATTGTCGCCACAGTTACCATAATAGGAGCGACGATAGATGGTATCCGTGTCAAGTGGTGCCGTGGAGCGCATAAAATGCGATTGCGGTAATATGGGCAAAGTACGAGCTGGTTGCTGATAGCAGCATCCATTATAATCACCACGATCGCATGGCTGACATGCGGCATTAGGGGCACACGATGGAAAGTCAACGGGTGCCCGGCACGGATCACACGATGGATCACCCATAGTAAACTGTCTCAGCTACAAATGAATCCCAGCTTTGCCGAATGTGTAATCGATCCTTGTTACAAACTCTTATGACTTTATGTTTGTGATAATTACTTACCAGAATGTATTTTGTGCTTTGAAACTTTTTGTATTCAAGCTCACAAAATATTTTTGGAATTGACAGTTGTTAAAGGAAATTATAATTTTGTTTGCTACGCGTACGGAATATTTGTGATTGTATTTTTTTTAACACATCAAAATAAACGATTGAAAAATTTTGCTGTCACACTCAACGACAAAGTTTGTTCGGTTTTGTAATGTCGGATAGCAGGGAAAGCAATTCACAATCTGCTTCAGGTTTCCGACACAGCCTACCTAACTAAAAGCAATTCAGAAAAACATTTAGCTTAAGGTATATATATGGATTTAAAAACTAGTGAAAATTCGTAACAAAAAACAAGTAAGAAGGCTCTAGTCGAGAAATCCCGACTAGCCGATACCCTGATCCCTATACTTTATGCGTACAGTTAGTGCTTGCAAGTATGTGTGTGTGTGTGTCTGTACGCGCATACTGCATACACAACTTCAATGTCCCATATCTCCGGTGTTTATTATCCGATTTCAATAAAATTTTCACAGATTATCATTATTTTGTTTTATAATTCAAATTGCATCTCAAAGTTTTCCAAATTCAAGATTTTGTTGTTATCGATCCCATGTGTATATCGGAAACGGGAAGAGTTATCGAAAATCGGAAAGGAACTTGTACTGCCTAGAGATTAGGCGAGCTTAAGTTCCAAATCTGGAATCTCTAGCTCTTATAGTCTCTGAGATCGGTTGGCTCATACATACAGACGGACGGACAGACGGACATGGCTATATCGACTCGACTGTTGATGCTGATCAAGAATATATATACTTTATGGGGTCGGAGATGCTTCCTTCTGCCTGTTACATACATTTGCACAAAACCATTGTACCCTTTTTTCCCATTTTTAATGGGATCAGGGTATAACAAGTAAGAAGGCTCTAGTCGAGAAATCCCGAATAGCCGATACCATTATCCCTATACTTTATGCGTACAGTTAGGGCTTGCAAGTATGTGTATGTGTGTGTCTGTGTACGCGCATACTGCAGACTGCATACACAACTTCAATGTTCCATATCTCCGATGTTTCTTAACCGATTTCACAGATTTTCATTATTTTGTCTAATGTTTTAAGTGCCATCTCAACGTTTTCCAAATTCAAGATTTTGTTGTTATCGAAAATGGAAAGAGTTATCGAAAATCGAAAACAAGCTTGTACTGCCTAGGGATTAGGCGAGCTTAAGTTCCAAATCTGGAGTCTCTAGCTTTTATAGTCTCTTGAGATCGACGCGTTCATACATACGGACAGACAGAAAGACAGCCGGACATGGCTATATCGACTCGGCTGTTGATGCTGATCAAGAATATATATACTTTATGGGGTCGGAGATGCTTCCTTCGCGTGTTACATACTTTTGCACAAAACCATTATACCATTTTTCTCCATTTTTAATGGGATCAGGGTATAAAAAGATGGCGTAGTTGCATTAGTTGTACGGATAAAAAAAAATAATTGCACCTAATCTGTGGAACAGAATCAGGCTTCGTTTAATTATAATCGCATTTAGCAAGCGATTGACATCAAAAACATACTTCTAGACTTGTTGGTACGTAAACAAATAAAAATCGAACATTGTGATAAGTTCTACTAACACTTTTATTTTGATTTGCCCTTCGGTCGAAACCGTAGACAGCTGAATCATAATTTAAAAAGTAACGTTTCTTGCGTAGGACCTCGGCAGATGGGTAATCAATGAATATGGTGAGTTTCATGGTCGGACCACTTTGAGCGCGATGAAGGACGTGCCAGTCGTAAACATCGAGATCTTCATTCTGCCTATCGATTAGGCGGAGTGTATTCTTGACTGAATTGCTCTCCAATGATGGGAAAAGACCAACAAATACCCATCTCATGGGCACTTGCGATTCTGGTATCACTTTCAGAGACGCGCACTCCCAGGGTCGCAGGCTGATGTCCATGTCCCTGAGCCAGTTAACTGTGCTTACATTGGCAACTTACAGACAGCCAGCCGTGTCGGAAACTGCAGACGAAGAATGTGGGCTTTTCGGTGCCTTTACTCTCGTTCCGCATAAATTTTATAATACTCTGCTGCACTGCCTCCATTTGCTGTGTGCTCCACATTTCGATAGCATAGTCGCCTGGTAAAATAGCTAAATGCCGATTTTCCTCTTCCTCGCTGCCTTCCTTTTCGTCATCCTCGTCAAATTCGGATGCAACGTGAACAGGCGGCGTAGGCGCTAATCGTCTAACTGGTGCTCCAAGGCTTGCCAGAACAGGTACTCGACCGAATTTTGCAGTATCTTCTGCAGGTTCTATGCAGAATTTTTCAGTTTCCGAGTAGTGTAAGTAGTGTAAGGGAACACTGTTTTCCATTTCGCTGGTGCTACTCTTGCTTACGTTTGTGAGTTGATGCATGTTTGTTCTGTTTAGTGAATGGTTTATCGTTCCCAATACTTTAATTATCGCCTCTGACGCACTCCAGCCCTTTTTGATCAGATAAGTACAGTCCTTTTTTTGCAGCGCCAGTTACTCGTAGTTTTTCTGTTATGTGTATTTGAATATTTTTTGTTCGTTGCATTTGTTTTTGTTTTGAGTTAAAGCTTGTTGTTCCCACGAGTGTGGGGGTCAGGGCAGGTCCACCGTGACATAGCCCCAGTATCACAGCAAGGCATTTTGATTGCAACCGGAGGAAGCCAGGTATCCGGAGGTCTCCGTTCAAAGACAGCAATAACGCTGCTGCCATACGGCCCATTGGCACGGTAAGATTAATGCCAGGGATTGCGGGTTTTATCGAGTTGTACTCTCTAGATCCGCCATATTTAGTCGAAAGCAGTAGCACCTCGAGCAGGATATGGCTGTGAAAGCCACGTATGGTCAGTCTTAGGCAATGTGACTGCCTTTGCCTGTCACTGTAAATCTAATCGGATTTAGTTCATGCCATCATCACGCTGAGCAGTACTTTGCTACCATTGCTTAGAGTCGGGTTTTTTTTATTTTATTTTTTTAAATCATTTTCATTTATTTCAGTTTATCGCATTTTGACATGTATGTTTGTGTATATATAGTTGCCTGATATCTGGTAAGTCCCTACTTTAGCTTATGGTTTTAATTTTTTTTCAGTAGCACACATGTGTATTTTTAATAGTACGTGTTAATATATATAAATTTTACATGAACAGGAAATGGTTAACTAGCTAATCAACTAACTACACTAGACGACAAACAAATCTAGTGGTTTGTGTGTACATTTTGCAATTATAAATGGATCAAAAGATCATCACAAGGAATCATTTACAGAAAAACAAAATCGAATACTTTGAATTTGCTATAAGCATATAAACTTCATTAACAATTAAATGGAAAAACAATTTGGGGTTTTTCTAAAATGTGCCGACCAATCTACTTGGAAGCATTTTATATTCTGCGCTGTAAAAAACATTTTTTTCTTTTGTAAAATAACTCTTATAAACTCGGCGACTTTACGCAAATTTATCATAAGTATACAATAATTTTTTTTTGTGTGTTTTTGTGGGCGTGTGTTGCGGTTTTTTTTATACCAAAAGGAAATACAAAATTTTTCAGTTCCATCGATATTTTCTTTAGCTTCTATTGAAATATATTTCTTGTATACAATTTAAATATAGTTTCTAATCTTTATGTTTTTATTGATATTTTCGGGTTCTGCATTCGTTCATTCATTCATTACAGCGACGGCAGATCAACGGGTATATGCTCTAAGAAATTTGCCGGAAACTGACCATGTCTTCCATTGACCTCGCCATACAGCCAATCCTCATTGATTCGATAGAGCACGTTGAGTAGTTCGTTTTCCTTTAAAGTTAATACCAAATATATTATTTAAACTAAAATTGTGAATCATTGATTCGTCTTACCCTTAAGGGCAGATCTCCGTCAACTTCGCCAGGGAAATTGTACAGGCAACGTGCAGTATGTTTTTGCTGTTGTTGTTGTTGCTGCGTCTGTGTTGCATTTGCAGCGCTATTGCGTAATGGTACCTTGGTTTCCACATAATTAACAGGAAAAAGACCCTCACAGCCAGACCGTGTGCGTCCGCGATACCATTCCTCTGTGGGCTGCTCCAACAGATAGATCCTATCGTTTTCCTACAAAAACAATCAAAATAATTTGTTATGACGGCTATTCCTGACTGAATTGTTAAATAACAATACTCACTCGAAAACTAAGATCACCTTCCTCGACTCCATCAAAATCATAGAGTGCAATGGCATATGGCAGTTGCTCCTCCTCCACGTAGCCAGAACAGCCATTGCTCAGCGCCAGGGCATCAACCTTGCCCGAAATCACATCCAGCATTGAGATATGCCCAGACGCTGAAGAGGTAGCTACTGTCGAAAGTGGCGGAGGAGCGCTCCTAGGCATTGGCGGCGAAGGTGGTGAAGGCTCCATGCCATGTCCAATGCCACCACTGACTCCATAGGCAACGAACGGTGGTGGCTTTGGGGCCTTGGGTTTTTGCGATATTTTCGGCTTAATGATGGTGGGCATGGTCAACGATTGTGCAGGCGGCAACAAACTTTGCCCATTGCACAGCGGATTGTCCGCGCTGAGTGTTGCTTGTGGATTCAAATGTGTTTGTATTTGACGCACAGGTGCCGAACCGAAGCTATCAACGGCATTGCTATAGATACTGTTGTCCACCGACTCCCAGGGATCTGCGATGAGGGGACTCTGTGTAGCTGGTCGCGAACGCGTTTGATGATAATCATCCTCAAAGCCACTCTCCGGCTGCGACACGCTGCCATTGTTGGGCGAACTGAAATTGCTATCAGAGCTAAAGCTATCAACGCTTACGCAATCGCTGTTTGACTTTTGTGTGAAGGTAGGCGATGAAGGCGGCGAATCAAAACTTATTAACTGTGCATCTGTGCTGCTGCTGCTGTTCGATGTCTTCATTGTTGCTGAGTTCGTCGCTGTACTAGCTGTATTCCACGCTGCATTCCAGTCGTAATTTGAGTTTGTTGTTGTATAGCTGCTAGAAGCAGATGCACATGCAGATACAGGTACAGATGAAGATGCCGAAGCGGATGACGCTACAATGCCGCTGCTCAGGCCGTAGACACGATTTTGTGCAGCGGCCCTTGAAGCAGCGGTTGTTGCCGTGGCCGTTGACTTTTTGCGATGAAAAATGTTGCTTATGATGCCACCAGCACCACTCCCGGCACTGCCACTGCCAGCATGACTGTTGCTCAAGCTAGCTAGTTTACCATTGATCTGAACTTTTGGCGGTGGCGGTCGTGGTGGCGGCATTTTCTTGCAGTTGTTGCCAGTGCCGGCAATAGGATCAGCCGCATCAAAAGGTGAATCATTCCAGTTGGTAGCTGGCGTATAGCGTGCCTGCGGAAATTTGCGCGTTATACTACTACTGCTGCTGCTGCCGCTCTCAACATCATATAAGTTGTTGTTGATCGATTTTTTGTGGGCAGAATGTTGATGTTGCTGCTGCTGCACGTGTCCTCGGGGTGGCGGTGGCAATTTAATGTTTAACTTTTGTAGTCCACCATTGGATAACAGATTCTGCTCCAGATGCTGGTGCTGCAGTTGCCGACGCAGCTGTTCCAGACTCGCGTTCGCACCAGCCGCAGCGCTCTGTCCACGTGATCCTGGCGGTGCTGGCGCTGGTCTCGACGGTATTGTCATCCTACCTAAAAAATCTGAAAACCAAAGAGAAGCGACATAATGAGTACAATCTTTAATAGTCTCGAAAATTGTTGATGATATCGTGGCTGTTTTATTTAATAGAGAACTTTTCATTATCTTTGCTATTTACGATGAAGTCAAAAACAAAAATTAATTTATTTTAAACATTTCCCTGGGATAAACGTCATCGAATTACGCATTCAATGGAGGAACCCCTTTGCAGACGCCCACTAAAAAATTCACATTTAATATAGCACAAACAATGAACAATGAAAGACAGAAAAATGGAAAAGTGGGAGGTATCTGAAAGATTGCAATTGCAAGTAAATCTCCACATAGAAGGGGGACGAGTGTTGTTTGGTGACCGGCACGGCTTTTTGAGCACAACATACATAGTACACATATATTAAACCGATTGCACTAACAACAACAGAATAAAATTCATATTCAAACGCTACGATAAGCGGCACACACAAATGCCTCTCTCTTTCTCTTATCAAAGCACACACACATATCTTTCGTATGTGTATGTGTGTAAACATGCATATTTCAAAGCAAAACATTTTACGCAGCAAATAACTTGGCTTGATACTGTGTTGAGTTCGTTATAAATACAAATGTTAAGATATTAATTAGTCTGTCTTTTTAATAATATTATGATGACATGCAAAATCGTCATCGTCATCAGTATAGTATATTCCCCAAAGTATTGAGAATGAAATGTCACCATAAGTAATTCGCTAGGTATGTACGTTTATATATACTATAAGTATGTGTATACATTTGTATTGGCGCTAGCCTCTATGCAAAGTGTAAACCTAAAATATATTTTTGCTTCATTTGTTATGCTTTATAGCGACTGTATATGCCACACTCTACTCCAAAATGTTTTATATATATATATAAAACATTTTTATATATATATATATATATATATATATATATATATAAAACATTTTTATATATATATATATATATATATATATATATATACAGGAAGTGGACACTAGACATATGCCGCAGCCTTAACCATTCAGTTCCAAGTTGCATTATATCATCACAAAGAGAAAGCTTATAGAAAAATGCAAGATGATTCATAAACGTTTCAATCTTCGAATGGAGATAAATATTCGCTATATTGTTTGCAGAACAAACTCAATTCTATGTTTGTTTGCAAACAATATACTGAACTTTCATTTGAAATCTCCAGAAAAAATTTTAATCATCTTGCTTAAGTTATGTTAATTTAGAATTTACAAAAGACTTTTTCAAGCGAATACTGTTTATATTATCATTCTTTTCTTTTCGGCAATAGATAAACTAAATAAACTCGCAAGTTTAGCTCTGTTCTTTTGTGTCTTTATGTAGGGAGCCTTGCAAAGCCTAACTGCTTGTCATGGTAAAACTTATTAAAGATCTTGTTGTTGTCCGATCCGATCCTTACATTTCATGACAAAATTTTAAGTGCATGTATATTAATTATTTTTGTTATAATGATTGTTACGTTAGGTTCAAAGATGTTTACGATTTAGCACATACATTTGAATACACCCTCACTTGTTATTTATGTACAGGGTACAAAAATACTCAATGTTCATCATGTTTACTGCAAATTAGGCACAAATTGCAAACACGTTTCCCACTAACGAATTCAACAGCGCCTATTCACAACTAACAGAACAAATCTAATTAAAGTCACCTTCTGAAGGGTAGTCTAAAGGCGGGCAGAAGTGAGGAACGAAAAGGGTGGGCATGGTGAAGGGGTAGCGCCAACTCGCATAAAATGTACTTGTTACAGGTGCATCTTGGGCTTTGAACTTTTTCCAATTCCCAATACCTTTACACATTGGGTGAGCGGCAGCCCCCACATTTTGTGGCAGATGTTTGTAATTTGCGAATTTATTTTTGCTTCAATGTTAAAACAACAACAATGAAATCTTTAACGTCACTTAAATAAAGCGCTCAAATCTGCATAAAAAAAAACAAATAGTGTGATTGGATAGAGCAGAAAAATATTTAGATAGCGCCAGTAAATTGATGAAGTTTCTGGAAAAAATATAACAAGCTTTTGAATAAGTAAGTATGTTTATTTTATCGATAAATTGCTAAAATAAACCCCATAGTGAAGAGCAAAAAAAAATAAAATAAAATTTCAATAGAATACAAAATTTTAAAGTAAGGTGACTTTACCCCATAATGAAGAGCAAAAAAAAAAGGTCAATAGAATACAAAATTAACAAGTAAGAAGGCTCTAGTCGAGAATTCCCGACTAGACGATACCCTGATCCCTATACTTTACGCGTACAGTCAGTGCTTGCAAGTATGTGTTTGTGTGTGTCTGTACGCGCATACTGCATACACAACTTCAATGTCCCATATCTCCGGTGTTTATTATCCGATTTCAATAAAATTTTCACAGATTATCATTATTTTGTTTTATAATTCAAATTGCATCTCAAAGTTTTCCAAATTCAAGATTTTGTTGTTATCGATCCCATGTGTATATCGGAAACGGGAAGAGTTATCGAAAATCGGAAAGGAACTTGTACTGCCTAGGGATTAGGCGAGCTTAAGTTCCAAATCTGGAGTCTCTAGCTTTTATAGTCTCTGAGATCGGTTGGCTCATACATACAGACGGACAGACGGACATGGCTATATCGACTCGACTGTTGATGCTGATCAAGAATATATATACTTTATAGGGTCGGAGATGCTTCCTTCTGCCTGTTACATACTTTTGCACAACTTCATTATACCCTTTTTCCCATTTTTAATGGGATCAGGGTATAAAAATATATACTTTTTAATGAATAACCATTACCCCCAGAAACTTGAGTTTCACCCAATTTGGGGTAATTTATCCCGGTTCCCCGACCGCTGTTAATATTAATTTTAACTTTTTGTTGATTGTTATAAATATTTGAGTTGAAAATGGCACACACTTTGACGAACGTGTAACTAAAATTCATTTATATGACGTCTCAAATGATGTCATCTCAAAGACTTGTTTGTGTTTCATTGACTTTATAATTCGGTTTTCAATAAAAAAAAAACAAAAAATTCAAAAACAAACGATCTATTTAAAGCTTCAGTAGTTAAGTTCTTTAACACACACATGATAAAACAAGTAAAAAGGCTCTAGTCGAGAAATCCCGACTAGACGATACCCTGAACCCTGTACTTCACGCGTACAGTACAGTGTTGCATATTTTTGCACAAAACTATTACATTATCGGGTATAACAAACTGAATCTCTTAAACTGTGATTGTTTAACCAATAATGTATATTTTTACTGAGGAAGCACTTAATCTTTAAAATGCATGAAACATTACGATATTTGGAATTGTTTTTAATTTTGTGTTTTTTTTTTGTAAAAGTGGCAATAACATGTGATCGAAATAATACACCACCAATGCGTTCTTTGTAAAAAAAAAGTTAGTGGTAACGTTTTCTATTGAAATCATGTGTTGCGATAAAAAGTTGATTTATCAGAGAACTTGGTGGCCCTTCAGAACTGTAACAAAGCTAACAAAGAAATGTCCAAACTACTAAAAGGATAGCGAAAGTATATGTTAAATTTTCCAGAATTAATTTAGCTTAATTTTAAAATTTATTTTTGGGCATAAAGTTAATTTTACTTTCGATTTAATAGGTTTTATTGAATTTAAATTTGAATTAATTTTGATTTTATGTCGACGGAACATTAACGACAATCAATTATTAAATGAATTATGAAATAAATTAATAAAAAACCAACTTCGTCCGTTTGGAGAAACACTTTGTAAACAGATGCATATAAGGTTGGTATAATTGGTAAAAATTAGCTTTCGAGAACATTAAACTCATTTTACTTGAACATAACACCTTCAATATCATTTGTCAATTTGTTTCTTGGCCAGTAGTGAAAAGTAGCTAAGTGGTACTATTATTATTTTCGCAGCTGTACATACATATTGTATTGTATCATAGGGTAATTTCTCTGGGCGTTAAATTGGTGCCGGTTGTAACCGGTTGAAGGTTAGCACACTTTCAACTGTTTGCTGTGACTTTAGTCAAATAAAAATAAAAATAAAAAAATAAAAATTTAGGGAAATGGCATGGAAATGACTGTCGCAAAATCAAAGGCATAACAATTAAATATGAATAAGAGCACAAAACCATATATATTTATAATAAAATAAAGTTACAATTAATTACTTGTAACGAATCAAGGAAATTTCATTAAAAAACAAGTAAGAAGGCTCTAGTCGAGATATCCCGACTAGACGATACCCTGATCCTTATACTTCACGCGTACAGTCAGTGCTTGCAAGTATGTGTGTGTGTGTGTCCGCGCATACTGCATATTGCAAGCACAACTTCAATGTCCCATATCTCCGGTGTTTATTATCCGATTTCGATAAAAATTTCACAGATTGTCATTATTTTGTTTTATAATTCAAATTGCATCTCAAAGTTTTCAAAATTCAAGATTTTTTTGTTATCGATCCCATGTGTATATCGGAAACGGGAAGAGTTATCGAAATTCGGAAAGAAACTTGTACTGCCTAGGGATTAGGCGAGCTTAAGTTCCAACTCTTATAGTCTCTGAGATCGGTTGGCTCATACATACAGACGGACAGACGGACATGGCTATATCGACTCAACTGTTGATGCTGATCAAGAATATATATACTTTATGGGGTCGGAGATGCTTCCTTCTACCTGTTACATACTTTTGCACAACTTCATTATACCCTTTTTCCCATTTTTAATGGGATCAGGGTATAAAAATACAGGATATAAAAATACATCACATCTTGTAAAGCTCGATAAAATCAATTTACCATTTGCAAAAATTTTTTTAATTAATACAGATATTTGTCAAACTTTGTAACATTAGATATGTTGTATCCTTTTGAATTCAAATCATAGCTTTGAGGAGTGCTGTGTCAGTAGTGAAGTTCCAAAGGCGAAGCGCAAATCAGGCAATGATTCTTCTGCCAGTTTGATGCAGAAACACATACACGCAAACATACATACATAGGTACGTGTATTTGTGCTTACAATGAGGCGTCGTGGCCAACTTTTACCCAACTACTTATGAGTTTGACCACACGCTTGCGAACTATGACAATAAAAAGCAGAACAAAAGAAAGTGTTTTTCTAGACAGATACGAAAGACTTATTACCCACGCTAAATACTAAACTGGGCACCTGTGTGTGTGTGTGTAGTATGGGTGTATGTGTGTAGTCGCACTCAACTCATCTCAGCGACGATAGTAAAGTGAGAGCGAATCGGAAACTCACGCCTCAACATGCACACGATGAGGAAGATAGAGTTCATGAACATTATCACTAACACTATTAACAGTCTTAAGTGAATCAATATAATTTTTTTGCTTTTTGTTGTCGTCTTTTCTCTTTTGCATTTGGCAGCGAACAGCTACAATTGTTACTCAGAGTTCGACATTTCATTCGCAATATATACAGTGTGCCCAGTAAATGTTTCCGCAAGGTGAAAAATTTTGATATTTTCACTTTAGAGCAGCGGTCAAGGAACCGGGGTAAATTACCCCAAATAACCTTTTTTCACTATGGGGTCAAGTTAAATTCCACAACAATAATTCATTAAAAAGTATATATTTTAAAGTTTATATTCTATTGATTTTTTTTTTATTTTATTTTTTTTGCTCTTCACTATGGGGTAACGTCAAGTTTGACCAAAATATTTGGAGTAATGATTCAAAAAGTTACCCGACCGCTGCTTTAGAAGTATAAGGGACACACTGGTTGTTGTTGAAAATTTTTATTTTTCTTTTTCCTAAGTAATTCAGTCAATTATCTAAAACCCGTTCAACAGAACTCAAAAAAAAAAATTAACATGAACAAAGAAACATTTAAAATACTAACAAAAGCACTAAATTCAACTGCCAATTTAATATTTTGACACCTACGTTTTTGGTGAATTTTCGTTGTGAAATTCGTATGAAATTCGTATGTACAAATACTTTTAAATAAAATAAATGTCCAAATTTTTTTGGCCAGATTGCTTGCCAATGAGATGAAGAACGATTGTGGAATAACCATATTTCGCGAATGTGGCATAAAAAAATTTTAAGTACAAATTTTTCACCTTGCCGAAACATTTACTGGGTACACTGTTCGTACAATAATAATAACAACAAATACTTACGCCACCAACAATACCAGAAATGATTACGACCTTGAGCTTTAATTTTCATTTGTTAAAAAAATTTCGTAGCAAAACGGTCAAATAGGCAAAAACAAAATTTAAACGTATTCGATTTTATTAAACAAATGGAAAAATGGATATCTTAAATTAAACATTTAATAAATTTAAACGAAGACAAACAACAATAAGAAACACCAAATTTAACAATATCAAAGAACGTTTCTCAAGACAGAAAAGTCGCAGTCACACAAAAAAACACATACTATGAATGAAGAAAAGTTCATTTGATTTACATAATTGTTTCACTCAATTGAGAGGAGGGTGCAAAACAAAGCTTTAAGCATTTGGGTCGGACACTGACTTGCATAGTTTGGCTTTGAGGTTAAGGCCTCTTAATTAAACCAATAAACTAAGGAAACAGCGCTCGTCAGAGCGATGGTAAATTATACAAAATACATAGTAAAGTTGTATATGAATTAACAGCTTTATCAATATTAAGGGGTATCCAAAACTCATTGAGGAACACAACTTAAAAATGGGCTTTAAACAGTTTTGGGAAACAATTTGTAGTTTACGCAAATGTTGAAATATTTGCACAACACGTTAAAAAGGTTAAAATTGAAACGTGCACTAACGTCAGTCTTTTGTTGAACAGCATATGCTACGCGGGAAGTTCAACACGAGTTTAAGTCAAACACCAATACACGCATATATGCACATGCGATCGGTTTGCGAAGGCGTGCAAAGCACATGAAATAATAAACGAAACAAATGAAATACGAAACAAAAAACATCGAATGAACAGGTTCTCATCACAAGTTCGTATAGTTTTCATTTTTAAATCAGCAGGATGAATTAAGTAAATAGAAACGAAACAGACAATGTGTGCTTAAATTGCACGTTCAGTTGCTATAAAACACAAACATATTTAGACACCGAAGCATAGGAATTTATCATATGATTGCATTCCGTGCTCGCATTCATGCGTTGCAGTTCGTTCATATATTGACGATTGATTGAAATCTAGGTCAAAGTTGAACACAAATGACCTAATCATCCATGGATATGTACATAAAAACTTCAGAAATGTTGTATGTGCATTAAATATGTCTGCAGATATTCAATGTACTCAGTTTGACTGATAATTCCACCACTTTTCATATCATTATAATGAAAACTGTTAAAATTCTCTTTTTTGATGCACTGGAAAGCTACTGGAACTGAACTTTAACGTTGTGAGCAGATCGTTAACACCGATAATATTTGTATCGATATCGATTTAGAACAAGAAAAAAAGAGAAAGTTTTGCTACGAGATATAGGTCTATTTTTTGTTTTTCACAAGCATCACATTACTTAAAAACACCACATACATCATACGTTTAACATCTTGCTCGCTTCCTGTTTTGAACAAAAGCGCTATCTCAACTGGTGGGCACGCAATACAAGAAGTTCCCATCTGGAGGAATTTATCAATGTTTACCAGCTGGCAAACAAGCCTCGAGACGACAGGCAACGAGTAAACTCAGTGAATTGGAAAGTGAGCTAAGCCGGGAAGAAAAACAACAGCAGTAGCAGCAACACCTGCTACGTCTGAAAGTGAACACAATGAAACTGAAATGTTTGGTGGAATAAAAATGAACACAGGCAAAGCCCTGCAATGTTCCATTTCTTATTAGAGAAATAACGACACAGACGCTTCATCACCTCACAATTCTTTCATTTCTTATCACATTTTTCAACCAAGCTACGAAACAAATAGAAGCAACAAATTATGCAATGTACAATTGTTGTACAATATTTCTCTTATATTACACACTGTACTTAAACATAATGACCTTGATTTTTAATCAAATAGAAAGGGCGCCTAACAAGTGAGTAAATGTTGGGGCTAATGACAATTGCCAATTATGCTCACAGACGCAGCTTAAAATGTGTACTAGCACTAAAAGCTAACTGAATTGATAATTATAGGCGATGATGATAACAATCACGGGTAACTAACCTTTAAAAGATTTTTAGCGCAACGACTCTTGTTGTTGGGCTTGTGTGTTGATTGTTGTTGATTGTTACTGATGCGCTTCAAATGGTGGTGGTTAACAAACAAAACCGTCAAGACCAGGCCCAAGACCAACGACCAGCCCAGGCCACGATGACTAATACTCGCCACACACTCACACAGAAAGAATCGTTAACTTTTTTGCCGCGCTCGTTCACCAAACTAGCCACAAGATGTTCGTGTGCGAGTGTCACAACAACACAACAATCAAAACACTCTTAAAAAAGGCAGCTGCAAATTGCAGTGCTATTGTTTCCAGCTGCTACGCGCGATGGATGGACTTTTTTATTCACTTTATACAAAGCACCGAGAACAGCCAGAAATAGTTATTAACATAAGCATATAATTAAGTTAAGAGTTTTGTTGAATTGCAGAATTCTTTGTACAAAAAATTTTCCTTTAAGCAAAACTGCGCCGCGATTTGCTATTGCCGTCCGTTTTTGCTCGTTTAACAATCTGCTGACAGAGTTGTGTCTGTTCTGCAGAGATGTTGCTGCCAAATATCGAGCCAGAAATATCGATGTATAAAAAAATGTGCAAAGCATAATTTCGATACAAAAAATTTATTTAGTATTTAAAGAAATATGTGTCAGTACTCATAAAATATATTTGGATTTTAAGGAACTATACAAACTTTTGCATATTTCTCTACAATATTAGTTGAAACACACTTTGAAATTGAGATAGGCAGGTAACACTAGTATTCAGCTGTTTCTTGGCAGCCATAAACAAAAACAACATTACGATTTCAACAAAATCTCAAACAAAAGCCATCAAAACGGTAAAAACTTTAAATCTTATCGTAATTAAGCTGGTCCTGTGTCTGCCCGCTTTAAGTATGGCCTGGCGTTCAGTGGGTACTAGCAATGCTGATCTAGTTCGTAAGCTGCGAGGTAAGAGTCAAACAAGTGCAGCCCTTTTTTTTATTGTGTGTGTATTTTTGTATAATATAATATTAAATAGATTACGGCGTAATTGCAACGGAGGCTGTCGCAAATGCTATGAGTGCTTCAGATCGCAAGCACTACTGTCCACGTAATCCGTACATGGATGCACCGCAGCCAATCGGCGGTGGCGTAACTATCAGTGCCCCTCATATGGTAATTGTTTTTGCCAGAAGTTATATCATGTTGATATGTGGAAAACCCTAATCTTTAAACCTACCTAGCACGCCTTCGCTTTGGAACATCTGAGCGATCACCTAAAGCCTGGGTCGCATATACTAGATGTTGGCTCCGGCTCGGGCTACCTCACTGCCTGTTTTTATCGCTATATCCTGGCCAAGGGCGAAGATGTCAACACTCGTATCGTTGGAATTGAGCACCAGTCCTCCTTGGTGGAACTGAGCAAAAACAATCTCAATACTGATGACAGTGAAATGCTAAGCTCCGGCCAATTAATGATTGTTGAGGGAGATGGACGCAAGGGATACGCTGATCTCGCGCCCTATGATGGAATACACGTTGGTGCCGCTGCACCCGAAACGCCTGCCGAATTATTAAAACAGCTGGCTAAAGGAGGGCGCCTTATAGTTCCCGTTGGGGCGGAGGGTGGCACACAGTATATGCATCAGGTATATTACTTTTTAACACATTTATTGATAATGGGCTATAATTTTTATTCGTGTAGTATGACAAGGACCACAATGGCGAAGTAGAGATGACTCGTCTCATGGGTGTCATGTATGTACCCCTAACAGATTTACATCCTTGACTGCACAAGCTGGGAACTGCGATAATTGTCATGCTAGTGCTTGGTATAGTGCTTTTTCAACTATGGAACTATCATCGTTAAAACCATTTATTCCTAGTAGTAACGGCAATCTCCCAATATAAAGTATTTCCTGTGGTGCTTCCTATGTTAAAAGTTATTTTGAACTTTATTTAAATAAATTTAAAAAAAATAACTCATTTTAAAAGAACGCCACTCGCAATTAGTTCTTATCAACTATCGATTGTCAACGAGCATAACGAATGCAATGAGTATATAATACACGAGCCGAAATTGACGCCCATCACCGATAAATTTCTCCATGTTCATTTATGCGGTACGGCTCGTGGTAAGTTGGCTGCGGTCAGCCTATACATATGGGCTTGCCGCTATAATTGAATTTGTTTTTGTTTTCATTATGGACTGTTTTGTCGTATGTAAACAATTTTTTTTTTCTTTTTGAAGTTTTAGTTATTTGGCAAAACGGCTTAAGGTCCGAATTTGTGTGTATGCCTGTGTGTGCGCGCAACGGGTATAGGCAAAATCCAATAGAACAAAAACGCCCGATGGCTGATGTTGCTGGAACGCACAATCTGCACAATTTGCTTTAATGCCCTTCAGAACAATGCAATTTTTAATATAAATTTATTTAATATAAGGACATTTAAGGTTAGGTATATGAATACCAATATTTAGTCATTTTAAACCTGTTTAATAAGTCAAAATTGCTCTACCGAATTCCCGATATATACATACATAACCATATATGATGGAAGTCATATTTAAGTATCTCAAGTTTGGCCAAACAATTTTACAAAGTTCTTATAAAGTCTATATGAGAGAATTGTATCTCATGTTACGCATTAGCATGCAAACAGAATCAAAAGTCGAAAATTGACAATCTCAACTTTGGTCACCACACAACAACAATAACTTATCTTTGTCTCACACATTGAAGACTTTGAAATGAGTTGACAAAGCAGAAGCGGTACTTCAAATTACAAAAAGGGCGGCTATTTTCCACTCTTGTATTTACATACTCGTTGAGCAGTTGTATTTGGTATGCCACCGGAAGACCGATAGCGGCAGGATTCAACATGTCAACAAATGTTGGAAGGATTCGCTTGAAAAATTTGGAAGAACTGCTTTCTGAAAATAATGATGGAACAGCAGGCGTTGCCAATACTATTGAAATCGATGCCGAGACACCAGAAAAGCAAAAAAAGACGCGGAAAATACGCGCAGCAACAACAACAAAAAAGGAGATAAAGGATAAAACTAAAATAGCACAAGTTACTGTGAGTAACACTGCCATTAAGCGGACAGGAAAAAAGGAGCCACTTCCGGGACAAATGCGCATAGATTCATTCTTTAAAAGTAGCGCCAAAAGCTTCAAAGTGGAACCAAAAGTCTCACCTGCAAGTCCTCGAGCACCACGTAAAGGACGCAAGCGTTTGTTTAACGAGGCTTCGTCTAAAACACAAGCAACAACAACTATTGCAGATAATGATCACAAGGAAAAACCCAACCGTAAGCGATCACAGCCGCAGCGCAGTGCTATGACCAAATGTACGACTTCTCCGAGTGATATCATTGATCTCTGCACTGACGATGAAATGGAATGTGCGAAAACAAAAACCTGCGATATGGAACCAGCGATTCGCGGTGTATTGGAGCCACGCCAACCAGAAGATTTTATGGGGTCTACACATGATCCAAATCTGTCGACTGAACTTGGCAATGAAACTGAAGCTGCGTCAAAAGAAAACATACCCAAGAAACGTAAGCGTAAACGCTGTCCGCACTATAAGATAGTAGAGGATACGACATTTGTTGTAGATGGCTTCCAGTTTGGCGACATTCCAAATGCTTCTCATTATTTTTTAACCCACTTTCATGCCGATCACTATGTGGGTCTAACCCGAAAATTTTCCCACCCTCTCTACATGAGCCCCATAACAGCTAGCCTACTGCAAGCCTTTATACCCATAGACAAGCAATATGTGCATGAAATCGATGTAGATCAGTCGCTTGTAGTAAAGGACATTGAAGTTACAGCTATTGATGCCAATCAGTGAGTACTATGAACTACATATTATTATTAATCAAAACTAACTATAACTTAACCGTTTTCGTTTATGATCTAGCTGTCCGGGTGCGATTATGCTTCTCTTCAAATTCACTACAGGCAAATGCATATTGCATACTGGCGATTTTCGTGCCAGCTTCGAAATGGAATCGCTGCCTATCTTTTGGAACCAAAGTGTCGATCTTATTTACCTGGACACCACATATATGTCGAAAAACTATGACTTTTGTCACCAGTCCGATAGCATTTCTAACGCCTGCTCTTTGGTGCGACAATTTCATGAAAAAAACGCCAGCAAACGCATATTACACGTTTGTGGATCGTATTTAATTGGCAAGGAAAAGATCTGGCTGGCAGTGGCCAACGAGTTTAAGCTGCGCGTCTGGACAGAACCGCATCGCCGGAAAGCTATTAACTGCCTTAATTGGCCAGAGCTAAATGTGAGGCTGTGTGATGATCCACTTGAAGCCAATATGCATGTTATTAGTTTGGGAAAGATAAGTTATCCAGTAAGTTCATAAAATATATAGTACATCAATATTATAATCCTGAACACATTCTTTCCAGCAACTGGATCAGTATTTTAAGCAGTTTGAGGGCAATTTTGATAAGCTGTTGGGCATACGACCCAGCGGCTGGGAGAAGAATTCCAAGCCGTCATATGGCAAGCGTATCAGTGTGATTGGAGTTGAATACTCTGAACATTCCAGTTATCGAGAGCTAGAACGTTTTGTACGTTTCCTTAAACCAATGAACGTAATAAGCACTGTTCCGGTGCAACGTGATCTTTGTGTAACCTCTATAGTACCGTCAAATTGGTATAAATACAAAGGCATTGCTGGCATGATCAGTACGGGCTATCAGCCCTCAATCTCGACGTTTTTGGAAAAAACTGAGCGCAAGACGCGAGCAAATGTTCGATCAATCAATAAGTCAATAAGTGGTAGCATTACATATCCAGACGACATCCAGAGCAGCGTTAGCGACATTGAAGAGGAACCTGTTGTCCAAACGACATCAAACAAACTTAAGTTTGAAATAGTTCGTCCCAGTAATACAGTTGTACAACCCGTCAGCGACATTGAAGAGGAACCTGTTGTCCAAACGACAACAAACAAACTTAAGTTTGAAATAGTTAGTCCCAGTAAAACAGTTGTACAACCTGTCAGCAGATTCACGCCTGATGCTTCAGATGATTTGGTTTCGTTCATCTAGCCTTTGGTTTTGTTATTATTAATGTTTAAGGAGGTTTCTCAACAAATGTTAAATATATATATTTTACTCTTAATAATAATAACACACACAATTGGAATTGCTATTTTATTTGCTCCCAAAACAGAACTTTCACACAACGGGTTGTCTCGCATAGAGCCCAGACCTCAACCTGATCGAGAAACTAAAAGATACCATGTACACAATGCCTTTAAACAATATGATTCGAATAAATTTAAGCTTCTGTCAACTATTTCTTCTTTTCTGGCTGGCTAAACGCACACATAAGTAACATACCGTTCTAAAATTATTGTTTTGCCATTGGATCGATAGCAACAAAATCTTGAATTTGGAAAACATTGAAATGCCATTTGAATTATAAAGCAAAATAATGACAATCTGTCAAATTTGTATTAAGATCGGTTAAGGAACACTGGAGATATGGGACATTGAAGTTGTGTACGCGCGAACACACACTCACACATACTTGCAAGCACTGACTGTACGCGTAAAGTATAGGGATCAGGGTATCGTCTAGTTGGGATTTCTCGACTAGAGCCTTCTTACTTTTTCGAAATTAGATTTGCAAATACACTTAATACCTGCAATTTGTTGGGTGTTTAAGCTGGTAATATCATTACAGAAGAGCTGAATATTTTTAAATGCCCAAATCTTTGTTGTAAGTTTTGCAGTCATACTATAAGCATACAAATAAAATGCTTTTAATACACTGAACCCATAAAAAATGGGTAAAAAGTGTATAATGGTTTTGTACAAAAGTAACAGGCAGAAGGAAGCTTCTCTGACCCCATAAAGTATACATATTCTTGATCACCATCAACGGTCGAGTCGATATAGACATGTATGTATTAATGAACGCGTCGATCTCAGAGATTCTAAGAGATAGACACTCCAGATTTGGAACATAAGCTCAATACATAAATATTATTATAATCTGATACCCAAGATAATAAGTAAATTGGTTTTGTGCACTGTTCGTCATACTGTCCGTCCGTCAGTATTAACGAAATTTTTTTCGAAACCCTTAAAGCAACAGACTGGCAACTGCAAGTATCTGGGTCCAAGTGTTTGTTAGAAAAAGTGTTATTCAATCGATAACAAGTCAATACACCTTAATGAGGAAATCGATAAAACACACATATTTCCCACATTTTGCAAGCTGGGTTTACAAATTCGGTGGGAAGAAAGCTGGCCGCCGCAACCCTCACTTTTTTAAAACGGGGATGCCCGTATCTTCCACCGTTTTTGAGCTAGTCACCAAATTTAGGAGTATAGTTAGACGAACTTTATCTTTGCATTAAACCTTCATATCTTTCCCTTGTCGAGCGGGCTCCTCTTCACCCGTCTTTATACTGGTATCAAAATATTTATCAGTCGGTTGCGTTTGACTGCAAATTTTTTTTTTATTTTGCTTGCTTATTTTGTTTACATTTATTTTAAATATTTTTATTTATTTAGGCTTTCCACTATTTTATATTTTTCAATGACATAGTAACACTTGCTTATATAGCTTATATGCATAACATAAATATCTCAAGGAGTAATGAGCTTTAAGATTTGTTAATTGATAAATAATTTTTAATGATATTCACAATGCAGGGGGATGTATATAGAATTTGAATCCGTCCCTGGCCTAGGCAATACGAATGAGGCTTTGATTTTCAACTATTTGTAAATATGCTGATATGTTTTTTGGTATAAAAAAGAAATTGAACAGCAAAAATTTTGGAATGAACATTTTGTGCTTATTAAATTGGTTCTAATCAAACAATTTAAACAATACAAACTGTTGACGAAACTAAATATATATATATGTGTATGTATGTACATGACCTATATGTATACAATAAATAGAAATTGATTTTAATCATAAATCGCAAAAACTAACAAATTTAACAAAATTCAAATTTTAAGGGATTTATAACTTCAACCCTTTTTGATAATAAGTTAACAACAAAGCGCATACGTAGACAATGACTTGGAACCAGACCACTTGATTTGGTGGGTAATACAGAAGTTTTAAAAGTTGCAGCAGGTTAACTAAAAGGGAAAACAAAAGTTTTAAATAAATTCAAATGCTTCACGTGCACTTAAGGACTTACCACCAAGAAAAGAATGGACTTTTGTTCTGGAAGCGCTGAGTGAATGAGAAAAAGCGACTGCCACTGGAGCTGGGAAAGAAACAAAGCAACATTAATTTATGTGTCTTGTCAAATATGTTGCATAGTTTTTTCTTACCGCTCAACAACAACAGCTGGCATTTGGACCAATTGCACGGGTGATTTTCCATCGCGTAAAGCTTGCGTTAGGTTTAATATCTGACCACGCATTACGGACATCTGGCGCTCAAAGAGGCGCTTATCAAAGCCGCGATCTTGTTGAAATAAATACAGCAGCTCCGTACAGATTTCCTCCACAAAATTCATATCGGACAGCTGTGGCAACACCTGATCCTTGATATCATCGCTGAAAGGCACCTTAGCCTGAGGCAGCCAGGCCCAGTGATAGGGGTATGCGCGCCACGAATCTGGATGCTTAAAGGGGAAAGCCAATCCATTGTCAATGGCAGCAATTCGAATCTGTGGTGCTTCCACCAAATTCCATGTGGGCTCCGCTAGCGTACTTTGTAGTTTTTGGGGACTAGTGCCAGCTGTGTGATCATCGTCGCTGCTAGCATAACCACTGACAAAACTGGGTGAAGGCTCACCGATACCCATGGATGTGGGCGCAGGTTGACCACCGCCAGTTACTCGCTGTAGTTCAGTAGCCGACGACATTGGCTGTGAGTCGTTGATGTCTATGATGGACTGACCTGGCAACAGTTTTTTGGCACGCGCCATGCTCTTGCCACCAGTGCCGCCAACCTCGCCCACGAGCTTAGGTGCCACAAACTTAATAAGCCAGTTGTCATTGCCTCGATCCGTGTTGCGGATAATATAATCGAGTACAACTAAACGCTCGAATTGCAACTGAAAAGATTTGGTCAGCGCTGGCGACAATTGCTCATTCTCAAAACGACGCAGCCAGAAGTCAGCATCCTTGTAGCCCTCAACAAACAGCTGAAACGAGCCAGTCTGCCAAATAAAAAATTGAGATCAATGATACAGTTTAATATTTTTTTAATGATAATGATTTGTTTAACTTACCTTAAGTGGCAAACTCATTCGATTAAAATGAGCCGATGGATAATGTTCCTTAATGCGTTTCTTAAGTTTAGCCTTTTGCCTATCGATGCGCGCATAGTTGAAACTTTCGGCTACCAAGCGAACCACTCGCGTTTTTGGTACCACATTTAAATTTAACTTGCGATCAACCAAACTGGCGCCAGCCTCGGATAGATAGCTAAAAATGTATTATTTGCTTTAGGCATATACACAATCAATTTTGCAATTGGCAGTTGTTCACTCACCCTTGATTTGGTATCAGACATGCGCGGCCGAAGCAACAGGGGCAACACAGCTTGTGCATCCATTTGGTCCATTTGGGGTTCAGTCTGCCATAAGGCTCTTCATCTTTTGGCTTAAAAACGGCCAGGCAACGGTGCTATCAATTGCAAATTTTACAAACTTCCATATAAAACACTATTTTGATTCAACTGATTTAACTTATTTTAAATTGATTCTTTTTTAAATTTTTTTTTTTCTTTTGTATCAGAAACAAACCAAAAGTCTTGCAAAAATTAACTTGATTTCAAGACTTCCCCGTTTGTTAGAATCTTTAATCTATGCGCTTTGTTTATCTTTATTAGTAATAATCGCAAGGCTTAAACTAGACATCTTGGACTATGCGAGGCGCAAAATGAATGTATTTAATATAAAAACACTATACTTACATTTAAGGCATCCTTAACAAAATAGGAACCACTGCTGCCCTGATAGATTCGCTCAGGTAGAACAC
Organism: Scaptomyza tumidula; assembly: GCA_035044465.1. Taxonomy (NCBI): domain Eukaryota; kingdom Metazoa; phylum Arthropoda; class Insecta; order Diptera; family Drosophilidae; genus Scaptomyza; species Scaptomyza tumidula. The sequence continues at coordinate 408,443 of JAWNNW010000790.1, read as the reverse complement.
CCTGCTCAATGGCATTTTCAGCCTGTGCCACAATCTCTGAGAAGAGCGGATCGTCTGTAATTAATAACAATTCAATTATAATTTTATTTGATCAATACTATATATACTTATAAAGTTGGTGCACAACACAAAAACACACATGCCTTCAACATTGGCTTCAAGCAAATTGTTTATATATATAAATTCAGGTTTAAAGCTTTATAATAAATGAATCATAATGAATAATAAATAAAACAACTGCTGCCTGAAATAATTGACCTTACCTTGACCTTACACACGGTACTACTTATTTGTGGATGTACAAAAAAATAATTATACAGAATTGAGCAAAACAATAGCAATATTTTTATACTCTGGAGGAATATTTTATGGTCAGATACGATTAAGGTTGGATTTGTTGTTGAAAATTAACTTTGAAAATATCCCAAACTCATTATTACCAAACAAAATTGCTTCAATACAGTTGCGAAAAAAAACGAATAGCACTGCGAAGCTATGTTTTACAGGAGACCATTTTTTATATATAATTATTTAATGCTTGTAATTATTATATATTGTAATTGTTTCGTAACAAAAAATCGATTTTTACCAAGAATGCGTTAGTTATATGATTTCTTTCGAATGTTTTTCAAAAAAAAGTTGCAATAACAATTTTTGTCTGTAAGAATCTTCGTAATTAACTTATATATATAAATACCTATACCTATAAAGTCGAAATTGTCGTTGAAGTCGCAGCGATCCTGATAAATGGTGCTCAATGAACGCGGCATTGTAATTAAATGAGTGTTGGTGTTTGGTTAATGCATACAGCAAAAGTTGCTTTTAATCAAATGGGGGCAGCACGTTTGTAAATTTGCATATCTAAAGCGTTTCGATAGGGTTCGACCAACATTAAATGGGAACGAAACACTTACACATGTTCTTCAGTGGGCAATTGGTGCATAAGCATTTGGGCAGCGCTATTTTAATGGCCGACTCATCAGAGTCGGCTTTCACGGAAGGGGTGTAGTAGAGAACAGTGGCTTTTTCATTGTCTTCCTCATCCGAGAGCGATGGCAAATAATCCTTTTCTTGAGCATCGCACTTTTGCTTACAACAATGACACACGTACGGCTCATATACCGATTCAACGGAGCTCTTCTTACTAACTGAATTGTCAACATTGTCCGTTGTTGGCTGTTCTTCGATAGATTTTGTGGGATCTGGGGATATTTGTTGTGTTGTCGTCATTCTCTATGACCACTCGGCGAAAGTTGTTGCCACAATATCGCCCATTCGCCCATTTTAACATGAATTTACGAAACTTTGAATTTGGTATCGCGTATTGTTATAAAAAGCAACTGTTATATTCTTATCAAACATTGAGCAATTTTAATATTGACTTTCCAAAACGAAAATCAATTACAATTTGAAGGGTATGTCAAAGTCGATCATTTCAAGTACACAAATGCATTTTTAGTTTTAACCGGCATTTTTAGTTTTAATGTTGGCCGTTAAGATTGTTGCCATTCCACTCGCAAAAAATACCCATTCATTGGTATTTATGTAATGTCATTAATTGCAATTAAGACAGGACACAAAACTAGATTAATATAGCTATTTTTAGATTATATACATTATTATAGTGCGTTATATATCGGGTGCTTTAGTTCAGTTGTAAGCAATTTTACCACATTGTACCAGCTGGAAAATTGTTTGTTGCTTTTTGTAATATATATGATAAATTTACCATAAGGTTGCAATATTGCTCAGAAACACTTACTTTTAATCTGGAAATGTGGATGCGTCAGAAAATTTAAGTATAATTCAAGAATCTAAATTTTATGAGCAAAAATCTTAACAAATAACATTTTTTCTTTCATGTGAAGACGCAAATTGCTGCAAAAAGGCCAAATTACCAGCAGCCAAATGTGGCAACTTTTCAAAATGGTATACTCGGATGACTTTACTTGCTCTACCTTATTCTAAATTGTAACTGCATAAATTGTAATAAAACAAGTAAGAAGGCTCTAGTCGAGAAATCCCGACTATACGATACCCTGAGCCCTATACTTGTGCACGCGAATACTGCATACTGCATACTCAACTTCAATGTTCCATATCTCCGGTGTTTTTTAACCCCTTTCAATAAAAATTTCACAGATTTTCATTATTTTGTCTAATGTTTCAAATGCCTAAAATGTCTCAAAGTTTTCGAAATTAAATTTTTTCCTCTTATCGATTCCATATGTATGTCGGAAACGGAAAGAGTTATCGAAAATCGAAAACAAACCTGTACTGCCTAGGGATTAGGTGAGCCTAAGTTCCACTTGTGGAGTCTCTAGCTCTTCTAGTCTCTGAGATCGACGCGCTCATACATACACCCAGACAGACAGAAGGACAGACGGACATGGCTATATCGATTCGGCTTTCGATGCTGATCAAGAATATATATACTTTATGGGGTCGGAGATGCTTCCTTCTGCCAGTTACATACTTTTGCACTAAATATAGTATAATACCCTTTTTTCCAATTTTTCATGGGATCAGGGTATTAAAAGATGAGAAAATTTGTTGGCAGCTGTGCAACGCGTTTTGTTAATACATATATAAAATATACATATACATTTATATATATTAAATATAAATACAGTTCTTTGTGCAAAAGAACACCAATAAAACATCATATAAAATAAATATATACATATATAAGTAACTGATTTGAAATTCAGTCTTGAATCAATTTAAGAATGATGAAATTTGTTACAATTCATACAGAAAAAGCATTTGCATGGCTGCATTGCATATTTTCAATGATGATAATGGGAGGTAGATGAAATAGTGATAGGTAAGATCAAATGTCGTAAAAAGGCAAAAGGCAACAATAAAGTACACGCAAGCCATTCAATCATACATATGCGAAGTAGGAAGCCGTACAAAATTTGAGAAACTTGGTACGAAAAGTTTTTACTTTTCTACACAGCATTAAAAACATATAAAGCATACTCACCGCCAAATGTGTTTGACATAAGGTCAACGTGATCATGTCCGCGTCCGAGGGCGCCAAGTAGATCGCTGATACGACTGGTGTGACTGCCACCGCCGCCGCCAAGGAGCGGCTGTGACTCACGATTGTCACTGCCGGCGTCCGTGGACATGCCCTCGAAATCGATTTCTGGCACTAAACAAATATCGTCGGCCTCCTCGTGCGGTAGGCGTACCGTCGTTGTTGATTTCAGCGGCGATGTAGTCTTTAGCGTCGTTGTTGCGCGTTGTCGGGTTGGTGTTGCAATGTGACTAAGCACAAAAGCCGGTTGCGGTGTGGTTGCATTCGATCTGCCGCTAACGCTTTCGCTGCTCTCATCCGAGTGTTTGTAATTCGCATTGCCATTGACGTTTCGCAGGGCCGAGGGTTGGAGCAGGTTGTTGTGCAGTAAAACTTCTTCCTCATCGTCGCCGTCGCCATCGCCATCGTTGTCATGAAGCATAAGCAGTTGCCTCACTTGCGAGTGCTTTTTGACAGTAGAGGAGACAAATTTATCAACGTTTTCACCATCGTCGCCGCCAGCGCCATCGACAAGTGCCACATCAACAGCAGCAGCAGCTAAAGAGGCGCTGCCATTATTATCTGTAGTAGTTGTTTTAGCAGCATCATCGTCGTCATCATCATCATCATCATCGTCGTCTACTGATAATAGAATTTGTTCACGATCTATCTTTGCTTTGCGCTTTGGCCTTCGCTTGCCGCCTGAAGATGCTTTGCCATGCACACCAATCGTATTTATCTGTACAAATTAAGAAGGTTCACTTTTATTTGTTTGCAAATCTCTTTGATCAACTCACCTCAACTTGCGTTGTCAACTGATTAATTCCGCTTGCTTCGTACCCATTAAGGAGCGGTGTCAGCTGATTTCTCGTTGTTGTTGTTGCCTGCTGCTTTACAAAGTCACCAATAAGATCGACCTCATCCTCAAGTTGCAGCAGGGGCGCCCCATTGGACTGAGCGTTGTTCATCGCTACGCTTAAAACGTGTGCGTATTTAATTGGTTGGGGTGGCAACACACGACAAGTCTCAAAACGGGATTATCGCCCGTTGCTTGCAAACTCAACAAAGGCGCGCGCTCAGTTTTCGCTGCCTGGCTGTGACTTTTTTAAGCGAACGTGAACACTGTTATCTGCTGCTGAGCGCTACGCCTCTATTATTCATAATTTGCATGTTCTATAATTTGATCTACAATTGGCTTTTATGCTGTTGTTTGCCTTTTTATACGCATTACCTATGTACCAATTATTGATTGTTCGCTTTAAAATTAATATATATATAAAAATATATATATTTATATCTGTATAAATATATATATATCGATTTCGTAGCCAGATATGAAAATTACGAGCAACGGCACTGCCCACTTACTGAGAATGTTGCAAACAGCTGGCAAGACTAACCACTTGCGAATAATTGAAATTGTTCTAAGTGAGTTGAGGTATCGATACTTTAAAACACACATCGATTACATTGTATTGTCCAGCAACAATCAAAAAGTATTTAAGTACAAGAGACGTAAATAGCCGCCCATTTTTGGTATCGATAACACGCCGCGACTATTTAAAGATCGTGGGTAAGGGGCAAGCGGAAAAAGTACCGCTTCTGCTTTGTCAACTCTCTCTCAACTCACTCTCAACTCTCTCTCAAAGATTGCGATGTGTGAGACAACAATAGTGATCGGCAATACTTCTGTTTGCTGTGTGTGGTGGCCAAAGTTGAGATTGTCAATTTTCGACTTTTGGTTCTATCTGCTTGCTAATGCCTAACATGCGAGGATACTATAGATTTTATATGAACTTTGTGAAATTGTATGGCCAAACGTGATATACTTAAATATGACTTCTATTATATATGCGTATGTGTATATTGGGAATAAGGAAGATGATTATTAACTTATTGACAAGGTTTAAAATGACTTAAAGCCAAATTACACTTACATTAATATACCTAACCTTAAATGTCCTTATATTTATATTAAAAATTGCATTGAAATTAATTGAATATTGTAATAAAGGGTATTAAAACAACATTGTGCAGATTGTGCGTTCCAGCAACGACAACCATCGCGTGTTGTTGTTGTTTGTATTTTGCGTTTTGTCTATTCTTATTCCCGTTAGGTGCACACACATGCATTACACACAATGACGGGCCTGTTCCCGTTAGGCGCACACACATGCATTCACACAATGACGGGCCTAAGCCACCTGCAGCCGTTTTGCCTTCTAGAAGTTTTTCTTGCAGAAATGGGTTCAGGGTATTATAAGACAAAAGAAAAAATTTGCGCGCGCACCCATTGAAAATTGGTGAAAAGGGTATAATGGTTTTATGCAAAAGTATATTACAGGCAGAACGAAGCATCTCCGACCGTAGTAAGTATATATATTATTGATCAGCATCAACAGCTTCGATCAGTTATTGAGTATTTAATTGAGAATTCAGTATATGCGTACTCACACACATACATATATACTTGCAAGCACTGACTGTACGCGCCAAGTATAGGGCTTAGGGTATCTTCTAGTCGGGATTTCTCGACTAGAGCCTTCTTACTTGTTTTTAATGTGTTTGTCATTTTATGCTTGAGGTTCAAACAGAAACGGTCGTGATTTTAAAAGTTTTAACTATTTAAAATTACCAATCGGAATTTTTAAAATCTAATCAATAAAACTAATAGAACAATTATCAAGCCAAGAATCATTATACACATAATACACTACACAACCCATACAAAAAAGTATTTGCAGTCTTCATCAGAATTTAAGTTACACATTGCCACATATAGGTTTACACAATGTGAAAAATGGGAATTTTTTCACTTTAGAGCTATATGGTCACCCTGGTTGTTGTTTGTTATTTTTTTTTATTATTTTTTATAAGTAATTCAGTCAATTATATCTTAAACCTATTAAACAGAACTTAAAAAACATTAACATTAACAAAGAACAATTAAAAATACTAACAAAGGCACTAAATTCAACTGCCACGAAAAGGTTTACACACCTACGTTTTTGGTGCATTTTCGTTGTGGAATTCATATGACAGTTACTTTTAATTAAATTAAAAATGCGCAGATCTATAAAAGTCCAAATTTTTTTGGCCAGATCACTTGAGAATGAGATGAAGAATGATTGTGGAATCACCATATCTCGCGAATGTGGCCTATATTCATTTTAAGTACCTACCCTTAATCTCGAGCTGTACAATCGGTGTAATATTATTGGTTTTCATGAGCTGGCGCCGTTTTTTTTTTGGGTAGGTACTTAAACATTTTTTAGGCCACATTCGCGAGATATTGTGATTCCACAAACATTCTTCATTTCATTGGCAAGCGATCTGGCCAAAAAAATTTGGACTTTTATAGATCTGCGCATTTTTAATTTAATTAAAAGTAACTGTCATATGAATTCCACAACGAAAATGCACCAAAAACGTAGGTGTGTAAACCTTTTCGTGGCAGTTGAATTTAGTGCCTTTGTTAGTATTTTTAATTGTTCTTTGTTAATGTTAATGTTTTTTAAGTTTTGTTTAATAGGTTTAAGATATAATTGACTGAATTACTTATAAAAAATAATAAAAAAAAATAACAAACAACAACCAGGGTGACCATATAGCTCTAAAGTGAAAAAATTCCCATTTTTCACATTGTGTAAACCTATATGTGGCAATGTGTAACTTAAATTCTGATGAAGACTGCAAATACTTTTTTGTATGGGTTGTGTAGTGTATTATGTGTATAATGATTCTTGGCTTGATAATTGTTCTATTAGTTTTATTGATTAGATTTTAAAAATTCCGATTGGTAATTTTAAATAGTTAAAACTTTTAAAATCACGACCGTTTCTGTTTGAACCTCAAGCATAAAATGACAAACACATTAAAAACAAGTAAGAAGGCTCTAGTCGAGAAATCCCGACTAGAAGATACCCTAAGCCCTATACTTGGCGCGTACAGTCAGTGCTTGCAAGTATATATGTATGTGTGTGAGTACGCATATACTGAATTCTCAATTAAATACTCAATAACTGATCGAAGCTGTTGATGCTGATCAATAATATATATACTTACTACGGTCGGAGATGCTTCGTTCTGCCTGTAATATACTTTTGCATAAAACCATTATACCCTTTTCACCAATTTTCAATGGGTGCGCGCGCAAATTTTTTCTTTTGTCTTATAATACCCTGAACCCATTTCTGCAAGAAAAACTTCTAGAAGGCAAAACGGCTGCAGGTGGCTTAGGCCCGTCATTGTGTGAATGCATGTGTGTGCGCCTAACGGGAACAGGCCCGTCATTGTGTGTAATGCATGTGTGTGCACCTAACGGGAATAAGAATAGACAAAACGCAAAATACAAACAACAACAACACGTGATGGTTGTCGTTGCTGGAACGCACAATCTGCACAATGTTGTTTTAATACCCTTTATTACAATATTCAATTAATTTCAATGCAATTTTTAATATAAATATAAGGACATTTAAGGTTAGGTATATTAATGTAAGTGTAATTTGGCTTTAAGTCATTTTAAACCTTGTCAATAAGTTAATAATCATCTTCCTTATTCCCAATATACACATACGCATATATAATAGAAGTCATATTTAAGTATATCACGTTTGGCCATACAATTTCACAAAGTTCATATAAAATCTATAGTATCCTCGCATGTTAGGCATTAGCAAGCAGATAGAACCAAAAGTCGAAAATTGACAATCTCAACTTTGGCCACCACACACAGCAAACAGAAGTATTGCCGATCACTATTGTTGTCTCACACATCGCAATCTTTGAGAGAGAGTTGAGAGTGAGTTGAGAGAGAGTTGACAAAGCAGAAGCGGTACTTTTTCCGCTTGCCCCTTACCCACGATCTTTAAATAGTCGCGGCGTGTTATCGATACCAAAAATGGGCGGCTATTTACGTCTCTTGTACTTAAATACTTTTTGATAACATGAAGACTTTAGTCGAGTCAGCTCAACTGGAAGATATCCTGAACCCTAAGGTAACACGTGCAGACCATGCCTGCGCTGTTGCACTATTGTTTAATGGCTTAACTTCAATCATCCAACTCTTTGGTGTTTCTCAACCGATATTAATGAAAATTTCTCAAATTTTCAATATGTTATCCATAGTTTTCGAAGTTCTAGATTTTTATTCCTATCGATTGCATGTGTATATTGGAAACGGGAGCTATCGATAGGGCTAGTAAATTAGATTTTGTTTCTTTCTCTTAACAATTGTCAACTTTATTTCTTATAGGTATGTAATAAACTCAATGCACTTAACATTATTGTAGCGCAACAGATCGCCGCAGCCTATTAATGCCATTTAATACTATACTTAGCTCATGTTGCAGATTAGTACTGCAGGTAACAAGTTCAATGGCTTTCTTGAATTTATCCATTGCGTTCCTTAAGCTTAATGGAGGCAAAACACTAAACCAATACAAAGGCTCCACATAGCCGTTCTCCTTGTCCACCGCATAACGCTCCAGTGTGGTCGTCACATTCTCTTCATCCGTTTCAGTTACAACTCGACAAAGGGCTTTAAACTCTGCACTGTTTTCCGTGGGTATCTGCGCAGTGGATATCGAATGCCCACCTTGCTGGAATTTGGTCCGAGCGATGAGAATAGCACCACTGGAACCAGTGCGTTCAATGTCTATGCGACTTAGGGTATGGGCTTCAATAAGATGAAACATGTCCAAGTAGAGGGAGTCAAGCAACTGTCCAGCTGCCATTCTATCGTTTTTAGAGTTTTCAGTAGACATTTAATTACTTTAATTTTGCAGATAGTGAATTTATCTTGTTGTTATGAAAAAAAAACACAGTGCTCAATCATATGATCGAAAACAAGCCTGTTTTAGTCAAATTAAATGGTTGGCAGCCCTCTTAAAGAGTTCTGTTATTCAAGCAGGGCTGCATAACATGTATGACAGAGATCAAAAACGATATAACTACAAGACACGAAAATAAATTCCCCTCGTTTTTTACAGTTAAATAACGAGCTCTGTACAATAGCACCTATTTTCCCTCATACGATATTCGTATTTTCGTTTATTGCGTATCCATTTCTGTCTGCCGCCGTGTATGAATTTGTTTTTGTTTTGTGTATGGACTGAAGTAAATTTGCTTGTTACAGACTGAACCCACTAACAAGGGAAAAAGGGTATATTGATTTGTGCAAAAGTATGTAACAGGCAGAAGGAAGTAAAGGGTTCAGGGTATCGTCTAGTCGCGATTTCTCGACTGGTGCCTACTTTCTAGTGAATTTTGTTGTGTCGATCAATGAGTACTTATATGTATGTTTGTGTTTGTAAGCTCATTGGTGTCGAAGGCAAATCGTCTGCAGCTTGCCTGCTGCGTATGGGCTTGGGCCGTCGTTTTGTGTATTCTAACGGGAAAAAGGCAAAACGCAAAAGAACAAACAACAACAACACGTGCCGGTTGTCGTTGCTGAAACGCAATCGCTGCTCAATGTGTTTTTATACCCTTTATTACAATAATCAATACAAGTCAATGCAATTATTTATGAATATTTTTAATACACGGACAAGTATTTGAAAGCTAAATGTGTTTATTTTATGGTTAGTATTAATTTGGTATTAAGTCATTTTAAACGTGTTCAATATGTCATTTATGATCTACCTAACTCCTAATATATACACACGTACATGTATGATAGAAGTCATAGTTAAGTTTATCACGATTAGCCATACAATTTCACAAAGTTCATATAAAGTCTATACTACCCACCCATTTGAGGCATAGCAAGCAGACAGAAACAAAAGTCGAATATTTAAAATCTCAACTTCGGCCACCACACAACGGCACAATGAAATACAGCAACAACAAATCTTCGTCTGGCCACCATACAACGGCACAATGAAATACAGCAACAACAAATCTTCGTCTGGCGCATCGGACGCAATATCGTATTCAACAATATCGTAATACGTGCTAGGTGCTTACTTACAGGTTTTATCGTTTCTGTTAACAAATAACAGCCTCTGGAATCCTATCTTGTATATTCCATTATCGTTGGACAGAGATAACCAGTTTGGTTTGTGCAAATTCTTTTTTCCAATAGCTCGTTTAAATTATAAAATACCGAATTTTTTAAATCCATTGGTTTTAAGTATGTTATAAAATTCATACATTTACAAATTATTTTTTTTATCAAATTACTAAGAGAAAATTTACAATAGAATCTAAGGAACTTGCCAGTGAACTGCGATGCTCATCACTACTGTAAGCTCAGACATATGTTTACTCATTACAGTGCCATGTACTCTTTGTCTGAAAGGGTATTTATAATTGTCCTAACTAATCGATTTAAACTGAGCACATAATATGTTTCAATTTAATTCAATTGGATACTTGTATTCTTATTTTATACTAATCAATCAATAAATATATAAGTGCATATATACATTACTTGGAAGGGAATTTAAACTTCGATGCGGGATGCTATTGCAAATGCGAATGAGAGAAAGTTTATAAAACCCGGTGTAATTAGCAAGTAGCAGTTAGTTTAAAAACAAAACTACACGTAATAGTTAACTTCCACGAAAATTTACGTTCGTGTGTTGGTTCAAAACTATCAACTATTACAGAACTATTGACATTATACAAGTGTAAATAGTTACAAAGTTGAAGTACTATTTAAAGAGCTATTGATTATGAATAATAGTCATATTGCCGACTTAGATTTGAGTGGTCAAAAATGCGGAACGCAACTGAACAACAACAAACAAGACAACTACAGCGATGACGACACTGCATCTTGGTCAAATAAAGCACAGGTGCAGCACAAATTGATATTTTGATATTTTGGTGTGTGTCCGCTTGTGTTTACAAATGTTTCAAAAGGTGTACTAATAAACACATACAAACATGTATATAGCAAATACATCTCGCGTAAATGAGAAAATGAGTGATCTAAGCTGTGACTAAATATTTTAGGCAGTGGAAATATACAAATATAGTTAGCTCATGCAAAAATATGTACATATATTTGTATATGTGTGGTTGTTGTGACAATCTGGACTCTAACTAACGATTATATGATATACAAAAAAAAAAAAATTTATTTAGAAGAATCCAACCTAAAAATCACGAAATAGTGTTTTTTTTTATAAAACAATAAATATATATGTAGTTCATGTGCATGTTAATCTTATCGTTTCAATTGTTTTACAGTCAAAAAACACTATAGTGAACTTTAGTTTCTTCATATTACAGCCGAACTTCTCTATTACGAACTTTGGTACTTATAATTTCCAGAATACAGCAATTTAATGGAATTTAAAAACATATTTATACTAAGAGTTTATCTTTAACGAAGGTTTTTTCTCTTCGAGTTTCGCGATATGAAAGTTTGACTACAATTCTTATATCCTATTTACAACTTTGCGAATGCTTTTTCTTAATATTCGTTCAATATAAGGAAGCTTAACTGTATATTTAACTATAATAAAGATAACTTCAATGTACGCATAAGAATCCAATGTTTAATGACTTTGCTAATTACAATCGCTATTCAGTTAACAAGGAAACGAAATACTGAACATCACAATCAAACAACCTTTAATTCCCCACGGACCGAAATGTCAACATCAGTCAAATCAAAAACAAATGACAGAAGTCTTGGCGATTGTTTGAATGAAGATTTGGACGGCGACAACGGAATCGAAAACACAATGTGGCGCAATGAGCTTCAGCAAAACGATAAACTTCTGCCAGAAGATCAGGCGGAGCAGATAAATACAAATAGGAGAAGGAAGTATAGTGATATAATCGATATTGTCATACGAATTGTCATTGTGATAATCTTTATGTGAGTATAAATGTTAATCTAGTGCTATTCGATATGATTGCATAATGACTTTTTGCTTTTTAGTAAACTCGAAACGATGACACCATTTAAGCGCGAAATACATCCCGAGGAGCTGTGGCTATATAAGAATCCACGCCGCCCGGATATTGTTCGAGCCGAGGAGCTGTTGTTTTTGGTAATAGCCGTACCATTGTTTCTCACATTAATATTCTATGCGTTCACCAAGGATCGTCGTGATTTTCAAGCTGCCAGCTGGGCATGGACAATGGCGGTGTGCTCGAATAGCATACCAACGAGTTTGTTAAAGAATACTGTCGGACGGCCACGTCCCGATTTCTTTTATCGTTGCTTTCCCGATGGCATAATGGTACTTAATGAAACAGCTAACGCCATAAACAGCGTATATCTTGACTTTAATTGCACGGGCAAATCAAGTGACATTCACGAGGGACGCAAAAGCTTCCCTAGCGGACACTCATCATGTATGTTCACCGAAAAATTTCAATTTGTAAATCCTAAATTAACAATCTTTTTATTTGATGTACATAGTTGCCTTTGCCAGCTTTGGGTTTGTGACATACTATGTAGGCGCAAAGTTGCATGCATTTGATGCACGTGGACGGGGGCATACGTGGCGTCTGTGTATTGCGGTTATGCCTCTTATTGTGGCTGCCTTGGTGGCAGTCAGCCGCACCTGCGACTATCATCATCATTGGCAAGATGTGACAGTTGGTGCACTGATTGGCCTATTTACCGGCTACTTTAGCTACCGACAATATTATCCTTCAATATTTTCAACAGATGCGGGCCGACCGCTCGTCTGCTGGCCCAAATACTATCGCTCGGAGACAGTATTTAAGGATAACGGTGATGGTGATGTTATTAGCCCTTTACTTGGCAAACAGCCAAGCAAGTGGCATTAAAAAATAATTAATTAGCTATTCAAGTATTGTAAATGACGAAAATTAAGCATGTGGCTTCCATAAGTAATTTAACGTTTTGCGAAAATAAGCTGTATTCATAAATGGTGAATAACACTAAGTAATGTGGGCTTTAATGCACAGCTGTTAAGGTTAGCTGTATTCGAAAATTAAAGTTTTCTGTACCTAAGCTTGTGTGAGTTATAGAGGCCGTGATAGACTGTCGCGTTGTGGGCACCTAATTATATCATGCAGATATTTATAATAGTTTAATTGTTATCCACTAGGCATAAAATCCAGATATGGCACACAGTGGGAGCAGTCAGTGAATAAAACATTGTGTGGCAGCAAAGATGCTTAAACTCTTAGTATAAGATTCAAAATCAAGTTAATTACAAATAATATTTGGTGCAAGGCTTTAACGATAATGAAAATAATTATTATTATCTCTTGAAAAGAGTGTTTTTTTTCAAGTGTGAATTTTTAGAGCGAATTATATAATTTAAGTTGTGTAGATTGATGTCTGTAAACAGCAGCAGTTTTAAATTAAATAAATACAATCAGGTTTTATTTGCTAAAAAGTTAATTTTAACGTTTCCTTTTAATTAACGCTTTTTCATTGTACAGCAGCAACACTTGCAGACTTTCTAAATACATTAATTTTCTACATCAAAATCTAGCCTAAAAATATTGGGATTTAGTTGCGATGTTTTCAACTCATTGAGTTAAAGGCTTGCAACAAAACCTGCTTTTCACGTTCCTTTTTCTTGACAACGTCTAGGCTGCGTTGCCGCCAGGTGCTTTTACGCAGCTTGATTGGACGACTGCCCACATAGCGTCCGTCCATTTCTTTCATGGCACGTATAAAGTCTGCCGGCTCGCGAAAGCTGACAAAGCCAAATCCCTTGCTTTTGCCAGTACGCTTGTCTCGTATGACGCGTGCCCGCTGGAACGATGGGAACTTGTTGAAGGTGCGAGTGAGTAGCTCATCGTTTACATCGTTGCCAAGATCACCGCAAAAGATGCGAAAATCATCGTCGGGCCAGTCTGCCAATGAGGAATCCTCCCAAACAGTGCCGCCGGCAATACGCACAGTCTTGCGATCCTTCTTCTTGCGCTCGGTTGTCTGAAATGATTGCAGTGCCGATGACGCACGCGCTGCTTTGATCGCTTCCTCTGCAATTGGGTTGGGTCCCGATTTTTCCGCTTTGAGTTTTTTAAGCTTTTGAGTTACATCAAATTGTATGGAATTGATGTTGATGTCTAGTGCCGGCGCCGTTGCCACAGTGGGCACATGCACCGATGTACGACATTGATAAAGTTTTGGAGCACTGCTTAACACTACTGGCGTGGCGGACATCGATTTCACTGGCGATGGGGCTTGGCCGCTACCTGTCGGCACAAATGTAGACATGAATGTTGGCGGTGGTGGCATTGGTGGCGGTGGCACTGTCATGCGAGGCTGATTCTGCTGCAACTTTTGCTGTACATTAGTATACGTATTCGCTGCAATGATTGGACGCACTTGGTTGGGCACAAAAAGGTTTCGCGATGGTGGCTTTGAGATCTCGGCTTCAAAACGAGAGAGCTCGTCCTCGATATTGCGACGTTTTGTGCCCATTTTTAAGGCGTATATTGAAAATAATTGCTGTCAAAATTCAAAGTTGAACACAAAATCAAAGTTGTCACTGAAAAATGCTTTAGAAAACAGATGTTCTTGGAGACTATTAGAGACGAGAGACTAGTCGAATGCGATTATTAAGATATATATCGTGAAATTGAAAATTTCTAAAATGCTCTCATCGCCGATAACACAGCGTTAGCGTTGAATCGATTAACGCTCGCGTGCATCCTATCAACGAGCATGTTACATTACAAGAAACGAAACAGCACGCCCTCCACCTGAGAAGTTTTTACTTTGATATTAGCTCATCCAAAATAACGAGAGCGGGCACTACCCCTTAATGCTTATGTTTTGATTATCGCTTCTTTGCTTATACTTCTGGGCCTGCTGCCATATTTGGATTAGTTTTTGCTTTGTTTATGGACTGCTCATGGTTTATCGTATGTATTTGGCACTGTCTGTTTGTGCTGAACACCTAATACGTATTTGAAAGCATGAACTCAAATCAATGTATTTCCTTACTCTTCTTGTAACTAAAGAGTGTCTAAGAAAGAACAAGCAAAATAATGAACATTTTTAAATTTATCATAGGAAATTGGTGGGCTGTTGGTTATTTTGCTTTGAAATGCATGGCTCTTTGAAAAATTGTAGTAGAAAATAATAAGTTATGAAATGCCAATTAATTATATCTTTTATATATATATATTTATATATATCACAGTAGACATTTAATAATAAATCTTCCCTCTTTTACTAATCGTAGTACTATGCTAGCAGTAACCATTGTTCACAAGTTAATACATGGTGAAATAGATTCCTCCATACTAATCAACCAATATAACTTTGCTGTACCCATTAGAACTAGCAGACATTTTTTACCATAGCCCTGCATGCTTGCTATTCTAACTATGCTAATAATAATCCTTTTCGGATCTTATGTTCATTATATAACGATCTTTCCCACCTAATAACTAGTAACACTTCTGCATGCTTATTAAAAAAATTGTTATGTCATTTGTCTAAATGTTCGCGATCATCGTAACCGCACGTTACACGGTGCGCCCCTCGGTCGGATGGGCAGGAGGTGGGCCGCTTTGTGCTTGGGTCCACCAAGTTGGTGCTTGGTATCGTTGGGCCACTTGAATGTACTGTCCGTTAGTACATCTACGTCCAATAAAAATAATACACAAAATACTTGATTTGAAAATGAAATAAATTTTTTTTATTTTAAGATTTTGGTGATGTCGGAAAAACGGCTGCAGAAGGAAAAACCCAAAAAGACAAACAAAAAAAGGGACGCACAAGCTACACAACATTTAAATACCCTTTATTACAATATTGAATGAAGCTCAATGAAATTACAAATGTATATATTTTTAGTATAGGGACAATTAATGTTGAGTATTTTAATGCAAAATACGTTTATTTAATTGTTTGTAATAATGCTCAGTCATATGTCTCACGCAAACTCAATTTAACAATTGGAAGCCGCCTCGTCTCTTGTGTTTTGAAATACTCGTTGGAATTTAGTGTGATATGCGAATGCCAATAACATTATAGCAAATGTTAAAACTTATTTTGGGTGCCCACAGCTGAGCAATCGCGTAGTTAGTGTAAAATCAGAATGTTTTCTGTAAAATAATACATAATTAAATTAAAAAATAAAAAACAAGCAATACGCTCCACGAAATTTAAAACTGTGATAGCAACAAGTATCTGGAGCAAAGAATATATATTCCAAACTACGAAAATCGCATAAAAGGCCCACACAGACGCACAAACACACACCCTAGTGAAAGGGCAATAATTATTTGACAAGGTAGAAATAATTATTTATCTACATAATGCCACCAAAGGAACGCAATATAGCCATGATGGGCTACCGTTCAGTGGGTAAGTAATATACTATTGGCTTCACATGATCTTCAGTTCTAGTTGAATTCTGACTAATCTCACTGTTGCTGTTATTGTTGTCTGTGAGTGCGTGTGCGTTGTTAATGTTGCTGTTGCTGCTACTGTGGTTCTTTTTTTGCTTGTAGTGTAATTGCGTAGTATTTTGACAACAGACATAACAGCATTGCAGACAATTTATAACAGTACGTGTGTACGTATGCATTATAAAAATTACGTTTTACTTGCATTTTTATAGGTAAATCTTCTCTCAGTATACAGTTTGTTGAAGGCCAATTCGTGGACTCTTATGATCCAACAATTGAAAATAGTAAGTCATATGCATTCAGCAGCTGTTTTCTTTCAAACGTGAACGTGAAACAGCAATCTAAATTAGTAAAAAACCGTTTTTTGTGAAGGATGCTGATGCCATTCAATGTTCATGTGATTACATCGTGCACAAAGAACGTAATTTGATAAACGATTAATGGTTAGCATTTGTAAAATTATAGCGTTTACCAAGGTTACACGAGTTAACTCGCATGACTACAGCGTCAAACTGGTCGATACCGCTGGACAGGATGAATATAGCATATTTCCAGTGCAATATAGTATGGACTTTCACGGATACGTTTTGGTCTATTCCATAACCAGTCAAAAGTCATTTGAAGTGGTCAAAATTATATACGAAAAGTTGCTAGATGTGATGGGCATGAAATAGTAAGAAATCTTTATTATTATCATTATTATATTAAACAATTTATATTATTATTTTTATACACTGGACCCATGAAGTGGGTTTTGTACAAAAGTGTGTAACATACTGGAGGAAGCATCTCCGTCCCCATAAAAGATATATGCACTTTATAAATATAAACAAACAGCCGAGTCGATATAGCCATATTTGTCGCGTCGATCTCATAGACTATAAAAGCTAGATATTTCAGATTTGGATTATAAATTCTCCTATGTCATAAGCAGAACACATCTGTTTCAAATTTTTAATAAACATTTTAGACAATATAGACGAAATAATGAAAGTCTGTGGCATTTTTATGCAATTCTGTTGAGAAATACCAAAGTTATTGCAGAGTGAATAAATATTCATCATTCAATAGCCCATTTAACGTACGCGTAAGATAGAGATTACAGGTTTCTCCAAGTTGAGCTTTCTCGACTTACATTAAAATCGTGCCTTCTTAATTGTTTTACTATGTAATTGTTGTTAAATAACGTTTTCAGTGTACCTGTAGTCTTAGTAGGAAATAAGACGGACTTGCATCAGGAACGCACAGTTTCCACAGATGATGGCAAAAAACTGGCGGAATCCTGGCGAGCAGCATTTCTCGAAACATCTGCCAAGCAAAATGAGGCGAGTACTGTGTGATTTAGTAATTTAGTAAAAAAAATTGAATCCTTTTGTATTTCAGTCTGTGGGCGATATATTTCATCAATTGCTAATGCTAATTGAAAACGAGAATGGCAATCCACCCGAGAAAAGCAGTTGTATTGTATCATAAGAATATGGCAACCAGGCAGCCAACGTTAATGTCGAAACTAGGAAGTTCTGGCTCATACAATGGCAATACTAAATTGATTCATAATCTATTCTGATATAAATAGTTTGGTCCCCCATTAAAGGCAAATAATACAAACTAGTATATATAAGTAAACAGCAAATGAAAACAAAAAAATTAACTTCTAACAAATGTGTAGGGATCACAAATGCAGCTAAGCAGCATTTGGGTCTAAAGTTTAGCAACAAAGCAGGTTTAAGTTAGTACACTTTTCACAAAAACAATTCAGTTACAACATTTTTATTCAAAACAAAATACGCAAAATTATATTTTCTTTAGTTTCAGTTTAAATATAATTTGTACAATTAATAATATCTGGTGTGTTTTTTTCATAAACTTAATGGACAGGGAATGTGATAAGCATGCCTTTATCTGCTCCTAAACAATGTTTTTATGCAGATTACTAAGTCCTATGGCGATTAAGTATTTATTTTTAATTATTTTTAATAAAAAAAAGAACGCAACAGTTGTTTGTTAAATAAAAAAATCCAACAAGAGAATAAGAATTGTTTAATTTTATTAACCGAGCATTTATAAATTGTTATCTTTATTATTACCTGGTTAACTAAATATAAAATAATTGAAAAAAAAAATTAAAGGTTAACATATCAACCTAACACTCAAAAACGATATAACTACAAGACACGAAAATAAATTCCCCTCGTTTTTTACAGTTAAATAACGAGCTCTGTACAATAGCACCTATTTTCCCTCATACGATATTCGTATTTTCGTTTATTGCGTATCCATTTCTGTCTGCCGCCGTGTATGAATTTGTTTTTGTTTTGTGTATGGACTGAAGTAAATTTGCTTGTTACAGACTGAGCCCACTAACAAGGGAAAAAGGGTATATTGATTTGTGCAAAAGTATGTAACAGGCAGAAGGAAGTAAAGGGTTCAGGGTATCGTCTAGTCGCGATTTCTCGACTGGTGCCTACTTTCTAGTGAATTTTGTTGTGTCGATCAATGAGTACTTATATGTATGTTTGTGTTTGTAAGCTCATTGGTGTCGAAGGCAAATCGTCTGCAGCTGGCCTGCTGCATGTGGCCTTGGTTCGTTTTTAAAACGAAAACCTCATATGTACATACATATGTACATATGTCTTTATCAGAGCTCACGCAAAAGCAACTTTAGAGTATCTCAAAAAAAAAGCAAACTAATTATTTGATACTTTTGCAATTGCTGGGCTGCTGGTTATTTTGCCTAAAATGGTATAGCTGCTAGAAATGTTTAAGTTGAAAATACAAAATTATGTTTTGCTGATGGCAAATTAATGTATAAATCAAACATTTATTTCATTTAAAACAAATGTTTTTTTAATTTTTAAATGTTGTTGATTTGCCGATCGCCAAACGGATTCAGAGTGGCTTAGGCCTAGGTCCGTATTTGTGTGTATGCATGTGAGTTTTGTTTGGATTTGTTATTGCTTTGCTGTTTAGAGTTTGTCGTAGGTCATGGTCTGTCTGTACATGCAGAAATTCTTTTTACTTGTATTTTAAAATTTTGTTGTTGCCGATCAATGAGTATGTACATACATACATATGTATGTTTGTGTTTGTATGCTCGTTGGTGTCGAAGGCAAATCGTCTGCAGCTTGCCTGCTGCGTATGGGCTTGGGCCGTCGTTTTGTGTATTCTAACGGGAAAAAGGCAAAACGCAAAAGAACAAACAACAACAACACGTGCCGGTTGTCGTTGCTGAAACGCAACCGCTGCTCAATGTGTTTTTATACCCTTTATTACAATAATCAATACAAGTCAATGCAATTATTTATGAATATTTTTAATACACGGACAAGTATTTGAAAGCTAAATGTGTTTATTTTATGGTTAGTGTTAATTTGGTATTAAGTCATTTTAAACCTAATCAATATGTCATTAATGATCTACCTAACTCATAATATATACACACGTACATGTATGATAGAAGTCATAGTTAAGTTTATCACGATTAGCCATACAATTTCACAAAGTTCATATAAAGTCTATACTACCCACCCATTTGAGGCATAGCAAGCAGACAGAAACAAAAGTCGAATATTTAAAATCTCAACTTCGGCCACCACACAACGGCACAATGAAATACAGCAACAACAAATCTTCGTCTGGCGCATCGGACGCAATATCGTATTCAACAATATCGTAATACGTGCTAGGTGCTTACTTACAGGTTTTATCGTTTCTGTTAACAAATAACCAACGATAATGGAATGAACCTAGATAGGAAACCAGAGACTGTATCTGGTTAACAGATACGATAAAACCTGAAACCGGCTCGTCAAGCAACAAGTTGGCTCGCGGGTATATAAACTCCAATGAGAATCTTAATGTACATGGATTCTCATTAGCTCGACGCGCCGGACGAAGATTTGTTGTTGCTGTACTTTATTGTGCCGTTGTGTGGTGGCCGAAGTTGAGATTTTAAATATTCGACTTTTGCTTTGGCTGCTTGCTATGCCTCAAATGGGTGGGTAGTATAGACTTTATATGAACTTTGTGAAATTGTATGGCTAATCGTGTGATACTTAACTATGACTGCTATCATACATATACGTGTGTATATATTATGAGTTAGGTAGATCATTAATGACTTATAGAACATGTTTAAAATGACTTAATACCAAATTAATACTAACCATAAAATAAACACATTAAGCTTTCAAATACTTGTCCGTGTATTATAAATATACATTAATAATTGCATTGACTTGTATTGAATATTGTAATAAAGGGTATAAAAACACACATGAGCAGCGGTTGCGTTTCAGCAACGACAACCGGCACGTGTTGTTGTTGTTTGTTCTTTTGCGTTTTGCCTTTTTCCCGTTAGACGCAGACACATGCATACACAAAACGACGGCCCAAGCCCATACGCAGCAGGCCAGCTGAAGACGATTTGCCTATTCATGTAAGACGCACACACACAATGACGGGCCTAGGCCACATGCAGTAGAAAATAAGACAAAAAAAAAACATTTGCTTGCGCCTTTAATAACCAGGGTATACATATTAGTTTTGTGCTAAAGAAGTAACCGACAGAAGGAAGCATCTTTGACCCCATAAGTACATATATGTATATATTCTTGATCAGCATCAACAGCTTCAATCAGTCTTTGAAATTAGGTAAAGTATGCATTATAGGCGTACTTACACACATACATACATATATACTTACAAGCACTGACTGCACGCGCTAGTTATATAGCTTAGGGTATTTTCTAGTCGGGATTTCTATTTCGACTAGAGCCTTCTTATTTGCGTTCGAACTCGGCTCGAGAATTGCTGGGACAATCGTTCATGCATTAAGAAAATGTTGTTGTTGTTTTTATTTTTGCGCACAGACATGCATACATACATTACTTATATACTTTTTGAATGACACAACAAAATTTTATAACACAATCAAATTATTTTCCTTTTATATGAAAAAAATCTATGATTAAAACACATAATATATACATTAAATTTATATATAAATTCATTTTTATATAAAAAAAACCAAATAAAATATAAAAAAATTAAGGAAAAAGATTTTTCATTACGAGGGTTTGATGTATTAAAACTAACGTAGAACTAAAATTAATTAATTGTAACGATTTGTTTAATTCATTTTCAATTTCATTTATTTATTTTTACATTCTCGTAGAGATACACACATGCACACGACAAGCATGAGCAGTCCATTCACAAAGCAAAAACAAATTCAAATATAGCGGCAGGCCGAGAGTATACGTATACTTGCACACGACAAGCGTGTACACAAAGCAAAAACGAATTCCAATTAGAAGCAGGCCGAGAAGTATAAGAAGAAGAACACGAGCCAGCTTACAGGGCTCAGCAATTTTTTGCAAATACGATACGATATTCTGGTTTCCTATCTAGGTTCATTCCATTATCGTTGGACCTCAACGATAATGAATGAACCTAGATAGGAAACCAGAGACTGTATCTGGTTAACAGATACGATAAAACCTGAAACCGGCTCGTCAAGCAACAAGTTGGCTCGCGGGTATATAAACTCCAATGAGAATCCTAATGTACATGGATTCTCATTAGCTCGAAGCGTGCGACGCGCCAGACGAAGATTTGTTGTTGCTGTACTTTATTGTGCCGTTGTGTGGTGGCCGAAGTTGAGATTTTAAATATTCGACTTTTGCTTTGGCTGCTTGCTATGCCTCAAATGGGTGTGGTAGTATAGACTTTATATGAACTTTGTGAAATTGTAGGTAGGTCTTAATGACGTGATAGAATACGTTATGACTTAATGACTAATACTAACCTAACCATTACATGTTCAAATACTTGTCCGTGTATTATATTCATAATAATTGCATTGACTTGTATTGATTATTGTAATAAAGGGTATAAAAACTACTTTGAGCAGCGGTTGCGCTCCTTCAAGCAACGACAAGCCGGCAACGTGTCGTTGTTGTTATGAATATCAATAGCATGACTTGTTGAACATTGTTATAAAGTTGAGCTATAATAACCACAAAACACTGAAGCCATAAGCAGAGTAAACGATGCATCTTCAGCTTACAACATACCTGGCACGTGTAGTAGTTAATAGTACTTAAATAATGCATTTGACTTCGCCTTGACTGCAGCGCTGATACATAATAGGGTACTAAAGAACTACGACAGAGGCAGCTATGCGTTTGACCTCTTCAGTAAGCGACAACTCATGCACGTGTTGTTGTAGTAGTTAATCAGACAATACATAAACTTTTGCGTTTGTGCCTTTATAACCTACTTTAGACAGATTACATTAGTCATATATACATTAAGACTGAAGGAACACGACCTCTCATAAGCTTAGTGTATTACTAGTCGTGATTAGTAACGATTTGAGCCTTTTAATTTCATGTAATTACTGCTCGTAGAGCGACATGCACACTACAACATGATGGAGTCCATTGCGCACAGACATGCAGCACATTAAATATAGCACCAAATTTTAGAAGACAATCACATCATTCCTTAGACGCCGGAATTCTATGATTAACACAGAGGCTATACATTATTTACGTTCGAATTCGTGGTTTCTATAAGGACAATCGTAACCATGACAATTAAGGAAAAAGTCATCGATGTTTGACTGTACCCAATAAGGATACATAATTATGTATCATATTTTCTAATGTAACTCTCGAGACATTCTATACATGCACTCAAATCATGTTTTCTTTGAGAATGTAGGAATAAAGTATATGCAATTGAATGAATGGACGTAATCGTATACACTTAAAATTTATATATACATTCATTTTAATACATTACAAACACCTCGTAATGAAAAATCTTTTTCCTTAATTTTTTTATATTTTATTTGGTTTTTTTATATAAAAATGAATTTATATATAAATTTAATGTATATATTATGTGTTTTAATCATAGATTTTTTTCATATAAAAGGAAAATAATTTGATTGTGTTATAAAATTTTGTTGTGTCATTCAAAAAGTATATAAGTAATGTATGTATGCATGTCTGTGCGCAAAAATAAAAACAACAACAACATTTTCTTAATGCATGAACGATTGTCCCAGCAATTCTCGAGCCGAGTTCGAACGCAAATAAGAAGGCTCTAGTCGAAATAGAAATCCCGACTAGAAAATACCCTAAGCTATATAACTAGCGCGTGCAGTCAGTGCTTGTAAGTATATATGTATGTATGTGTGTAAGTACGCCTATAATGCATACTTTACCTAATTTCAAAGACTGATTGAAGCTGTTGATGCTGATCAAGAATATATACATATATGTACTTATGGGGTCAAAGATGCTTCCTTCTGTCGGTTACTTCTTTAGCACAAAACTAATATGTATACCCTGGTTATTAAAGGCGCAAGCAAATGTTTTTTTTTTGTCTTATTTTCTGCTGCATGTGGCCAAGGCCCGTCATTGTGTGTGTGCATGGCTGTGCGTATTACATGAATAGGCAAATCGTCTGCAGCTTGCCTGCTGCGTATGGGCTTGGGCCGTCGTTTTGTGTATTGGCTAACGGGAAAAAGGCAAAACGCAAAAGAACAAACAACAACAACACGTGCCGGTTGTCGTTGCTGAAACGCAACCGCTGCTCAATGTGTTTTTATACCCTTTATTACAATATTCAATACAAGTCAATGCAATTATTAATGTATATTTATAATACACGGACAAGTATTTGAAAGCTAAATGTGTTTATTTTATGGTTAGTATTAATTTGGTATTAAGTCATTTTAAACGTGTTCAATATGTCATTTATGATCTACCTAACTCCTAATATATACACACGTACATGTATGATAGAAGTCATAGTTAAGTTTATCACGATTAGCCACACAATTTCACAAAGTTCATATAAAGTCTATACTACCCACCCATTTGAGGCATAGCAAGCAGACAGAAACAAAAGTCGAATATTTAAAATCTCAACTTCGGCCACCACACAACGGCACAATGAAATACAGCAACAACAAATCTTCGTCTGGCCACCACACAACGGCACACTGAAATACAGCAACAACAAATCTTCGTCTGGCGCATCGGACGCAATATCGTATTCAACAATATCGTAATACGTGCTAGGTGCTTACTTACAGGTTTAATCGTTTCTGTTAACAAATAACAGCCTCTGGAATCCTATCTTGTATATTCCATTATCGTTGGTGGGTATATGACAACGATAATGGAATATACAAGATAGGATTCCCAACGATAATAGAATGAACCTAGATAGGAAACCAGAGACTGTATCTGGTTAACAGATACGATAAAACCTGAAACCGGCTCGTCAAGCAACAAGTTGGCTCGCGGGTATATAAACTCCAATGAGAATCTTAATATACATGGATTCTCATTAGCTCGAAGCGTGCGATGCGCCAGACGAAGATTAAACGTTGTCGTACTTCATTTTGCCGTTGTGTGGTGGCCGAAGTTGAGATTTTAAATATTCGACTTTTGCTTTGGCTGCTTGCTATAACTCAAATGGGTGGGTAGTATAGACTTTTTATGAACTTTGTGAAATTGTATGGCTAATCGTGTGATACTTAACTATGACTGCTATCATACATATACGTGTGTATATATTATGAGTTAGGTGATCATTAATGACTTATAGAACATGTTTAAATTGACTTAATACCAAATTAACACTAACCATAAGATAAACACATTTAGCTTTCAAATACTTGTCCGTGTATTATAAATATACATTAATAATTGCATTGACTTGTATTGAATATTGTAATAAAGGGTATAAAAACACACATGAGCAGCGGTTGCGTTTCAGCAACGACAACCGGCACGTGTTGTTGTTGTTTGTTCTTTTGCGTTTTGCCTTTTTCCCGTTAGAATACACAAAACGACGGCCCAAGCCCATACGCAGCAGGCAAGCTGCAGACGATTTGCCTTCGACACCAATGAGCTTACAAACACAAACATACATATAAGTACTCATTGATCTACACAACAAAATTCACTAGAAAGTAGGCAGCAGTCGAGAAATCGCGACTAGACGATACCCTGAACCCTTTACTTCCTTCTGCCTGTTACATACTTTTGCACAAATCAATATACCCTTTTTCCCTTGTTAGTGGGTTCAGTCTGTAACAAGCAAATTTACTTCAGTCCATACACAAAACAAAAACAAATTCATACACGGCGGCAGACAGAAATGGATACGCAATAAACGAAAATACGAATATCGTATGAGGGAAAATAGGTGCTATTGTACAGAGCTCGTTATTTAACTGTAAAAAACGAGGGGAATATATTTTCGTGTCTTGTAGTTATATCGTTTTTGTCTGTATAAGTATTATGGTTAAAAAATTATACGAATATAATTCATTTAAAAATAAATTATATTTATAATAAAGGCAACCCTTATAATAAGTGCCAAGAACATAAAAGATAAAAATCTAGAACAGAAACTTTCGAAATGTAAACCATTTTTGAATCGGACGTGTTTAGAGTTTGATTGCAAAAATTATATTTATTTATGTACAAAATATTTCAATCTTTTTTACTTATCCATGATTTCGCTTATGCGAAAAAAATTAAAGTTTTAGACAGAAGTAGGAGTAGGAATTTAGTTTGGCTGTACTAAGCATTGACGCTATTTAAAGCAACCGCTAGAAACCCGGCTTAAGCGGAAGTGATTGGGAAATAGCTTGCTAAACAACTCTTGTCACCATCAAGACAGCAGTTTCACTCAAACGGTTGATGATATTATAGCGAGCACCTGTAAAAGGAACAGTTATTATAATTATAAATTTTTTAATAAAATACGGATGTAGATAAGATTTTACCTATTTTTATCTCAACCATATCGCCTAGCACACCAACACACGTCTGGATGTTCGAGCCTAACTCGACAATAAACTCAAACTCTCCATAGATAACAAGAAGACGCTGCAAATTACAAAAACGTTTAGTAAAAGATATCTATAATATAGTAAACATATGATTGCTTGAGAATTAGAACCATTAGCGGATCGTGAAATCAATCCAAATTTACTATTTTGGAAAAGTTTTTAATTATTTAAAATCATTAAACAAAATGTCTAAGCTCATTATTTATAAATAACCAAAATAAAACTGTTCTCATCTTTAGGCAACCACACGATATTAAATATTTATTTGTATTTACCAATAAATGTTTTTTAGTGTGTTTCATGCTTCGCTCGAACAGTGGTGGGAAGCGCATGTAGCCCATAGTATATTTATCTTCCGTATCAAAAAAGGAATAGTGAATGCCGTCTATTGATCTGAATTCCAAATGGGCTGCTGATGCTGTTGAATATACAGAAATAAGTTGAAAATCATAAATAAGATAACTTTTAACCTACTTATTTGCATTGCACGATTTTTGCTCAGATTTTTTTCGGGGTTCGTGAACGGTTTGTCGCTGTTACCACGCAGCCAGGAAGTCAATTGCAACACGTCTTTTTCTCCATCAGAAAGAATGAGGGCAGGTTCAATGACTGCTGGTTCCTTCTCTGGTGTTTCCTGCTCCGGGAGAGTCATTGGTTCAGCCATAACTTCATCCGGCAAAGGCATTTGCTCTGGTTCTGACACTTCTTCGGAGTCTGACCTTGACCGTGCATCACGATTACATCGCCCACGCTTTGGCAAAGTTATTCGTTTCGGTTGCAGTTCTGTTTCTTTCTCTGAATCAGAACCTGACTGTACATTTTTTCCAGCTTTTTGTTTGGTCCGGTCAAGATTTGGCAGAGGAATTTTTTTTTGTAGATCTGCGTCTGGTTCTAAATTTGAGTCCCTTTCAGATGATTTTTGGTGTTTTGCACGCTTTATAGTTTTCGTTGTCGTTTTCTTTGAATGTGTTGCATTTTTGGTCGACGCTTTGGTCCCAGAATGTTCTGTCGTTGATTGCTCCCCCTGCTCATTCTCTGTTATGTCTGGTAGCTGCGATATGCCCGTTAATTCAAACGCTTCCGGCTGTTCCTTCCTCTTGCGCTTTAGCGTTGAACTTCTATTCAATTCGATCTGACTATGCGGTGTGCTGCTAAAAAGCGGCTGATCATTACAAACGTATTTATTGCGTTTCTGAAATGTGCTATTTTGTTTCCTGCTTAGTTTAGACTTCTCTGCTATCACATCCGTGTAATTGTCGCCGAAGAAGGTAAACTTAAAGGGATCACTTACGCTGTGAACCCAGGTGTTGCGCAATGGAACATGACCACGCTTTGATCGACGAATTCCAGCTGACAATTGTAAAGAGAGTATTTTAGTAATTTAGAATATTTTAATTGTATAAACTAATTTCCTTACTTGTATCATGATCGTTGCTTGTTTGATCGGCGTCTGCCGGCAAAGTCACGTTGTCCAGCGTGATGCGCAATCTCTTCAATTCTCCATTCATCTGAGCCTTTTCTTTTCTTTTCTTTCCCAATGGTTTTTTAAACACGGCGTCTTCATCATTTGTTGTCTTTGCCTGCTTTTTCTTTTGAGGTTTTTCAGCTTTTTGTTGTTGTTGTTTGCGGGCCAAGGATTTGCGAGCAGCTCTGCTTGTGCTTGGCTGATCATCCAAATCAGTTTGCTCGCCCACCATCGGTGGTGTTGGCGTTTCCTTGCGCAACCCTTGAGGCTTTTTAGCTTTTTTACCGTTCTGCTGCGACTTATTAAATGAGAAGTGCAAGGATTTTCGTGCGGCTTTGCTTGTGCTTGGCTGATCATCCAAATCAGTTTGCTCGGCCACGATCGGTGGTGTTGGCGTTTCCATGCGCAACTCTTCCATTGCTGTGCTAGTTTCCTCAATATTTTTTGATTGTAATTGGGAGGGTACAACCTCTATATTTTCCACTGTCTTCGGCAGTTGCTCCTCCTGCGGCACCGCCACCTCTTCCATGTTTACCGCGCTCAATACCTGCTCTTGTTCGCCATTGATGGGCGGCCTGGGTGGTTTATTAAGTGCTGTATGCGGTGGCTTTTGATTGTTGTTAGGAATATCCTTTTCCAAATTCGGATTGCGCGTACAATGCAAATCGAGCAGCAGCTCATTGCTCTCCTTATCCTGCTGCTCTTTGAGAATACGACGCAGCCTTGTTATGTTGCCACCAGTTGGTGCCAAATTTAGTGGCGGTGTGCGTTCGAATACCTCATTTTCATTTGAGCTGGAGTCACTAGATGTTAGAAGGTCAATCTGACATGGCACGGCAATATGTGAAGTTTGTATGCCACAACTGACAGCAGCTGCTTTTGTCGGTGTATGAGATGATGGTGATGTTGAGGATGTTGGTGCTGCAGATGCTTCTATTTCGAACTCAGCTCCTGGTTCGGGACTATGCAATGCTTGCATCATCACCTCTGGTGTTAGCTGTGGTGCGGCAACACTGCGCTTTGGTGTCTTGGGCAATGTAAGTTCCCTTGCGGCTGTTGCTTGTGCCAGCTCCTTTTTTGATAAGCGTCTTAAACCAACACTTAAGTTTTTGGTCATGGGAGGTGTCTTCAGCAGCGTTTGCATAGTGGTGCTTTTGTTCGAGGTCGACTGGGGGAGCTGTGCCAGCTCAGTAGACTGCTTTGCTAAGACAAAGGTTGCACCCTCACTTATCTTTGCTTTTGGAGATGATATATGTTTAGATTGACAGCGACCCTGCATTGGCAGACATATGCTTGAGTTATATACTTCCTCAAGTTCCCTATAATTCAAATTTAATGCGTCGCGACGCTGTAGATCACGTGGAGAAGCAGTCAGTGGCCTTTGCAGCTGTGCTGATCTATCCAAAGCAGGCGTGCTGCTTACGCCTGGCATCTGAAATAAACAGCACATCAATTATTAAGAGTTGGTACCAGGGATCTGCAGCAGTTCATTGCAACTACAAGTACAGCGCATGCGTACATAGGTACACTTGATAAATATGCATATTTTACACAAGCAATTATGGGTGTTGTTATATCAGCGTATATTGTATGTGTGTACTAGTAGAACTAATAAAGTGCAACTTACAAATTCAAAAGACTCCAGTGACCTTTGTGGCGTCTCATTTTCTAAATTCTTAAACTCCATTTGCAGATTAATGGGGCGCTTGTCCATGGAGGCGCGAAATATTCGATTCGAGTTTGGTGCTTTGATTGGCGAGCGCATCGATTGCGTTGTATTTTTATTTGGTTGTGACTGTGAGGCAGCAACCAAATGTTGCGGTTGCGTTTTTTGCGCAGTAATAATATCATCCGTTCCTTCTTTTAAATGTTTTTGTGGCACTTTTCGTGGAACATTCAGACGCTCTGTTTGTTTTGACGGCAGTTTAATCAAATCGACGTCAACATCAAATGATATATTACCGCCATCACCAAGTACAAATTTAGGTCCACCCTGTGGCCTTGCAGCGGTTTTTAGTTTGAGGAACGCTTTTAGTCGTTCGGCGTTTGGATCAAGTTTATTTAAAATGTCATCCAGCTCGCGCATTGTGTCGTCCCCTCTATTCGGCCTGCAAACAATTAATAGTGTGTATTTCATTATTGTTGGTGATATTTCTTACATTTTGCAGGCTGTACCAGAGAGGATTGAATCATATAGAGAGGATTCCAGAGTTTCTCTTTTCTGTTAACTTAACATTCTTAGGATTATTAGCTCTTGGGGAAATAGGTATCAATACCGCTTGCCAACTTATCTACGAAGTGTGCGAGCATTAGATACCGATAGTGATCGGCCATTTTTAACTTTGCTGTGATTGGTGTTCGACTTCTTTTGCGTGTTTCCTATTTCCCGTTATACGCACAGTCGTGCAGAAAAACAACGCGGCCCAAGCCTTTTCGTTTGTCTGTTTGCTAATGCCTAACATGGGAGGATAGTATAGACTTTCTATGAACTTTGTGAAATTGTATGGCCAAACGTAAGATACTTAACTATGACTTCCACCATATATGCTTATGAATATATTGGCAATTAGGTAGATCACTAATGACTTATTGAACAGGTTTAAAATGACTAAATACCAAATTAAAACTAACCATTAAATAAATGCATTTTATATTCATATACTTAACGTTCAATGTCCATATATAACATTAATATATATTAAAAATGGCATTGATATTAATTGAATATTGTTAGAAAGGGTATTGAAACACATTGAGCAGCGTGTGCGTTTCAGTAGCGACAACAATCACGTGTTGTTGTTGTTATTATTTTTGCGTTCTGCCTATATCCCGTTAGACGCACAAGCATTCATACACAAAAAACGAACCAAGGCCGCATGCAGCAGGCCAGCTGCAGACGATTTGCCTTCGACACCAAAGAAGGCACCAGTCGAGAAATCGCGACTAGACGATACCCTGAACCCTTTACTTCCTTCTGCCTGTTACATGCTTTTGCACAAATCAATATACCCTTTTTCCCTTGATAGTGGGTTCAGTCTATACAAAGCAAATTTACTTCAGTCCATACACAAAACAAAAACAAATTCATACACGGCGGCAGACAGAAATGGATACGCAATAAACGAAAATACGAATATCGTATGAGGGAAAATAGGTGCTATTGTACAGAGCTCGTTATTTAACTGTAAAAAACGAGGGGAATTTATTTTCGTGTCTTGTAGTTATATCGTTTTTGTTCGGCACTGTCTGGTTGCTGAAAACCTCATATGTACATACATATGTACATATGTCTATATCAGAGCTCACGCAAATAGCAACTTTAGCAGTATCTCAAATAAAAAACAAACTAGATTATTTGATACTTTTGGAATTGCTGGGCTGCTGGTTATTTTGCCTAAAATGGTATAGCTGCTAGAAATGTTTAAGTTGAATAATATCAATAATTATGTCTTTGCCGATGGCAACATTAATGTATAAATCAAACATTTATTTCATTTAAAACAAATGTTTTTTTAATTTATTAAATGGCTCTGTTAATATTGCCGATCGCCAAACGGATTCAGGGTGGCTTAGGCCTAGGTCCGTATTTGTGTGTATGTCATGTGAGTTTTGTTTGGATTTGTTATTGCTTTGCTGTTTAGAGTTTGTCGTAGGTCATGGTCTGTCTGTACATGCAGAAATTCTTTTTACTTGTATTGTAAGATTTTGTTGTTGCCGATCAATGAGTATGTACATACATACATATGTATGTTTGTGTTTGTAAGCTCATTGGTGTCGAAGGCAAATCGTCTGCAGCTGGCCTGCTGCATGTGGCCTTGGTTCGTTTTTAAAACGAAAACCTCATATGTACATACATATGTACATATGTCTTTATCAGAGCTCACGCAAAAGCAACTTTAGAGTATCTCAAATAAAAAACAAACTAATTATTTGATACTTTTGGAATTGCTGGGCTGCTGGTTATTTTGCCTAAAATGGTATAGCTGCTAGAAATGTTTAAGTTGAAAATACGAAATTATGTTTTGCCGATGGCAAATTAATGTATAAATCAAACATTTATTTCATTTAAAACAAATGTTTTTTTAATTTTTAAATGTTGTTAATTTGCCGATCGCCAAACGGATTCAGGGTGGCTTAGGCCTAGGTCCGTATTTGTGTGTATGCATGTGAGTTTTGTTTGGATTTGTTATTGCTTTGCTGTTTAGAGTTTGTCGTAGGTCATGGTCTGTCTGTACATGCAGAAATTCTTTTTACTTGTATTGTAAGATTTTGTTGTTGCCGATCAATGAGTATGTACATACATACATATGTATGTTTGTGTTTGTATGCTCGTTGGTGTCGAAGGCAAATCGTCTGCAGCTTGCCTGCTGCGTATGGGCTTGGGCCGTCGTTTTGTGTATTCTAACGGGAAAAAGGCAAAACGCAAAAGAACAAACAACAACAACACGTGCCAGTTGTCGTTGCTGAAACGCAATCGCTGCTCAATGTGTTTTTATACCCTTTATTACAGTAATCAATACAAGTCAATGCAATTATTTATGAATATTTTTAATACACGGACAAGTATTTGAAAGCTAAATGTGTTTATTTTATGGTTAGTATTAGTTTTGTGTTAAGTCATTTTAAACGTGTTCAATATGTCATTTATGATCTACCTAACTCATAATATATACACACGTACATGTATGATAGAAGTCATAGTTAAGTTTATCACGATTAGCCATACAATTTCACAAAGTTCATATAAAGTCTATACTACCCACCCATTTGAGGCATAGCAAGCAGACAGAAACAAAAGTCGAATATTTAAAATCTCAACTTCGGCCACCACACAACGGCACAATGAAATACAGCAACAACAAATCTTCGTCTGGCCACCATACAACGGCACAATGAAATACAGCAACAACAAATCTTCGTCTGGCGCATCGGACGCAATATCGTATTCAACAATATCGTAATACGTGCTAGGTGCTTACTTACAGGTTTTATCGTTTCTGTTAACAAATAACAGCCTCTGGAATCCTATCTTGTATATTCCATTATCGTTGCCTAACACTCAACGATAATGGAATATAGTTATATCGTTTTTGCCTAACACTAATTTTGTTTGAAATTCACTTTTAACAAATTCAGTGCTGTACACGGCAAAAACATCGTTGTATCCGTTTTGCAGCACTAGACTTGTGTATACAATTGTTCGCCTTTTTATTTTGACGTCTAAATATATTTTTAAAAATGGATCTCAATACCTTGCTGCAGCAAGCACAAAGCCTAACCTCTGGAAAGGTAGAGGGTGAATTGCTTGGCGTGGAGCGGACGCTCCAACAGGTGCTGGAAGCCACTGAGCATTTACACAGTCGCGTTACTCAGACCGGCACAAAGGAAATACAGGCGTAAATAATATTTTCGGAAGAATAAATTGCACTAGATTTTATCGAGTTTTATTTGAAAAGGCAAATTTTACTTGGATCCAAGGGAATTGATCTGTCAAAGCTGAATAAGAAGCTTGAAACTCTCAATACGGGTAAAACGTTCCAGCCTCTAGATGTAGCCGGTGCAGACACGGATGTGTGCACGTTTCTCAAGAATGAACGTGAGAATGCCGTATTGTCTGTCATTGAGGAGACAAATAAAAATGTAACCATCGCTTTTGACATATTTTCAGTACCAAACATATTTTTTATTTTGGGTTTTTGTATGTATAACCACAGATCAGCGACTCGGTAACAAAGCAGAAATGGGAAAAGTTGACAAGCAACTGGAATGAAGAAAAAACACGCTTGCTGGATGCTTTAATTGGACCATCTCAAAATTTTATTGATGTGCAACACCTGCCCGAGCAAATAATATTAAATCCAGATTGCCTGCCATTAACATTTCTCGATAAAATTGGACTTTTGTATGCTCAGGAGCTTCGGCAGTACAACGCACAGGTGCTTAAGGGCGGATCCCTGGCAAATCTTGTGCAAATATACGCACAGCTGGCCAGCAGCGCCTTTGAAGACTTACGCGTTGCCAATATGTGGATGATACTGTCCTGTGTAACACAAGTAAACGATGCCCCCTGTTCTGGTGATCCCATCAAGATTCGTCTACAGCGTCCAGAATTTGTATTGCATGCCAAGCAATATCTCGAGCGTGACTACAGGACCTACATGAATAAACTGGTGACTGACGCTTGCGTTGACGACAGCTATCAATTAGTGCGAGCCTTTGTGGACCGTTGCTTTAGTGGACAAAAAACCATCGGCCTGGTGGAAAGCGCTGGTGGCAAACCCCTTTGGCCACTCGTATATTATAGTCTACGCTGTGGAGCCGTCGAAACGGCTGTTGAATTTTTAGGTGAAGCTGGATCGAGCTATAACGACTTATCTCAGCTCATCTCAGATCGAAATGGCGGTAAAGTCAACTCTAAGATCGAAAGCCAACTAAAATTACAATATACCAACAAAATACGCAATTCGACGGATGCCTATAAAAAGGCAGTTTACTGCATCCTGCTTAGCTGCGACACTAACAATACTCACAGTGAAGTGGCCAAAACAATTGATGATTTTTTATGGATCAAGCTATCCATGCTGAATTCCGGAGATGCTGCCGGCTATGCCCAACTGCAAAACTACATCACAACTAACCATGGTGAGAAGTATTTCAATGCCTTCCAACAGCCCCATATATACTTTCAAGCGCTAGCGCTAACTGGCCAGTTCGAGGCAGCCATTGAGTTCCTCGCTCGCACAGATGTGAATCGCGTACATGCTGTCCACATGGCGATTGCACTACATGAGGTAGGAATGTTGGGCGGTGTGAGAAGCGTCACCCAGCCCCTGCTTTCAATTGATATTGCGGATCCGACGCCATTGCGTCGTCTTAATCTAGCTAGACTCATCCGTCTCTATGTGGAGCGATTCGAGGGAACGGACACTGCAGAGGCTCTACACTACTATTACACGCTGCGTAATTTGCACGACCCTAAAGGACGAAACATGTTCCTAAAATGCGTTTGTGATCTGGTCGTAAACAGCGGTGTGCTGGACACCAGCATTTTTGAATTGATATTTGGACAGAAGCAGACGGGATCAGTTGCAGCTGCCGATCATGACTATTCCGGGTACGTACTTACTTTCTTGTTATGTATATTTAATAATTCGGCTTCATTCATTGCAGAGGCCTGTTTCGGCAGTTTAGCTGTGCAGACTTTGACACACGAACCATGGCTGGCCTGGTAGCCGATGAACTAGTTTCCCGCGGCAACTTTGAGATGGCTGTGCGTCTTTATGATATGGCTGGCAATCTTAATCTGGCACTTAAGTATATTTCCATTTTGCTGGCACAAGTGGTGGAGCAGCCAGCAGTGGAGGGCACGTTGCGTGCGCGGCTCAGCTTAGAGGCCGAGCGTTTCAGCACACGCTTGCCAAGTCGCCACATGGAAGTTGAACCAAAGGTCTACACAAGCTATACGTTGCTGCTCGAGTTGCTTAAGTTTTTCGATTTGTATCATGAAGGCAAACTTTTTAAGGCTCTGCAGCAACTTGAACGCATACCCAACATCATACCCAACAACACTGATGACGTAGACGCCTGTCTGTCGAGTATCCGGCGATTAAGTGGTGAGGTCATCAAGGTGATTCCCAACGTCATGGTAGCTGCAATGCAAATAACACTCTCGCAATACAAGCAGCTGAAACTAGAGACCGAGTCCGGGTGTATATTGCAGCAACAATTGCGCGAAAGGGCGAAGGCCATTGCCAACATATCTGCAACCATGCCCTACTGTCCTACCAATCAGCGACTTTTGAAGCTCGAGCTTCTTATGCATTAGAAATATGAATAAAAAAAGACAAGAGTCAAACGTTTAAGTTGTTTATTTATTTGAGCAGCATCCAAAGGTACTCTTCCTCAGCTTCTGTATGCAGGAGCAGCTTCTTCTCTAATTCGATTATTTTCTCACGCATCGCGACATATTTCTCTCGCATCTTACGGCATCGGTTTGTATATTTTAAACACTTGTCGCATTTTATATTAGATTTTTTTTTCATTACAGTAGGTGTTTTCTCTTCATCCTCTTCAATTTCTGTGCTGCTCCAGCTGCTGCTACTTCTGCTCATGCTGCTCCTGCGACTATCTGAAATATAGTTTGTATCAACTCGCTCTTCGTCTGTATCATCTTTGGACCCTTGCTGTTGGGCAATGAAACTTTGTTGAAGTGGATCATTGTCCTCTAAGTTGATCATTTGTTGCAGTGAATAATCATCAATTTCTTTCTCGATGCTTTCTTGCAATGGATCCTTGGCCTCTATGCCGACATTAAGGTCGGGATATGCATCTTTTGTTAGTTTAGTTTTCATTTTAAAGCTTGGCCGAAAGTGTTTTCCGCATATATATAATCTTTTCCGCGTGTCTTCAACTCCGCATAATTTCAACCACTCTGCGCGTTTTTCTGGTTGTGTCGGAAAAAGGTGTAAGATTTCTGGGTTCCTTGCACTGCAGATTTTAATGCAACATTTCATATTATTCGTTAAAGGTGGAATAGGTTGATGTATACCCTCGGTTTTACCTGGATATGGTTAAATTTCTACTTTACAGCTCGGCTTACTTTCATTTGAATTTGTTATACTTACCGGTACCCAAATGAAGGGTTGGTATTGCCCAGTGGTGTATTTTCAGTTTAGCTACACACATGGGCAGAAAGTGGCGTCGGCATACTAATGCTCGGACTGGCGGGTTTTTGATACCAAGATTTTCAAGCCATTTTTGTTTTATTATCGTATTCTTTGGGAATCTGTATAATCTTTTTAAATCCTGCGAGCCACTGTCTCGGCAGTTAACAGCCCAACAATTTCGTTTGCAGAACATTACTTTCGTTGTACCTTATTTTAAAATCGTCGCGCAGCTTCTCAACATAGCATCTAATTTATTTGTTTTTTTCTCGATAAAGATGATCGTCAGCTGGAGTTGAACTGATTGCTCTTCAGATTGTGTATATCGATAGTTGTAGCTGAAATCAACGAGTATGTAATTAATGAGTAGAAAATAGTGCGATGCGTGAGACAACGATAGTGATTGTCCATACTTCATTTTGTGTGGTGACCGAAGTTGAGATTGTCAATTTTCGACTTTTGGTTCTATCTGCTTGCTAATGCCTAACATGGGAAACTAGTATAGACTTTATATAAAACTTTGTGAAATTGTATGGCCACATTGAGATACTTAAATATGACTTCTATCATACATATACGTGTGTATATATTGGAAATTAGGTAGATCACTAATGAGTTATTGAACAGGTTTAAAATGACTTAAAGCCAAATTAACACTAACCATAAAATAAACACATTTTGCATTTAAAACATTGTCCCTGTATTGAAATATATATTAATAATTGCATTGACATTCATTGAATATAGTAATAAAGTGTATTAAAACACATTGTGCAGCGTGTGCGTTTTAGCAGCGAAAACCTTCACGTGTTGTTTTTACTTTTGCGTTTTGTCTATTCCCGTTAGACGCACTCACATACATACAGACAATGACGGGCCTAGGCCACCTGCAGCCGTTTTAAAAATGGATGAAAATGGTATTGTGGTTTCCTGCAAAAGAATGTAATAAGGTATTTATATCCTTGATCAGCATTAACAGCTTCGATCAGTCATTGAAATAAAGTAAAGTATGCAGTAAAGGCTTACTCACATACACATACTTGCAAGCACTGACTGTATGCGTAAGGTATAGGGTTCAGGGTATCGTCTAGTCGCTATTTTTCGAATAGACGCTTCTTGTTCGTTTATCTTTAAGTCCCATAATTCTAGTCAAAGTTGTTGGGCTCTAATTCTTGCAGTTCTTAACACAAAATAAAGATCTGGGCTAAAGATATTTTACTTACCAGCACCTAGACGCCTGTATGTCGAGTACCGTCTATTAAGTGGTGAGGTCATCAAGGTGATTCCCGAAGACTTGGTAGCTACAATGGAAATAACACTCTCGCAATTCAAGCAGGTTAAACTAGAGACCGAGTCCGGCTGTTGCCAACATATCTGCAACCATGCCCTACTGTCCTACCAAACAGCGACTTTTGAAGCTCGAGCTTCTTGTGCATTAGAAATATGAATAAAAAAAGACAAGAGTCAAACGTTTTAATATCTTGTTTATTTATTTGAGCATCACCCAAAGGTACTCTTCCTCATCTTCTGTATGCAGGAGCAGCTTCTTCTCTAATTCGATTATTTTCTCACGCATCGCGACATATTTCTCTCGCATCATACGGCATCGGTTTTTATATTTTAAACACTTGTCGCATTTTAAATTAGATTTTTTTTTCATTACAGTAGCTATTTTCTCTCTATTAGATTTTTTTTTCATTACAGTAGGTGTTTTCTCTTCATCCTCTTCAATTTCTGTGCTGCTCCAGCTGCTGCTACTTCTGCTCATGCTGCTCCTGCGACTATCTGAAATATAGTTTATATCAACTCTCTCTTCTTCTGTATCATCTTCGGCCCCTTGCTGTTGGGCAATGGAACTTTGTTGAAGTGGATCATTGTCCTCTAAGTTGATCATTTGTTGCAGTGAATAATAATCATATACTTTCTCGATGTTTTCTTGCAATGGATCTTTGGCCTCTATGCAGACATTAAGGTCGGGATATGCATCCTTTGTTAGTTTAGTTGGCAATCTAAAGTTTGGCCGAAAGTGTTTTCGGCATATAAATAAATTTTTTCTGTCTTCAAGTCCGCATGATTTTAACCACATTGCGCGCTTCTCTGGTTGTGTCGGAAAACTATGTAAGATTTCTGGGCTCCTTGTACAGCAGTTTTTAATGGAACACCACCTAGTCTTAAAAGGAGGAATAGGTTGATGTATACCCTCGGTTTTACCTGGATAATAGTTAAGTTTCTATTTTACAGCTTGGCATAGTTTCATTTGAAGTTGTTTTACTTACCGGTTCCCAAATGAAGGGTTGGTATTGCCCAGTGGTATAGTCTCAGTTTAGCTAGACACATGGGCAGAAAGTGGCGTCGGCATACTAATGCTCGGACTGGCGGGTTTTTGAGACCAAGATTTTCTAGCCATTTTTGTTTTATTATCGTATTCTTTGGGAATCTGTATAATCTTTTTAAATCCTGCGAGCCACTGTCCCGGCAGTTAACAGCCCAACAATGTCGTATGCAGAACATTTATTTCGTTTAACCTTATTTTAAAATCGTCGCGGAGCTTCTAAGCATAGCATCTAATTTATTATTTTTTTTCTCGATACAGATGATCGTCAGCTGGACTTGAAGTGATTGCTCTTCAGATGGTATATATCGATAGTTGAAGCTGAAATTCAATGAGTATGTAATACAAGAGCCCCTATTCGTTTATCGAAAACCGCCACGGCTATTCCGAGCTCGTTGGAAAAGTGAAAAAGTACCGCTTCTGCTTTGTCAACTCTCTCTCAAAGTGTGCAATGCGTGAGACAACGATAGTGATTGGCCATACTTCATTTTGCTGTGTGTGGTGACCGAAGTTGAGATAGTCAATTTTTGACTTTTGGATTATCTGCTTGCTCAATGACTCTGTAATCTAAAGACGGGAAAATAACTTCCCCTCTTTTTTTACAGTTAGTAAACGAGCTCTGTACAATAGCACCAATTTCCCCGGCATATTTCTACCAACGATATTCGTATTTTCGTTCATTGCGTATACATTTCTGTCTGCCGCCGTGTATGAATTTGTTTTTGTTTTGTGTATGGACTGCTCATGCTTGTCGTGTGCATGTATACGAATACTTCTCGGCCTGCCGCTATATTTGAATTTTTTTTGTTTTGTGTGTTGACTGCTCATGCTGTGTCGTATGTATTCGGCACTGTCTGGTTGCTGAAAACCTCATATGTACATACATATGTATGTATTTATCAGAGCCCACGCAAAAGCAACTTTAGAGTATCTCAAATAAAAAGCAAACTAATTATTTGATTCCACAATCATTCTTCATTTAATTGACAAGTGATCTGGCCAAAAAAATTTGGACTTTTATAGATCTGCGCTTTTTAATTTAATTAAAAGTACCTGTACATGTGAATTCCACAACGAAAATGCACCAAAAACGTAGGTGTGTAAACCTTTTCGTGGCAGTTGAATTTAGTGCCTTTGTTAGTATTTTTAATTGTTCTTTGTTGATGTTAATGTTTTTTGAGTTCTGTTAAATAGATTTAAGATATAAATGACTGAATTCCTTATAAAAAATAATAAAAAAAATAAAAAACAACAACCAGGGTGACCATATAGCTCTAAAGTGAAAATATCAAATATTTTCACATTGTGTAAACCTTTTCGTGGCAATGTATATGCATATAAGGGTTTTCAGTAAAAAGCAGTGCCAAACACATACGACAAAACACTCCATAATGAAAACAAAAACAAATTCAAATATATCGGCAGGCCCAAAAGAAGCAATAATCCATACAAAAGCAGCTGACTGCAGCCAACTTAACGCGAGCCTTAGCCCTCTAATGTCATGCCGAGAGGTTATCGATAGTGGGCGTGCCAATTTCGTCTCATGTATTATATACTCGTTGGCTGAAATAGACTTTTTTCGTTTAAGTATTTTTTTCGATAGACATATAGAATTGGCGGATGCATATGCACGACTAACTATTCAAATCAGTGTGTTCCATACCATTATAGTAAAGTTATTTTTCTTAGTGTTGCTTTCTTTGGGAACCTATATACATAAAGGATTCAACTTTGGCAACCCGCTGTCGCGACAATATATATATATATACAGTGTCTTAGTAGTCATTTAATCTTTTCGGTACTTTATTTAAAAATAGTCGCCCAACTTACTAGCATAGAACTTATTATTTTTGTTTTTAACACGGGGGGTAAATCAGCTGGAGTTGAATTGACAGCGTCTCATGTGGCTTCATCTATCAATCCACCGATCGTTTAATTTTAAACAGAGGTGAGCGCAATACTGGTTATGATTAATTTGGTCATTGCATTTTTATCCCTTTCACTGAAATAAGATTTATTAACAGTTTAATAAATATATATTTAAGCTTATTGTTAGTCCCACATAGAAAACTTAAATTTTTCTCAATTATTCTTATGTTTCTTAAACCCTGAACCCATGGAAAGGTTGTTAACCTTAGATCTTAGAGACAGATTTTTTTATTGAGCGGAATGCAAGACATAGTTGATCAAACCATATTTTTCTTTGATTCTTATCCTGTAGTAATATCCTACCAACAACTGTCCCAGTAATTTAAGGCGAGTGTCGCCGATGATTTTGCACGCCATGTGGTTAACTTAATTTTTGAATCGTCGCGCAACTTAGAATGGTAGTCTTCTAGTGCCTGTGGTCAATTCAGCTAGTTTTCAGCTGGAACTGTGCTGGCAACGCAAACCAAGAAAATAGGGAAGCCATCGATAACCAACGGTAACCATCGATAGTTTTCAGCTACATCTCGAAATGGTAATGGAGATTAAAGAAAAGGTACAGCATTGTTTTTTAAAAAAGGATCAATGCTTTCTTTGAAATAAACCGAATGTAAGTTTTATTTTAAGTTTTAGTTTGTGAGATACAGCAATTCAATATCCACTTTAAAAGTGTGATTAATTGCGGTGCAGGTCCAATGTTTGTTTTTTTTTGCTCTGTCGCCGCAAGCCAATAACTTTCGAACTGTAGATACAATTTAAATCATCGATAAATATATACCAAGTAGCACAACTTCACGCTGTGAATTTAGTACATGTTTACTTTGATACACAACATATGCATATGTTGGTAAAACAGTAACTTGATATATAAATCGAGGTAAAAGGCAGTAGTAAATTAAAAAGAAATAGCTTAAGTGCGTGCCCCTTTAAATCAAAAGGAAAAAGTCGTGTGCTTTTGTTGTGCTGTGTTGAGCAAGGGTGGTGGGGTGGTGTGTCTGTTGGGCGTGGAACGCACAATTGGACGGCGTATATGTATATTTATTAAGGGCCCAGACAAACACCAACTAAATCCATGTCGCCAACGTTAGCCAAGCGCGAAATTAAGTTAAAGTGTTGCAAAATTGTGAAAATGTCTGCAGTTACCAGCGTATTTGATTTTGGATAGTTTTGGTCTGCTTTTACACACTCAAACTAATAGTTATTGTAGTCGCTTCGCTGGAATTTTTTCTCAAATTCATTTGTGAGCGATCTGCAAACATAAACACACGCAGCGACACACACACAACTGTGTATTTTCAATTGGATCATTAATATTTATATGGCGCGCATTTCAACGATTTCAATTGGCCTTTGTTGTTGTTGCTTGCCATATGGATTAACAGATTTTCCTTAAATACATTTCCAGCTTTTGATTTGTCGATTATCAACAACCAAACATACACCGCCGCCTGCCTGCAATGATGAACTGAACAGCTGCTGTGCATATTTTTCAACACCATGTCATTGCAGCATTCACCGCTTCAGCCAGTTGCATTAGCGCCGCCAGTCAACAGTAGCGTGTCTGGCAATGACAACCAACATTTGCTACGCCCGCAATCGCTGGCTGCTCCCGAACGTGAGCCTGTCGTGTTTAATATCAATCTGGTTGGGGCACCGCCCGAAGTCGAGCAGCTGGTTGAGCAGATTAAGTGCGTGGCCGAGCAATTTCTATATCATTGGAAAAGTTTTCCCATAAGTAAGATATCCGGTTTGGCCAAATCGAATAGTTTCGAAGTATTGACAGTATTATTTTTACAGCTTTACCCCAGCCTCTCGCGACCAGCACCTCTAATATAACGGCCAGCAATGCAACGAACAGTGTCAGCGGTCGCAAAATTCGTCCAATAAATCAGAGTGACCTTTTTATAGCACCGCCCTTTGATGAACTAGATGCGGTTGCCTCCGATGGCAGTGGCGAGCCTCGACGCCTCACAAATGCTCAATTGAAAAGCTTACGCGAAACTGGGTAAGTTCGGGTTCGCATCCATGCATGCTCACATGCTCACATGCTCTGCCGTCTGCTGTCTGACAATGAAGTTTATGATTGTGATGAAAATAAATAAAGTTAAGCGGCGCGAGCAATTATTATCCACATACACACGTGACCAATAATCGATTAAAGCCAAGTTAACCTAGGCACTTCCCGACATACAGAACGTAGCTTACACTAACATATTGCGCTGGTATGCTATGCTTGGCAGTACACCACACCGCTCAGTGAAATCGTTCTACAAAAACATACTGGTATTATGCAAACGCTTTTGAAGAAAAGTAGCCAATTGGTACAAATCATTTATCACCTCGCGCACGCTCACGCAGCAGCAGCAGCAGCTAAAATTAAAGCAAAATGCAAACACAACTATTAAAAAAAATCAAAAAATCAATAGCATGCTCCAAAAGTTTATGGGAGTATTACATTGAATAATTTTTTTATTTTTGTTAGGTTTTATTTTGATGTTATTTGCATGCAACACCTTAACAACTCTTGATAACAACGTTAGTATTAATATTCAGAAAACAAATGCGCAGACCTTACTGCATACGGTTACAACTAACGTCAACCAAATATTTGTATGTAAAATATTTTTGTAAAGCTTGCAAAAGGATAAATATGGAAAGCCGAAGAAATTAACTTTGGAACAATTGGAAACAATACGTAAAAATGGGTAATTAAACAACAATAAGCAAAGAACTAAAAAGAAAAAAAAAACACAATATAACGAAATAAATGTTTTGCGTGTTTGCCATTGCATATAAAATTGTTTAGTCATTGTTCCTTATTTTATAGTCCCAATTGTACATACGTATATACATACAAGCATTTATATATTTTTCATTTATTAAAAATCGTTCATGAACACACACATTTTATGTACATGTAATATATATATATATATATATATATATATATATATATATTACATGTACATAAAATGTGTGTGTTCATGAACGATTTTTAATAAATGAAGCTACGCCAAAATGATTCATGTCATGAAATAAAATTAAAAAACACAAACACATGATACCAATACAATTAAAGTTACTGAACAACTTAAGAAACTTATCCGTTTATTAGTACTTTTAAGGAAAACAATCTAATCAGCTACAACGTTTTTTCTTCTTTTGCACGCATTTATATGTAGCCGAATTAGAAATTTATGTTTTTTTTTTATAAATTTAAAACATTAATTTTTAGATAGTCTAGCTAAATTCATTGAATGTACAAATCACTTTCTCTTTAAGTTCTCACACACAAATTTCATATGTTTATAATAATTTTAATTTTCACTTCATTACAAAATCATATGGATAAAATCATATACACACAATTAAGAATTTGGTCTACGCTTATGCATGCCTTAAATTTGTCATTGAGTTGTGTCTTTGTGTGTAAATATATAGATACGTGTGTTTTATGTTCATTCTTTTTGTTGTGATGCCATCATTATTATATTATACCTGAAACTTTTCACTTGCATTCATAGTGAATTCGATGTTCCGAGCTTACACTTTTCTGGCCAGGTGCACAAGTGGCGCTTGTCGCAGCTTCTCCAAAAGGGCACACTGCGCGCCAATGATTCGTTTCTCAGTGACTTGGCGTTGGCAGCACGGTTTGTGGTCGTCACGGCTCGAGCGCGCATCTTTTCGCATTTCTTTTCGGTAGTGCATGCAGCGCATGCCCTGCTCGATGCCCTTTTAAGGCTGGCGGACATGTTTATTGGTGTACCCGCTTTGCTGGCCCACAATCTGGACTACAAGATCAAAGAGGAACGCTGTCGTTTCCTCATAGCAGAGCTAGTATGTCGGGTAAGTGTAAAGCTCTAACAGCTGAAAGAATTTTAAAACATCTGGTTTATGGTCACAACATCTAAGATCTTAATTTGGATTTCCATTTTTGTTTGAACGTAACATATATGTACATATATATTTCTGATGTCCGATCAAATTTTTTTTAAATAATTGTTTACTCTCATATAATATGCTTCATAATACATTTATGTCAACATTAGGCTGGTATTTTAAATCATATAATTGATGGTTTAGATTGTGCTCCTGTCTTTCAGTTAATTAGTAATTGTGCGTTAGAGAAAAACGTATTAAATTTCGAATACAACGATAACACAAACGATGTTACTTATTTATCAGTTATAATAACTTTTTCAATATTATACAAATTCTGTTAAGTCTGATTTATCTTTGTTTTGATTTGCAGCCCGAATTTGACGATTGTCTGGATGGCCTCTGCTCGTATGTGCGTAAAATGCTGCGCCGTGCCACAATGGAGAAG
This sequence comes from Scaptomyza tumidula, assembly GCA_035044465.1. Lineage (NCBI taxonomy): Eukaryota > Metazoa > Arthropoda > Insecta > Diptera > Drosophilidae > Scaptomyza > Scaptomyza tumidula. The sequence goes on along the minus strand of JAWNNW010000790.1, from coordinate 363,502 downwards.
TTTGATTTTAACAGCTGTGAGGTAACACAGCCAGTGCCATATCTCTTTTTAACCCCAAAAGGCCAGGAGATTGATTTGCGCCTCTTCTGTCGTGATATAATGCGCAAGGCGCTCCCCGTACTGGTGGGTATTTTGGAGCGCGAAACACGCGGCTGGTTTCTGCATTTTCGTGAGCGTTTGATTGCCAAATTGCGCGTTAAAAAATTGAACGACAAGGAAATCGAGGAGGAGGTCAACGAGGCAGTCATGAAGGAATATTTGCAGCGAGTTTACAGCTCCATCATGTCCAACCCCAAGCTGGCTGAATTGGGTGGCGGTGTGCCCCAGTTGCTGGTGGAACAGGCACAGTCCGTAGTAATCATGTACAAGGCTGTCGACATAGTTCAGCAGGATATCAAGAGAACACGTGAGGACCATCAGAAGTGCCTAGCTAACGATCACTCCGTATTGTCCCGTGTGGCTCCCTGGCTTCGTTCCAAGCTACGCCAAGCTGAGGAGCATAAATTGAACAAATGCGCTTGGTCGGCACACGAGGAGGCACTAAAGATGTGCCAGCAGCATAATCTACACCAGACGGCGTACTTTTTGTCACGGGATCTGGCTTTTATGAAAGAGCGCGAGCCAGTTCTTCTTAAGGAGTTGAAAAACGCCAAGACACCCACGCGCAGCTTTCAATGGGCGTGTCGCATATGGTCACCACAGTCGTGGATTATCCGACGAAATTTCCAAGGGCAATCGGATGTGATCCCTACGGTCATTAGCCAACACGCCACGTCGATTGTGACGCCACGCTCCGATCCAAGCCAGCCGGTGTTTCTGGTCGAAAAGGAAATGATACGTACCACCAGCACACGCTGGCCCTTTTGGCGTCTTTTGAATTTGCTGCAGCGCACCTGGTGCTGGACTTGGAACATGATGTTTCTGCTTGGTATCCTGGTGCCGTGGTGTAGTCCGCTCGGATTGCGCGCTCTTTTCTGCGTTAAGCCGTTCATGCCCGATCTGGAGCTTTCCCAAATCAATGGCACCCTCTTTCCACGCAAGACCAGCATAACACAGACGTTAGCATCGCGGCTTATCGAGCTCTGGCGACACATATCAAAATCACGCACTCACTTCGAAACGGAACCTGACACAGGTAATAAACCATTTGTCTAAATACGAACTTATGTAAATATATTCTAAATTGTAATTTAATTTAAGGATTCATCGGCAAAGGCTTGACACGCAATTTAAATCGCACATGGAATTATTTTGTGAAAGGATTTTTAGGCACTATTGTCATTCTGTTTGCATTCCCGTTAATATGTGTTGCAACAAGTTGCCTCAGTATTGGTCTTGCACTGAGTGCACCACTGTGGATTCCAGTGTTTGTTGTGTTGCTGCACATGTATATGATACTGGTCTATGATCTGGATGCGCCGGACAACACACGCAATCGCTACTGTATTCTGCTTGAAGCTCTCATATGGAACTTTCTGATCCAGGGCCTACTGCAGCCTATAGCGGCAATATTAGTGGCTACGTTGCTTTGTCCGCTGGCAGCAGGTCTTGTATTGATAGGTAAATATTTTAAATCACGTGTGTAAAATACAAATACATGCCTAAGGTGTGCTTAAACTTTCAGTCGGCGTTGGGCGTTACACATTGCGTCTACTCTGGGATTCAATTACGTATCATTTGTTCATTAAGAAGTGCGGACGTGTTCCCGCCTCGGATAGTATTGCAGTAAAACGCATTGCTGGTCCCGGCTTAGCTTTAGACTATTACTTCATCATACGGCCGGAGCAGGCATTGGCAGCACTAGAGGCCAAAATGGAACTAGACGAGCTGCAGGCCTATCAGCATGCCACCGAGCGTGTGGTATTACAGCCACAGCATGATTTTCTGCAGTTTGTCGAAGCCTGCTTTGGACCCTTCTCGGCGCAGTTGTCAAAAACGGGCCCTTATTTAGCGCTGGATCGCGAGGCCCAAGACTTGATGAGCTCTTTACACGAAAAGCTGGAGAAACGGCGAAGAGAGTTGCAAGCGTGCTTAACCACGCAGGTCAAATCACGCATTAAGCTAAATACCAAAGAATTGAAGGTATGAGTGATACATATTTAGACCACCTAACGATTTTAAATTTGAATAACATCAATATCCACAATTTGATCTCTTTTCGAAAAAACTGAGTGCAGAAAACAAATATGATTCAACTCTTCTTTTTTTTTTTTTTTAAAGATTGCTATCCAATTGGCCGCACATTTACTAGAGAAGTATTATCCGTCTCATGTCATCGGTAGATTGTCCATTAGCGAAGATGAATTTTGGGAGAACAAGGTGATTAGTGCAATTAAAAGCAATAAAAAAAAAAAATTAATTCGAATGATATGTTTGTAATCGTTTTGCAGGGTCTCTCGGTTAATGATTGGCCGGGCCTTGCTGGCCTCATATATACCGACATATTTAGTTTAGATTTTCTAACGCCATTGACTGAAAACGATACGCATTTTAAACTTGAACCACATGCCTCACTTGATCTAATGCGCTACACGGAAATGGTAAAGAATGCCAACGAAGTGATCGGGTCCAAGGGGCTGGATTTGTTGGGTAATGTTTACGCACCTCGTGGCAATGTCCAAGTTAATTTACCATTCCTCGAAGTGACTGCATTTAATCCGCGCTCACGTATTACGTTGACTTTTCGCAAGCCTGAAAAGCGGTAAGATTTACATAACCTTGATTTTGTTCCCGCAAGTTAATCTAATGAAGTGGATTTATTTGTGGTAGCGACATGACCGTAGGTCTTACGACGCCGCGGGTGCGCGCACATCGCGCCCAGCATGTTCCGAAAACGACGCAAGATGCTCTGAAACCATGGCGACCCTGGAAACAGAAGTCTGCTGAGCGGAACGTTACACAGAAGCTTCTTATACCGCTTCCAGTGCCGCATCCCGTGCATATTGCTATAGCCATCTACAATCGGGATACGGAGCAGCCCATACCGCTGGACTCGGAGCTCGTTTGGGAAATACTTAAATCAATTGAGGACTGTCAAAGCGGCGATGCAATGGTAAAAATGCTTTCAAACACTTATTATGATTTGTAATGATTTAGATTTAAATTGGCGTTTTTTAGGCTGTACATTCGGTTGCACGTTACCATGGAGTGAATATGGAGTCAAGCAACAATTCGCTTGCCAGTAGCAGTAGCATTGGCAGCACGCGGGACTCTGGCTCTGGTTCTGTGACAGGCTCTGCATTGGCCAATGGCACAGAAACTTTACCCTGCGGCAATCGTGAGGTGCGAGATTTTATTTAAAATTTTATTATTATATTAAATATCTAAAAATATCAAACAAAGGTTTGCACGCAGGTCAAAGTCGATGCTGAGCCTGTACCCAGCACCTCTGGCTTTCACTGGACGCTAAGCAACTGGGGTGCCGCGCAGACGGCACGCCGCCGCACCAACTCCAATGTGCGTGTCGACTTAGCCAGTCCCGAGGATATATCGCTGGACACGGATAGCTCGCGTGCTGTTTTCAACAATGCATATGGAACCACAGTCTAACAGGTCGAAACTGATTCGAGCAACAGTATATATATACAAATATATAAAGAGTGGGGATACAAACACAAGTATAAACTCGTGAATTTTTAAGCTGCTTGCCTGCTCGCATTTTATAATAATTAATTTACATTAATGCGCAATTAACAGTTAGGCTATTGTAAATGGCAGGAATAGCAAGTTACATTTTCAAAAATTAATAGCTTTATTTGATTAAATGGTATTTTTGAGAGATGGCTCTGAAAAGCTATAAGGCAGCAGAAGCATATTCTTCTTAAAGTCCAAGCTACCGGAGAAAGCGCCGCAGCTTAGGCAGCCATGCTAGTTAAACTGTAACATGATCAAATTTATTCATATACATATATCAATCTATATTTACATATGCGTATGATATATGTGGTTATATACAATAATGAGTTGTTAGTATACACAATAATATATACATAGATACATTTATATATTCATATATATATAGAGTTGTTCATAGCTTATTTGAAGCAGTGTCAAGAAAGTAATTTAAAATGCAAAAACTATGAACAAGGAAAAAGCAAAAAATCATAAAAAAAAATTTGTTTTATGTTATATTTTTAAAAGGAAATTTATTTGTTGATAGAACATTGCGATGATAAAATAATTTACTTTAAACTTACATATCCAAAGGAAAGGTCCTAGCTTATTTGACTCAGTCCCAAAAAAATACTTAGTATGATATCTTTTGGCCTAAACTGCTTCCCAAAATCTATTATTCATGTAAGATACCAGCTTCGTCGGCTGCTCGGTACTTTAGTATAAATTTTCCCTAAGCACTTTGATATATGTTGAGCATTATAGTCACAATAAACACCAAATTTCCGACCATGAACTTCCCTAGCTCATTACAAAGAATTGGCCAATTCATATCAAAAATATTCAAAATTTCTCCTAAAATCTGAATTTTGTACACCAAGTTCTATAATGCCACTGCTTTAAATAAGTTTTGACCAAAAATTAGGGTACTTTATTGCACAACCTGACCTAGCAGTTGGGTGTGTTGCGGTCATATAATAAAATTTAAAGTTCATCTGTCACAAAATTTTTTGAAAAATAAGCCAATTTAAATTGCTTCTTGATACTACTTCAAATAATATGCGAGCAACTGTATATATCTCGATAATATGCATACACACAAAAAATCTAAAACAAAAAAAAAAAACTTAATTCTAGTCGCAAGCAAATTTTATGCAGCAATTTAACTCAAATTTTTCTTATGCTTTTAATTAAGAATATTAAAAGCAAAATCTTCTACTCAAATGGCGTATACGATGATTTATATAACACCTTATATATTTATATCTTTTGTTTATATTTTACCAAAAACATATGAATTAACTACGAATGCACTACGATCAACCATTAAAGATTCAATTGGTTTTTCAAATTCAATCACTCATGTTTATAACAAAATTAGTTTCATTGCTTATGATTTGCGTTCTCTAACTCTTCCCGTTTCCGATATACACATGGGATCGATAACAACAAAATCTTAAATTTGGCATTTGAAATATTTAACAAAACTATGAAAATCTGTAAAATGTTTAATAAAATCGGTTAAGGAACACTGGAGATATGGAACATTGAATTTGAGTATGCAGTATGCGCGTATACACACACACACTCACATACTTGCAAGCACTGACTATACGCGTTAAGTAGATGGTTCAGGGTATCGTCTAGTCGGGATTTCCCGACTAGAGCCTTCTTACTTGTTAATATTTTGATTCTGTCTTTCTGCAATAGCAAATTGTTCAGTTACAAAATGTCCAGTGATGCTCAAACTTATATACAGCAATCTTTATTACAATATCAATATTTTAACAATAATTTAAAGTTTTTTTATCTTATGCCTTCCAGATGGATTTTACAAATGATTGGCATATTTAAGTACAATCATTAGAAAAAATTATCTATCGATTAGTGAAACCATTTTATATGGTCATTGCATCTTCTGTGTAGTCTTGAGGACATGACAGATACTTTGAGCTTCATACTTTATATATATACATATACTTATTTTACTCATGAATGGGCAAAATTCAGAAATATTCTATTGATGAGTATCAGGAGAACTATCAATATAATAGCGAATGTCGGGTTCGTACAATTTGCCAAAGCTTTCACTATTTCGAGTGCGAGTGATACAATCATTCCCTGATTTGCATACTATGTTCAACAACTTATCATACATGATTTTGCGTCATTGGTAGTTAGTCTCTGGACTTACGATTGCCAAGATTAATTTCGTTCGAAATATGGAGGTAATAAATTCCTTGTGACATTCTCATTGAATGTACAACAACATCATTGATCCCGAAAGTGGAGTTGAAAATGTATCTTCAAGATGTGTTGAAGCTACTTCGTACACATAAAAGTTTAAAAACTGCCTTTCAGCAAGAGAGGGACATGTTTTTAATTTACTCGCTCATCCTTTATCATTCCACTGTAAATCACTGATAATCGTCCCAAATTTATTTCACGAATTTAAAAAGTTTTATTTTAAAATATAAAAAAAAATTTTTAGCTATGAATGGTAATTGAGATTCAATACCTATTTGCAAATATTAAAGCTTTTGAACTTCAAGCTTATTCAAGTATATAAATTCATTACTATGTAGATAGGTATTCAAGAAAATCATTACATAAGCAATCAGTTTATAAAACAATTCAATAAAGTTCACCACTACCCAATTGATATTTGTAACTGATATCGGTTGGCCTTACATTTAAGATTTAATGGTTTGTGTTTTAAAAAGGATATTCGTGCAGTTAGTTACATCAATATTGAAAGACTGTTGAATTTAACGCGAGTTGCATTTAAAATGTTTAAAGTGTTCTTATTTGCCTGGGCGAATGTTAGTCCGTATTCATACAAAATAAGGTATCAGATCGAATAAGACCAAAAAACGAAAATATTATACAAATTAAATGCCGTATACACTGGAGGTTAAGAACAGAAAACAGACTTTATACAAATATACAATAACAAAAAACCGATAAACAATAAAAAACTATGTCGCAGTCTGGTATTTAAAATTTCAACGAGTTGTGTTTTTTTAAGTTAAGAAAAATCCGTCTTAAATTAATTTTAATGGAAAAATAAAAATAAATTAATTGATGGCATACAGTGAGACCATGAGAACCATGAGATTTTCAGTGTACCTAACAAATTCATGAACTCAGTTTAAGCAACTGAAAGTAACAATATTAAAAAACGCCACAAACTGTGCTATGAGAAGTTAAAAAAATATTGTTAACTAATATTAAAAGTGGTATAAAACCTGATATATTAACATACATACATAGAGCACATAGTACTATTTCTAATAATATGCATGTATTATGGGTCTTTGTTTTTAAATACTATAATTCATTCTCTTTCTCTTCCAAATAGTACTAATACAAAATATTAATATAAAAACAATTACAATTAACAAATTATGGCAATGATGTAATTTAAACACAAACTTAAAATTTTAGCATACATATATCAAGAAAATAGAAAATTGGTTGGCATACAAAATCTGCCGCATTCTAAGTCAGCTGTAATACCCTCTTTAATGCCCTCCAAGTATTTAAAACCCAGCACATTCATAATTATGTTAGTTGCCACACAGCTTAAAGTATTATTTAATGGTATCTAAATCTTACCCCGCACACTAACTTCAACCATACCTTCCGCAGCTTATAATACTTTGATGAGTTAGAAAAAAACAAGTTAAAACAATTATGTTTATAATTCTTAAGAAACAAGTTTTTTAAAGCCGAATTTTGGCTAAAACTAAGTAAATTAACCCTAATTATGATTTAAATAAAGCAAGAGTAAATCGAATTGAATAGTAACATACCAATGTTAACATACAAATATACACTTACAAATATATGTAGTTATACAATTTAAAGCATATACATGATTACACAAAGAACGATAATCTCAAGAGCGCATTGAACAATTTTATAAAAATGAAAAATATAATAAAAATGTTAGATAAAAAATTAAAAATTGTATTTTTACATTTTGTGAATATTGATTTACTTTCTACCTTGAACTATAATTTTCTTCTATATTCCGTACAGCCAGTTGTGATAATTTATGTCAACAACACACAAATGAGTAGTAGTAGCAGTATACCTCAACTTCAAATATTTTTCTTACCCCAGTCAGACGTTTGCAAATGAATTTAGTCGATTCGCCGTCATTGTTCACTACAATGCTATTTTCTCTCAGCCCATTCTTTGGGCATCTTGATGTAAAAACGACAAAAAAAAATAAAAATGAAACTGAACGAGTAAAACTAAAATTAAATTTGCATTATACGAACTGGGCAAGTCAAAAACTAACGACAAATGCATTCAAAAATTCAATAACGGAAGGGGCAACAGTCGAAACGAACACCTTATTGGGTTTTTTTTAGTTTTGTTGCTATATATATTTTGAGCACCGCTTGAAATTTTAAATTTTTTGTTTTGCATTGTCTATTATATACATACATTTAAGGAACCAAAAACATAAAACATAAAAATGTTGCTGCTAAGAGGTTTAAAACTTAAAGGTTTTGCACCGCGTGCTTAGAATCGAATACTTTTGTGACTCACTGCATATGATGGGTACTGCAATCTTCGAAGTTCAAGTTACTATAAATTTCTAGGCTAGCAGCGGGCTAATAATGTCCTTGTTAGTTTATGCTGAGTTTCTTTATAGCAAAGTGAAAGTATTGTTATTAAATTTTGCAAATACAAGCTCAGTAATATTTTACGTAGAGAATGTTAAGACCCAGCGCTGCTGCCTGTTGACGTTAAATCTAGAAGCGTTCGCAATGCTGCCCTGCAGGCAAAATCTGCCGTTTTCTCATTAGTTTCTTGACATCATTGTCATCGATGTTGACATTATAAAATCGAGTGTGCTTATATACATATCACAAATTAACAAAATTAATAAACGTGCAACAGGCAACTTCAAAAAATAAATCCTCTTGCATGAAATTCCAAAAAAAAGTATAATGGCAAATGTCTGTAACAGGAATATTGAGCATCTCCGACCCAATAAGGTATATATAGTTTTGTTGCTTATCAACTGGGTCGATTTGGCCATGTCCGTCTGTCTTGCTGCCTGTCGGTGTGATATTTGCGATTTAAGTTCCTGAATATCACGCGCTTTACGGTTAATTTTTTTTTTCTTTTTGGTTTTTGATAAGTTTTTTTTTAATTTTTGATACACACACATGTTATCAAATATAATTAAACATACATTGCCTAAAAAACAAAAGATACAGTTCCAATTTTTTAACCGGCTGAAAAGGCTTACAAATATTTACAAAGTAATTATTTTAATTGCATTATAAGTTTGTGCTTTAATTTTATTGTTTTAATGTAGCTTAAATATAGAATAGATTCTCTAAATACATTCGTTAAATGTTAGCTTACAATAATATTAACCAACAAAACTCGTGTCGAGTACAAGGTAAACTATTCGAACGAATGAATTAAACGGAACGTTCAATCACAATAATTAGTTTTGATTGCAACTGTAATATAAATACATTTTTATTATTATTACACGTTTCTTCCATTTAGATAAAAGTTATCTGATAAGTAACATAACAGCGCAAATAAACAACTAAGTCGATTTTCTTTTAAATCGCAACGCGATTAATTGCCATTGTGAGCAAATATAAAAATGTATAAATGGAGACAGATAGTATAGGTAGATAAAAATATAGATAGGTTGAAAACACAACTATTTTAAATTGTGAAAATTCGGATCAAGAAATCCGCTAAATAACATTTTAACAGCCCTAAGTTCTCTGAGTGGGTTTACTATATATGTATGTATATGTTTCTACTTTTTTTTTTTATCAAAGTCCTTATGTAAAGAATGTAGTTGCTTTCGGTTTTGTGATTTGGAAATGGTCGCAATGGTCTAAATTTTTTATTGAGCAAATCGTTTCCTGTAGGTCGATTCTAATACATTTTGAATATACATTTAAATCGAATAATTCATTTCTTTAGGTAAAAAGGAGAAAGAAATGTGGATCAGTAAAAGGTCTTCTTTAGACTACAAAATATAGATATATGTATAGATACAAAACCAACGGCACTAAACTCTACATACATTTAAAAAAGATTCAGTGGAGATTGTGCCAATACTATAACGTTTACTTCTATGTAGTGCTTGATCTACATAAGGGAATGTCTTTTGTATATTTAATGGTTTTGGGTGCCAATGCCAAATTAATCATAACTTGATTTTTCAAGTCGACGCCTCACTGGAACGGCAAAAGAGAATTGGCTGTTGTGTTAAGAAGTCCCAAGCGCTGCTTTTGCTTTCGCTGCTCCGTCATGTGATCCTTGAGCTCATGTAGCTGAGTGGAAAGATTCTTAATAAGCAGTTGCGTTTCCAGGAGTTGTGCCTGCATGCTGCGCAGCTCGATTTGCTCGCCATCCGCATCCACTGCGGCCAACGACATGGCGCGTAGTCGCGGAAACCATTCAAGTATGCCCGCTTTAACCATTGCATAGACATAGCTCTCGGGACCAGTAAACTCGGTGGGATCCTTCACCTTCACCAGCACAATGAAGTATAAGTAATGCCACATATTATGCTCGCTCTTTATGTGCTCCTCGAAGCTGACAGTTTTATTGTCAAAGGCCGATCGGTTGAGCGAACAAATAAAACAAGTCGTCTTTAGTATAGCCTCCTTTTGCTGTTTCTCCGATCTCAGGTCGGCAAACGTGTCAATGATAACACCAAAAATTAAATTCAACACGATAATAATGACAATAAAGAAGAACAGCAGATCGTAAATGACGCGCGCCACAAAAAGACCCTCCTGCAAGGCAAAAATTTAATGAATTAAATTAAATAATATACACATAATGACTTGAACATTTTGACAATTTACCTTGCTTGAGGGTGCCCGCAAAATGTCACCAATTCCACCGCCATTGCGCAGGCCCTGATTCAGTGTCGTTACTATGCACATAACCAGCGAGTCACAGGAACGCTCCTTAGCCTCTCCGCTGCCTGCAGCAGCTGCAGTCACTTGTTGCTTGAGATTGTCATGGCAGCCACCTTGATCATCGGGTGTTGCACAGAATTCCTCAGAAGACGCTGGCACCGATAGTGTTAAGGGGCCGGTAGCTGATGCCGCATCCGGTTCTTCAAAGTCCACCGAGACAAGAAAATCATCCTTAAAGAACATGTAACCAATAATGGAGAATAGGTACACCAAAATCAATGCCAGCACAGCGGTCAAAACAATTGAGCGACCGTTTCGCGTAACCGAGCGAATAACATTAACCAGCGTCTCCTCGCGGTAAACCACATCGAAAAGCTTGAAAAGAAAATAAAACAAACATAACAGACATACAATACATATTCAACCATAATTATAATTAAAGAATAAACTTACCAGCAGTGAGTAGAAGAATGGATGGAAAATCAGACCGCAGAAACAAAATGCTATGTAAATGCAATGATAGAGTAGCTGACAGTCGGTTATTATTTTAAGGAAGTGCTTCTCCAGTGTGCCCTTGTTACCCATAATGCTAACAATATGAACGCTTTTAAGAGTCACCTGCAGAGATTAATTACATTATTCAATGTAGCTTTAGGTAGTATAAAAACTTACTGTAACGACGCCCAGCAAACAGAGTGTAGATTCTGGACCAAGCATAAATATGAATCGAAGAATTATTGAGCCAATAAATGTCCGAATGCCGGATTCGCGAGGCAGCGTTATTACTATAACCATCGAGAATATCAGTATTGCCCAAAACAGCAACGAAATGTGCGAGCTGAGTTCTGAAAATGTAAAAAAGATTAAACTTTATCATATTTATCGAAACAATATATTTAAAATTAATTTGAAATATCAGAAAAAACCAAAATATAATAACCTGTCCAAAAAAGGAAAACTCTATTATGAATATTAGAACTCAGAATTAGTATTAATATTAGAGCTCAAAACATAAAATCTTTGAGATAGCTATGGAAGAAACTATGAAACTTTGAACTTTTAAAAATTTGATATCATACCTGGCACAGTATTATCAAAGGGATAGAAGAAAGCCACAATCATATTGATTACCACAACACAATTAAAAAGTATGTTGCTCCAGAGCGACATGTAGCTGCTTATCCAAAAGAGCAGCGGCTGACCTTTAGTCAATAAAATGTTTGGTTAAGCATCCAAAGAAATACATATATGCAAAACTGATAGTCTTACTTCTTAATTTCTTTTGCCATTTCATCTCGTTGAACATCTCCTCGGCCTTGTCAAAGAAATCAGCTACTTTGGAGCCCTGATCATCGCGTTCTGCAGTGTTTAGAATTTTGATTTTCGTATCTGTTGTTAGATATTCACATATTTCAGGTATGGGAAACACAATTTGTTCCAGTGTGCGATCATTACGAACAATCTAAAAAGAAACAAACAATATACATACATAAATAAATGGGTTTGCATGAATGTATATACATATATACTTTAAATAGCTGAAAATCTTCTTAACGTCAAGCCACATAATTGGAAAATATATGAAATAATTAATTTGTTTTGACAGAAGTGTTTGAACATATTAGGAATATGCAATGGGCTGGGCGAATAAAAACAGAAATAAAGCGAAATAAAATTTGTTGTAGGAAGCTCGAATTTCGTTATATGCATAACATACTGAAAATTTAACCAAAGTGCAGCGTTCTGGAAATTCCTACAGTCGAACTTCCAGAACGCTGCAGTTTGGTTAAAGTTGTCTTTAAGTTTTTCGTAGTAATCATCCATAATAAACAAGTAAGAAGGCTCTAGTCGAGAAATCCCGACTAGACGATACCCTGATCCCTATACTTTACGCGTACAGTCAGTGCTTGCAAGTATGTGTGTGTGTCTACGCGCACACTGTATACTGCATACACAACTTCAACGTCCCATATCTCCGGTGTTTCTTAACCGATTTTAATAAAAATTTGACAGATTTTCGTTATTTTGTTTTATAATTCAAATGGCAAATTCAAGATTTTGTTGTTATCGATCCCATGTGTATATCGGAAACTGGAAGAGTTATCGAAAATCGGAAACAAACTTGTACTGCCTAGGGATTAGGCGCGCTTAAGTTCCAAATCTAGCTCTAATAGTCTCTGAGATCGACGCGTTCATACATACAGACGGACAGACGGACATGGCTATATCGACTCGGCTGTTGATGCTGATCAAGAATATATATACTTTATGGGGTCGGAGATGCTTCCTTCTGCCTGTTACATACTTTTGCACAAAACCATTATACCCTTTTTCCCATTTTTAATGGGATCAGGGTATAAAAATGAAAGAACATTATTTGTTTGAGCTTAAAATTGGGTTAACTAATCATTTAAGCTTGAAGTGCACTGAGAACAGTTAAGTAGTAGACAAAAAGGATTTTTTTTGTGCAAATCTGAAAGTTCAATCAAGACTTTTACCTCAATTTGAGCCGTGTGAGTCGCGTAGTACATAAGAGCCTGGCTTGTCTTAGCATCAAAACTGGCTGATTGAGGATCCTCGGAAGCCTTAAGTAGTGCCGCCAGTTCCTTGTTGTGTTGCGCCAACTGATGGCAGAGTATGTAAATATTGTGTCCGACTTCGCGTGGACTAACCGTTGCATCATCATCGTCTGCAGTTGCACTGGGCTCGTCGGCATCATCCTGCTCGTCGATGAGCTCCTCCTGGTGATAGGCTTTGCAGGCGACCTCGACGAGTTGCTTGGGATTCATGTTGTAGAGAATTCGTTCCGCATTCTCGCTGTCGCCACGACTCTCCATGATAGCCAACAGCAACTTGGAGGCATTATTTTTGAGCTCCAGCACCAGATCCATGCGATTCTCGCCCAGCGGATTTATGTTGTTTAATATCAAAGCGGTTATAATATCCAGGCCGTTTGACTCGTGGGTGGCGATACAGTTTTGGTTCTCATGGCAAGGTCCCTGACAATACTCGGTAAGAGTTTCTAGAGTTTGATTGATCAGGGCTACATTGTGCTCGTTGATGTAGAGCCCGAGGAGGCCCAAGCCACCCGTTGTGGAGCCGCATATGCAGTCAAGGAACATGAGCGTCTCCGATACAAGATTGTTATTAGTTTTGTTGTTCTGATTCCGCAAAAGATTTTGCAAATCGGGATTGTGATTCTCGCAGAGAAGTTGCAAAAAGCGTAGAATAGGCTGCATAACAAGCACCTTGTTTGAGAGTTGATTGCGCTGCTCTTTGCTGTCCCGATGCTTTTCCAGCTTCTCAGCGAGTATATCTTCTAGCGGACTGTTCATACTGATTGCTGAGCTCTCCTCGCCGGAGTGAATATTTCTAGCATTGCCATAGGCGCGTGCTGTGGCCAGACCGGCATTGTGAAGCTCGCGTTTGAGCTCATCCGTGATGACGACTCCGTTGCTCTTAAGGCCATGCTTTCGCGCAATTTTGTCCAACTCCAAATTGGTGTCCTGCTTGTGCTCATGCGCCTTGGCCGCAATGTCTGTGGTGTTAACAGACACCGTCGATTTAATCTCCTGTTGTGCATCCTTCATCTTCTCGAAAAAGACCTTGAAGAAGGCCTGATTTAAATCATCACTGAGAAACTTCTGGAACATGCCCTTTTGTATGATCGGATTGCCGCCCTCAAGCAGCGCAATGCCAAGCTCAACGGCCTCCACAAAGATGTTGGGCGAATGCACAGATTTTATGACCAGCTCCACAACCAAATCGGAGGCACCCTCACGATCTAAGTGGTTCTGCATTTCGTGCAGAGTTTTGCCTGCACGTGCCAAATACTTGGCGCCCGGTCCGTGGGTTACCAAATGCAGTTGTTTAGCCGGATCGGAGGCCGAGGCGGCGGCCGCAGCGGCTGCGGCGACTGCGGCAGCAGCAGCAGCTGCAACAGTAGCGGGCAATTGTGGATGTGAATGGTCATCTTCCAGTTTGGGAGCACTTTTGCATTGAAAATAGCGCAACAGGAGCGTCTGACGCAGTGCATCGCCCTTTTCCCCATAGTTGACATCGATAGCCATCATTTCGCGCAGCGTTCGTAGCACCTTGACACACATGCGTTCCTCCTTTTCCTCAAGTAGCTTTTCCGTGTGCTTGATAAGCTTTCGAATGAAGCCGCCGCTCTCGCAACGTTTGCGCGCTTCGGTGCCAGAGGGAAAAAGCAGCTCAGAGCGATAGAGTATGTCGACTAAGAGAGAGAGTTCCGCCTCGACGACTGGCTTTAGTTGATCCTCGAGCAGCGACACAATATCCTGAAGTCCCTCAATAATGGAGCGATCCCAGCGCATCAGATGCGCCGACTGCTGAGTCTCGTATTTGGGCTGCTTGGACGCCAGTAGCCATTTAGTTGTCTGGCGCGTCAACATTGCCGTCTTGCTGGACATGTTGGCCACCTGCTGTTCCAGGTCCAGCGGCAGCACAATGCTACGCATTTTTGCCGATTCGGTAAGTGTACGAATGCAGTTTTCAACATTGAAACGATCGCCTAGAGAGAGCCATTTGCACTGCGTGAGACGGTAGGCAGCCTGCAGTAACTGAATGAAGATCAGTTGTCGCGATTGCACAATGGTGCTCTGATCGGAGAAAGGGCTAGAGAAAAAGCTGCTTAGAAGATTAGTGACGCCATTTAGCACATAGGCCAGCAATGTCTTGTTTGCCGTGGATGTCGTAGTCGATATCAGCAGATTGAGATCCAAAAGAAAGCTCTTCTCGAACAGACTCCACATGTGACCGGATGCGTAGATCTCTTTCATTTCCACTTCGGTGTCAATGTAGCAATGATTGAGAAAGTCCACATATGCCTCCTTCACCTCCGGCATGCACACTGGATGGCAAATGATGGTCACAATGTCATCCAGGGACAATAGATTATTACACTTGATCTCCGTGTAGACATTTTTGCCCATGGTGCAGCAGGCCAGCAGCTTAACAAGCTCCACATGATACTTTAATGGGCTATCGTCGCTGAGCTGCTGTTTTCGCTGCTGTTGTTGCTGCATCATCTGCACAAAGTGGTGGAAGGATGTTTTGTCATTGTAGAATACAAGCACATCTTCTCCAGAATTTATAAGCTCTTGCATCACCATGTCCTGACACTTGCGTATGAATTGATTCTCTGCCTTGACGATCGTCTGAAGGAACTGCAGATATGCCACATGCCTTCCATGGATTTCAATGCAATGCACAAAGTGTTGCACCACCTTGTCGTTAACCTCATTGCACAACGCCAAGTTATCCTTAAAGATGGCACAGACGGTCTTCGCTTCCAGTATCTGCACAAATATATAAAAAAGAAAACAAATTTCCATATTTTTGTGTGGATCAATAGTTGGTGAAGTTTGAACTTACGCCCGGATTAAGAAACAAATCAAGATGATTGTGCAGCAGCACTTGATTCTGTTGATTGCCTAGACAAAAGTTCTGTAGAAACTCGTGCGCCAGACACATGAGCTCCTTCATCAACACATCATCCTTCTCGTCATAGGGATTCTGTAGCAGATCCAAGACAACAGTGTGCACACCCACATTGCGCAGAAGGCGCTGCTCATGCTTGCGTGGTTTAACAATTGGACCTAAACGGAATGCAGGCGTAAGTACAGTAAGCTCATGGCCGTAAGACGGCAGTGTATTCTAAGTGCAACCCACCAGATGTCACACAGAATTTGTTCATGCGAATGAGAATCTCTTTGACCTTCTGATACTCGCTCCGCTGCTCTGGTGATAGGGTAGCATCGTATTCCAGATTGTCTGCTCCACCGGCGGTATCGGTAGCACCGAGTTCATCCGTTGCTTTGGCCTTATAGACCCACAGCTCGGACTTCTCAACACTTTGGCGTAATATGTCTAAATCAGATTTGATTTGCTTGTAGGATTCCACATCGCTGTCAGAAACGAGCAATTGCACCTGAAAGGTGTAAAGTGTAAGTGTAAAGGCAAAAACGGAGTTGTTCAGCGATTAGATAAACTTATGAAATATTATCAATTGGTTATACATACAAAATCAAAATTTCTTTCATTACGATATGCGCAATACTTCCACTTTAGTGTTAGTTGTGTGTTGGTTTAATAGTACGTGAGGATGGTGTTAGTTGTTGTTAGTCACATTCAGATGAGAAATGCAGTTGATTGATTATATGGCAAAGTAACACGAGTCTCAACATCGAGTACGAGATCGAGATCGACATCGAGAAAGAGAACGCGTGCGTTGTTGCATGCAAACACATAAGAATTGAAGAATATTGAGATATTAGAAAAAACACAAACTAATTAATGGCAAGATCGGTTATCCGACTTCTATGAATTAGTGCACTAATTTCAAAATACTATTAGCACAAGGAAATAGTCTATAAAAATTAATTTAATAAACAAATAAATGATATATAACTGTTTACAAAGTTCACTTAACTCTTTACACAAATTATTAATACTTTAATATGATGGAATATACTACTAATCGTCACCAAGGGCAGGATCGCTAAAAATGGGTCACGTTGTTAGGGTACAACTCTTATGAGTTATTTTGACTACAAACAATTATTTAAAGGTATGATAACTAAAACAAGCTATTCCAATATGTTTTTTGACGCATTGATCTCTAGATAAGAAAGCCACCGAACAAACTATTGTATTATTGTTAATATACTTTTCTGACTGCTAATTTAAACTGTACACTGAAAAAAGTTAAGGACGCGTTTTCATATACTCCGTAGTAAGTTCTTTGTTTGATGCATTTCCAACTTTATTTTAAAATGTCTCACAATAAAAACGATTGCTTGACATAACTCTTCGATAGCAAAGTATGCGATGCCCTTGATTTATGTAGTTTTGTGGAAATATACACTACTTTCCGAACATTTTAGCAATTTGTCGGCAAAATAAACACACTCCTAATGGCAACAACAAATTGTACAGCGATGATCGGATTTTATTTATTATTTGAATACTTTCTTCTCAATATCGTGAAAATTTTAAATCAATGTCATGCTTAAAATCTTAACCTCAATCGGCACGGATCTACGTTTGATTTGAGAAAGTAGCTTAGAATTTTTAGCAAATTCATTTCTAGGGATACGATTTTTAATTTTTTTTGGCCTCATACAAATTTACCCGCTCTAATGTGTGTTCAAAGATAAACGAAAAAACTATAAATAAATTTTAAGCTAACGGTGCACGTTTACTGAAATGTTAATTCATATATTTGGTTGGTTAAATTAACTTATAGTCTAAATAGAAAGAGATACAATGGGTATTGCTCAAAGTGAATCCACAATTGTACTTATTTGATGACGGCTTACCTGTCTAAAGGCTTGCAAAACCTCCTGACGCTGACTAAAGTGGCGAAAGAGTAAATGTAATGCTCCAGATACCAGGGGCGCGTAATCATGCATGATGAGGTGAAGCAGTACACGCAGAAAGGTGCGTCCACCTTGGCCATCCAGGTCCAAGTTGCCTGCATCATCACAGTCAAAGATGCCTTCTGCCTGCACACCAATCGATTCCAAATCGATATTCTTCTGACGTGCTGCCGCCGCTGAGGCAGCTGCTGCTGCTGCAGCCATGGCAGCTTCCGCAGCGGCTATTTGTTCTGAGTCCGTTGGTCCTGCACTGCCAGGTGTTGTCGGCTGTTGCTGCTGATGCTGTGCTTGTTCCTCATTGGAAGTGGGTGTGGAGCTATTGGTTTGCGCCTGAGAGACCACATCGGACTCATCAAACTCACGCTTAAAGATTGACAGCAAGCAGCTGATTCTGTAGTCCAGGCGAACATCCAATATAAATTGCAGTATCTCGATGATTTTCAGTTTGGTGTCCATAACCAGTGGGTACTCTTTCATCAGCTGCGATACGGATCTGCGCTGCTGCATCGCTATGGTTGGGGCAGCAATCGCCTGACCCACTGAGCCCAAAGCCAGCGAGGTCATCACAGTGCTCATGTCACCAATAGAGCGCATGACACCGCCTTCAGCTGGTAAATATATTATTCGGGATTAGTTTACCAGTATGATAAAAAATACAAAATGGGTTAATAATCCTAAGCTCACCATCATTATTGGTCTCCTCTTCGACAGCTTATCAAAGGAAGATCAGAGAGAAAACTTACTCAGCTTACTAAGTCTAAGTTTAGTTCCTATTTCAATACTCACAATCAATATCCGTGTTGACATAAGCGCCACCAGTTTCGGACACGCAGTCCAGTATGGAAAGCAGCGTCTTTGTTAGACGTAGTAGATCACTGAAGCTATAGAAGCCAAAATATATTAAGTCCCTGGCCAGTTTGACCACCTTAAAATAAAGCAGATGTGGGTAAGGGAAATTAAATATAGTACTGCTTAGTTTTAGTATTTTCGTTAGCGACCCACCTCAAAGGTAAGCTTATTCTGCTCCTGATCTGTGAAGAGCCACACCTTGGTAGCCACATTGCACAAATAGTTTTCCACAAAGGCGATAGTCGTATTGAATTTGGCACGGCATGCCTGTTTATTTTGATCCGGTTGAAGATTTTTGCCATCATAGCTGAAAGAAGGGTTTTTTTTTCAGATAAATTGTTGAGGGAAATTTATTTCGTTGAACGCACTCCATTATTGACATCTTTGATGGTATTTCGCTCCATAGACGCGCATATTTTACAGGCGTAACCGGCTCCTGGGGATCACGGTCTACATGCATGTGAAGCATTAAACGACAAAAGGATGCGCGCAACTCATATGGCATCGTTTCATCGGACATGCATCTGTGGGATATAAATATAGATTAGAAAAGTACCTAAGATCTGAGTGTAAGATCTTACTTCAATATTAAATCGATGTCCAATTGAGGCGAGAGTCTATTCAGAGCCAGGTACTGACGATTCAAACACATGTTGGAGAACAGATTCAGTTGATGGCGATAATAGTTTAATATGGCTGCCTCCTGTTCACAGCCATCAGCTACACAGATAGCCAAATCCGCCATTGAGCGGGATGACTAAATGCACAAAATGTAAAAGTAGAAATGTGAGTAGCAAGGAAGCGCAAAAATATGTTTAAAATACTAACAGACTGTCCCTTCCATTGCAGATGTATTTCGTACTTTTCGCCAGGCAACGCAGCATCTTCGTCGTCAAGACTAGCACTGTCCCAGGTGGTCGTGGTCGAAGTGGATTGCACATCGGATCGATCCTCATCGTCTCCGGCAACCTCAGTAAGCGTGGCAAGGCACACATCCTCTGAGGTACCCTTGTAACATCGCACAGCTGCTACGACTCGGAGTGCCTTGATCTGTGTATCGATTAGAATATCGAGGTTCTTGTCGCTGAGAACGCTCTTGCAGATGAGCTCTTGGGTAACGGCTATGGCTTTTCGATTCGATACGCACAAATCAGAAAGGTAGTCAAGAAACCGCGAGTCCCAGTTGTGCATGTTCTTGCGTACCAAACCCACAAAGGTCTCGATTTCGGCAGCCGTTATGTGCTTCTCCAGCAGCTTGCGATTGTTGTGTAGCAGAGCAGTGATTGTGTCCTCGGCGAGAATATCGTAGCCAATCTGTTTTTGCATTAAGCCAAAGTGCTTGGCAATGTATTCCTGATTTTTGCGATAATCCTGCTGCGAAAGACGCAGTATGCGATAGCACAGCCTAAAGATATTCTTGTAGGGGGCGTTCTTGGGATCGCTGAGCTCGTCCAGTCGCAGGAAAGGACCGTCGCCGGCGTGATCCTGGAACGGACCCTGCAGTATCTTAAACAACTGCTTGAGTATGTACTGCTCGCGCAGCAGCTTCTGCCTGTCACGTATGGGATTCTTGATGGTAAATTCGAGCGCCTTGGTCTTGTTCTGCTCATTCTCCATGCCAGCTATGAAGTACACGATGTCCTGTAGCAGCGAGATTAGAGCACGACGCTCATTGATCGATATGCTGCCGTTGTCTAGTTTGCTTGTTACCATCGCGAGAACCTTGCACGCATCGTTGGCAAAGTCCAGATCACGCACTTCCACCGGTGAAACCGGTATCAAAGCAAATGCCTCCTTGTCCTCCTTGATGGGTGAGCAACAGACCTTCGACATGACCGGCTTATCATCGTCAGCATCAATGGGTATTGACGTGGCATGCACCCACGTGTTGGAACAAATATGCTGTAGTCGCACATAACTAGACTGCGGCACAAGGCTATCCGGTCGTGCCATGGTCGTCGCATCCAGCACAAAAACCGATGCAATGTCCGCGGAATACGGTACTGATACCAAGCGATAAAGCTTGCCCTTTGGTTTGTCTGCAAATTTTCAGAATAAATATTATAACTCATGACTTTTGTGTGAGTTTTAAACTAACCGTTCAGAGTGGAATTCATTGTGGAGCCAAGGCCAGAGTCTTTGCTACAGTCTCCGAGTAGTGTTTCATGGACATTCGCCGTTGAACCGGCTACCACATCAGATTCCGATTCAGCAGCCAGATAGTGTCCAGTGGCTAGATGCTTAAAGCGATACAGTGAATTCCAATCACCGGCGCCACCCCGACATGAATCATGCTGCACCACCTCGATTTCCCAGAGAGCTTTGCTGCTCGTGGCTGCTGTGGCACTGGTGCGTCCCGTGGTCCGTAAAAAGACATGATATTGTTTTTTGTACTCATCCATGGTGAGGAATTTCTCTTGCTCGGCATGAAAGAGTCGCACGACATCGCCGCCTTTGAGTATGTGTTCCTGGTTCTCTTTGTGCTCCATAAACAATGAGATTTTCCACGACGTTGATGAATTAAGAACGTTAACCTCCTTGCAGCCGGGATTATCGGGCAGCTCGTAGTTAGCTGCAACATGTAAGTTCTGCTGATCAGCATTCACCGGACTGAGTATCACCTTATCGCCCACAACGACATAGTCACCAATGGAGCGCAGCTTGTAGAAGGGCTTTATGTAGAACCAGGAACCCTCATTGCCGTTGGCATCCAAATACACTCGCATCGCGTTCTTCTCAAGCAGCGATGGCAGACGTTTGTTTACCGTCAGATATTTGTTCGACTTTAAGTGGAGCAACTGCACCACAGCGCGACCATATTGTATAAAAGTGCCCAGCAGCTTCTTGTTCTCGGTTTCATTCTGTTTCTTCTCAATTTCCGCAGCGTGCTAATAACACCATAGGATAGAGTTAAGTTATAGCTGATCAAAAATAATGAACACTAATCGGAGCTTACATGCAAACGTTTGAGCAGATTGGCATCTGTGTTTGAGCTGGCCGATTGCTTGGCGGCC
This sequence comes from Scaptomyza tumidula, assembly GCA_035044465.1. Taxonomy (NCBI): domain Eukaryota; kingdom Metazoa; phylum Arthropoda; class Insecta; order Diptera; family Drosophilidae; genus Scaptomyza; species Scaptomyza tumidula. Next base: position 341,698 of record JAWNNW010000790.1, on the reverse strand, counting down.
TTCCAGAACTGCTTTTGAGCAGAGTACCGATTCATGGGACATATTTTGATAAGGCAATCTGTAGATAACAAAAGAATACATTTAAATAAAGGTCAGCATATACTCAATTGTGCTTTTACGTACCTCTAAACTTTTTGGGTGGACAGCTTAAATCTCCCGCTTCTGGGCAAACAACGGTTCGGTCATCTACCAAACTGTAAAGATAAATAGAAGTTAAGAATATATGCTCACCCCACATTAAGTTTGAATTGTGTATATATAACTTTAAAGCTGAATATTAGGAATGATATATGTATATCATTAAACAAGACTGTTTATTTTGTATAGCCTTTATCAGATTCAAATTAAAAGAAATTTGCAATTGAAAATTGCGAAATTTTTTTTTTAAAGTCAGATGGAATTTGAATAACATTTGCATCTTATTTAAGTGATATTCAATTATCTATTTTTGCACCGATATAATTGTGTTATGTAAACAAAAGCATTATGCTTTTCATAGACAATCTGTACGGCATAAAAATATTTACTGTCAACAGCGAAAAGAAAACATATATTGACGATTTACATATATAACAAGGCACATTACTTATGCGTGAAAAATTAAAGGACAAGGAAAACTCAAAGCGAGACATGCAACAGTTGTCCAGCCTCTCAAACATCTTCAAATGAAATGTCATTCAGTACAAGTACAAGTGAGTAGGTGAGTGAGTACAACTTATGCTTATGTAAGTATGTATGTGATAAATGGTACTCACCCGAGTGTGCTCAAGAAACCGCAAACGCTGCCCTCCGCATAGAGTGAAACAATATCGCCCAAGTGTAGAAAGCTCGCCGAGCCAATTATATTGTCGCCCATATTGAAGGGTCTATTTTAACAATGTTTGTGTGCTTGCTTGTTTGTGCAATGCGTGGCCTTTGTGCTTGTGTGTGTTGGCTGTTTTAATTGACGGTGGGTGCGGGGTTTGCCCCACAGTCAGCCTAGTGACTGCTGCTGCGACTGCTGCTTGTTATTGCTTTGTTTGTGGCCGGTTATGCGAGCTAATTGCAAAGATTTGTCGCTTCTATTGTGTTTTTTGTTGTGTGTGTTTTGTGTCCTGTATGAAAGAGAGAGAGAGAGAGAAAAAAAATATGATTATTATGTTTGTAAGAAATCGTATGGGCACCGTTTAGTCTAATTACAGTACATTATATAACTGAGCCATTATTAGTTATTGAGTTATCGCTATCAGTTAGAAATACCATGCCATTGACCCACAGAGACGACTACACGCATCGTGATAATCTACAAACAGTTTGTAGGCGTGTCGACTATAGATTAAATGAATCATAAATTGAATACACACCAACAAATTTCCCATCCAAAAAAATATAGACACACAATGGTTGTGGTGGAAAATTCGCTTTGCAGAGGAGCTGAACAATATTTGTAAAAATAAGAACGAGAATTAGAAAAATAAGCTTTACCGAATATTGAATAATATCTAAGACATTTGTTGTACTCTTTAATAATTCTACTGATTTTTAATGGTTAAAGGTTTATATTTTCTCTGACATATAAAACGAACGATTCATATTTTATTTATTTCTGTACGCTGTAATGCTTTTTATGCTTTGTCTCTTTTGTCCATAGATAATGGGCTGAGATACGAACAAATAGCTAGGGGGAGACAAAGTGCTTTTCCAATTTGTTATGACAAAAAATAAAACACAATGTGTCGCATTATTGTTGTGTCAATGGTTGCATGCCACATTGCTTTTCACAACAGTTACAAAGACATGTCCTTTGATAAGTGTTAGGGACTTTCGGCTTTTTTCAAAGCAATAAATATATTTTTGCTCTTAGACTCAAAAAGATCTCAAAAATAAAGTACAGACGGTTATTACAATATACTATGTATGTATGTTCCACAAAAATGTGTAAACATGGCCTCAAACAAATAATCAATAAAATGCATGAAATTTCCTGATTATATACGATGAGTTAAACAAGTGATTATTATTTTGCTTTGGGTCGGTCAGTTACCGACATTCTTTTATTTTTATTTTTATGATTATAGCCCCTGCCCAAAACTATTGAACAGTACACTCAGAGAAAAACGTTGTGAAAACAGGCATGTTCAAGGCAGCGGTCGGGGAACTTTTTGAATCATTACCCAAAATATTTGTGTCAAACTTGACGTTATGAAGTGGACCATAATGAAGAGCAAAAAAAAAAGAAAAAAAGGTCAATAGAATAAATAAATAAAATTTCAAATATATATATATTTTTTTTAATGAATTTCCCCAAAATATTGTTGTGGAAGTTAACTTTACCCCATAGTGAAGGAAAAAAAAAGCTCAATGGAATGTAAAATTTAAAAGCCTACAACGGGGTTCGAATCTAAAAACTCTTTATTACTAAGGGTGGACGTAAGAAGCCTGCGTATTAATTTGAACACGAATAAAATTTGATTTAATATTATATTATATATTGAATCGAAAATATTATTGTAAACGTTAATTTTTTAATATGCGTGTGAACGTTGGTTTAAATATGGCTCAACGTTAAAATGAATATATTATATATATTATATTTTTAAAGAGTCTTTCTCATTATTTACGTAAAGTTAGATCAACATGTTTTATAGTTTATGAATTTTTCTCTGAGTGTAATTATGCGTGCGTTGTACTATGTTGGGTTTGGTTGTGTTGTGTTTTCTTGTGTGTGTTTGGCATAATAATAACACACAGAAGAAGAGACCAACTTTTGTTATTGGCCAGAAAGTGAAGAGCTCAACTATCAATGGACAGGAATCGAATCGAATCGAAGAACGTGCCCACTTCGAAATAATTGGCATTTTCTATTAGCTTGTAAGAAAAACAAACTGATAATTAGTGCGGCTTGTTGCAAATGGCAGTAATTTATATGTACATACATGCGTCTTAGCATAAATCTCTAGATGTGTGTTTGTTTGTGTGTGTTAGTGGGTGGCACATTAAAAATTCATTATGCCGCGCAGGCATGAAAGTTATTTGGGCGGAGAGGAAAATTCTAACGAATTCCGACAACGGAGCAAGCGCTTTCAAAAGAGTTTCTTTGTCAGTCACACGTCAATGTGATGCCCCCAAGGGGCAGAAATGCTGCAGCATGTGACAGGATGCTAATAAGGTCTGTCTCTTGGCCAACGAGAAAGTGTAGCTCAAAACTGTCAAGCAAGTTGACAGTGTGAGTGTATGTGTGAACAATTTCAATGTTTTAGCTTTGTGGCAGCTGCTAAGGGGCGCCTTATTCATCCACTTATGTATGGGAAGCTGAATTCACCGTCGAATTTCGGTTGGATTACATTTTAATCAATTCACAATTGTTACCATACAACAATGTGATAAATGGTTTCACGCATTCTTCTTCGCTTCTTAATGTATTTTGAACATCTGTTGGACAATTAAAACGAAATTTATTTAAAATTGCATCAAATTAATTAACAAGCATTTCAATCAAATAACACACCATAATAACAATCATAATAATCAAACAACTTCCTACATACACACACACACATTAAGATGTTCAGATTTATGTACATACATATACCCATCATGTTTCTCTGTGTGTGTGTGTTAGAAGGAACAATGTATACACATGCCTTTCTGCTAGGCGGACGGGCTGTTCAGTAATTTTGCCTATTTTTTTGTTGCTAACGGAAGCTGAGCAAAATCACAGCTAAACACACACACACACACACACACACACACACAAACATACTGTATACAATGAACAGCTCATAGCTCACATCTCACTTTTCTGGCTTTGGCTCTGTGTTTGCCAGGTGTACATTTTCATGCTCGAGAAAGAACGAAAAAAACACAAACACACTGACACCGACACACACACAAAAAATGCATACTTTTCCTTCAGCTACGTATATTACTGGCTGGTCGAATATATAAATATTCGTAATAAAGAATTAATTAACAAGAATTAACTAGCTATTTGAATTTTCTTCTTTTAGATGCTTGCACCGCGCGCGACCGCCAATAACGACAGTCAGCGAGATAAAGAAACAACACAAATAACAAAAAAAAACAAAAAAAAGACAGCTTTCAACGTGCTCAATGTGTTCTAACGGTAACGTCCGACAGTCGACGGCGACCCACAAATGGCCAGCGTTCAAATGAGAATGCTGGAAAAGCTTACGCCTAGACTCGCTGGGTAAAAGCTAAGGCGAGCGGCGCACGAAAAAGCTTTTGCAATGTAAGGCAGTGTGTCGTGGGTATAGCTTTCCGTGCAGTGTTGTTGTTGGCTCCAACATTTTAGGCACACATAACTTTTGAATGAAAGCTAAATGTGTTCCCCTTTCCCCTTTTCACGTTGTGCCCCGTTTCTCGCATCAGCGCATTAGTTTCGCCTTTCGCTTTATGCATTCAGTTGAGTGCCGCTGACGTTGCGGGGCGTCTGTAAAATATGACTTGATTTCCGCAAAGATGACGATGACTGCTAATGCATTTTCTAGGTCAAGGTCACGATTAGCTCAAGACGTTGTATGCGCTTGTCAATGTTTGCGTCTTAAGAGGCCTTTGAGCCTGTTGCTTGCTTTGGAAAGGCTTTGGAATAGTTTTTGCTGAACTGCCTATCTTAGTGCACATCCTCTAGAAAGTAAATACGGCTCAAGCATTGTGGTTCAAGAGTTGAATTGGTAAGCTTGTGTCTTGAGAACGATTATTCAAGAATATAAAGTCCTTATTTATGAATTGCTATACCAATCCCAATTTACATTTAAACAAAAAATAATGAACTTTTTTTTCATCTTTTTACATTTTTCTTAAAAGAGTGACTGAGCTCTAGTCGCTTGATTATTTACACATGAATATTTATTGGAGCGACATTGTTATCGGGCTGTCAACGTACTAATCTAATTAGATAAATCATAATCATCACAAATGCAAATTAAAAAACAATCAATTTAAAGCTAGATTACAAACCCTTAACTATCTTCAATACTCACTCACACACACACACACACACATACATACAACTAACTAAAATCTCTCTCTCGTTCTCATTGCTGTATTTAACCTGCAGAAAGCATTCAAGTTTTTATGTGTCTGTGGTCACAAAGCACAATCAAACGCCACAAGTGGGTAAAGCATATGCGCTGTCGCCTGCGACTGCGACAGCAACTGAGACGTTGCGTTACGTTGCTGTGAAACGCACGTACGAGTAAAAAAATCAGCTGAGCAACGAATGAAAACAACAAAGCAAAAGGCGTGCAACACAATGGACAATGTATTGTTTACATTTGATATGCGCAGGCGTAGCGCAGCTTTCGTTGAGCTTAAAAAAAACTGCACGCCTACAAAAAGCTACTTTTTGCTTGGCAACGCGAAAGCTCTCAAGCACAGGGATAAATTTGTATACAAAAAAGGGACACTCAGTTGCAAAGCGTCGCGCAAGGCGCAAAGTCGTGACCAGCAAGCAGTCCAACCGCAGCGGACGGGTTGAGACCCAACGAGGACTGTTTACTGCGTAGCCCACGGTGCGTATGAGATTCTCACGCCCGCGATTAAAGTGTGGCAGAGTCACTTGCTATTTGTTTGTGTGTATGTCAAAATGAAATGATAAAATGAAAAGCTTGTGCTTTTACAAACTTGTAATACAAAAATGAGACAAGCAACAAAGCAAGAAAGAAATTAAAACCCATTTTGTTTGACGAAAAAATTTACGGTAAAAGTTTAGGCAGCAGCCCAAAAAAAAACGAAAAACTCTGGCCACGAAGGATAAAAGTTCTTTCTGCGTGTGTATGTGTGTGTATGTGCGCGACAGCAGAAGGAATAGAGAAAGCAAAGCATCCCGTAGGAGTGGCACATATACTAAAGTGTTTGCATAACTTAAAGCGCCCGGCTCCGCCCCCTTGAGCTAGAACATGTATATATATATATGTACATATATGTATGTATAATGTATGTATTTATGTATAACTAATATAATTTGATTAAAGGCAAGTCCGAGCCTCAAAATGTTTGCTCCAATATAGGAAAAATGCTCGATGGTGCTGATAAAAAGTGAATACATCAGAACGCAGAAAGTATATAGAATGGCGTTAAATTTTCAGTGATATATGGCGTGGCCCTTACCATGGATGCGCCCAGGACAGCTCAGTGCATTGTCTGCAGTGTTGTTGTTGGTGTTCTTGTTATCCTATTTGGTTTTATTATCTATATTGTATATTTGTGGTGTTATGCTCACGTTATGGAAAACGCACGAATCGTTAACTATTCGCTCTGTATGCTGTAATCATTTTCACTTTACTTCAATACTATATATAAATATTTTCTAGGGCGGAATCAATCGGTTGGATATGACAAAGATAGTTTCAACCCATTTAAGGATAGTGGCAACATTTAAAACTTATTGGATTGTTTGTTCTCTAGCAAGTTGAATGTGAAAATTCAATTCTCAAGAAGTAACAAAAGACTGACTCCATATAATTCATTCAAATTTATCAACAAAATATGTTCAATTCCAAAAAAATTTCATTAAAAACATAGTAGATAATTTTTGAATTTTTATTGGGCTATTAACATTTGGCAAATTAGCCCAGTTAGACAATTTTGAGTTTTTTAACTGTTTATATAAAATACTTCTGATTGAAAAAATAATTAACACAATGAGGACCCGCACCATAAAAGGATAATTTAAAGGACATTTTGTTCGTCGAACCGAATGTGTGCCAAACGGTAATTAGTTATCTACTCACACTGCAAATAAAACCAAATTTGCATTGACTTAAATAAGCTGCCGAAATATGAAGTGTCTAGAGCTAAGTGCACTTAGCTTAAATATGTTCATTCAAGTTGAACTAGAAAAACGACAATTCAGACGGTGTTGAGGGAAAAATGGGTTCAAGAACGTTGAGCATAAACTGTCGGCAAGGGATGTAAAGTGTTGGCTTCTTTATCCTTCGGATACCCATAAACAGCTTAAAGGTTCGATCAATTCAATGGTGCGCAACGGGATTGAAAAACATATGTTGAACAATTCGTGTGTGCAAAATGGGATTTAAAATTAACCCTTCAAAGTTGTTGCTCTGGTTCTTATAGAATAGGGAATGCTCTTGTGAACATAATTCCAAAAACATATACCTCAATCCTTTCATGTAATAGATAGAAGAACAATAAAACAAAATCTTATGCAATTGTGTTAAAAAGCTCTCTTTAAACAACTACTGTGATTCAAGATACACACACACACACATATTTTTCGAGTTAGTTTGAACGCAATGCTTTAGAAAATTGTCCATGCCGTTGTTTTTCCCGTTTGTCCTTCGCTTCTGTATTGGCTTAGGCAGGATTTCAACTAAGCACACTGCACAATGAAAGTGCACAAAGACAGCAAGCAGCAATCAGGGCGAAAAAGTTTTAGGCATTGATTGAAGCTTTTCTCTGTGCGACACTTTGGGGAGTTCAACACAACACTGCCCCATCTCCCGCCTCATCTACACCACCCTTAAACACATTTTGTTTGTGTGCTGTAGACTATAAAACGATTGCCGTTTATTTGGGGAAAACTCAATTATATGAGAGACCAAGAATTTGGTGCAGCACATCCGGTTTGTGTGTTCGCCATGGCTCCAGGATATCCTGTCAATTGGATTGCATCCGCATACAGACCGGACCCATGAGCTAGAAACATATATTTCTCATACACTCAAGTCAAAACATTTGAACTTTACGTCCATACAATAGAGGGTTCACCTGTTTGTGAATAGTATTTGTTCTCAATTCAATACTCAATGTCGAAAATTGCAAAAATTAAAGTAAAATAGAAAATATAGAAAAGTCTCAATTGATTTGATGCATTGAATTCTCAACGGAATTTTACTGTGTGACTCAGAGAAACATTTTTAAATCAAAAATTTAAAAAAAAATCATAAGTTGAACAAACCAAATTTATAATGGAGTCTATTGTCTTGAATATTGAGCGTTAAGGTCAATCAGTTATATTGGATGTGTGATTCTTAAATGGAGTTTTTCAAGATTTAATGTGGGGGTGAAAAAAAAAACATTTTAAATACAGAGATTTATCACATAACGATAGTTTTTTTTAAAAATTAAGCTATGCATACAAAAAATTTTTACATATTTTTACACTGAAGCTCATCCACTATTTCCCAAATATTAAATTTGGGTTTGAGAGATTCCAGGTTAATATACTATTAAAATGAAAATGAATAGTAAGAAAACGAATTATTTAGGAGTATTATTTTCAAACGTATATCTCAAATTATTAATATATTGAATATTAAATAAATTTGCAAAGACTTGTTTTCAGAGTAAAACTTATTACAGATCTTGTGTTGCATGGCAGCTATATAATATAGTGATTCGATCTTGCCGATTTTTAAAATGAGTTAAATATTTTATAACAAAATAATTATTCACTTTTCAATAATGAATATACTAAATTTCCCTAGACACTATCTTTTTATACCCTGATCCCATTAAATATGGGGAAAAAGGGTATAATGGTTATGTGCAAAAGTATGTAACAGGCAGAAGGAAGCATCTCCGACCCCATTCTTGATCAGCATCAATAGTCGAGTCGATATAGCTATGTCCGTCAGTCCGTATGTATGAACGCGTCGATCTCAGAGATTATAAGACCAAGAGACTCCAGATTCGGAACTTAAGCTCGCCTAGTCCCTATGCAGTACAAGTTTGTTTTCGATTTTCGATAACACTTTCTGTTTCCGATACACACATGGAAACGATAACAACAACTCGATAGTGTTTCGAGTCAGGGCTTTAGCTCTATATGTTGAGTTTTGGCCGGAGAACATTATTGTAAATGAATATACTGCCAAAAGAAAAAATCGGCCTCCGATTGTATCCCCCACCCCATTAGCTTTGCCTAAAACTCTTCTCGATTCTGATAGTTCAAAAAACTAACAACATCCCTTGTACTTGGCTATCAGAATGTGAGAGGTATTTGTAGCAAACTCAGTAGTTTGTATCTTAACAGTTACTCTTTTGCTTTTCATGTCATTGCCTTCACTGAAACTTGGTTAAAGCATGACATTCTTAGTGCTGAAGTTGAATCCAGCAGATACTGTGTCCAAAGAAAAGACGTACGGTTCGACGTGGCGGAGGTATGCTTATTGCTGTTGATGAAGATTATTCTTCGGAGACAGTAATAGTAGGTGGTTCTATGGATATAGAATTTGTTTCTGTTAAGTTGTATTTTAAAGGTGTTGGTATTTTTGTTACTTGCTCCTATATACCCCCTTCCTCCGATACCTCTGTTTACGATGCTCATTTGTCTGCTATTAATTAATATTGCTGAAGTTACTTGGATTTCGTGTCCCGACTCTGGTGCCCTGACCCCCTCGGCACAGAATGAATTTTTAACTAACTTACTTGGGATATCATTGAATCAAATAAATGATATCCCAAATTCTCTTAATAAAATGCTTGATCTAGTTTTCGTTTATGATCCATCCTCCTCATCCATTACCCGATCACAACCCATATCTTATCCACAAGATTTATACCACCCAACGGTGGAGGTGTCGATCACTTTGACCCACCAAGTGCTATGCCCCAGTAGAAATCGTTTAAGCCGAGTACGTCAATTTCGGAAAACCGATTTTGCAAAACTTACTCGGCTGTTGGCCCTGACTGACTGGACTACCCTCTATGGGTCTGACAATTTGGACGTGGCAATCAGTATGTTTTATTATACTTTAAATTCTTTATTTGATTTAGGTGTCCCTTATGGAACGCCAAACAGGTCAAATAAACCTGTGTGGTTTACCAGAGAGTTGACAATTCTGAAAAATCGTAAATCGAAACTCTACAAGAGTTTCAGAAAATCATGCTCTCCGTTAGCTCGTTCTGCATACTTGATTGCTCCTTCCAATTTTTCAGTCCTCAATAGCCAATGTTACAGGAATTACCTGACTAGGTGTAGATTACAGTTTCAGCAGGATACTAAACGGTTTTTTGATTTCGTTAATGCGAAACGCAACGACTCTACCATCTAACATATTCTTTGATGAAATGAAAGCCAACTCAGATCAGGCCATTGCCGATATATTTGCTTAATTTTTTCAAACGACTTATAGCCCTTGTTTTCAACCAGTCGTCATGCGTTACCCCTATCGTCTTAATGCCACAAATCGCATTTTCATACCGGAAATCACAGGGAGTTCACTACTTTGCGAACTTCAGGTTATTAAGCCCACATTTTCTCCAGGACCTGATGGAATACCAAGCTGTGTGCTTAGGTAATGGCTCAGTTTCTAAAGCGGTCCAGGTCACTTCTGGTGTTTCACAAAGGAGTCACGTTGGACCTTTATTATTTACACTTTAATAAACCACTCACGGGTCCTGATGTATGCTGATGATGTGAAATTATGCATGCCAGCTGCAAGTCTTCTGTCTGGTCATAGACTGCAAAGTGACTTAGACAATTTTCAAACTTGGTGCAGAGTAAATTTACTGCATCTCAATTTACGAATGTATTTTTATACCCTGATCCCATTAAAAATGGGGAAAAAGGGTATAATGAATTTGTGCAAAAGTATGTAACAGGCAGAAGGAAGCATCTCCGACCCTATAAAGTATATATATTCTTGATCAGCATCAACAGTCGAGTCGATATAGCCATGTCCGTCTGTCCGTATGTATGAACGCGTCGATCTCATAGACTATAAGAGCTAGAGACTCCAGACTTGGAACTTAAGCTCGCCTTATCCCTAAGCAGTACAAGTTTTTTACACATGGGATCGATAACAACAATATCTTGAATTTGGAAAACTTTAAGATGCCATTTGAATTATAAAACAAAATAATGACAATCTGTGAAATTTTTATTGAAATCGGATAATAAACACCGGAGATATGGGACATTGAAGTTGTGTATGCAGTATGCAGTATGCGCGTACATACACACACACATACTTGCAAGCACTGACTGTACGCGTAAAGTATAGGGATCAGGGTATCGTCTAGTCGGGATTTCTCGACTAGAGCCTTCTTACTTGTTTTAATATCTATATTCTGGGTAACCTACCACTGGATCGGATTGATTTGGTTGAGGATTTCGGTACCTTAATGGACCCAAAGCTTAAGTTTGACAAGCATATTGCTTCAATAACAAATCGAGCATCAAGTACCTTGGGGTTCATTAAGCGCTGGTCGAAGGAATTCGTCGACCCTTACATAACAAAAACTCTTTATATGGCTCTTGTTCGACCGATTCTCGAATATGGATCTTTTATATGGTATCCCAAATACAGGGTTCATCAGGATAGAATAGAATCGGTGCAAAAATAATTTTTACTCTTTTAACTGGGACAATAATACTGCTTACCACAGTAGACTTTTACTAATGAATCTTTCCTCTCTTAATAATCGTAGAACTATGCTAGCAATAACCTTTGTTCACAAGTTAATACATGGTGAAATAGATTCCCCCATACTAATCAACCAAATTAACTTTGCAGTACCCATTAGAGCTAGTAGAAATTTTTTACCCATAACCCTGCATGCTTGTTGTTCTAACTATGCTAGTCATAACCCTTTTTGGATCTTATGTTAATTATATAACGATCTTTCCCACCAAATACCTAGTACCACTTCTGCTGTTAACTGCTGTTAACAAGCCGGTGCTTGGTATCGTTGGGCCACTTGAATGTACTGCCCGTTAGTACATCTACGTCCAATAATAACAAAATCTTGAATTTGGAAAACTTTGAGATGGCATTTAAAACATTAGACAAAATAATTACAATCTGTTAATTTTTATTTAAATCGGTTAAGAAACACCGGAGATATGAAACATTGAAGTTTGGTATGCAGTATGCAGTATGCGCGTACACACACACACACATACTTGCAAGCACTGACTGTACGCGTAAAGTATAGGGATCAGGGTATCGTCTAGTCGGGATTTCTCGACTAGAGCCTTCTTACTTGTTAGTACTTAGGTTATATTTTTTTATACCCTGATCCCATTAAAAATGGGAAAAAAGGGTATAATGAAGTTGTGCAAAAGTATGTAACAGGCAGAAGGAAGCATCTCCGACCCTATAAAGTATATATATTCTTGATCAGCATCAACAGTCGAGTTGATATAGCCATGTCCGTCTGTCCGTCTGTCTGTATGTATGAACGCGTCGATCTCAGAGACTATAAGAGCTAGAGACTCCAGATTTGGAACTTAAGCTCGCCTAATCCCTAGGCAGTACAAGTTTCTTTCCGATAACTCTTCCCGTTTCCGATATACACATGGGATCGATAACAACAAAATCGTGAATTTGGAAAACTTTGAGATGCAATTTGAATTATAAAGCAAAATAATGATAATCTGTGAAAATTTTATTGAAATCGGTTAATAAACACCGGAGATATGGGACATTGAAGTTGTGTATGCAGTATGTAGTATGCGCGTACACAGACACACACACACTTGCAAGCACTGACTGTACGCGTAAAGTATAGGGATCAGGGTATCGTCTAGTCGGGATATCTCGACTAGAGCCTTCTTACTTGTTTGCGATCATTTAGGAATAATCGATGATTTCTTTCTTATTATCATACTACATACTAGTATTTAAACTAAATATTTTGCTTCATTAAAGCCAGCGGTCGGGGAACCAGCGTCAATTACCCCAAATGGGGTAAAATTGAAATTTTCTTTAAAGTTTACTTCCACACAATATTTTGGGGTAATTCATAAAAAAAGAATATTTTACATTAACATTTTCTATTCTATTTTATTTTAAATTTTTTTTTCTCTTCACGGGGGTAACGTCAAGTTTGACAAAAATAATTGGGGTAATGATTATTACATATTATATATATATTAAATATTGTATAAATATACATTTTGCATTGTGTTGCCCTGTATAATCCATTAACTGAATGTTTGTATGGATGTACAAAGATATGTTTGAGTATGCGTCGTTTGCATGTCAGTTTGAATTACACAAAAGCTACCAAAGCTGCAGTCGGCGGCTGCCAGATGCAACTAGGTTTAAAAAAACGACTCAAAACGCAACCCGCGAAAGGCACAAACGACAACAACAATCACAACATCAAAAGCCAAAAAAAACAACAATAGAATACCAATTAAATCAAAACGTAAGCAATGGCACGTTCTCAATGCAAAAATCATCCTCCATAGCAAAAGTTCTACTCACACGTACAAAGATATATACTATAAAGAGCGAAAGAGAGTTGTTACTGAGAACTGGGGATGATCTGGGGATATGGTTAGTGTGTTTGTGATTCATCATTGATGACGATGCGTTCTCTTTGAATGTGGGTGTAAAAGCGCGTTTGTGTGTGTATTGACCACGTAATAAACTTGGAAATCAAAGAGCTAGAATCTATTAATAGAATACAAATAGGCAATTGGAAACATGTGATGGGGATTTCGCTATAATTGTTACAATTGCTTGTACTATTTATATTGTATTTAGAAAACAGCACACTGAATCTGAATCCTAAGAACCGACACGGCGAGAATTTAAAACAGATTAAGGACGGATGAAAGGGCAAACTAAACCCAGATTACTGCCAAACAAAGACATATTTAGGACAAACTTGGAGTTAAAACTATATGCGAGAGCATGAGAATGACAATTTCCTTGATTTGAAAAATTTATTTACAGTTAAAAGAAATTTTTTTTATTGAATTTAAACTATTCATTGTCCAGTTTTAGTATTAATATATATACATTACGATAATACGCATAGGTCACATGTATTATTTTTAAGTTTTAACTATGGGAACAGTGAGTAAAATTATAATTATATAAATCCACTATTTTCACAACCAAAACAAGTAAAAAGGCTCTAGTCGAGAAATCCCGACTAGACGATACCCTGAACCCTCTTTACTTTACGCGTACAGTCAGTGCTTGCAAGTATGTGTGTGTGTATGTACGCACATACTACATATTGCATACTCAACTTCAATGTTACATATCTCCGGTGTTTCTAAGCCGATTTTAATAAAAATTTCACAGATTGTCATTAATTTGTCTAATGTTTTAAACGCCGTCTCAAAGTTTTCCATATTCAAGATTTTGTTGTTATCGATCTTATGTGTATATCGGAAACGGGAAGAGTTATCGAAAATCGAAACATGTACCTAGGGATTAGGCGAGCTTAAGTTCCAAATCTTAAGTCTCTAGCTCTTATAATCTCTGAGATCGACGCGTTCATACATACAGTCGTAGACTATATCGACTCGGCAGTTGATGCTGATCAAGAATATATATACTTTAGGGGGTCGGCCTGTTACATACTTTTGCACAAAACCATTATACCCTTTTTTCCCATTTTTAATGGGATCAGAGTACAATTAAGCAACAGCAATCTTTCCTTCTGTTTTTATACCCTGATCCCATTAAAAATGGGAAAAAGGGTATAATGAAGTTGTGCAAAAGTATGTAACAGGTAGAAGGAAGCATCTCCGACCCCATAAAGTATATATATTCTTGATCAGCATCAACAGTCGAGTCGATAAAGCCATGTCCGTCTGTCCGTCCGTCTGTCCGTCTGTATGTATGAGCCAACCGATCTCAGAGACTATAAGAGCTAGAGACTCCAGATTTGGAACTTAAGCTCGCCTAATCCCTAGGCAGTACAAGTTTGTTTCCGATTTTCGATAACTCTTCCCGTTTCCGATATACACATGGGATCGATAACAAAAAAATCTTGAATTTTGAAAACTTTGAGATGCAATTTGAATTATAAAACAAAATAATGACAATCTGTGAAATTTTTATCGAAATCGGATAATAAACACTGGAGATATGGGACATTGAAGTTTTGTATGCACTATGCTGTATGCGTGTGCATACACACACACATACTTGCAAGCACTGACTGTACGCGGAAAGTATAGGGATCAGGGTATCGTCTAGTCGGGATATCTCGACTAGAGCCTTCTTACTTGTTCAATTAAGTTTTAATATATATATTAACATGTATATGATACACACATTTTTAGTAAATGCCATAAGGTTATGATAACGATAATGATATTCAGTGCCCACAATTCCAGCTGATCAAACAAATACACACACATAGGCCCCTTAATGGGAATAACTGAGGAAAACTTTTTACTCTCTACTCCTCTCTCTAGGTTTGATGGTCACACTAATTGCCGTGAAGGGCAGTCAATTGCAATTGCGATAGTTGTTGGCATCTCGGCAGCGGGTCAATAAGCGTTGCACGCGTATCTTTTATTTATACGAGTAAATTGTCTTTTGACATGTATTTTATGTTAATTGACCATTTTGAAAATGATGCAAGCGATGAAAAATATGCAACAAAATGGCTGTTCTTGTTGTTGGCGCACAATTAAACTGCAAATTATGCGCAAAAATGCCAATGAATAAGTGTATATTCATAAATATATAAAAATTACATTGCACGTGTGTGTGTGTAATAGTGTGTGTGTAAAATTTGCATGCACTTTAAGTGCTCTCTATGGCTCAGTCATTGATTTTCGCTGCTGAAAGTTTAATGAAGTCGTCATCGGCAGTTTTCTGCGGCTTTAAGTGCTCACATATAAGTGCATATATATGCACACACTCATGCATAAATGTGTGTGTGTGGCAGCTCAACGTGCATTAATAAATGAGTTTGTATGGGTGGGTGTTGAAAAATCTTCGGCGCGCGTGAAATTTTTTACAGCATGCAAAAAAATTGAATGCAACCCGTGCTGGGGCAACAAAAACAAAATCGGCAGCCATCTGCCTACCCCACTTAACAATTACAAGCAATGCTCCCCCTCGCTCGTGAATTCAAAAGCTTTTTCTTTCTTCTCACTATCTCTCCCTCTGTCTGTCTCTCTCTCTCTCTCTGTTCAACTCACTCGCTGTCTGTCTGTGGCGCTTAATTAAGCACACGTTTGCTGTCCTCTTTGCAATGCAAAGTGAGAGTGCGAGAGGGCGTGATTTTTTTTTTTTGGTTGCTTTTGACGCTGCTGATATTGTTATTGTTGTTTGGGTTTTTATAATTGGTTCTGAATAGACGCTTTTGCTTTTTGATTTGACTTCAATTATTCAACGTGAAAACGTAAAATCGTTTAAGAAATTATCTTAACTGTAATATTACAGTTATAAAGAGACTAGCCTTTTGACCTATATAAAGGTGGTGCAGTAAGCCCTTTTAAATACCGGTAAAACGAGCAAGCTTGGACCGGCACGTTATGCACCCAGCTGAGCCGAACAACAGGTGGAACTGGTTTTTATATTTCTTTATAGGGATCTACTACACCAAACAAGTAAACAAATGTAGCATGCATGTACGTACACGTAAGTATGTACATCATGTTAAGATAAATTGTTGTTTATTTGTTGTAGAAGTACTTACAATGTATTAAACAATATAGAACTTTCCACTTTCTTCGTATTTATAATAATATTAAGTATTTGAGAGCTTTTGCATTTATTAATATTTGTCTTATTTCACATTCACAGTTGTAATTGAATCATCGTCAGGTTGATCATAGATAATTGTGTTTGAAACAGATCGTAAATCAAATAATTTGATTGCAAATTAAATTTTATGGCCACACACAAACACTCGAAGAGGCACTTGAAAGAACTCAATATATTTTTCACCTTGAGTGCGCGCACTTAACCACAGATAACGCGCAGTAAAGGGGGAAGCGCGGAAACAAAAACGGCGACCGCATACAATAGTAACAATAATAATAATAACAATGTTTAAGCAGCGACGCGTACGTCGTTTCTGTTGCTGTTGTTACTAATGCTATTGCTGTCAATAGGCAAAAACAAAAATACAAAAACACGCGACAACAATTCCGCGCTCAGCAGCGAAGAAGGTGATACAAAATATATATATATATATATATATATATTTATATATGTATTTGTAAGCTCAAGCAACGTCAAAACAGTTACGCCCCCGCGCCCACCACGCTAACTGATGGAGCAGCAGCAGCGGCAATAACAACGCCAAAAGACAACTTTTGAGAGAAGACAATGACGGCGACAACGACGTCAACGTCGACTTCGACGTTAAAGTTAACGCAAGCAAACAAAACGCGCAAACAATAATGTTTTATTTTCAATTACAATTTTCACACGTTTCAATGCATATTTTAAATCACGCCAGCGTGCCCATTTCGACCTTCTACAAGGCCACACACTTTTCCGATAATTTAAAACAAATTAGAGCCGCTTAAATGCGATTTTAAAACACGATTGTTTAATTTTTTGTTGAGTGAGTTTGCGGAGCGTTGCGCGATAAGAAAATCCGCGGCAAAGCGACACGCGACAACATCGAAGACTGACTGCAATGAGCAGGCAGCAATTGTCAAAAACATATGATCGCTCAACTCTCAAACAGTCTGGCAATATTTAAAGTCAACACATGATCACTCAGAGCTTTAGCGTTGGGTGGCAGCGCTTCATACATGCGATCAGATTGGCAGCGCGAAGAAGCGGACAAATTTAAAAAATGTTGTTGCAATTAAACTTTTAATACGATGAACTTTTTTTTTTATATTTTGCAGAAAATGCTTAGTGCATAGTTAACAACAAGATTGATTCATCACTCAAAGCTACATTTCCCGAAAGTTTTAAAACAAAAAAGTGCGCCCGTCCCACACCTTTCCTGCGGCAATATGACTGCGGTATTTATTTATCGTTGGCTTTTGTGTGCAACTGCCATTGTGAATGTGCTGCCGATTGGAGCACAAAGGCACACAGCTTCTGATAATCCCTCTACGTATAATATAGGCGGCGTTTTGAGCAATTCCGATAGTGAGGAGCACTTTCGCACAACAATAGCGGTAAGCTTGTTTGGTCCTTTTTGTGCGTCTAACTGGATATTGCAGATTGTGATTCTAAAGCGTTTTCCTTTTTCTTTTTCCATTGCATTATTTTTGTCTGTCTTTTCCTGCAGCATCTCAATTTCGATCAGCAATATGTGCCCCGCAAAGTCACCTACTACGATAAGACAATACGCATGGATAAAAACCCAATAAAAACGGTGTTTAATGTCTGCGATAAGCTCATCGAGAAACGTGTAAGTACGACAAGAACAAAAACAATAATATTAACAACAGTTGCGACATTTTTGCAATTGAGTTGGCAATGATGCAAATACAATTACAAAGCCCCTCCATCGTCTGTAAGCTCTTGCCAGTGCTGCCACCCTACCCATTTGAGCTGTTCAATCATGGGTCTTCATTTTAATAATTCAAAAGGAAATGAATCGGAAATGACTCGATGACAAGCGGTAATTCGCCCAAGCATATCACATACAGCATTTCATACTTTGGTTATGCCTGCACTGCGATTCTGTAAGACATACTCAAAGCAAAATGGGTGCAAATAATATTTGCGATTTATGTGGATCTTTATTTGAATACCCTATCATTTTGATAATGTTCATGCATGACTTGATAGCTTATTCTTTTAACAACTACTACTATAGGTTATTTATTTACCTCTGTTTCTATATTATCATATACTTTAAATAGTTTTTCGTTTGATACATACATTAAGTAAAGTATTTTTCTGATACTTTTCCAACAACGATTTATGTCCTTCACTATTTTGATTGATTAACTTTTATTTCATTTAAATTTTAATATTCTGATACCGAACGTAAAGAGTATATTAGTTTTCTGCAATGTCCATTAGGGGGTGTCTGTTTATTTGAAACTGTGAACAAATCTTAAACAATGTGTGCGTTAGACAAAGTCTCAATATTGGAGTGCTTCGTCCACTGGGTGGCTGTGAAATAAATAACAAGTCGATCGAGGTAAACGTCGATGTATAACATGTATTTTCCATATTTTAACAGCTAGAGTCACAAAATTTAATAGGAAGAAAGCTAATGACTTCCTCAAATTATGCTAAAATAATTAAGATATTAGGCCCACTCCAACAGCACTATCTCCTCACCTTTCAAAACTGGAATGCGTATATCTTACACAGTTTTTGAGCAAGAGTTACTAAATTTGTTAGGAAGATAACCAAAAAGACAAAAGCCAGTGCCATCCCTCCCACCCTTATAAAACTTTTAGCAAACAAACTTATTATACCCTGATCCCATTAAAAATGGGAAAAAGGGTATAATGGTTTTGTGCAAAAGTATGTAACAGGCAGAAGGAAGCATCTCCGACCCTATAAAGTATATATATTCTTGATCAGCATCGAAAGCCGAGTCGATATAGCCATGTCCGTCTGTCCGTCTGTCTGTCTGTCTGTGTGTATGTATGAGCGCGTCGATCTCAGAGACTATAAGAGCTAGAGACTCCAGATTTGGAACTTAAGCTCGCCTGATCCCTAGGCAGTACAAGTTTTTTTCCGATTTTCGATAACTCTTCCCGTTTCCGATATACACATGGGATCGATAACAACAATATCTTGAATTTGAAAAAATTTGAATTATAAAACAAAATAATGACAATCTGTGCAATTTTTATTGAAATCGGATAATAAACACCGGAGATATGGGACATTGAAGTTGTGTATGCAGTATGCAGTATGCGCGTACACAGACACACACACACATACTTGCAAGCACTGACTGTACGCGTAAAGTATAGGGATCAGGGTATCATCTAGTCGGGATATCTCGACTAGAGCCTTCTTTTTATATATATGGACGTTGATGTACTAAACGAGACAGTACATACAAGTGGCCCAACGATACCAAGCACCGGCTTGTTAGCGCGCGGACCCAAGCATTTAGCAATCCACCTCCCGCCCAACCGACCGAGGGGCACATCGCTTAACGTACGATTACGATGTTCGCGAACATATAGACAAATGATACAAAACTATTATTTTAAGCGAGACACTAGAAGTGGACCCATCAAATAATTTGGAAAGCTCATTATATATAGAGCATAGGATTCGGAAGGGGTTATGAATGGCGAAGTTAGTATTGCAAGTTTGAAGGGAAATGGGTAAGAAATTTCTGGTAGGTCTAATCGGAACAGCAAAACTTATTTGGCTAACTAGTTCCGAAGAATCTATTTCACCATTAATAAGTTTGTGTACAAAAACTACACTAAGCATTTTTCTGCGATCGGATAGGGATGGCAAATTTATTAGTAGGAGTCTACTACTATACGAAGGTATATTAGTGTTAGTATCCCAGGGAAGACCCCTGAGAGCAAAAAGCAGAAATTGTTTTTGCACCGATTCTAATCTTTCCTGATGAATTCTGTATTTGGGGTACCAGATACAGGATCCATATTCAAGGATCGGACGTACCAGAGAAGTATAAAGGGTTTTTGTTATATATGGATCATCGAATTCCTTCGACCAGCGCTTGATGAAACCCAGAACACCAGATGCTCTTGTGGCAATGGAGGTGATGTGCTTATCAAACTTAAGTTTTGAATCCAAGAGGATTCCTAAGTCTTCCACCCATTCAATACGATTTAGTGGTTTATTGTTAATACTATAGGTGTTGAAAAAGGGTGTACGCCTATAAAAAGACATTACTTTACATTTACTACAATTGAGATGCAGTAAATTTAAATTACACCACGTTTGAAAGTTAATCAGATCTAATTTTAATTGTTGAGCTGACTGTGAAGATTTTGCCGAGATGCAAAGCTTTACATCATCGGCGAACATGAACACCCGTGAGTGGTTTATAACAGAAGGGAGGATCGTTTATGAAAAGTGTAAAAAGTAGTGGTCCAAGGTGACTTCCCTGGGGCACACCAGAGGTCACCTGAACCGACTTGGAAACCAGACCCTTGAAATATACTCTTTGTGTTCTTGAAGATAAGTAATCTTTGATCCAAAGAATAAGGTTGTTTGAAAAACCCAGAAGGTGTAACTTATGGATCAAGAGATAGTGATTGACGGAATCAAAAGCCTTACTGAAGTCTGTATAAATAACATCAGTTTGCATTTTATTTTGGAAACCACTAAGTACAAATGAGGTAAATTCTAACAAATTTGTAGTAGTGGATCTTTGTTTCATAAATCCGTGTTGATACGGTGAAACGATGGATTTGCAAAGATGCTGAAGATGGGAAGTAATTAATTTTTCAAAAATTTTTGGAATAGCGGACAATTTTGATATCCCTCTATAGTTTTGTACGTTCGATTTATTTCCTTTCTTGTGTAAAGGAATAATGAACGACTCTTTCCAAATTTTCGGAAAAGAGCATAACTCTAGGGATAAGCAGAACAATTTATGCAATGGCTTTAGGAGTCCCTGAGCGCAGTATCGCAGCACACAACTTGGTACTCCGTCTGGACCCGGGGAGAAAATGGGCTTAAGGACTTGAAGGTCGCTAAGTAAATCCCTTTCTGTAATTTCTGGCGCAAAAATGCAATTTGTTCCATTTACAGCATAAGGGTATGGCAAAACAATTTGATGGTGACATGAAGTATATGTCGTTTGGAAAAAGTTTGCAAAGAGATGAGCGATCGCCTCATCCGAGTTGGCAGTTATGGCATCAAAGAATACATTGGATGGTACCTTGGATGACCTTCGCTTTGCATTAACAAAATCAAAAAACTGCTTGGGATCCCGCTGAAACTGGAGTTTACACCTTACTTCTTGTTTTACCTTCTTACTTGTTTTATTATGTATTAGAGTATTCGGCTTGAACTTTTAGGTATTCTTGTGAAGTTATTTTCAAATTGCTAATAGACAATGAAATATCTTATACAAGGCTAGCTTCCAGTTTGGCCCATTATGATTAATTTCGCCACCCAGTACTTAAACTGAACTCAGTTTCGTTAGGTAAATCTCCTCAACGTTCATTAATCAAAGATGGTGTTAAACATAATTCAGCTCTGCTCCATCGGATTCAATTTAGAATTGTGCTTGCAAGCAAGCGCAACCGTAATTGTTATTTATTATGTGCCGTACGAAATGTGGCAATTTTGAACCTTTTATTACACACCCAGGAGAACAAATCAGTGTCAGTAAAAAAAGTGTAAAAAGTGTTTAATAGCTTTGAGCAAAGGATGAAACAGACAGAAGGAAGAACCGTGTCATGTCCGTCTGTACGATTTAGAGCACAAGCTCCCCTAAGCCCTAGACAATACAATTTTGTTTGAAATTATCGATAACTCATCGCGTTTCCGATATAACAATAGAGTCTCGAATTTGGAGTGGATTGAAATGGGCATTTACAACTTTAGACGAAATAATGAGCATCTGTTAAACTTTTATTAAAACGGGAGATATGGAACATTGAAGTTAAGTCAAGTATTATGCGTATAGTATAGTGTTCAGGGTATCTGCTAGTCGAACTTTCTTGACTTTTATTGTTGTTGTGGGTTAATGCCAGCCAGCAAAAATGATGCACATCTATCTTGGCAGTCAATTGCAGATCCTGGGTGACGCCCAATTCGATTTACACTTACGCTTGTCTACCGATTGCCTCTGGCACACCCCAACACCCTTTTACCTTTTGCATATTTCATTCATTTTCATTGATTTGCTTTTCAGGTCTATGCCGTTGTCGTTTCGCATGAGCAAACCTCTGGCGATTTGTCGCCAGCAGCTGTGAGCTACACGAGCGGTTTCTACTCTATACCCGTCATTGGCATATCCTCGCGGGATGCGGCCTTCTCTGACAAGAATATACACGTTTCGTTCCTGCGCACAGTGCCTCCCTACTATCACCAAGCAGACGTTTGGCTCGAGTTGCTCAGTCACTTTTTGTACACGAAGGTAGGCAAATGGAAAAAATGCCTTATGTCTGAATTATGTCTGATTGAACTTATGAAATTGTCATTTCCATTGACAGGTAATCATCATTCACAGCTCCGATACGGATGGACGGGCCATTTTGGGTCGTTTCCAGACCACCTCGCAGACCTACTACGACGATGTCGATGTACGTGCCACGGTGGAACTGATTGTCGAATTCGAGCCGAAACTGGAGAGTTTTACAGAGCATTTAATTGACATGAAGACAGCACAGTCCAGGGTATACCTTATGTATGCCAGGTAAGTTATGATGATTCAAATGATATGCACAATTTGACAGGCCAAAGAGTGGCAAAGAAGACAATATCTATATGAAGGGAAGTGCAAAATAGGGTCAGGGTATCGTCTAGTCAAGAAATCTCGACTAGAGCCTTCTTACTTGCTTTAAAATAGTTTCTGCAACCAAAATAATTTCCTTTAATAGACTTCTGTTGCCAGGTTAGTTGTACTGTACTATAAGTTTGATTGTTGAAAAAATTATAGGCATAGAGTTGTGATAGTGGTTGTGTTTGTGTATACGCCATACATACATCATGATTGAATAAAGTTTTAAAATTTGAGTGGAATTATGCTACTTATTTGATATGTTAGGCAAGCAAGACTGAAATTAAGTTATAAAGCTAGTCCCATGCGAATCCTAGATTGATTCACATTAATCAACTTAAAAGTTTCGAGCTTATTAAAAACGTAGTTCGTTTATGAAGTCCCTAAGCTCATTAACCTAAGTTGTTACGTTGCCGTTTATGCATTATACATATTCACAGCACTGAGGACGCTCAAGTTATATTCCGCGATGCTGGCGAATACAATATGACTGGCGAGGGTCATGTGTGGATTGTGACAGAGCAGGCGCTGCATGCAAATAACACGCCGGACGGAGTCCTTGGCCTACAGTTGGAGCACGCCCACAGCGACAAGGGACACATTAGGGTAAGTAAACTGTACATGGAAAAAGCTCCTATCAACTCGGGCAACATATGTATCCATTATGCATGATGTGTGTTGCTTTGCAGGATAGCGTTTATGTGCTGGCCTCGGCTATTAAGGAAATGATTTCGAATGAAACTATCGCCGAGGCGCCCAAGGACTGTGGCGATTCGGCGGTCAACTGGGAGTCAGGTGAGCTTTCAGCAAAACCATTATAGTGAAAGTTAATGCATCATTAAACACATTGCACGAAAACCAGGCAAGCGACTCTTTCAGTATCTAAAGTCGCGGAATATCACTGGTGAAACGGGACAAGTGGCATTCGATGATAATGGGGATCGCATCTATGCCGGCTATGATGTGATTAATGTCCGGGAGCATCAAAAACAACACGTCGTTGGCAAATTCAGCTATGATAGTGTAAGCAATAGTCAGGCACTATATATAAAACCTCGAATTAACCCAGAAACGTTTTATACTCTTTAGGCACGGGCCAAAATGCGAATGCGCATCAATGATAGTGAGATCATTTGGGGCGGAAAACAAAAGCGCAAACCCGAAGGCATCATGATACCTACACATCTCAGGCTGCTTACCATTGAGGAGAAACCATTTGTCTATGTCCGGCGCATGGGTGACGATGAGTTCCGCTGCGAGCCCGATGAGCGTCCTTGTCCTTTGTTTAATGCCAGCGATTCAACAGGTTAGCGTTCCGGATCTAACCCAACTGAACATTGTTTTAACCTTTTGACCTGTTCAAGCTAACGAATTTTGTTGTCGTGGATACTGCATTGATTTGCTCATTGAGCTTTCGAAGCGAATTAACTTTACTTATGATCTGGCCTTGTCACCAGATGGTCAATTTGGCCACTATATCCTCCGTAACAATTCAGGGATGACGTTGAGGAAGGAGTGGACGGGTTTGATTGGCGAACTAGTCAATGAACGTGCCGAGTAAGATCTATTGAGCACTTTATCATAGGTTCTTTATTATGTTTGAAATGATAATGGTTTATATGTGATTTCTGTTCTCATTGTTTCTTTTCAGCATGATCGTTGCACCACTAACCATTAATCCGGAGCGTGCTGAGTATATCGAATTCTCAAAACCATTCAAATACCAAGGCATTACAATACTCGAAAAGAAACCGTCCCGATCGAGTACTCTTGTGTCTTTCTTGCAGCCATTTAGTAACACGCTATGGATCTTGGTAATGGTGTCGGTTCATGTTGTGGCGCTCGTGCTTTATCTCCTGGACAGGTGCGTACCATTCCCCAAGTCGCTACAATCTCCTAGAGTTTATCCCCAAGACACATACCTAGTGAGATGATTTCGACTTGTTGCTCGTTGCATTTGACGGTTGACGAGCAGCATGCAAAGCGATACAAAGTCTCGTATCATTTAACATTAAAGCCCTTTGATAATATATTTTTTACATTTAGTTTATCTTTTTCCAATTTTTCCAATGCCGTTGATGCAATTCCGTTTTATTTTAAAATGTTTAACCTTATGGGTTTTTGATTGAATTTTTAGTTTGTATTTTCAAGTAATTTATTTGTAATTTTAATACTTTTTAATTAGTAATACTAAGCTTATATTTAAATTAGTATAATTCCTCAGACATCACGTAGCCATGGTTAATTTTTGGAACATTGTACCCCTTAACTAACTCGTTTATTTTTTAACATATAGATTTTCACCGTTTGGACGCTTCAAGCTATCGCATTCGGACAGCAACGAGGAAAAAGCACTTAATCTTAGCTCGGCGGTTTGGTTCGCCTGGGGAGTTCTACTCAATAGTGGGATTGGTGAGGGTACACCACGAAGTTTCTCGGCTCGTGTGCTGGGCATGGTCTGGGCCGGCTTTGCCATGATCATTGTCGCCTCTTATACTGCCAACTTGGCGGCTTTTCTCGTGTTGGAGCGGCCCAAGACGAAACTGAGCGGCATCAATGATGCCCGTCTGCGCAACACAATGGAGAATTTGACCTGTGCTACGGTCAAGGGTTCATCAGTGGACATGTACTTTAGACGTCAGGTGGAACTATCCAATATGTATCGTACTATGGAGTCCAATAACTATGTCACTGCCGAGCAGGCTATTCAGGATGTGAAGAAGGGGTAACTGAAGATCGCTCTCGCTCTCTCTCTCTCTCTCTCTCTCTCTCTCGCTCTCTCTCTCACACACACTCTCTCAGTATACCTTCCTTTCTCTTTCTCTGTGTCTCTCTTCGCTTGGAGTATTTTTTAGTCGCATGATTTTGGCACCCCAAAAAATAATAATCAACTTACCAATCAACAATAACGAAAGTTTTAGTAGCTGTAGTTATAGTAATCATAATCGTATTGTATTGTCCCCGTATTTAAATGCTTCTTTTATGAACATTTAAACAGTTTTGTGTAATAACTTTTGTATATGTCGTTATTCTCTTATTACATTCGTTTCTAAATGATCCTAACCTTCCTCTCATACAGCAAACTGATGGCTTTTATTTGGGACTCATCTCGTCTCGAGTACGAGGCCTCCAAAGACTGTGAGCTGGTCACTGCTGGGGAACTATTTGGGCGCAGTGGATATGGGATTGGCCTACAAAAGGGTTCACCGTGGACGGATGCCGTAACATTGACCATACTCGAATTTCATGAGAGTAAGTTTTTTCTATTTATTAATTATGATTATTTTAATTTCATCGAGCTGCAAACCTTTTTCACTTATTACACTCGTTTATGTGCTTCTAGTTTCATTATAATTTAAAAACAATTTAAATAGAGGATCAAATAATATTTTGAGTTTGTGTTCAAACAATTTACATTTTATTTTATTTACAGGCGGCTTCATGGAGAAACTGGACAAACAGTGGATCTTTCATGGACACGTGCAACAGAACTGTGAACTGTTTGAGAAGACACCCAATACACTGGGACTAAAGAATATGGCGGGTGTTTTTATATTGGTGGGCGTTGGAATAGCCGGCGGCGTGGGACTCATCATCATCGAAGTCATTTACAAGAAGCATCAGGTGAAGAAGCAGAAACGTCTGGATATTGCACGCCACGCCGCGGAAAAATGGCGGGGAACCATTGAGGTATCTACTTGGAGTATTAGCATTTAAAGTATATCTGGCATTCTTTTATCTATTCGCGGTTTTTCGACTAACATCAAAACAAAAAAAAAAACAAATAAGAAGGCTCTAGTCGAGAAATCCCGACTAGACGATACCCTGATCCCTATACTTTACGCGTACAGTCAGTGCTTGCAAGTATGTGTGTATGTCTACGCGCACAACTTCAATGTCACATATCTCCGGTGTTCCTTAACCGATTTTGACAAAAATTTGACAGATTTTCATTTTTTTGTTTCATAATTCAAATGGCATCTTAAAGTTTTCCAAATTCAAGATTTTGTTGTTATCGATCCCATGTGTATATCGAAAACGGGAAAAGTTATCGAAAATCGAAAACAAACTTGTACTGCCTAGGGATTAGGCGAGCTTGCAACACACACACATGTGTACGCGCATACTGCATAATGAATACACAACTCCAATGTCCTATATATGCGGTGTTTATATACCGATTTCAATAAAAATTTCACAGGTTGTCATTATTTGTTTGATAATTCAAATTGCATCTCAAAGTTTTGTAAATTCAAGATTTTGTTGTTATCGATCCCATGTGTATATCGGAAACGGGAAGAGTTATCGAAGATCGAAAACAAACTTGTACTGCCTAGGGCTTAGGCGAGCTTAAGTTCCAAATCTGGAGTCTCTAGTCTCTGAGATCGACGCGTTCATACATACAGACGGACAGGGCTATATTGACTCGACTGTTGATGCTGATCAAGAATATATATACTTTATGGGGTCGGATATGCTTCCTTTTGCCTGTAACATACATTTGCACAAAATCATTATACTCATTTTACCCATTTTAAATGGGTTCAGAGTATAAAAACCATATAGCTCTTAAGTGAAAATATCATAATTTTTCACTATGTGTAAACTATTTCTGGGCACACTGTATACACTTACAAACACTGATTGTACACGTTAAGTTTACGGTTCCGGGTATCTTTCTCGACGAAATAAATAAAAATATCACAAGCCGTTTAATTAAAACGATAGAAACAAAAAATTAATATGACACTAATCAATTTAAATTATATTAAATAGAAACGAAAAACTATTCGAGCCTCGCTGGCCATGCAGCGTCGGTACAATGTCGGCTTAATGGCCACAAATGCGCCTGGAACGATAAGCCTGGCAGTGGATAAACGACGCTATCCAAGACTGGGACAGCGGCTAGGACCGGAACGTGCCTGGCCAGGGGATGCGGCCGATGTGCTGCGCATACGTCGGCCCAATGAATTGGGCAAAACGGGTTTGAATGCATCGCAGCTGGGATTGGGAAAGATGCGTCCACAGCTAAATCCATTGGCACCGCGTTACTCGCCTGGTTATACCAGCGATGTCTCGCATTTGGTCGTCTAAGTTAACATTTTTTGAAAACCAAAGATATAGTAATATACGTATATATATATATATATATATATATATATATATCTATATATATACTATATATATATATAGTATTGTTTTTAACATAGTACATGTGTGTGTAATTATTCAATACCTGAAGATTTACATGCCAAGGAGAATTTCTACTTAATTATATATATATATATTTATAGTATTTATCATTGAGATCAGCTCATTTGCTAGGGCTTATTGGTTGGAGAGCAGCATTCAAAGTGTTCAGAGCAAGTATACAAATCAAAAGTACAATATCAAAATTTTATTTATGCCTAATAATTGAATAAGCTTAAACAAATAACATGCTGCATCAAAAAAAAACTTCAAATAATCAAGTGCTTCGTATAACCCCAGTAATAATAAAAAAAAACATTTTGACAAGTATTTATACAGATATATATTGAACATACATATACCATATAGATGTTTTGCTTTTGTGAGCGACATTTATATATTATGGCAGTTAAGTTTGTGTAGTTTTTTATAGATTAAATAAATGAATTTGTTGAAATTCCTTCTATTATTAAATATATCCCTTCCAAATGTTTTCCATATGCTTAATGCTAATAAATTGTATACCCGCTTAAAAAATATGGATTAACTACTTAAGTTCCATTGTTATTGTACTTCATGAAAGAAACCATTATCATGAATTTGTTGATATTCCTTCTATTATTAAATATATCCCTTCCAAATGCTTTCCATATGCTTAATGCTAATAAATTGTATACCCGCTTAAAAAATATGGATTAACTACTTACGTTCCATTGTTATTGTACTTCATGAAAGAAACCATTATCACCAAAAACCCACCCATTCTTAATACGGTGTATACTTAATACTTGAAAAACGATTTTCTGGCTATACTATTTGTGCCACAACAAAAAGCTCCGATTTTCTGCAAGATACTTTTCAACTTATACAACAAACAAAGATAAACCTTATATTTCTTAACAGCTGTTAATGTTGTTGTTGTTATAAATACAACATTTCATCAGATCAGATACACAAATTAATGAACGACCCGAATTACAAAGTTATGTGTTGTATAAAAAGAAAAAACTAAGATACTACGACACCTAAACAAATACTAACAATTAGCAATTAATTGAAATACTTGAACTTAATCATGAAGAAACTTAAACGAAACTAAACATCCCAAAAAAGTCACTAAGAAACATAGAATGTCTACCCAATATTAAGTGTGAAAGTTAACAGCATAAATGTGAATCAACAAAACATTAACATGCAACGTAATCAACATGAGTTACTCAATTCGGTGGCCATTAACAAATTAATAAGTATTTTAAATGTTTTAAATGTGTAAACTATTTATGCCAAACGAAATAAATTTTTAATAGTACAAAATGCTTTTGTCTTATTTGTGTTGTTTTATTGACCTGAATTTATTTTCTTAAATCTGACCTTCATCCATTTATATATTAATAAATGAAAAAACAAGTATGGCATTTCTTTGGTATTTTATACCCTGAACCCATTAAAAATGGGTGAAAAGGGTATAATGGTTTTGTGCAAAAGTATGTAACAGGCAGAAGGAAAAATCTCCGACCCCATAAAGTATATATATGTTCTTTATCAGCCGAGTCAATATGGCCGTCTGTCAAAAAAAAAAACCTTAAGACAGCGTTTGACACTACACGAAATAATGATAATCTGTGCAATTTTTATTAAAATCGGTTAAGAAACACCGGAAATATGACTGTACGCATATCTTATAGGGTTCAGGGTATCGTCTAGTCGGGATATCTCGACTAGAGCCTCTTTCTTGTTTTTATCTGGAGTACCTTAGATTTCCTCATTTGCATCTGTTTTGTACAAATCAATATGAGAATTCGCTATTGAACTTGAGATTTTATATACTTAGCCCATTTTGCTGGCATTTTTATATATAAATCTAAATATTTGTTGCATCAATGATTGACAAGTTAAATTTTTTTTCATGCCAATACTGATGATTGATAGCTTGATTTATTAAGATGATTTTTCGAGCATCGGTACAACTATTATTAATAAAACTAGCTCGTTCATTATTTTCAACGTATGTATTTCAATACAATAATATGAATAGGCACATGTAACAAGCAAAAATCTGTCACTTATTTTGTCTGATCTTGGGACAATCCGTAATGACTCGAATTTTCCCTAAATATGGAATATACATTTTCATTGCTAATATAATTGGAACATTTTGTTATTTTTGCGTTTCAGGCATAAGATAAGACGTTGCACTCAGGCGCAACCGACTGCGTAAAGGTTAAGGTTGAGAAGTCTGCTTGCAAAGTGGTAGATATGGGGATTTCCGGCTTAAAAAGGCGGGTGGCTGGGGCTGGAACTTAAACTGCATCAATCTTCCCTTAATAATTTAAAAGCCATCTCAAAGTTTTCCAAACTAAAGATTTTGTTGTTATCGATCCCATGTGTATATCGGGAACGGGAAGAGTTATCGAAAACCGAAAACAACCTCGTCCTGCCTAGGGATTAGGCGAGCTTAAGTTTCAAATCTGGAGGGTCTAGCTCTTATAGTCTCTGAGATCGACGAAATCATACATACGGACGGACAGACATGGCTATATCGACTTGGTTGATGCTGATCAAGAATATGTATACTTTATGGGGTCCATAAATGCTTAACTCTAAATCACATTGTACCTGTTGTAATGAAACTTTAAAATGCACAGCTTAATGAATTTAAATCGCCCTTGAGCCCCGTTTGGCTTTTAAAGTTGACTTTGAATATGCCCAACATACAAAATAAAGAGAACATCAAAAGCCCCAAATAAAGAGAGGGAAATAACAGCCCCGAAAGAAAGTCCCAAAAGCTTAGTTTATCACATAAGACAATAAACGACAGCATAAATCACTTGAACGAATGCCTAAATGAGGCAAGCAATGAATTTCAATAAAGCATAAACAGAAGAAAAAACTTTGCACTTCTGTTCTAGATCCTAAATTGGGCTTATTTGGTTGTGACAATAATTGTATTTCGATTTTCGTGTTGCACTTTTGATATTCTGATAAATAAATATTGTTTAATATCGCAGGCAACAGATATTGTTGTAAACGTTGTTTAACATTTTACAATTAATACAATTAGTGTAAATTAACATTTGTTTCTTAATAGTTTTTTGACGTTTTTTATTTTTCATTTTTTTTATTGTTAATTATCACACTAGGCGCTCAAAAAATTGAACAATAACAAGTAAGAAGGCTTTAGTCGAGAAATCCCGAATAGACGATACCCTGAACCCTATACTTGTGTAAGTGTGTGTATGTGTGTAAGGGCATACTGCATACTGAACATCAATGTTCCATACCTCTGGTGTTTCTCAAATGATTTTAATAAAAAATTTCACAGATTGTCATTATTTTGTTTAATGTTTTAAACGCTGTCTCAAAGTTTTCCAAATTCAAGAATTTGTTGCTATCGATCCCATGTGTGTATCGGAAACGGGAAGTGTTATCGGAAATCAAAAAACAAACTTGTACTGCCTAGGGATTAGGTGAGCTTAAGTTCCAAATCTGGAGTCTCTAGCTCTTATAGTGTCTGAGATCGACGCGATCATACAGACAGACGGACGGACGGAAGGACGGACAGACGGACGGACATGCCTATATCGACTCGGCTGTTGATGCTGATCAAGAATGTATATACTTTATGGGGTCGGAGATGCTTCCTTCTGCCTGTTACATACTTTTGCACAAAACCATTATACCCTTAATACACATTTTTAATGGGTTTAAAATCGATCAAGCAGTCATGCGGCCAAAGCAATTATACAAGCAGGCAAACAGCTAACCCAGGCAAACAGCTCCAACAACCATCCAACCAGACCAGCCGGCGCTAAGCGAGTTGTAACTGCAATAAAGCGGTTCGAATCAGCCGGAAAATTTAATGACCGAGCGCTGACAATGCTTGATTAGACGACTTGCAAAAAACTAAAAACAAAGCACAAATGAGAAGAGTAAAAAATTACTGAAGTGAAGAAACGGAAAAATTGTGCGGCTGTGTGTGTGGAAAAGAACTTAAAACTTATTGACTCCTCAATATTGATAGGAAATAAAAGTGTTAATAAATCTCTAATTCAATGTTTTTCAGTTATGATGAGTCAACATGTGACAAGGCTCTAATCAAAAAAACCGACTAGAAGATACACTTAACCCTATGTGCTTGTGTGTGTGTCTACGCGTATACTTAACATAAATTCAATGTTCCATATCTCCGGTGTTTCTTAACACAATTAAAAAAAAACTGTACAGATTGTCATTATTTTTTCAAATGTTTCAAACGCCGTTTCAGTTTTCGAAATTCAAGATTTTATTTTTATCGATTTAATTTGTGTATCGGAAACGGGAAGAGTAATCGATTTGCTTAAAATGTTTTTAGATGTTTCTCTCACAATTAATCTTGCAATTAATAAGAAACTATATATATTAGTTGACGTTCTATAATTATTGATATAAATAGGATGTGTCGAAAAATAAGTTACTGTTGGTTTCCAAAAAGTATTTTTTTACTAGCGAGAAAATTTTCGCTTTATCTACCTACCTTTACGACTTTGGTGCCACAGAAATTTTTCAAATAGTTAGCTAGATTATCACCTTGTATGTTTACACATTGATTACGATCCTTTGCAACATTTTTTTAAACATCTGTCTTATATTATGGTCAAGCTCGAACTATTGAGTATTCTTATTAGGAGTTCACAAAAAAGTTGCTTAGAGTCTTCAAAAATTATGCTATATACAATGAGAATGAAAAAGGAACCCAAAACAGGGCAATTCGTGCAGTTTATAAAGCGCGAGAAGGTTATTTAGCATAAGACTTTTATTTAAAAATTAATGTATTGTTGGCATAACAAAAAGCAGAATGAAAATAACTTATACATTAATTACGAGTTCGCAATTTAACAAGAACAAAACGTTCTGCTTAAAGTTTTCAACGCTATGCCGAATTTTCCATTTTATTTGAGATGCAAAGTGTAAAATTTGTAAAGAGGCGAACAAGGAGGGACATTCTTACTGAAATGTATTATATTGGGACAGGCTCAAATTGCTTTGTTCATATTATCTAATCACTAAACACACAGTTCTGCACTGTCAAAGCGAATGTATCTAGATACTTGTGGATCAGTGCGGAAATTTCGCACCGATCGAGTTAAATGCGAGTAAATCAAAACATTTTTAAAGTGGTATTAACCAGTTAATTCAATTAATAAAGGTGTGTCAAAACTTTTTGTTTTTATTTTTTAAATGCATTTTCATATTAATTTGACACACCGAAAGTTCCTCCCCTTTGTCCAGTGATGAAGCAAGTTCATTCAATATTTATTAAACTGTTAATTAGCAGTTTTACTCAGTTGGTTATACAATTTTCAACAGTTAAGCATTTAATTTGAGCTGTAAAATAATCTATTTGTCTGTTTCAAGATCTATTGATTCATTCAATAAGACGCATTTGTACCTAGTCTGGCTAGCGCCCACGTGGATCATAAATGTCGATCTCGAAACCGGGCGCCGTCCAAAGGTGCTAAACAGTGCAACAATTGCCTTGTATGACAATCGAACCGCTTGCAACAGGTTTGAATCGGTAAAGATTAGCAGGTTAAACCTGCAAGCGATATTACGCTTTACCAAGAAACATCGCTTATAAGTAAGTCATGCTTACTATTTTTGACCTATCCCAAATCCCAAAGCATACTTTTCACTTGGATGACCACAAATTTACTGAATACAACTTTCATTCTTATGAAATTAAAGTGCAGCCTAAAATACAAATACATTTCTTATTCAATAAATCATATTTCAAGCGATATATATATATATATATATATACATATAATATATATATATACGGTAACATCTGATGTTAATAGTTTTTATACCCTGAACTGAAGTAAGCATCTCCGACCCCATAAAGTATATATATTCTTGATCAGCATCAACAGTCGAGTCGATATAGCCCCGTCCGTCTGTATGTATGAACGCGTCGATCTCAGAGACTATAAGACCTAGAGACTCCAGATTCGGAACATAAGCTCGTCTAATCGCTAGGCAGTATAAGTTTGCTTTCGAGTTTCGATAACTCGTGTAGTCGGGATTTCTTAACTAGAGCCTTCTTACTGGTTTTAGCTTACTTAACATAAACAGACCTTTGCGTTTGATATTTTTAATTTGAAGTGTTATTAATCAACTTTACAATCTCAATAGTAGTAGGGTGTCGGAACATGTGAAAATCAAAGAAACATTGTAATTACCAAGCAATTGATGTTTTATTACTATCGTATCATAAACAAATTAAGTTTATTTAAAAGAAAAATTCCACTTTCTATCTTTGAAGTCGAATTGTGAAGACATAGAGATATTTGGCATTTTAAGTGCATTCATTTTAGAGCCACAAATGGGCAATTCGAGCAGTTATTGAATTATAGCTACAAAAACAAATTATAAACTAATCGATTTGTATCTAAAATAGTATTTGTATTACAATATATATGCAAAGGAGCTTTGGCCATTGTATACATACTATATATATATATATATATATATATATATATAGCACACTTTGTTAAACAATCAATTTCTGAGTAGAATATAGTTTTATGGCGTCTTAAGTCGAATGCATAAATATAAATTTAAAGTCGTATCAAAATGTGCGCAGCATTGAAAATTATAAACAATGTGTAAACTATTAATAAATGGCATGCCAAATTGCCCAAATACAAATGCCAAATGAGTGTGAAAAACAAATCGTTAATGTATCTACACACAATTTAATATGGATATCATACAATGTTAGAAATATAAAGTTAATTCGCAAACCCTTGTCTTAAGCAGAGTGATATACATTAACTAGCAACTATTTGTGCAGATATACAAAGTATTTTTATGGCTGAGGAAACCAATGTTTATGGCACGGTGAACATGTTTAACTGCAACAATTCTGTTGTCGTCTGTTCCAATTCCAATTAAATTGCGTAAAACTGTCAGTGCAGGCATAATCGAAAGATAAGGTAAGCCATTTCCTGCAAATCAGATTATGGAATTGTACCCACAGTGTCGTGTGGTGTAGTATATATAAATGAAAAGAATAACAAGTAAGAGGCTCTTGTCAAGAAATCCCGACTAGACGATACCCTGAACCCTATACTTGTGTAAGTGTGTGTATGTGTGTAAGCGTATACTGCATTCTGCATACTCAACTTCAATGTTCCATATCTCCGGTGTTTTTTAACCGATTTGAATAAAAATTTCACAGATTTTCATGATTTTGTTTGATAATTCAAATGACGTTTTTCAAATTCAAGATTTTGTTGTTATCGATCCCATGTGTATATCGGAAACGGGAAGAGTTATCGGAAATCGGCAACAAACTTGTACTACCTAGGGATAATGCGAGCTTAAGTCTCTAGCTCTTATAGTCTCTGAGATCGACGCGTTCATACATAGGAACAGATGTAAAGACGGACGGACGGGGCTATATCGACTCGACTGTTGATGCTGATCAAGAATATGTATACTTTATGGGGTTGGAGATGCTTCCTTCTCCCTGTTACATACTTTTTCACAAACCCATTATACCCATTTTACCCATTTTTAATGGGTTCAGCGTATTAACGTAACCAGAAGAATTAAAGTTCAACAGCAATATCGTTAACGTCTTTCATTCTTTACGCGGCAAGACGCAGAAACGGTCGTCTTTTGGTCTTAATTGATTCAAAGTGTCGGGAACGCAAGCGAAGAGTCACTTTGTATAATTGAACAACAGCTAACTTTTTGCTGTGTTTGGTTTCGTTTTGTTTATTTTGTACAAATTCGCCAACCAATCATACCGGATAAATCCGATTTTAATTTGATTTAAGAGGTTTAGCTACGCTCTTTGGCCAGATTGTGGTTTATGTTTTTATTGTTGTTGTGTTTATTGGTTTGGGTACGAAAGGTGTTTTGTTCTGGTGAATGCTGATTATTTGTTCAAGTGCGATGTCACTTTCCTTATTTATGAGGTAAACAAAAGGAACATGCCAATAGCAGCCTTAACATACGCAAAAAGGAAATCGTAAATAAAGACTAAAATAAAAATTGCGACAAAGTGAAAAAACTTTTAAAAGCGCTAACTATAAATTAGCAAAATGGCGCTACAATTTGCCAAAAATAACCCAAACCAACAGCAAAAATTAAATAAACGTCCTGACTGTGTTAACTAATGGCCACACAATGATTGGGACTTTTTTTGTCGTGCCGCGTGTGTTTACAATTCAAATGACTAGTAGCTGCAGTGTTTATTTGTTGTTGGTTTTACTTTTGTTGCTGTTGCTGCATTTTCTCAACAGAGAGCGCTTACTCTCACTGTTCCCACTTACACACGCGAGCATGTGTTCGATTGTGCGTGCGTGTGTTGAAAACTGAGCGGCAGCAAACAAACACTTGTTGAAAACTCACCACACTCACTCTCGCACACAGGCGCGTTGCGCTTATTCTCATATGCCATACGTATTTGATTGGTAAGCAGCAAACAGTCAGAATGGTGTCCATAATCAAAAAACCATAATAATCAAGCGGCAAACACTTGAAAATGCTCAAACGATGTGCGACAGCCAGCGCGTTAAGTTGTAACCGCCGCGTACAGCATTTTGTTAGCCGACACACGCAAGGTGCTAAATAACGTCAACCCCGTCATATTTGTGTGTGTACATCAATATTGATTTGAGATTCCACGCGTTAAATATATGACAACGTTTTGAATTAGCAGTTAAACGTTGTTGAAACTTCGTTGTGTTTACGTCGGCTCCCTTTAATTTAATTCGTACATTCGCGGAGTACAACAAAACTTAAACACTACAAAATAAAGGTCCTGTTGGCACCAAACATACAATGCAAATGTTCGCGCTGAACAAAAATTTATTTTCACAAGTGTAACATATAAATTAAAGCCACAAAACAAAACAAAACAAAAAATAAAAATTAATTAGATTCACGACAAGAACAAAAACTATAGCCATGGCCGATCGCTTTCAAATATCAAAGGTTAATGGCAGTGCTAATGTCAACGCCGCCTTCGACGCGGAACCCGGTTGTGCCAACAACAACGGCAACGGAAACACGCCAATCTCTGAGCACCCCTCAAATGGACCCCTTACAATTACTGCGGATGCCTGCTACACCCACAATGAGAATCACCTGCAGCCGAAAGCAGCTGATGCAAGCGAAAATCGTCGAACATCCCGTTTATCGTTCCGCGGCTTTGGACAATTCCTGCGCAAATCGGATACCGAACGCAAGTTTAGCCTGGCGCAACTAACAAAGTACGTAATTCAACTAAATGCTTCAATAAAAATGCTATTCGGAAGTTAAGACGATATTTAAGGAGACATGTTGTGCACAGTTCTTAGGGTTTTTGCTTTGCCCGTGTCGAATTTTGTGGGAAAAATATTTGCTACTGAAAAATATAAATAACAATTTATTGAATACTTTACACTCATTTTACTTATAGCAGAACAAACATACATAAATTTGCACATTGCAAAGCGAATATTTCAAAAATTTCAAACCACAAATAAAATTAATTATCAGAATGTTGTGGAACTTGTGCAATAATAATCTTAAAACTCAACACAACGACTTTTATGTAAAACCAAAAAATTTTTATTGATTAAATAGAGAACGAGAGAAACCCTAACAAAATATTTGAAATACGCAAATATTTTTATTGCTCAAAATTGTAATTAAATAATAATAAATCAGTAAATATCGTTGTCGATCAATGCAATTAATATATTGTCAAGAACAACTTTAGTTAACTTACATTATAACTAATTAAATCTGGGAAAAAGTTACAATCACATATTTTATATTATGTATGTATTTAATTGAGTTTTTATCCTACAAATATTATTCTTAGTTCCTAAAGTTAAATTTCGTTCTTAAGTGTTTGAATTTGCACATTTAAATTGTTGCTTTTACAAATTTATTCTGTT
Organism: Scaptomyza tumidula; assembly: GCA_035044465.1. Lineage (NCBI taxonomy): Eukaryota > Metazoa > Arthropoda > Insecta > Diptera > Drosophilidae > Scaptomyza > Scaptomyza tumidula. Next base: position 303,515 of record JAWNNW010000790.1, on the reverse strand, counting down.
TTGTATAAACCTGAACTGTGAACGATCTTTAATCGAGAAAAAAAAAATCCGACAGAAAAGGAAGCGCGAATTATTGTAATTAAACAAAGCGAGTCAAAATATAACAAAAGGCAAAAAAAAGTACATGGAACAAATTGTCAAAGGGCATTTAAAAGAATCAAAATATTGCCTCAACTAAAAACTAACAAAAAAATTAGCAATGTGCTAAAAATCATGCATGTTTAATGTCAGTAAACTTAAACGAATGGTTTTGACACATTTCTTTTAAATATTTTTTATGACATTATCTCAACACAATCAATCCAATTGTTTCGCAAAAATTAATTTAATTAACACTACAAATTAAAAACGAATATCAGTGTGTTAAAATCGGCCGTAATTGACTTTATGTAGTACACACGTGATGTTCCCAATTAGTACAGTGTGAGCTGGGGAGATTGAACAGCCTGTAACTGTAGCGATAAGAATGACAACATAAAAGATCTGGTGGTTAATTATTAAAGTAAAGATTTTGACAAAAACATGAGTTGGACTTTGAACCATTTCTTGTATTGATTTTGTTCTTTTATACCCTGAACCCATAGGTAAAAAGGGTATAATAATTCGTCCGTCTGTCCGTCTGTTCCTATGACCGCGTCGATCTAAGAGACTATAGAAGCTAGTGACTCCAGATTGGAACTTAAGCTTGCCTTATCCCTACGCAGTACAAGTTTGATTTTCTATAACTCTTCCTGTTTCCGATATACACATGGAAACGGCATTTGAATTATTCAACAAAATAATGAAAGTCTGTGCAATTTTTATTGAAATCGGTTAAGAAACGCCGGAGATATGGAACATTGAAGTTGAGTATGCAGTATGCAGTATGTGCGTACATACACACACACATACTTGCAAGCACTGACTGTACGCGTAAAGGGTTCAGGGGATCGTCTAGTCGGAATTTCTCGACTAGAGCCTTCTTACTTGTTTTAATTGTTAAGTGCCTAGAAAACAACAACAAGGGCACTATTCGCAATTTTAAAGCAGAATTCTAAGTGGTAAAGCTTAAATTAAATTAAATTCATTTAATTTTTGCCTTCATAACTCAAAAGTATGGATTAAAGTTATTAGCTTATGATTATTTCCTGAGTAACAGAATAAAACCAAAAATTAGACGTGAATTATTCCGTATAAAAAAAAATAATATTAATAATAATAATTGTAATACTTTATTCAAATTTTTTTGATAGGGTCTGAGTTTTTGCCAGAACTCTACAAATCATTCGAAAGTAAGTAAACATAATTTGAAAAAAATTAACATAACATCTAATTGTTATATATTTACTTAAAGAAAATAAACATAATACTTAATTGGTATTTTTGCACTCAAGAAATAAACATCATAGCTTAAAGGTAAAAATCCAGCACTGCGAACGAAATAATTGCTGTCAAACTCCATATAAACAAACAGGGGCGCGAATTTTTCATTTAATGTGTTTTTTTTTATATATTTGTTATTTCTGTTTAATTTTAAAGTGTGACCTTGTATATTTGTTTAGCTTCGTGGATTATGGTCACACTATTCAGTTTTAAGAAACACGCTTCCAAAATACATCACAAATTCCTGGCAGGAAATTATAATTGTGCTAGCAAATGATAAATATAATAAATATATATTTATAACAACAATTTTTTGATAATATCAGACTTAAATATTTCTTAAATGTGGTACCGATCACAAAGTCACATTTGCGACCCGCAGATCAATTTATTCGCATAAACAGTGAAAAGATTACTGTTTGCTTACAAGTATTTTATTTTTTTTATTGTTTTCTGTATTTTGAAAAAGAACAAAACCAAAAAAAAAACAAGAATTTAATTGAATTTAAGACATGCCAAGAAGCCGTCCAAAATGTGAAAGCATTCAATATTGCTGAATGAAATGAAACGAAATGCGAACGTAAATTCAAATCCAAAAAGTTTGCGCACGGCTAACAAGTTCCATCAGCATCATCGAAATGCATTGCAAAAATATATCTAATAATAAAACTGAGAAACTATTGTTGAATTGCCAACAAGTTTTCAAAGTCGACCATTAACCTGTTGTTGTTGTTGTTGCTCTAAGACTTGCACCTTAAATCGATATAAGATGAAAAAGGCCAAAACTATTTGTTTTTGATGCGTTTGTTTTGATTCGATTTCTTTGGAGTTCAGTTGAGTTCACGAACTTATGTCTTGTGTGTGCAAACAACAAATTAGTCATTGTGTGATATCATTTGCAAAGGAACAAATCAAACGCTGATAAACTAATTCAACTAAACCGAAAACTCAAAGATGTACCGAGAATAATCAAAAGTGTAGCTTAATTAGTGTCTTTCGCTGCAAACCGCAGCACAACCAATAGATCCATACACAATATATACACACACATACAACATTCACTGCAAATTGTTTATACAACTGAATGTATCTTTGAGCAACGAGAATTCTCGCGCGGACGTCGCTTTTGTTGCTGTCATTGTCTGCTGTCTGGCAGCTTAACTGAAGCATGATTATTAAGAAAATATTATAAATAAAAATGAATAATAATGAAAAAATAAATCAGTACCGAATATTGTCTTAATTTTTCTTAAATGACAGCCACATTTTCTTGCCCTCGTTAGTGTTTTGTGTTATTTTCATCCACTCATACCTCCATTTCCGTTGAATATTTCATTCTCTCATTAATAAACATGCATAAGCGACTGTTGAAGCGCCGTCGAACATAAGGGGATTCCATCAACAATATTTGTTTCAAAGCCAACACTATAGCAAATATATGTGGCCCCAGAACAGCATAGTTTTTTTTTCTAAAACAATTTTTAATTCCTTTGATTTTATTTACATTTTTGACGAGAGAGAGAAGAGAAAAATTCCTTTAATATATACCAATGTTTTACAAGTTTTTTGAAAACAGTATATTTTAATATTTTACTGGATTTGTCCATAAGTCACATTCATTAACACGTGTCAAAAATTGTTAGACCGAGATCATCATCAGCACGGATTTAAATCAACCTATATACACAAAACTTGTTTAATTTTAATTTTTTTTCATAATTTTTGACAAATAAGTATGCAACAGAAAATTCAATCAGCAAATATTATTCCAAACTATTATTCCTACCCCTCTTTCGTTGTGTTTTTCGTTGTTGCTGAATTTTCTCTGCTTAATTTTATATAGTATATTTTAAGCTCTTAAATTATCTTTGGCATCGAAATTGCTTTTTCTGTTTTCGTTTCCAATCAGTAAATATACATAATAAAAATGAATTGAAAAATACTTTTCGAACCAGACAAATACAGATCAATAAGAAAACATGAAGCAGCGAAGGAAAATAAAACGTTAAAATAATAACGCAAGGGCGATTTATTCTCATATCGTGGGCATTTCTGCAAATCTTGACCATGCCCCTTGAGAACCTTGACCATTCGGTTTCCTTATTTCTTTGTGTGTTTTATAATATATGCTCTATATCTTATTGCTATTGTTTTTTTTTTTTTTATGGAATCTGTTTTGTGTGTGTTTTTTCGGCTCTTTAGTCGATATTTGTTCTTTGCATGATGCGGGCCACAGTCATGCTGCCCGAGGCGATGAGAATTCTTCTGCCATATCATCAGTATGGAAATATGAATCTTCCTCTCTTCCATTAACCAGCGAAATACTTACCGGTTCCTATCATTGTTTTTGTTTGCAGGGAAACACTTCCGCGCTTGGATAACTATCGGATCTCAATGCGCAATTTGAAACGCCCCTCAATTGGCGAATTACAAGGCGAAGCAGCGGATCAGGTAAGATAATACTAAAAACAAATTGCAAAAACATGCACCGGAATATTCCCTACACATTTACCAAAAAAAAAGGGGTTGTTCAATAATGAATTCGATTTGCATGGAATGCAAAACATTCCCAACAAAATAGTGAAAATAAGTTAGAAGAGAATATATCGAAGACAGTGTTAATGGTCAAAGTTGGCTTCCGATTTTTGATTCATTGATTTTTGTATGAACATATTTCTCGGTGCAAGGTAAGGTCTTGATTTCAAGTAAACAACTCAGGACATAATCAAAAATTATAATCACAAATTTTAACTTAACACTTAAGTGTCAAATAACAATAATAAATGTATTAACTCAAGTTTATTACCTTATCTTGCAAATAAAAATCAAACAGTTCGTCATTCACTTATAAAAGTTTTCCATGGCATTGTCAAATACGTCATTTCAATATGAATGCAAACATTGCGTATTCACAACATACTTGTACATAATGGGGTCATTATCGACTTAAAACACTGTAAACAACAACAAAATAAGTGCAGATTTTTCTAGATAACCGAATAAGGAATACTCTTGTTAACAGACAATAAACCAACTTATTGTGATTAGGTCTTTATCAATCAGATCTTGCTTGTGTATGACAGCTATGTGATATAGTGTAGAAAAAGTAGTTTCGGCACTGTAGCGCAATAACGGAGGGTCTGATTTGCATTGAAGCGGACGGACTTAAGGACATCATCAAGAATATATGAATGTACTTAATGGGTTCGGATATGCTCTGTATTTATATATTTATATTTGATGAGCAAAAAAAAAAAAAAAAAAAAGGTCACCAGAATAGGAAATGCTGAAATACCTTTCCAGAATCATTTCCGTTACCCCCAGAAATTTCACTTTTACCCCATTTGGGGTAATTTACCCCGGTTCGCCGACCACTGGTATAAACAGAAATGTTTGTAATCCATTTATACTCTCAAATAACAACAACTAAAAATACTATTTTACATTTCATATTCAACAATACACTTAATTTGGAATGTTTATTTCTCTTTATTTCGTGCACGTGTTTACAGTGTATAATTATTATTTCATGTTGTTTCACTAAGCATTTAATTTCTCGATAGTCTTTTTCCTGTCTGTGCATTGGAAATCATTTCAAGTGCCCAGACAAAACACGGACGCCTTTATCTTAAATTATAGTATATACCCACAAATACTTCAAGAGTTGAAACTGATTTCGGCAAGAAATCAAAACTGTGCTGGTTTTTCATGTTCGAATACTGACAGCTGAGCATATACACAGACATCAAGATATAAGCTTGTCGATGAACTTCATGATACCCTGCTGGGTTAGACACTTTACCAAAAAAAATAACTAAGAACCAAATCTTTAAAACTGGGGTTTTTTGTTTTGTCAGCACATAGTTGATAGCAAATACTCTAAAAACCCAAACATGACCAGAGAACTTTTAAAAAATATCATAAAATAAAATTAATTTTGGATTTGTTTGTAACAGTACAAAAAGTTTCACCAGTTGAATATTCCCGTTTAAACATTTTATATTGTTGCAGAGTATTTTAAAAAAAAGGCCCACACTTTGCTCTGTATATATTTTTTATTGTATGTACATAACTTATTAATACGATTGCTTTATTTATTTACTTGAAATTTTTTTACGTTTTCGATGCGCTTCCATGACGTATGCGCAATATTATTTCTTAGGCTTGCTCATATAGCATAAGCAAACAGATTTGTTAGTGTATACAAATCGCGATGATGACGTTGCGTGCCCATCATGATCTCAATAGTTGGTTATACCTTTTGCCAATGGCAGACCCAAACCATGCAACGACGGCTTATCATTCAATTAAGAGGTTGAAGTAAGAGCGTCTAAAAGAGACCTTTTCGGATACACACTTGGTCAGAGCTAGAACTGTTTATACCGCTTATCGCGAAAGCGAAAGCAAAAGCAGTAAATTTTATGCGTATATTGCGTCTTGTGGCAGCACTCGCAAATTGTTTAATTAATTCGCTGTTAAGGCTTCTGTGGTGCGTTGTGGGACAGCGTCAACGCGGCGTATGACAGATATCGTAAAAATTGCATTATAGCGCCGGGACGCTCATTAAGGGAATACCAATGAAAATCGCCACATAAACTATAATTGACTCGGTAACTTAAAGTGCTTTTACGTTGAAACTCAACAACTAGAAGCAGTAATTATTACAGCATAAAACAAATTTAAACGAAACTAGTTGTATACCACTTACAACGACTGCAGACACACAGCAATATTTTTGTGTAACAGAAGCTGATTGGCAATCAATGATAAATGAGATATGCTTGATAGAAAATCTATTTCTATTATCAGTGATATTTCATGCCCTAAAGAGAAGAAAGCATAACACTACATTTAAGTGCTTTATTGGAAAAATTTGTTTGAACTTGTGTGCAAAAAATTTACACAAGACAATCGCAAAAGCAAACTTAATCATTTGTTTAATCTTGTTATCTTAGGACAGGAAATCCGTTATAAATAATTCCTTCGATATTTGATCGTTATGAAGTGCGTCTTTAAGTTATTATATTATACATCTTTCGGACTTGCTTAGCTTAAACAAAGAAAAATTAATTTTTAAATGAATGTTTTAAGAATAACTTAAGTTAAAAAAAATACGCACAAAGCAGCAAAAATCTAAAGCAAAGAAAGATTTATGTATTAAATCTTGTTGTTGTTGTTAGTACGAACGTTTTGCACGCACAGGATTTAAGTAAAACAAAGCCAGTTCATTTAGAAAATCAGAACAGCAGAGAGACGGTCGTTGATGATGATGACAATAAAGTCAATCGACATAACTTATAACCCTTGAAAGGGATGATCAAATGAACGTGCAAAATGTAACAATTTTTCATAATCATACCAAATTTTATCAAATTTGAATTTTCACTTTAGATTTTTCACTTTTTATACCCTGATTGAGATGGCATTTAAAACATTATACAAAATAATGACAATCTGTGAAATTTTTTTGAAAATCGGTTAAGAATCAACGGAGATATGGGACATTGAAGTATGCAGTATTCAGCATTCACACACATACACACATGCAAGCACTGACTTTACACGTAAAGTATAGGAATTAAGGTATCGTCTAGTCGGGATTTCTCGACTACAGCCTTCTTACTTGTTTCTTATAGTTTTTTATAAAAGTGTTATTAAAAATACATAACATCTAGTCGACTAGAAATGCATTAAGAAATGTATTTTTTTTATTACACTATGAATATCTGAACTCTAACATTGAGTCTTAGGAAAGATTAGTATGTGTGTCTTTATATTTCACATACAGTGTCCAATGAGGGGATGTCATTTGGACATGTGTCTTGAAAGGGGACACCAATGATAGCCTTGAAGCCAAATTAATTGTCAACAAGATAGCTGGAGCCATGCAACAAACGCGACATGGACATTGTTTTAACTGGCCACCTAACCCTTAAACACCCAACCGTAACACAACTACGACAACAGCAATAACAATAACAATACAAAACGGTTCGAACGCATTGCCCGAGTCAGTCAACACCATCATTGCGAAGTCTGAAGTGTGAAAAATGCATGGCGCTTGCTCGTATCATTAAAATTGAGTGGAGCAACAGCCGACGGCGACAGATGGCGCTGTCGTTGGCATCGCTCGCTGTCAATTTTCGTTGCAAACGAGTTGGCAATGTTGCTTCGAAGAGTTTATATTAAAGCTACCGCTTGTCAAACCAACCCAACCACCATTTCGTAGAATGTGTGCAACCCTGTCAAATCAGTTGACAGTTTGTCGATCCGATAAGTATTCACTTAAAAAATTGTTAACATCAAATTTTAGAAAACATTAAAATGTGCTAGCGCCACTACAAAAGTGCCAAAATATAATCAAAAACCATTATTGAGCAATTATTTTTCAAGTGCTTTTTTGACACATTTCAATAACACTTTCACATTTTCAAGTGCACATAATTAATCAAAATCTTTATATTATCCCACATGATTTACAATCAGTTTTAGGCACTTTATAATTTTCCAAGCATACTTTATCCGGCTTGACAGTTTTAGAAGTGCATTGCAGAACTTGAAATTTAGTTCGGGTACACAGAAACAGGAGGTATGGAATAAAAATGTTCAAGGTTGGAAGAAATAAATGCACATGTACGTGTATTTAGTTCGCACCTAAAAAGATAAGTTTGTTTGAAATTTGCTGTTCTATTATTGAAAATTTGTCCTTCTATTCACTGCTTATATGTTAATTATATGTTTATATTTTTTTGATTCTTCTGAAATTATCAAATATTGTTCCACGATATAAATTATATTATATTTTGTATCAACACACGCTAGCATACTAAAACTTTAAGATATTAAATATTTTATTCGTATTCGTGTATTATAACCATATTATTACCAGTACGTTTCAATACTAGAACGAGAAACAATCGACCCATATAAAACTGAAAATTGAAAAAAAATTACGAGGACCATCATTTTATAAACAAGAATTTTGAGGAAAAATGGTGAATCAACTTTCAATGTTTTGAAAAAATTCGTCTTGACTTGAGTTTTATTTTGAAAACTTTGCAGTAGTTTGGCTTCCCAATCAAAATAACTTACATAAAATAAGTACAACTAATGAGGCAGGCTAGTATGTTCGGCATACCTAATGTTAAATACACTTGCAAATCAAACTTGCTTTTCATAGTACAACCACATTAGAGATCGATCGGATATGATTCCTTCTAAGCGTTACACACTTTATGATCAAATTAGTATTCACTTCTCAAGTGTTTAAGAATAAAAATTCATAATTTGTATTTCGACTTATTCCTAAACGCTTTAATGCATGTTCAACAATTATTTTTTTAATGGTATAACGCTGCGTATGAGCAATTTACAGCACACATATTGTGTGTTTAGATCATCAGCAACGTCTGCGGCGCACATGTATTTGACTCGTGCCAATGCAAGCTGCCGGCAATTTCCATTTTCCATTTTGCACTTATCCATTTGCTGCTGCTGTTGCACTTGTCGGGCATTGTTATAATCACAAATGAAATTTGCAATTCATATCAAAAGAGTCGTTGCTATTTTTACAAAATTTTATCGATTCCTTTATGCGATTTCGTTGCTTCTGTTTAATTAGCACATTTCTCGGATCGTTTAACCGTACACAATAACAATGCGATGATCCTTAAAGTTCAAGGTTAGCTCAGTTAAATTAATATAATGAATCATTTTTGATTGTGTGTAGTTGTATATTAGTACCCAGCAAGAAAAAAAAACTGAAAATTTGTCTAGGTCATTTAACTAGAACCGGAATGGTTTATTTTTAAAGATATCGTAGATTATAAGTTTTCAAAATATTTTGTTATTCAATTATATAGCTTTGCTAAATGAAAACGTAGACTTTATGTTGTAAATAATTATTGCTGTATATGTAATTGTATAGGAGATATGGAACATTGAAGTTAACTCAAGTATGCAGTATATACCTATATATATTTGTTTTCTTTCAATCTATTATTGCCGCACAAGTTCGCAATTTGCCACTTTTAATGAGTTGTCTAATGCATTCTCAAATCACAGCCATTTACGCAATCTTCATATACTACTTGAAAAGTTAATATACATATAGATGTTTCTATGTCTATTCCTCAAGGCGCAAATCCAATTCCAATTGCAATTCCATTACCGACTCCATGTGCGCTTGGCACAAAAAAAAAGGCAAGCAAAAGAAAGTTTTCCACGAAATTCGGCTTTAACGAAACTAAATTAAATTACCATTGCGAGCGCCATCCAAACAAGCTATGTCTCTTCATCCGTCCGTACGTCCGTCTGTCCCTTTCGTCTGTGTATCTGTCTATACAATATGGATGTCCATCCGTTCTGTCGGGTCTGTCAGTATGAAACTGGCTCCCACAGGGTGTGTTTGAGTACTCGTGTGTGTGCGTATCTAACTAAGTGTCTGGCTACCCGCCGCTCAACGCCGCCAAAAATGTGTAAACAATCAACATTGACCGCCCACTGGGAGCCAGTGCCCAGGACCCAAGACCCAGGAGCCGGCAGCTACAAGCAACAACAACTGATTGCGACCACAAAGAATGGGGTGTGTTCGATGTGTGTTGCTCGAGTCCTTCGATGTCACACATGTGTGCGATGTGAGTCCTGCCTGTTTTGCCGAGTCCTGCGGTGTACTGACGCAACCCCATTAGCTCTACCCGGTCTACCCGGTCTACCAGCTATGAGCTTGGCAACGCGAGGCAACGAGCTCTGCTCACAATTTAAAAACATTATATTATATGAGCAAACAATATAATATAGATGATCAGCTGTCTCTTATACACATTGCGCGCTTCGGATGACAAATAAGTGACAGAACAATAAGAATCGTTTATGCACGTAAAAATTTATTAATTTGCCGCCATTGTTAATGGACTCAGACAATAATCAGCAAATAAATTTTATACCTACTTACTGCGACAGAAAAAAAAATTTTTTTTTTTTGTTATTTTTGCTATTTATTTATTGTATGAGTGATTAACCTATAAAATTTCGATTGTATACAATTTTTGTTTTCATTTGAAGAATAAGTACTGAAAACATTAATGACAGACATGTAGGATTACAAATCGTTATGAATGATCAGAATTGATAAATCTACATATTCTGACAAGTATCTAAAAAGTAAATTAATTTTCCAATATGTAACGATTGACTTAAATCAGCGGTAAAGTACCCCAAATGGGGTAAAAGTGAAATTTCTGGGGGTAATGCTAATGATTAAAAATATATATATTTAAAATTTTATATTCTATTGAGATTTCTTTTTTTTTTTGCTTTACTATGGGGTAAAGTTAACTTTCACAACAATATTTTGGGATAATTCATTAAAAAGTATATAGTTTAAATTTTGTATTCAATTATTCAACATGAATACTAATCTCCCGTACTAATCAACCAAATTAACTTTGCAGTACCCATTAGAACTAGTAGACATTTTTTACCCATAGCCCTGCATGCTTGTTATTCTAACTATGCTAGTCATAACCCTTTTCGGATCTTATGTTCATTATATAACGATCTTTCCCACCTTATAACTAGTACCACTTCTGCATGCTTACTTTTAAAAAATTATGTTATGTCATTTGTCTACATGTTCGCGATCATCGTAACCGCACGCTACGCGGTGCGCCCCTCGGTCGGATGGCCGGGAGGTGGGTCGCTTTGTGCGTGGGTCCGCGATTAACAAACCGGTGCTTGGTATCGTTGGGCTACTTGAATGTACTGTCCGTTAGTACATCTACGTCCAATAATAAAAATAATAATAATTGACTTTTTTGTTGGCTCTTTACTATGGGGTAACGTCAAGTTTGAGAAAAATATTTGGGGTAATAATTCAAAAAGTTCCCCGACCGCTGACCTAAATGGATGAATTACTAGATGATTGTAACACCTGCCGTTAGGGGAGAAAAACAGAACAAAACACTAAAAAACACGAATTTTTCTCAAAATCCTGACGAGAAACGCAAATTCTAAAAACAGGATCGTGATAAAAGCACAAGACAACATTAGAAACGATTTCAATATCTAATAAAAGTAAAAAATTATTACCTGTGAAAGGAATTGAATTTATACAGATGCTATTAGAGCAACAAAATAGTCATGAACTTTTCGTTTTTTGCACAATCTAACCACTTTATAAAGTATTTTTCGTGAAAAATTTAATCAGTTGCGTTAAGTACATGTGGTACTTAAAAACTTATTTAACAAAAGTACAAAATAGCAAAAAATTTACATAAGCACGATCAAAGGAAATTTCAGTTATGTACTGAATGCATTAACAATGTTATCTACTTAATGAGCACTTTCGTTGATGGATATTGATTTCAACAAAGTCATACGGAATTTTTCGCTAGAGTCACGGAACTGTTATTGACTTGTTTTTTTTAGGACTTCTCGTGCGGTTTTCGCATAGCTATAAAATCAACGTTAATTGGTTTATTATGGTTGCTCTGACTATGTGACGATAAGTAAATAAAGACTCAGAGATTAATTTAGCACAGAGTTTATTAATAGGAGCAAAGAAGGTGTGAAATTTAAACTGTTGCCTTTGACATTGAATATTTTTTTTGCACGTTTCAACTAACATCTCAGTTCTTTTAGAATATTTAAAGCGTTAAGAGTATATGAATATTATACAAAAAGTATGAGCACCCAAATAAACAGTAGATAAATTATAATCAATATAATATGTACAAATGTAAAAATGATAAAAAAAAAACCACACAAAAATGAACTATGAAAATAGCATGTTTTACAATGCGGGCATTAACTAAGAAACGTAATAAATTTAACTTTGAAATGTTGATTTAATTACGAACATTTTAAGCATAGTTAAGCAGCAAATGAATATGAAACATATTTATATCAAAGTCCACGCATATTTAAAAGCTTATGAATGTATTATTAAATATCAACATAGTTGATTTGAACACCTTTCAAATTAAGGAGCAGGGTTTAAGTTATCGTCCCGATACAATTTCAAGCGTTTTTTGCAATATATAAAATTATATATAAAATTTTAAATATATTCTTTTCAATCATTTACCATTACCCCCAGAAATTTCACTTTTACTCCATTTGGGGTAATTTACCCCGAGATTTTTATAATTAATACCGAGATGTTAAAAAGTAATGAATATTTCGACACCTTTGACAAATGTTTACTATTTACTATTTCATATTATTTATTTGAACAACGATTTTTTCTGAGTATACTTTAATAATTATTTAAAGTTAAGGCTTAGCATAATTCATTAACACTTAAGCACGTTGCACCATTGACGTAAAATATATTTATTTTTTAGACTGTGTCAATTATCGATCAATTACGCACACTCTCAAAAATTATCGGATCAATTCTCAAAAAATGATTCAGTTGATTAGCATGGGAAAATAACGGTTTAGTTATTAAAAAATTTAACTATTGACTTGCACTTAATATTTATTTATAATAATATTCATTTTTGCTAGGATTTTTTTTCTATTAAAACATTTTAAGCTTGAAATATTTTGATACTCTGAAATCGAAAGACCGTCCGTCCGTACACCCGAAAATAGTTTTGATGATGTCGATAAAAAAAGGTTATAGCATAGCAAATTAAAAATATATACTTTTTAATCATTACCCAAAAATATTTTTGTGCGAAAGAGCAATAATAAATTAATTATTTTTAATTATGCCATTATAAATAAAAGTTTATTTTATTACCCTTAATTTTATTTATTGCAACATTTGTTATTTTGTCTTTTTATATGTGTGTACGTGTGTGTGTTTTGGTGTGTGAGTCAATGTGTGTGTATGGGCATTGTATAGGTTGAATCAATAAAAATATGCACAAAAAATAATCATTTTACAAGAAAATCGCCCTTCTACGCGATTCTCAAAAAGTCAAGTAAGTCATGAAGGGATTTGATCTTATTAGTTAAGTTTGCAATGAGTTTGTGAGTGTGTGACTGTTTTCGAGCTTTCTCAAAGTTCTCTTTTGGGTATCTCTCCCTCTCTCCTCTCTCCCTCTCTTTGATTTTGGAACAGCGAAACGGATAGAGGGAGCATGAAAAAAATTCTTTTACAGTTTCTCAAGCCGTTTTATCTACGATTTTTTTTCTCTCTCTCTCACCCCCCATTCTTTCCCACATTTTTTTTCTTATTTTTTTTCTCTCCCTTGCAGTAGGGAGTTAACACACCACAGCTGAAGATAATAATAAAAATACGGTTCATAAAATAGCATATTAAAAATATATACTTTTTACTCACAAAAGTTTCATTTTTACCCCCAAACATTTCATTTTTACGCCATTTGGGGTAATTTACCCCGGTTCCCCGACCACTGAGCTAGAGTCATTATTACTAGTTAGATTCTTTAATGAACGGATAATCTTTATCCGCCCCTTTTTTGCAAGCGTAGTTCTTATCACCTGTCTCAGAGTATTCAGCAGTCAGTTGCGTCCGTTTAAATATGTTATTTTGAATATGGTTAAAATTATGCATTTTAGACACTGTAAACTATCCTACTAATATCATTAATATGAAAATAAATTGTGCTCCTAACGTGCATACATACAAATAATCTTTCACGCGGGAAATTTCGTTAAAAAGATTTTTTTTGGCATTTGTATCTGTATTCGTATCAAAAATCTGTATTGTATTTGTAATCGAATTTGGCAGCTTTTAACAAGTACCAGATCGATGGCTCAAAAAGTGAGGGACTAGTGAGGGACAGACGGATCTGGCTATATCAACTCAGCTCACCATGCTGATCAAGAATATATATACATTACGAAGTTGGATATGCTTCCTTCTATGCGTTGCACATTTCATGACAAAATTAATACACACTTTTCAAATGTATAACAAAAAATGAAATGTATTTGTATATAGAAACTTATTTTCTCTTCCACAACCTCATTCATATACATTGCTAATGTAAACAGCAATATTTTTAGAACCGAATCGGAAAATGAAAGCACCTCCATTCGAAATCACTGAAAATAATAATTAGAATACTAGACGAATGATAATTAATTTTACTTCATCAATATTGTTAAATGGGTTTGTTTTTAATTGTTGTTCTTCTGCTTTATTTCACTCAACTTAAGAGCATTACGATACCAGAAGCTGCAGAACCAGAACCAACTGGCGGTCACATTAAACTTGGATGGATTGTTGGTGTACTCATACCATGTCTTCTCAACATTTGGGGCGTTATGCTCTTCCTGCGCCTCAGTTGGGTGGTTGCCGAATCTGGTATTATGTGGACGTTAATTATAATTGCCATCTCGACAGTGGTCTGCGTTATAACCACTCTCTCACTATCCGCCATCAGTACGAATGGTGAGGTCAAAGGCGGTGGCGTCTACTTCATTATATCACGCTCACTTGGACCAGAATTTGGTGCATCCGTTGGTGTGGTTTTTGCATTTGCCAACGCGGTTTCAGCGTCAATGAACACAATTGGATTCTGCGAATCTTTAAATGTCCTGCTTAGTGAGTGTCTTTAACAAAAAGTGTATTTAAATAAGCTTATACCAATCGACGCATTCACTTTTTGCTTGCAGAGAACAACGGTCAGATTATTGTTGACAATGGCATCAACGATATTCGCATTGTCGGCTCCGTAGTGCTCCTGGTATTAATATTGATCTGTTGCATCGGCATGGAATGGGAAACTAAGGCACAGAACTTCCTCATTTGTACCATTATTTTGGCAATATTTAACTTTATAATTGGCGCTGCAATTGGACCTCGTGGAAATGAGACGCTGATATCCAAAGGATTCGTCGGCTTCTCGTGTAAGTGCATATCTACTATATATACATCTAGATCTCAAATCGAAAACTTCTTTAGTTTGGGGGTAAAAATAAATTTCTATGAGAGAGAGCTTCAGTTGGGAGTTATGTCAAAAAAATAAGGTTTCGCTGATTTTTACTGACC
This sequence comes from Scaptomyza tumidula, assembly GCA_035044465.1. Classification (NCBI taxonomy): domain Eukaryota; kingdom Metazoa; phylum Arthropoda; class Insecta; order Diptera; family Drosophilidae; genus Scaptomyza; species Scaptomyza tumidula. Next base: position 288,181 of record JAWNNW010000790.1, on the reverse strand, counting down.
TACGATTTCAATATATCATTAATTTTCTAGGGTCTACATTTAAGGAAAACTTTGGTTCTGATTTCCGTTATGCCGAAGGCGTCGATCACAACATCTTCAGCGTTTTTGCCATCTTCTTTCCGAGTGTGACGGGCATCCAGGCGGGTGCAAATATCTGTGGTGATCTCAAGGATGCTGGTGGAGCCATACCAAAGGGAACTTTCTGGGCCCTTCTTATTTCGATGACATCCTATGCATTGTTTGTGCTCTTTGCGGGAGGTGCTGCTGTTCGCGATGCATCTGGTTTTCCGCAGGATCTTATCAACGGAACCATTGTGTCGTCGGAACTGCCTTGCATGCAAGCTGGAAACTGCACCTGGGGTCTATTCAACTCCTATGAGATGATGCAGTTGATGTCGGTCTGGGGTCCGCTCATCTATGCTGGCTGCTTTGCGGCAACATTGAGCACGGCGCTAACGAATCTGTTGTCTGTGCCGCGCCTGGTTCAAGCCCTGGGTATCGATCAGATCTATCCGGGATTGATTTACTTTTCAAAACCCTATGGAAAGCATGGCGAACCTTACCGCGGCTATGTGTTGACCTACATCATTAGTACAGGGTTCCTGCTGATTGGCGAACTCAATCTAATTGCGCCACTCATCTCCACCTTCTATTTGGCCTCATATGCGCTCATCAACTTTTGCACATTTCACGCAGCATTCGTGAAACCGCTCGGTTGGAGGCCCACATTTAAATACTACAATGCATGGATTAGTTTGTTCGGATTTGCCTTGTGCGTGACAATAATGTTCCTTATCAATTATGTGGCAGCGATTCTCACTTTTGGCATCATCTTTGCCCTCTATTTGGTGGTCATGTACCGCAAACCGGATGCCAATTGGGGATCTACGACACAAGCCCAACAATACAAAGCTGCACTAATGGCTGTTCATCGTCTGCAGAATGTTTCGGATCACGTCAAGAACTATCATCCTCAGGTGCTGGTCCTCGCCGGAGATCCAAAGACACGACCGCCTCTCGTTGACTTTGGCTATCTGCTCACCAAAAACAATTCCCTAATGTTTGTTGGCAACATTATTCCGGTGAGTTCATATCTATATTCATATATTTTTCTACCCTATTCTACCAAAGCAAAAAAAACCAAATATTAACAATAAAATTAATACTTCCAGATGAAAAAATCTAAGCTTAAAAGATTATATTAGAACATCGTTAAAATATACGACCAAAATAAGCCAAAATCCATAAGAATTACTGCGAACAACATTTTAGGCTAAATTAATTTTTGCGGTGTTAATTATTTCGCATTTATTTAGCATTTCTCTATTAGAATATTTTCGTAAAAACAACATTGCGAAACAATTTTAAATACTTCTTATAACAACTTGCATAAATGTAAAAAGATATTAAAAAACAAATCGATTTTGATATTTCATAAAAAAAAATAATAAAAAAATTTTTTATTATTTTCAGGTTCGCGTTGGTTATAAAAATCGGCAGACATTGATAAAGGATGGCCAGAAATATTTGGATGCTCGCAAAATCAAGGCGTTTTATAATGTCATCGATGGCTTTAGCATCGAGGATGGCATCAATTCCATGATCAAGTCAACGGGTTTTGGAAAAATGTCGCCCAACATTGTGCTGGTTGGCTATAAACCCGATTGGAATAGCTGTCGCAAAGAGGAGGTGGAGAGTTACTTTGCCATATTGCAGTTAGTAGAAACATAAAAAGTCAAGTGAATAAACGTTTGCTTAATTCAATTCCCCCCATTCCAATTTTATAGTAACGCCTTCTCGCAGCGCATGGGCGTGGCATTATTGCGCCTGCCCAATGACTTGGACTTCTCGGAGCTAACACCAGAGGTAACAATTCCAGCTAACGGTCTGAGCCACATGAATACGGCCAATGCCCAAGGATTTGCCAATGAACTGATGCCAGTGGCAACAGCTGCCTCCGAGCTCCTTCACATCGATTCCAATTTGAATTTGGCCGGTATGGACAGTCCCAGTCCCAACTCCTCCTACACAATTCCGCAGCAACCGCCAATGCCAAATATGCAGCGCAACACAGGCAGCTACAAAGTCAACAATAGTGACGCATCTGCAGTAACATACCTCACCAAAGGTGGCTCCGAGGTGCCAAAGACCATTTTGGATGCCATGACCGTATTTACACGCAAGCAACCCAAGGGCACAATCGATGTCTTCTGGCTGTACGATGATGGCGGTATGTTAAAAATCAAACAATCCATTTCAAAGCATTTTCATGAACTTGCAGAAGTTCTTTAACTTTGATAGTAACGTTTTCTACTTCTTCATATCTCTGTTTATATAGTAGTTCAAATAGTTGTGTGTTTTAGCTGCAGTCATTTCATTTTCACAGTGGAAAATCAACTTAATCGTTAAACTGCCATAGGAACTAATTTCGTAATAGGTTCTGGTATACTATACCAATTAAGATGTGAGATTAATAATAAATAAAATATATATTTAAGAAGCTGACTTCAAGTGATAAATTCTTGACTTAAAAATATCTTATCCCTTGAGTCATACCATATGAAATGTTTTGAAGTACACGTTTATCAATTTTTAGCTTGTTTATGAATTTTGTATAGTACTTGACAAAGATTGATTGCAATACTATAATGCCATATATTTGTTGGCTACTTGACAGGTCTCACTATTTTGCTGCCTTACATAATTTCAATGCGGACGCATTGGCAGAACTCAAAGCTACGAGTCTTTACTATGTGCCATGGTAAAGACGAAGAGCAGGAAGAGAAAAGGTTAGTTAACAGTAACGCAACGACAAATATAAATTATAGATAATATACCAATATCTTAATCTCATTTTCACAGCATGGCCAGTCTGCTGACAAAATTCCGTATTAAATACTCAGAGCTAATTATGCTCAAGGGCGTTTCAGATCAGCCGCGGCCTGATACATTGCTAAGGCACAAACGCCTCATCGAGCCCTTCCGTCGTAGTGCGCGCAACGAGTTTGGCATCACTGACGAGGAGCTGCTTAATATGGCAGAGAAGACGCATCGCCAGTTGCGCATCCATGAGCTAGTCGTCAAGCACTCATCAAACGCCTCGCTGGTGGTTATGTCACTGCCGATGCCGCGCAAGGTGAGTTAATGCAATAGGATTAAAAGCTAATTGAGGCTAAACGATATATTATATTATCTCGATTGCAGGAGGCAATTTCAGCGCCGCTTTACATGTCATGGCTGGAAATGCTGACGTCAGACATTAAATGCCCAGTGGCACTGGCACGCGGCAATCAAACACCGGTGCTAACACTCTACTCTTAAGGCCATGCCAAACGTTTCCAGTTCGAGTACAATTTAGTATTATTAGCGTTTAGGCGTTCAAGTTCCGAGTAGCCAGCTACAGAAATACGACTACAATGTAAACTTTTTTATATAAAAACACGACAGAACACCAGAATAAATCCTTTGAACAACTTGATAGTCTCTAGAACGTACGTTAAAGCCGTAGCATATAAGTTGATAATGAACTATACTGGTTATGAATATTGTATAACTACAAAAAATATATAAAAAAACACAACTCCAATTTGTGGCATCAAATCCAGTGAACGAACTTCATCAATTCTTCATTTTGGTCAGTAGTGAACATACGTACATGCATATGTTATTACAAAGATCATAATAATAGTATATGAGTAATGGATAAATGTTTGTGGATATAGTAGTAAGTGAGTCTTAAACAATATAAAGCATCAGTTAATCTATCTTTTGCATATTTGAAATCCTATGTCCCTAGTAGTAGGCGCGACGTGGATTGTTCTGCAAATGAAAAAAAGTGAGCGTTAACCACTTGATTTTCACATCATGTTTACTGAATGACGTCCTTACCAGCGGATTAGGACGAAAACGATAAGCTAACATCATACGCTTGCGGTATGCATCATACTCATTATCGCAATCCTCTGGCTGAGCTGCGCTGCCAACGCCTAGACCCTGATTACCATCTCGCTGTGGTGCTCTGTAAATTTAAGTCATGGCTTATAAAAGGTATCAAGAGTACATATTTATTAGGCGCCTACTTGTTAACCGGATCTACAATGCCAGCACCGTCTTGGCCTAATCCTTGTCCTTCTTTCCAGCCGAGTTTTTGGAGCATTTGGAAGCCAATGTTATCTTCTTTTAGTTTATACTCCTTGTAGTCGCTCAAATCCGGCTGCCTATTGTTCTTCTTTGCCTCGTACTGTTCCATGAACTTCTTAAGCTCCTCGGGCGGCAGGAAATCACCAATATGATGCTTGCCCTCGCTCTGTTTAGTCAGCGCATTTGCCCACAAGTGTGTGGCCTCCATTTCAGCATTACGCAACTTGTGCTCCCAAGTACCACCCTCAATGTCCTCATCGGAATCGTATTCATATTTGAATTTTCCACCTCGCGCCAAACGATCGATCTCCTGACGTTTACGCATCATGTCCTGGTAAAGCAAGTTCACTTTGTAGTGCTCCTCGCACTGCTTCCACTGGTCCTCCGACAATGTTGTGGAACCATAGTTAAGACGAGCATACTGCAACAGTGCCGGATCGTTGCGCGTCACTGCACTCAAAACAGGCTTGTTCTGATTCCCAAAACTGGTTGGGGTGCCTAATATAATACGTAAAACAAAAGTATTTTTTATCCTTGATCATTCTTGCTTTATAATTACTCACCTGAGCTGCTGGGCAGCTGCTCCTTTTCGCCCCAGCGGCTTTTGCGCTCACGCTTGCGCCTCTGGCGCAGTGTCTCCCTATCGTCCTCCAGATCCAGATCCAGATCATTGGCATCACCAGACGCCGCTAAGGCCGCCTCCTCTTCGCGCTCCCGTCGCTCCTCATCGCTCAACTCGTTGCGGCACTCGATGCGTCGCTTGATGTTGTCGCGATTGCGATCCATCATGCCACGCATGTACTCATCATCGGAATCAAAATCAGCACTTATTGCCGACTCGGGATCATATTTGTCCGCTGCCGAGTTGCTATTATTTTCCTCCTGGTGCTGTTGTTGCTGCTCTTGTTGATGTTGGTGTTGTTGTTGCTGTTGAAGCTGCAACGCCTTGTTTAGCTGCTGTTCGCGTTCCCGTTCTCGTTCCCGCTGTCGCTCGGCGCGTTGACGTTCGTAATCGAGGAGTTGTGAGCGATAGGTTCGATATTGCTCGCAGTTCTTATCATAAAGAAACCTATTGTTAAAGTTTTAATAAAAAAGAAGTAAAACGTACAATGAAAAGTGCCCAAATGCATTATGTATACAAAGACATTATATGAATAGCTGGTTGTTTTGTTTTTTTTTTTTTTTTTGTGGCGCCCATTTAGTTGTAGTGTGGTCTTTTATTGAATCCATCAGCTTACTCCTCCAGTGGTAGGGCGACGGTAACAAACAGCCAGTGTGTGAATTTTGTGTAATTTTCGCGCGACCTAATCTCTGTTATGTCACTCCTGTACAGCTAGCCCTTACCGTATTAAGTAAAAAGACCCTTGCCATGAATTTTAAAATTTCTTGAAATCGAGTAATTGCTATGGTAAGTTGGTTACAATCTGACATAAACTATATTATAAAAAAACCCATAAACACCATTTATGTGTGTAGATATAATGCGAATTATATTAATTTGTGTTAAGACAAGTTACTTAATCATTAACCGACTACATATCTGTTTTTAATGTATAGTTTTGGACACAAACATAATAATTTGAGCCTCATTGCTGTTTAAAAAAAGGTCGTCAGTGTGTTTAGTTTCGTACATTGGGTTGCTCGATTTCACATATTAGTTTTAGATATTTTTACAAATATTCGTTCTAGTTGGAATATTTAATTATTTAATGTCTTTCTATCTGAATTTTTGAAGTTTATTTAAGAGATATTTCTATATTCTTGTCACCTACAATCTGTCCCTGTTTCTAGTCTGACCCCATTCTACGCATATAAATTTGAAGTGCCCCGCGCGTTATAATGTGCAGCTGATTTACCACAAGGCTGGATGCAATTCGCTTCTATGCAAACGTATTTTATCTTCGTAATCTTCACCATTTTCGGCGACCAGTGCGATAAGGTTTTCTATGCACGTTGGCAATTGTATGCACGTTTCTGAAATAACTACATAAATTGCTTTAAAATCGTGCACAACGATTTGTAAAATATATATGTCTATTAAATGAAAATAACAAGACCAAGGGAGAGTGATGGATTTGAAATGGTGTTGGAACAGGAATGGTGGATAATGGACATTTGGTTATGTTTGGTTGGGAATGTGGCAAAAATAGAACAGACAAAGAAAATTTAGACAATGAAAGTACACACACCTTGTGCTGGAGGCGTCAGTTGTTGCACATGCACTTTCTGCATCTGCTGCACTTGCATCTGTTGCACTTGCATTTGCTGCAACTGCTGTTGTTGATGCTGTTGTTGTTGGTGGTGCTGTTGTGATACTTGCTCCTCTGGTTGTTGCATGGGCGGCGGAGGTGGTGGCGGCGGGTTGACAATTACATGCTCAGGCAGTATACCCAGCTGCTCAACCTGAGTTATATTTGTGGGAATTTGTATGGCCTCTATATTCATCTGTGGCTTTGGTATAGCATTCAAGTCAAAACCTTTGGGTGCCGGTATAGCATTCAATTGATGCATTGTGGCTTCGGACGGCATTTGTGTTGGTCCCAATTGCATATAGATGGGCGTTAAATTAGCCAATGTTAATGGCATTTGTGGCGGTGGTGGTGGAGGTGGTGGTGCAACTGCAGCCGAATGCAGATGCATTGGCAAATGGTGATGATGATGTCTATGAAAGAAGGCTATTTGCGACATTTGTGGCGGCCCCTGCGTTAAAAGCGTCGGATTAAATGCAAACGGTGGAGGTGGCGGTGGTTGCACACCCTGCGGTAGCCCAGTGGGTGTGCCTTGCATGCTAAATGCTAGATGGTTATGTCCCGTGCCGGACACCGTAACTGTGCCAGCCATTGAAGATGCTATCACCGCTGCTGCACTGGTTGCTACCGTACTAACAGCCAAATCCATTGACTGCTGAGGACTATTGCTGTCCTCGACACATTCGGTGTCTGCCGTGTTGTTTTCATCGCTAAAAAAAACAAAAATATAGGAGATTTTACACCCAAGGGAATTTGGGATAAATGCTTACCTAGGCACAGGAACAGGTGCTACAATAATAGGGGGTGGCTTTGGTTGCTCGTGCTTTTCAAGTATTTTTTTAAAATTCTCCAGAAATGAACCATCATTACAAAAAGTATTTATCACCTTAGGTGGCGGCTGCTCCACGTTTGGCTGTGGCAGCTGTTGCCGTTTTAGACTAAATGTTATTTTGCCAGTCTTGCCGGTAAAACTGTTAAGCGTTTTGGGCGTGCCATCATCGCACTTTCCCTTCGCACTCGTTGCACCCTGCTGATCACCGCTTTCAATGTCAAATTCATTAACGTCATCTGGCACCGTTGTGGGCGACGGTGATAGCTGTCGTTCCTCCTCATCGTGCTCATCTTCCTGTTCATCAACTGGCATCGGTATCGCCGTTGAATTCACAGCTTGCGTCGATGTCTGTATGGTTTTTAATTGGGCTGCCAAAGTTTGAGCAGCAGCTACTGCTTTGGCCAGTTGCGCCGTACGCTGCTTCTCAAGTATCTCCTGACGCTTTTTGGCAATTATCTCTTCTTGCTTGTTCATTTGCGCAAAGCGGTCTACTCGATAATTACGTTGCGCCATGTTTTAAGTGTTTAAAAAGTATTTTAAGCAGTGCACTTATATAAAACTTCTAGCGTTGTAGTTTTGTTCAAAGCAAGTAAAAACTAGGTATCTAAAAGAGAAGAAAAAAAATGGCCACCCTAATAGCTGACAATGTGACCAAATGCGAAAAAATACTTTAAAATAAATATTAATACGTACCAAATTAAAATCCGTGGACTACTTTGGTTTATATGATTTTATTAAATTCTTTGTTAAACACATTTGTGTATCAAGGTTGTAAGCACTTGTTACTTTCATTTATAATAGAAAACAAATTTGAACAGTTTTAAAATATAAGAAATATTCGTACAAGTACTTTGGTTATTTGGTAGACTTGATAATAATAAATTTTTTAGGAGTACACATATAATTATATAATTAATAAATTTGATTAAAATTTTAGAAAACACTCAATATTGGCAGTGTGTCAATGATTTAACTAACAGGATATAAGCTTCCACTTAATGATCACTTTAATTTTGTAAACATGTATATTTTATGTAATAATTGATAAGTATATCTAAATGCTCCTAAAAATACAAGTTGTTATAAGTTAGAACAGGTTATGTATGCTTACATAAAAATAGTGAAGAATAAATAAGTTTTTTGGATATTCGAATTCCTTTTCAATAATATTTAAGTGTATTTAGGTACTATTAATCCTTTCAGCATATCAAAGCTGTTGCCATCGGGTTGAACGGTCTCAATAGCGCCACTTTCCAGCTTTACTTTTAAGAAACCGAAATGATCGATACCAACAATCTTGGCATCCTTGTCTTCGTCATTTTGCTGGCAAATCGTTACGCTTTGTTCGCTAAAAACATAATAAGCCGCATACAATATTTTGATTATTTTCAAACAACTTAACTTACCTATGCAGCCAAAGGTTATAGTACAACTCGTAAAAAGATTCAAAATCTCCATTTTGAACTTCCGCTAAAATTCTTTCAATTTCATTAAAAATCAATGCAATAAACTGCTCATATTTTATTAATGGTAGTTTTGCATTTGGATTCCGGACGTTATATTCTTTAATCATATCATTAATGCAAACCGTTGGCTTTGAGTTGTTTAAATTTATCCCGCCGCCAATATTTACTATAGCCTGCGAGCCCAATAACGTCGTTTTAATAACTAGCCCTCCAATTTTGTTGTTTCCATTGGCAATAATGTCATTGGGCCATTTTAAAGCTATATCGAGTAACTGAAAAGAAGTTACAAAGAAATTAACATTTTTAATGAATTTTAAATTTATTAAAACGTGAACTATCGGTGCTTTTAGTATTTCTTGCAATGCAGATAAGAAAGAACTAGAATTATTCATAATTTTATTTTACCTGAATGAGAGGCGATATATCGCAAACAAAATTTTTTTATCGATGATCTAAGCATATCGAAAAGTTTTCAATCTACGATAGTTGTTCAGCTCTACTACTTGGGTGTAGAGAAATTTCGTGAGTGCAGGCGACAACACGGCACCCGTTTTGTCTGTCCCTTAAAAAAACTAAAAAAAATTGTCGCATTTTTCACTTAGCTGAATCTATCTCGAGTTCCGCATTTTATAGGGCTGCGCGTGCATGCTTGCAACACAGCAATCTAGAAGGTTAAAGTGAACAAAATGCGTGTCAGAGTGCTGCAAACAAAAAACGCTTGGTAAGTGCGTCTGAAAAAATCAATCAGTTTGTGCTGCTGCTGCAAGGGGCGGGCGGGCCACAACAAAAAAATGAGCAGCAGCACCGCCGCCCAGCTGACTGCGTCGCCAGCCAGCAGCAAGAGCAGCAGCAACAACAATACAGCTACGACAGCGAGTGAAAGCATTCTAATCAACATACAGGATATGATTGATCTCTCCGCCAACCATCTGGACGACCTGCGAACACAATGCGCAACGAGTGCAACGTTGACGCAACAGGAGATACGTGGTGTAGAGTCCAAGCTGGTACGCTACTTTTCCGACCTGCTTTTAACCAAGACGCGGCTCAACGAGCGTATTCCAGCCAACGGCCTGCTGCCCTATCATCAGGCAACCGGAAACGAGCTACGCCAGTGGTTACGCGTTGTGGGACTTAGCCCAGAATCTCTAAACATTTGTTTAGCGCGGCTAAAGACGCTGGAGCAAACGTTACAGCTGAGCGACGATGAACTAAAACAATTGCTTGCACACAATCCCAGTAGCCAGCTGGACGAAGAGCTGCGCCGTCTGACCAAAGCGATGCACAATCTGCGCAAATGCATGGAAAAACTGGATAGCAATAACACCGTTGCGGCCAATGTTGATCCGGATCAATGGCACTGGGACTCATGGGATCGACCACATCCCCATTCGCATCATATGCATCGGGGCAGCATTGGCAACATTGGACTCGGCCTTGGCCTAAGTAATTCCTCACCACGCGCTCATCATCGTCAGCATCATCAGCATGGAAATAGTAGTAAGCAAAAGGGCAACAACTCCTCCGGATCGAGCTCACGCAGCGAACCGCAGCCAGCGCAGCACCAGCATTTAACGAGCTCTCAAATGACATTAACATTGACACCCTCGCCACCCAATTCACCCCTTACTCAGGCTTCTGGAGCAGGATCCTCAGGTGGAACACCACAGCGTAGTCGCAGTACCACAACAGCGGCAGGCACGCCACCACCCGCCAAGAAGCATCAAACGATGCTCATGCACCATAGCAGCAGTGCCTCGGATACCGCTATTGCGGAGCAACCTCCACGGCCGCCACGTAGTCGTCTGCCTACAGATCCCAGCCCAGACAGCCACAGCTCTGCCAGCAGCTCAGAAACATTTGTGGACGCATGCAGTATTGGTAGCTCCAATGTGCTGCTGGTTCCACCATCGCCGGGTGTGGCGCATGTTGGCATGGGACATACCATAAAACATCGATTTAGCAGTTGGTTTGGCTTCAAGGCCACATGCAAACTGTGCCAAAAACAAATGTTAAGCCTGGGTCTTAAGTGCACTGACTGTAAATACACTTGCCACAAATCCTGTGCTCAGCATGTACCACCATCCTGCGGCCTGCCACCCGAGTACGTGTACGAGTTTCGTCAGACTCAGGTAGGAGGACGATGGGATCCATCGTCGCAACACAGCAGCAGTAGCAGCAAAGCCTCGCCTGTGCCCAGGAAAAGTGCGCTGGGTAAACCGCAATTGCAACAGCCACAACTGCAGCACGGTGACAGCAGTTCACCCAGTTCCAGTTGCACAAGCTCAACGCCAAGCAGTCCAGCATTGTTCCATCACCAGCAGCATCAACAACAGCAACAGCAGCTACAGGTGACAACACCAAATGCCTGCCAGCTTAAGCCACAAGTACCACCACAACAACAACAGAGTGAATTTAATTTCCCCAATGTGACTATTACGTGCAACATAAATGCTAGTGCGGCCCAAACGCTTATATCGAATGAGTCGCCGACAACGGAACCTCTGACCAATGGGAACAATAACAGCAGCAAAAACAGCTGCCACAACACCAGCAGCAATATTAGCTGCAACAACAACAGTGGCAGCATTAGCAGCAACAGCTCGAATGGTCATTCAATACACTCTTCGCTTATTGGGAGCCAAGTTTCGACGCATTCGACCATGTCGCAAGCCTCATCGAATATGAGCAGCAGCAGCAGCGCAACCTACACGGCCAGTCTGGTGAACAGTGGCAGTTTCTTTCCGCGTAAACTAAGCAATGCCGGTGTGGACAAGCGGACGCCGTTCACTAGCGAATGTACGGACACACACAAGTCGAATGATAGCGATAAGACGGTGTCGCTATCGGGCAGCGCCAGCACTGATTCAGATCGCACGCCCGTTCGCTTGGACTCCACAGAGGATGGAGATTCGGGTCAATGGCGACAAAACTCAATATCACTTAAGGAGTGGGATATACCCTATGGCGATTTGCATCTGATGGAGCGCATCGGTCAGGGTCGCTTTGGCACGGTTCATCGAGCATTGTGGCATGGCGATGTTGCTGTTAAGCTGCTCAACGAGGATTACCTGCAGGACGAGCACATGCTGGAATCGTTTCGCAACGAAGTAGCCAATTTCAAGAAGACTCGTCATGAGAATTTGGTACTTTTCATGGGTGCCTGCATGAATCCGCCATATTTGGCCATTGTTACATCGTTGTGCAAGGGCAATACATTATATACTTATATACATCAGCGAAGGGAGAAATTTGCGATGAATCGGACGCTGTTGATTGCTCAGCAGATAGCGCAGGGCATGGGCTATCTGCATGCGAGAGATATCATACATAAGGATCTGCGCACTAAGAACATATTTATTGAAAATGGCAAGGTGATCATAACGGACTTTGGCCTCTTCAGCTCCACAAAGCTGCTGTACTGTGATATGGGGCTTGGCGTTCCACAAAATTGGCTATGCTATTTGGCACCAGAACTGATACGAGCCCTACAGCCTCGAAAGCCGCCCGGCGAGTGTTTGGAATTTACTTCATATTCGGATGTCTATTCGTTTGGCACCGTTTGGTATGAGCTCATTTGCGGTGAGTTCACGTTCAAGGATCAGCCGGCAGAGTCAATCATTTGGCAGGTGGGTCGTGGCATGAAGCAATCGCTGGCTAATCTGCAATCGGGTCGCGATGTCAAGGACCTTCTAATGCTGTGCTGGACCTACAAAAAGGAAGATCGACCGGATTTTGCACGCCTGCTCTCCTTGTTGGAGCACTTGCCAAAGAAACGTTTGGCTCGCAGTCCCTCGCATCCTGTTAATCTATCGCGCTCCGCCGAATCTGTGTTCTAACCAACCATTATACATTTACACAACATAGCAAGTATTGTATGTAAACAGGCACACAGTTTCTAATAAGCACAATTCCATAATACATAAATAAATGTAAAATGTATGCTATAACCTCTTTAAACCGTTATTGTTGTGCGTGCAAAATGTCAAATTGTCAAACAAAAATTTGCTCTCCACAATGCAATTTTTGAGAGAGAGCACACAAAGAGAGCAAAGCTCACTTCCTTAAGCAGTCTCTAAATGCAGCTTTAGGACTCTCAAAGTAAATATTTAAAGATGCAAATGTGTTACAAAGCAAAACAAATGAAAATTGTAAAAAGAGTAACGAAACTATATATGTACGTATGTATTGACTATATATATCCAAATTATAGCAATCTACACTTTGCGTTGTAAAATATTTTTAACTTTAATTATGTATTGAACACACACAAATATGTTTATTTAAAAGACAATGTTTAAATGCTAAAGAGCAACAAGAAAATTGAAAATGCATTACAAAAGAAATAAAATAGGCATAGACATTACAAATTACTACATACACACATTACGTTATTGAAAATTAAGGCAATGTCAAAAATACATGTAAACGTAAATCAGGTGAGCAATTTTAAAATTGTTAATTATGTGTAAGCAAAGCTCTTTATATATAAATATATCTATATATATAAAAAACAAAAATATATATATAAATATACATTTATATTAAATTATGTACTGTAAAAGTGTATATGAAGCAAACAAAAGTGATTGCAAAATAAACGAAACAAAAATGTCAAAATAAATATCACAATAAACAAATTTATTATCAAATACATTTTTATTGGCTAAAACACGATGCAAAATCAGAAATACATACATACATAGATAGTTTTCTTTCTTTATCTTTTCGAAAAGTTTCGTTTTCATTGAGTTTTTATAAAATACAAATAAGGCTAAAAAGAAAAACATAAACTTCAAAACATGAAGAACAAATGGTAACTTTAAATGCTATCATCATTAAAAACGCTTATCTAATGTGTCACATTGTATAGACACATGTTAAAAATGGGAATCGCATTTATAACCAAATTGAAGCAATAACAAGTCTTAACAATTGCGAATGATATAAGCAAAAAGTCTGCAAATCCAATTTAAACCAAAAAAAAATGGCTTTTATATAGCTGAGGGTAATAAGTACACGACATAACTGAAATAATTGCCCGGTGCAGTTCTCGAAAGGCATTCACAATGTTCATATTATGTTGAACAAAAAAAAAATAATATGATTTTTATATTAAAGCCAATAGATGTTCAGCGGTATCTGTCAATTTGCTTTTTTGTGTATTAAATATCATTGTTCACTTACCCTATATAAATGATGCCCTCGTAGAGTATTCACAATTGCAGCTCCTATTATATGCTGGATCAATGGCAGACGGGTGCCCAACGGCGTGTCCATAGAAATGTGCAGCTGTGTCGAGAACATTGCGCAGCCCATCGGACTCAGCCACTAGCAAAGCACAGACAGTTTTTTTTTAATAAATATAATAATTTTATACCAATATTATAAAAAGGTTAAGTTTGAGGGGAAATATCTTGTTCTACCAAACCGATTTCGAATATTCTATTGCCAATAGAAAGCCACCTTACTTGTTGGTGTCGTAGGTATTAACTCAACAAGTTTGGAGACTTTGCAAAGTCGGAGCAAAAACGTTGGTTTTAGAGTAAAATTCACTGCAAGCGAGCCTTCGGCATTGATAATATTGTTCATACCATAATGGCAATCTGTTAAGTTACGGTACAAACAAGATTACTTACTTGATTATTTCCGCGGCCTACGCCCGCTGTCTGTTGAATGGGCAGCACAGCAATGCCATGCATGAGCTCTAGATCGTTGATCACATGCATTGAACTGCTAATAATGGGTGCATAGATGACAAGGCGACCAATATGCTCAGTTTTTAAATTCTAAAATACGAGTTGGAAATTGAGGTGCATGGATATAGAAAGTTACAACACATACATCAAAGTAGTCAACAGTGGAGAAATCATCTGGACAGGAATGTATTATAATAGGCAAAACATTTGTGTTGGCTGCGGGCGCCTTATCATCCTTGCCACAGAACTTTATAGTCAGCTTTGGCGTGACAATGACATCCTCAGTACCGCTGCAACGTGGACGAAGCTTTTCCAACAGCTCAAATTTAGACTGCCAACACAAGATCTTAATAAACAATGCAAGTCAACAAATAGGCTCAATGGACATACCTCATGGCGACCCAGGAAATATGCCTGCTTGAAGACAACAGCTGGTTTATTGGTGGAAGCTTGTAAATCGCTGTCTTGCACCTGAACATCCAGATACTTGCGCAAGAGATCCGAAAAGATTTCCAAACGTGTGGGTTCGCTTTGCTTTAAAATTGCAAATTTGTTCTCATCAAACTCAAACTCATTGGGACTTGTTTCCAGATGAACCTGCAACATAAACATAAAATACAAATGAAACACATACTTTGCACATGTTTTTTGATATTACCTGAGAGAATACAGCCTTGCCGCCACTTTGCAAACTTTTGGCTAGCAAAAGACTAGGCGTGTTCCATGTTTCTTCAGTGCCCAATATTTGTACATCCAACTTGTGTGTTTGACCGGTTAGATCCTTTAAATCCATGGACCTTGGACATACTAGAGCACTAAAGCGGCTTTCGTTTCGTATTTTGTTTTTGGTTTTTTTTTGTTATGGTGTTGTTTTAGTTTTTTTGTTAATGGTTATGGTAGGATACAAGTTTAAACACATGTAGCACACATACACACACAAGCAGAGCAGAAAAGAGAGACATAAAGACAACACGAAATAGAGACAAATAAATCGTAGGGTAAAATACAAAAAATAATACAAAAGCAAATTATAATTTGAAAAGAAGGGTGCATTATTTCAACAAAATTGAAAATAGTAATGTTATTCGACATAGTACAAGAGAAACACATATAAACAAATTTATGTTCAAATCCATTGATATGAATTTAAATATTCAAAAGAAATTCGGCCAATTTGAGCATTGAAAGTGTGAGAAAAACACAAAAATGAGATTGGAACAAGTAAGAAAATGTAGTTCATTATTTTAGGTTAAATATTTTAAAACACAATGTTTAGATTTAAGTATTTAAAGTTAGTAGCTCAAAAAAAAGTATACTGCATTAGGCATAAATATAATACTAAACTCGGCCCAAGCGAACCTAATTCATGCATTTCAATCAAACAAAAATGAAATAAAGACAAGCGCTTCAGCCAAATTGTATAAAATAGTTAACAAGCTTAAGATTGTGAGACACTCGGATATGAGATGTATAAAAACCTTAAATGTAAGGCTTGTAATTGTAGATGTAATTTGAAACTTTAATTTGGGCAATGAGCAATGTAGATTAGGGTGTTCCTAATTTGTGAACTTTTTATACCCTGATCCCATTAAAAATGGAAAATAAGGGTATAATGGTTTTGTGAAAAAGTATGTAACAGGCAGAACGAAGCATCTCCGACCCCATAAAGTATATATATTCTTGATCAGCATCAACAGTCGAGTCGATATAGCTTGTCCGTCTGTCCGTCCGTCCGTATGTATGAACGCGTCGATCTCAGAGACTATAAGAGCTAGAGACTCCAGATTTGGAACTTAAGCTCGCCTAATCCCTAGGCAGTACAAGTTTGTTTTCGATTTTCGATAATTCTTCCCGTTTCCGATATACACATGGGATCGATAACAACAAAATTTTGAATTTGGAAAACTTTGAGATGCCATTTGAATTATAAAACAAAATAATGAAAATCTTATTAAAATCGGTAAAGAAACACAGGAGATATGGGACATTGAAGTTGTGTATGCAGTATGCAGTATGCGCGTAGACACACACACATACTTGCAAGCACTGACTGTATGCGTAAGGTATAGGGATCAGGGTATCGTCTAGTCGGGATTTCTCGACTAAAGCCTTCTTACTTGTTTTTTTCTGAAACGCAGGTCAAATTATTCGTTTTGATTATTATTTTTATTATTGGACGTAGATGTACTAACGGAGAGTACTTTCAAGTGGCCCAACGATACCAAGCACCGGCTTGTTAACGCGCGGACCCACGCACAAAGCGACCCACCTCCCGGCCATCCGACCGAGAGGCGCACCGCGTAACGTGCGGTTACGTTGATCGTGAACATGTAGACAAATGACATAACACAATTTTTTTAGTAAGCATGCAGAAGTGGTATTAGTTATTAGGTGGGAAAGATCGTTATATAATGAACATAAGATCCGAAAAGGGTTATGACTAGCATAGTTAGAATAGCAAGCATGCAGGGCTATGGATAAAAAATGTCTACTAGTTCTAATGGGTACTGCAAAGTTAATTTGGTTGATTAGTATGGGGGAATCTATTTCACCATGTGTTAACTTGTGAACAAAGGTTATTGCTTGCATAGTTCTACGATTATTAAGAGAGGGAAGATTTATTAGTTAAAGTCTACTGTGGTAAGCAGGTAAATTAGTACTTTTATCCCAGTTAAGACCCCGAAGGGCAAAGAGTAAAAATTGTTTTTGCACCGATTCTATTCTATCCTGAAAAATCCTGTATTTGGGATACTATATAAAAGATCCATATTCGAGAATCGGTCGAACAAGAGACATATAAAGA
Source organism: Scaptomyza tumidula (assembly GCA_035044465.1). Classification (NCBI taxonomy): domain Eukaryota; kingdom Metazoa; phylum Arthropoda; class Insecta; order Diptera; family Drosophilidae; genus Scaptomyza; species Scaptomyza tumidula. The sequence goes on along the minus strand of JAWNNW010000790.1, from coordinate 270,992 downwards.
GTTTTTGTTGTTTAGGGGTCGTCGAATTTCTTCGACCAGCGCTTAATGAACCCCAAGGTACTTGACGCTCGATTTGTTATTGAAGCAATGTCTCGTTTAGTACATCAACGTCCATATATAATATGCTTGTCAAACTTAAGCTTTGGGTCCATTAAGGTACCCGAATCCTTAACCAAATCAATCCGATCCAGTGGTAGGTTACCCAGAATATAGATATTAAAAAAAGGCATAATTTTACATTTACTGCAATTGAGATGCAGTAAATTTACTCTGCACCAAGTTTGAAAGTTGTCCAAATCACTTTGCAGTTTATGACCAGACAGAAGACTTGCAGCTGACATGCATAATTTAACATCATCAGCATACATCAGTACCCGATGTTCAATTTATAATATAATCGATAAGGTATTTACGAAATTTCATGTTTAAATATTGACTAATGCCTGATTTATGCATCGTTTTGTAACGTTCTAAGGATACATTTTGCAGTTTTGACACTGAAAACAAAAGAAAGTTATGATCTGGGTGTCTGACTATCTTTTTGCGATTGCTGAATCTGTGCTCCGTGTTTCTCCATCAAAGAAGAATTTGAAATTTGGATTTTAATATTTGCCCCGTTGGTATTGCTTGCATTTGAACTAAGGCTACAAAATAATATTTATTTTTTTTTTTCTAAATTTTCGGTCATTGTAGGTCAATCAAATTTTGCATGTAAGTAATTCATGGCAATTTTCCAAAAAAAAAAAAACGATGAAGTGTGCGTTCCCAAATTCAATAAAAAAAATTCACTCATATAAGGGACACCCTAATGTATTTTATGTTAAAAGTGTTATGACATTACAAAGAAGGGAACTTACGGTTTACGCGAATGCGATTGACCTGACGACTCCTCGCTATCAGTGGAGAAGTTCTTCTTGACCGGAGAAGGTTGGTAGCAGAAAATGTGGTGCATCATCTTAACGCGCTGCCACTTGTCATAGGAAAACTGAACCAATTCGTGCTCCCGCACCTGAAATTAAACGTGGACTTGAAAATGTTGTTTTACTTCAATAGTCATCTGCAGTAGCTCACCTCTGCCGTGCGATAATTGGGTAATATGAAGTGCAGGATATCTGAGCAGAGACTCAAAACCTTTCCGCCTTGCAGGAAGTAATCGACAAGTATCTGGCCAATGGACGGTGCCACAGAGCCGCAGACAACAAGCAGGGCTGTCTGTTCAATCCAATGCTTTTGGCCCGCTTGCTGTGGGGCTAACGCATAAATGGTGTACACATTTGGCTCTAAAAGTTGGCGCAATGTCGCCATTGCTGAGTCCCGCGCACTGGCACTGTCCGAGTAGACGAGAACATTAAGCGGCTTACTTTCCCCCAGGCTATCCTTATTGCGGCGCAAAGTGGGACGCATCCGAGTGGGAATCGAGGCTAAAGCTTCTGGCGGTGGGGAGTTTGGCTTAACGGCCACAAAGCACTTGCTGGGCGTGGACGCTTTAGTTACATGAGGGGATGTAATATCCTGGACCTCGGTTGCTTTGGCGGTCAGCGTTTTTTCAGGCTCACGTGTCTTGCCCAATAGATTTTCAACTGCAGCTGGCTGCTTCGTTTTGGACTTGACTGGAGATGTTGTCTTGGTAGTTGGTTCCACAACAGCCACTGCCTTGACATTGCTCTGTACTGCTAAAGTCGGCTGAAGCAACGCCTCCTGTTTAGGAGTACTCGCCTTGAACTCGGTCCGATTTTTTTGCTGCTCAAATTCGGTTGCCTGGTGTGCTAAGACGCAGAGTGCACGTAAATCCTCCAAATGCTTTTGCCAGCCCTCTGAACTTATATTAGATGCATTGCGCGATTGACGCTTCAGATGATTGGCCAGCAGTTCGAAGGGTTGCGGTTGACCCTCGCGTTGCACAGCTATAAAACCCAAATGTAATTTATGAGTTTGTTACAATTTTAGCATATTAAAAATGCACATCAACTACTGGGCTTACACTCAATCCGCATCAATGGCAACTGATCATTTATGAATAAATTGTTTTGTAAAAATGTCATTATCAATAGTTTAGTAAAATGCTCAACGTCCGTCTCGATGAGCACCGCCAGGTGGGAGTCAATTTTCCATGCGATTAGCTTACCGTAATTTTCCAGCTGACAAATAAAAAGGAAAATTTAATTTTTGAATATTAGACAATTTTTCTAAAATTATTTCATAGGCTAGAATAATCACTCTAGTTTTTTTTAACCATTTAAGTCTTAGTCAAAAAACTGTTTTTTTTTAATTTAAATTTGACAACAGACCACAAATCTCACCTGAACCGGTACACTATGTTTTGCGCTCGCATCCCGTTCCACATGCGCCTCGAGCAACAATTGCACATGTTGAGAACTGTCTGATGACAGAGTTATCAAAGGCTGCAGCTCACTTTCCGTTGGTGTTATTGTGGGTGTTACGGCATCGGCGGCATAAGCAAAAGGCAGCCAGCTGGGCGCTGCTGGAAAGCTAATCCACGGCGTTATTTGCAGGGATTGTAACGGACGCAGGCAGCAACCATGTTGATTGCCATGCAGCCACAAAATTTCTGTTACCTTGGCCGCATTGCGATTACCACACAGTTCTGAGCTGGCAATTGTCCCATCTGTTTCACGGACACATAATAAGAGGAATACAATTTATTTGCCTCATCTTCGTTTCTCAATTTATACTCACCGAAGCCATCATCGTGGCCAGCTTGAAGCGCATAGAATGCAATACTCGATGATTGCGCCAACTGCTCGGCAATCTTTTTACATGCCCTTTGAATACGCCAGGATTGCACAAAAGTGGCGCTCACGTAATAGAGGGTTAACATTTTTGGACGAACAACGGGAGCAGAGGTCGCAAAACTTTTGTGTTTTAACTATTGGCCATTAATACACAAACACACAAGCACTAAAAAGGTTTGACACGAGCGATGTGGTAAAATCAATTAGCTGTTTCGTAATTTTGGCAAATTAAATTCTCTTTTAACACTGCTGGAACGTCGCTTTCTGCCTTTTCCGCGCTTCCTTGGCAACCGTTTGACACAGTTTTGTGTATTCCACTATGCCATGACATTTATTGTTGATTATTGCACACGCAAATTCGACGCCACCCACTAAAGCTTATCAAAGAATGTGATAACAGTGGGCACCATTCACAGTTGAGCGTGCTAAACAGCTGTTCATCCCTTTTTGAACTTCAGTCAGGTCGAAAATTTAAAGCTGCATAAAGCCCCGCTTGCAATCGACAACAAAAAATAAACACGATATTGTTAATATCGATATTCTCACTCTGATAATGATCTCACCAATTTGTTGAAAAAAATTCCACAATAAATTTAATAGGAAATATGTTGCAAAAATAACGTTTAAGTTGACGAAAGTATCCGTAATTATCGCTTAATAATTAATACCTATTAAATCAAATACCGGCAAATTTCCGATACTTGCGCGCTGTAAATAACATTCGATTAAAATGTTAAATTAACAACCGAAAGAAAGAACAGCAAAGCGAAAACAAAAAAAAAACACGCGTCACTTACGAACTATAAATAATTTAAACAAAAATTTTAAGTAAAAGCAAAGACATTAATACAAAAACGCACTATCAAACAAAAAGCTAACCACGTTTAAAGCTCAGTGATTTAATTTAAGATGCTCCGTCAAAAGTACACGGCGGCAACACAAGATTCTCATAATGCGGCTTTACTAAATTTTAATAATTAGAAACAAACATTTTCTGTTAAATAAGCATTACCCTTTTTGTGCTGCAACAAAAAAATACAACATAAATAAAGGCTTTCGCAGGCAAAGGCATGTTATTGGGCTTGAACGAATTGACCACAACACGGCGTCTATTATTTATTGTGGTAATTCTGCTGATTGTACTATATGCTAAAACATATTTCCTACCCGTATTGGAGTGGTGTTGGACAGGGATTAGCTTATAGCCGCCGACATAAAGATGACTGATAAACGTGTTTCATACTTCTACAATGACAATGTCGGCAATTTTCACTATGGCGCCGGCCATCCAATGAAACCACAACGCTTGGCCGCCACCCACAGTCTGGTCATGAACTATGGCCTGCACAAAAAGATGAAAATCTATAGGCCGTACAAGTTAGTAATTGTCACATATTTATATATAAATTATACGAATGAATTGATACCACATTTACAGAGCAAGTGCACAGGATATGCTACGCTTCCATAGCGATGAGTATATTGCTTATCTGCAGCAGGTGACACCACAAAATATACAATGCAATTGTAAGTACTTTTATTTCAAAAGAGTACATTGAACTTATATCTAAATTTGGTATTTGTAGCTGTTGCTTATACCAAGTATTTAGCGCATTTCAGTGTTGGCGAGGATTGTCCCGTCTTCGATGGACTCTTTGACTTTTGTGCCATGTACACAGGCGCTTCACTTGAGGGCGCACAGAAACTGAATCACAATCACAGTGATATATGTATAAATTGGTCGGGTGGTCTGCATCATGCTAAGAAATTTGAAGCTTCGGGTTTTTGCTATGTGAACGACATTGTTATTGGTATACTGGAGCTGCTTAAATATCATCCACGTGTGCTCTACATTGATATTGATGTGCATCATGGCGATGGCGTCCAGGAGGCATTCTATCTTACAGATCGCGTGATGACGGCATCATTCCACAAATATGGCAACTACTTCTTTCCGGGCACCGGAGACATGTATGAGATTGGTGCTGAATCTGGCCGATACTATAGCGTCAATGTGCCCCTCAAGGAGGGCATTGATGATCAGAGCTACTTTCAAGTTTTTAAGCCAATTATTTCAGCGATCATGGACTTCTATCGACCAACAGCAATCGTATTGCAATGCGGAGCTGATTCGTTAGCTGGAGATCGTCTGGGCTGTTTCTCGCTCAGCACACGCGGTCATGGAGAATGCGTCAAGTTTGTTAAGGAGCTTAATGTACCTACCTTGGTGGTGGGTGGTGGTGGTTATACTTTGCGCAATGTGGCACGCTGCTGGACACACGAAACTTCACTTCTGTTGGATCAGGATATTGATAACGATTTGCCAGCAACCGAATTCTATGATTTCTTTGCACCGGATTTCACACTCCATCCTGAGGTCAATTCGCGACAGGACAATGCCAACTCCAAGCAGTATTTGGAGCTGATAGTGAAGCATGTATATGAGAATCTAAAAATGTGCCAGCATTCGCCCAGTGTACAAATGGTGCAAACACCGCCGGACGTTGATCTAGAGGAACTGCGAATACGCGAAGAATCGGATCCAGATGTGCGCATGTCGCAGGCAGATGAAGATAAACTTGTCGAAGCAAAGAACGAGTTCTATGACGGCGATCAAGATCAGGACAAACCTGATTCAGTGGAAAGTTAGCATATATTTTTATATAGTTAACAGTACATTACAGCAATCAAAGCAATTAAAAACAGCTTGACACAAATTTGGCTTTAAAAATAGACACTGACATGTATTTGTTATATAGTATATATATTGCAGACCGAAAATGAACTCGGATGAATGCAACCATTATGCACAAATCCTTAATAGTGACTATAAATACATCGAAATAAATTTTAAGAAAGCCAGCTTAACGCATTCGTCTTCGATGAGCTGAAGTCTTTTGCGGCGTTCATTTTTTACAATATTTAATTTGTTAATAATCACTATGGCTTACGATGGAAAATTAGCTTCAAAGCATGTTTGCCGTATTATGCGTTATTGTTCCAAATGACCATAAAAGATTACTTAGTCTGGCTAAACTAGCGCTTATATTCCAGCTCAAAACCGTGTACACTGATATATATAATGAGGATTACAGGAACGATCCAATTAACGATTACCAGCCAGTTGTTGTGTTGGCCAAACGCCGCATCCGGCGCGTATTTCGATCCTGGTCACGTATTTTCTTTTCCATTTCCGCATCAGTAAGCGTCTCTAGGAATGGCGCCCATGCATCCGCATCGCTTGGATTGCGGAAGGGCACATCGATGGTGGATAATGGAGCCTCGCTGAACGCATAGGTGCGACAGTGCCAAGACAATTGTCCACGAATGCTATATGCGATCGCCGTTACAAATTCACCGCCAAGACCCAGTTCTGCGCAAAGCTTAATGGCAAACTCTTCGGGATTGTTGTTTTTCTCTGACATGTCCCATTCAACCTGGTCTACAAGGGATGTGTTGCCGACATGAATGTTCAGTTTTACTATAACACGCTGGTCACAACTCTCTTCCAATATTGGCGGATCATTAGGGAACGCTTCAATTTGTTGGCGTATGGCCTGTGCAATGGCTGGAACAAATGGCAGAGGATTCAGATCGAGATCATCGCAGAGAACTTCCGCAAATTGTTCGGGCGTTATCATGCTCTCATTTTTGTTCCATGTAAAAGTATCGCGCAACTTTTGCCCTTCTAGTTCCATGTCCAAGCGTATAGGCACCAAGCATTCTTTTTGTGCTGCATTTTCAAGACTCGCTGTTGGGTCTGTGTCATCAAAGCACATGGGAAATGTTCGTACTTTTTTTGTGTGCACGCGATTGCGATTAATTGGCGTGGCTTGAGGCACTGCATCCAAATGGCTTGAGTTCGGCATGGTTGGGACATACTGTGGCTGCTTTTTTGATTTGCTCTCACGTGGTGCTGGTGTATCGGAGGTGTTTACTGAAACAGCGCGATATCTATTGAATGTGTTCAAATTAGTTAAGTTTAAATAATGTTCATAATGAAAATTCAACTTACTTCTCATCATTGCCGGCCATAATGTCATCAACCTCTACAGCACGGAGCAGCGACACTGAACTCGCCAGGATGTGTGAGCTCAGGCCAGAATCGGCTAAACGCTTTCTCTCCTCGTTTGAAAGAACAATACGTGTCATACCAGGATACTTTTTATAAAGGATGCCACGAAAGTGTCGCATATAGTTGCCCACCTCCGAGCCCACATAATAGTACTCGCCACCCTCTTCCAGTTGGAATGCCACTGGCTTATCACCGTATGTTTGTAGCGCCATATTTTTAGATTATATACCCTTGTGTGCTTTACACTTTAATTATGTGTGATAAATATTTTTAGTTAAAAATTGCTTTCAGCCACTTTACGATTCAATAAAATTTTCATGCAAACGGCGACATGGCGTCGTTAGAGTGACCATTTCGCGATAATGTTATGGCAACACAGGGTTGCTTAAATCGCAAAATAAATCGATAAATTTTAATCATTGCGACCAATTTGTACAAATTTAAATATAAGTGGCCACACATATATTTCAAGATATGTATTGATTTATGTATATTTTTGAGTATTTATAGTTAATCCTATTTGTTGTAATATCTATGTAAAAAAAAAGAACTTTAGTCTTTATTGTGTCATTGAGACACAGCTATCGATTTCTTAATTTTAAAAATACGTGGGGTGGCAATACTGATCTCCATCTGCACACATAATTCTTATTGCATATTTTAAATAATATTTAAAAATGTCTTTACTGCGCAATGTCCCCGGTATAATAGCGCTTGCAAGGCCTATAAACAGTGTCAGCACAGGTATACAACCAGTAAATAATACAGTCCATACATTAAGAACTCCCTTTCACAGTCCAAACATTCCGCCACTTCAAGCGCTGGGTATCACCAACGTTACGTGAACTTGCGCACCGCGTTAAGAAGCAAGGTCCACAGAAGGCAGAGCCAAGATCTGGATTTGTTGAATGGAACTATCGTTCTGAGCTGTTTGCCTTTGGAAAACGTTTGAATGAAGAGTTTCAGCTGCCGCTACTGCAAACGGCATTTACTCAGCGTACGTATGCGCATCAAGAACAAGAGCGACAGCACAAACTAGGCATTGCCGAGGCGGATCTGCAAAGAAGCGACAACAGTAGATTAGCAGCAAATGGCGAACATATTGCCAAAGCTTATGTCGCAGCGTATTTGCAAAGTGCGCTTCCCAAAATGCCGGCGGTCGGACATAAGGCTTTTGCCTTGTATCTGCTAGGCCCTGAAACATTAGCGAATGTCTGCATGCAACTGGGTGCAAAGGAACTAATCTTTTCCACCGAATATCCACCAAGCAAGGAGACGCTCGCAAAAACACTGCAGGCAATTATTGGTGCTTTGGCGGATTCAAGTGGCGTGGAACGCGCCTTTCTTTTTGTGCGAGACTTTATTTGCACTCAACTAAATCAAAAAGATTTGCTGGAAATATGGACGCCGGAGCAACCCTTGCAGCTGCTTAGTGAGGTCTGCACAGAACAAAAATTGGGTGAGCCTGAGCCACGCCTGTTGGGCGATTGCGGTAAAAATACGGTACTGGCTGCATATCATGTCGGTATCTACGCCAATCGCCAGTTGCTGGGCAAAGGCTTTGGCGAGGATGTAAATATTGCTACAGAAACGGCCGCCATTGATGCGCTACAAACACTTTTTGAAATACACGACAATCGACGTCCATTTGATTTTCGACTTCAAGTTGAAGCCAAAAATATAAGGCTGGCTTAGATTGGGAGTTGCTTGTTAATCATTATTTTTAAATATATCTATAATTTGTCCTAAAAACATGTAATTCCTGAATGGTCAATATAATTTGCGTTTTTAAATATCATCAACTACGAAATAACCACTGTCTAGCCAAAAACTCTTAATCACTCTCCCCGATTGTGGGCGACCCGACTGATGGTGTCGTAGCTTCATCTGGCTTAGACTCAAGCGAGAAGGGTGGAATCTTGCAGTCGAACGAATAACCATCCTCACGTTCGAGGCGAAAAGTTCCCCACATGTGTCCGCTGGGAGCTTGTAGACTAACATGACTGCTGTATTGAAAAGCTGGTAGTCGCGGACTGAGTATGGGCTCCTGGCCAACAACACCGCGGCCACGCACCGTCTCCAAGGTGCCGGACAATGAGAAGATTCGCCAATGACGCTCACGGAGTTGTACGCTGAGCTCGCCGAGATTCTCCAGCCTTATGCAATAACGCCACTGCTCGAACAAATAAACAAAAAAAGAAATGTATTTGATTGAAATTTGGTGCAGTCTCATTCTTACCCAGTAAACGGAGGATGCGGGAGTCTCGCGGCAACCCATATAAAAGGGTATTACGGTCACCCGAACGTTTTCGGTTGTTTCCTTGTGCACATCACTCATGTCCAACCAAGGATGATTTTTCTCCTGCCATGCCTTGAGCGTATCCTGGCCAACAAACGGCGGCTCAGCATCCGGAGCGTTTGTAAGAAACTTGTCAAAAAGTTCATGCTGCAACGGATGTTTGTCGGTGGAGGAATATGGCATAATATCATCGTGTGCAACATAATCAAGGCCAGGAATAGCATACAAGCTGCGGTTCGAGTCCTGATTGCCTAAAAAGGTAACAGCTTCGGTTTGGGCCCGCTGAAAAAAAAACTTTTTGAAGTACAATATGCAGTTAAAACAGCCAAATTACTCACGATATATGGACAGTCTCTGGTATCAATGAGCACCTGATAAAAAGTTTGGGTTTTGCCTTTAACCTCTTTGGAGTCAACGGCACCAGTTGTGCCCACATTTGTTGCCGGGCTAGCTGAACCCATATTGGTCGCACCCTGCGTATCGACGGCATCAGTGGATGCCTGCCATGACGTTGGAGGATCAACTTGCTGAGCGGTTGATGTCACGCTGCCGTCACTATTGCCAGTTTTCGCTCTAAGGGTTGTTGTAGCCTCTGTGTTGCATTGCGACGGCGTTGCTGATGCTGTTGTTATTGCCGCTGGTTGCTTTTTAGTATTGTGCAAATCACGATCATATACACGAGCCGTCCATGGGAACAGAATGACTCCACGATAGCCAAAGATTCTATGTAAAAATAGCTGACCAGTATCGTATTTACCCTCCTTAGCTTCCAATAGACGTCCAACCTCAGCGAGTCTAGAATTGCAAGCATAAAATTATATTATGCAACCAAAGTATTTATTAGGCGGCGTCACACTCTGCCCACCACCCTGACCCCTGACCCAGATGGTCATTAAGGTAACTCTTACTTGGTTGGATTAACGGCCTGCTTCTTAATGCTACGCGTCACAATTATATCACATTTATGCAGCAGTCGCCAGCGCTGGTCCCATTTGAAAAGCTGTAGCAGTAAACCCATTTGTTATCAATTGCAAACTATTGTAAGATCTGCAGCAGCCGTTGTTGCAATGTGAGAATGTTGACTAGCTTTTATGCAATTGAAAAGCAGGACGTTGACCAATTATGATGCTGTTTAGTTGCTGTTGCTCAACAAACAGGTGAATGTAGATACATATACCTAGAATTTTGAAAAATTTGTAATTTGGCTTTTCAAAAAACAAACATTGTTATTGTAATATTTAGTTTTGTTTTTCTTTTTTTGATATCTTTCTCTAGTTAATACGATTATTGTGAATGTTGCGCAGCAACACTGCGTTGAACTTTACTATCGATAAATGTTTTGAAAAACAGCTGCAATGCAGCTCTGTGTGACAGAACTGTCATCCTCTCGCTCTTTCGCCAATCGACAGATTTCCGGTACGTACGCGAACTTTGTGCTGTGTAATGAAAAATATGAAAATATACATGAAAATACCGATAATAACAACAAATTAGTGTGGAAATGCATAGATAATTATATGGATTAAGTCAGCAATTAGCTTATGTGTTCATACATAACTTAATTATTCTGATGTTTTTGGCTTGAAAACAAGTGTCCCACAAGTCTGACAACCAAAACAAATGACAAGCCAAATAATTTTGAATCGCAACCCACTTCCCCTTACAAGTTAATAACCACAACTTCGATGTAATACATTTTTACAGTGAACTATGGCTGACACACAAGCTAAGCCCGCTGCGTCTAAGGCTGCAAAGGCGCCCAAAGCACCAAAGGCCGCAAAGGCGCCGAAAGCCGCTAAGGCACCAAAGGCAGAGAAGACTGCTGCCGTCGAGACAAAAGTGTCGGCCAAGAAATACAAGCGTCATGGTCGTCTGTTTGCTAAGGCTGTCTTCACCGGATACAAGCGCGGTTTAAGGAACCAGCACGAAAACCATGCCATCCTCAAGGTTCGTCTTTTACATATTTATTCGTATATTTGTGGCCAATATAACGTATTTGCAGATTGAAGGCGCTCGTCGCAAGGAGCACGGCCAGTTCTATATCGGCAAGCGTTGCGTGTATGTTTACAAGGCTCAGACCAAGAAGTGCGTGCCACAGCATCCTGAGCGTAAGACTCGTGTCCGTGCTGTTTGGGGCAAGGTTACCCGCATCCACGGCAACACTGGATCCGTGCGTGCACGCTTCAACAGGAATTTGCCCGGTCATGCCATGGGACACCGCATTCGCATCGTAAGTGACGCCTTGCAGTCAAGAGTGATAATATTTTAATTGATTTGTTTTCCTAATTTTAGATGCTGTACCCATCAAGGATTTAAGTTAATGAATAACTTAAAATGACCTGCAAAAAATCCGTTTTTTTATAATAAATGAAACAATTTAAATTTATATACAAGACATTGTGTTGTAAAATGATTGTCACTTATAATTTGCGCTTTGCTTCTAGAAATATGGCTACGAAAAATGTTATTGTTCTTATACAAAGGCAACAGTCAAATTGGCTCATGTAAATGATTCTACAAAGCACATAAAACTGTTGAATAAAATTCAACAAATTCACACATGTTAATCCAGCTGAAAAATGAAACATTTTAAAACCAGATCATATATGCGGAATTTAATTAAACACCATTCCCTCTTAATTGGTTTGCTTAACTATCAGCTGTTTTATTGTAGTGGCAACCTTGCAGCAAAGTGACCAGCTCAACGTAGTAAAAATAATAAAACCTCAGCTATTTTAAATTTAGATCAGAAAATATTGCTTGTGCTTACATATAAAATACATATAAAACAAATTCATTATACCCTTTTTTCCCATTTTTAATGGGATCAGGGTATAAAAATAAAACGTTAAGTTCATTTAGAATTTATTCACGAGCTTTCAAAATTTACGTTTATATATACGTTCCATACGATTTTCGTTTACATTTTTTTAGTATACCTCTTAATCTATGCTTCCTATAATTTATTAGATGAACTTTAATAAAACAACAAACAAACTTATTTTTATCTATTTATTCGTGGTGATTGTAATTCTTTTATAGCGCGCGTCAGAATACCCCTAACAAATGCCTACCAGGCAAACAACAAAATATGTTCAGCGTTCAGCATTGTTTTTTATGTGCGATTTTCGATCATTCAAGTCACGGTCACACTGGCTTTGTCCATTTTAAATAAACCGTTCATTGGTGAAGGTGGCGTCTTTTTTCGCAGAGAGAAATTGCAATTAATATAAATTTATCTAGTGAGAAAATTTTTTGGTGAAAAATTGAAAGGTATGTTAAAAAAATCATTTGTCAAAAATGCCTACAGCTCTGTATTATCTTTTGTACCGCGCGTAAATTCTAACTTACTTAGATGTTTCGAAAAACTTAATAATTATCTTTATATGTACTTGTGCTTGTGTCATGGAATTTTGAGGCTAAGTATTTTCTTCAAGATGTTCATGATGATGGTGAAGGGTTTCGCAGAGCAGCCATGCGTGTTTCTCTGTGTATTTGTAAATTGCAGCTGCTTTTAAGTTTTATTCAGCACAGATGCCAAAGCGCTTATATGTACAGATGTTCATTCAGGCATACATATTTATTTGAGGAGCATAAAAATAACACAACACATCCTATTCTTTATTATAGCTTCCCCCAATTTTAAACCGCACCCTGACTCTCCCGGCTGGTTTTGTGGCCATGTTTGCATTTAGTTGTTTTTACTCGCGCAACTTGCATGCTCCTACTTAATAATCGCATTCGCTGGCTAAAAACTAGCTACAGGCAGTTTGAACCGTAATTTAAGCACTCGCTAAACAGGGCAGACAAATGTATGTACATGCACACATGCATACATAGGTGTTCGTTTGTATATGCTTTGTGCATGTGTAGTCGTTATATTTGCTGCTTGGGGTCACTTTTACGGCACCGCAGAGTACACTTATTTGTTTGCTAATGTTGATTGTATTTACCTATAATGATAAATAAATATAGGTTGCTCACCACTGGTTAAACTAGATTTGCTTTTTTCTACAAACATACATGTATACAAAAATGTTAGTGTGTATTTCTGATACCGACCCGTGGTCTTCGACGCCTTTTTAAATGTCTTGTCCATATTTGCCTTCACGTCTTGTCATTAGGCAATAAACAGTCTGAAAACAATAACAAAGAGAGAAAGAGAAACACTGGCGTATCTACGATTTGTTGCTTTATTCAGTCATTTCTCATTACTCATAATTTTGCGAAAATACTTGCAGACACGTACTGGAACAGCTGGTATTAATAATAATTATAGTTACATTTGTATATGTTACCTGTGGGAGTCTGGCTATCGCCAACGTGACCAATACCACGATAAGAAGTTTGAGTCCATTATTGTTGACTCATCTTTATATAAATGTGATTTATATTTATATTTTTATTGTGATATCGTTTTAAAAAACTAGAAAATTCAGCGGCAAGTCTAATATACAGATCTTTGAGTTTTTGCATTGTTCGGTCATTCACATTGGTTTTTTTTTTTACCCCCCACATACAAACATACATACCTCAACATAATTGTGCTTGTGTGGGTATGCACATAAAGTGCTGTGCATCCCGTGGGGAAACTCACCCAAGCTTTCCGCCTTCCACAAAGCATGACGCATCATTACCCGCGTTTTACAACACTTCTTACCGATGTCATCGCCCATTGCCCCACTCTGACCTCTTTTTTTTATGTCAGCACAGATACGCACTTGCCAAAAAATTAAACATTCACACTTTCTAAGACAAGTAGAGAGCAACTTGGGGTCTTAGGGTCTTAACGCTCGTTTTTGTAGATACTTCATACAATAAATTCTATTCAGCAACTTTTTTGTGCATAATGTGCACCGGCTTCACAAATGCGTCAAATATATTAGTATAAAAATAATGGCAACAATGGGAAAGTGTGCTGGCAGGTCTGCAATTATAGTTAACGGGAAAGTGCTAAAGAACGCTTAAAAATAGAGATAAACTTATGTATGCAGGTATGAATGTGTGTTATATGTATGTATTGTATGGTAGAAAAGTGAATAGCCGGCTTGTAAGAGTGATTGTGCTTATGTGTTGTAGAGGAGGAAGAAGGGATTGCTAGTGCGAATACTTCATTCAGCTGTTGTCTGAATCAGTTTCTGTTGAACGGTTTTTCTATTCTGTCATTTTCCACATTTGTTCAGTTGGCTGACGCCCGTCACCGTCGTTACTTCATTGTTGCCCGCTTTTGTAAGTGGCGTGTTTTCGTTCTCTATGTACATATGTACCTAAGTAAATGTTTAGACTTTATGTAGAAAGTATCGAATGGCATAGGAATATAATTGAATAGCATTTTTTGGCTTTTCTCGTTTACGAAGAACGTTGAATAGTATAGCTTGTGAAATAAATATTTTTTTAGCTTACATTTATTTAACATTAAGCAAATGAACTTATTTACTTTATTATTCAATATCTTTTTTGTATTTGAAGCTCCGTTAGTACAAAATAAATATGACATCCACCGAACTCAAAATTGGCTTAAACGGCACCGCACGACCATCCAGCCGCGTCCTGAAGCCACCTGGCGGCGGACACACGAACATCTTTTCGGAACCAGAAGTAGCTGTGAATGCACCGCGTGCCAAGTACAATCAGCAAAACTCTTCCAATCTGAATGCATGCATGGGCTCCACAGATGCCTACAAGGTGGTCGAAAAGATTCGTGAAGAGGTGACCACTCCCACAAACCAAAAGGAGGAACAAAAGCCAGCACCTGCCAGTCAGCCCAAAGAGACCACTAATGACAATAAGGCGACAAATGAGTCACGTGGTCGCGTTCCACCCGGCGGCTTCTCATCGGGTGGCTTCTGGTAGAACTAGCAGTCAGCCTCTCACTCACACTCATGCTTAACGTATACACCAAGCCATTCTCAACCCCATTTAACATTTATAAATATAAATCGCTTAATATATATGTTGAGCTATTGAGCTTTTTCAATAGCTATCGAATTTCCACAATGAATAATAAATAAAAATGCACCGAAATTTGCATTAATATAATGTAGTTTATTTGCCTTCGTGGCCGAACTTAAAATAGTTATAATTGTTTAGTGTAAGCTCCGAGTTGAGCTGTACAAACGAATTATAATTTGGCAAGCGGTGTCGAATACCGCGCCGCGACTTGAATTCCCGATCGATAAAATAGAACTGATTAGCTGCCGAATTGCAGCTGCTGCTTGCGCTCAGCTAAGGCCAAGGGCAAGCAATAGAGAATGCAATACAAAGAAGCTCCGATGAGCATATGCAAAACAACAGTTATGCTAGTTACGTTAATTTGCTCTATTGCTGCGCAGAGCATAACTTATCAAAAGGTTAAATATAAAGAGTGAAGCTGCTTTAGTTGTTGTTTGGCGCGGATACATGCGTAACCAAACATTCTCCCCCCGTTGAAAGACACGGGCTTTCAACAGCATCCTCTTTCGGAAGCGCACACAACTTGCGCACAGCTCTCTTTATTATTCCAGTTGACGTCTTGAGAACAGCTACTCGAGAAACGCCGTCAGAACCAGCAACAAGCTCGACCACACGAGCCAGTGGCCATTTAAGGGGTGGCAAGTTTTCATCCTTTACAAGGACAACATCATTAATGTGAACGCCCGGGTAGGATGTTCTCCATTTAGACCGTTGCTGAAGAAGTGTTAAATATTCGTCACGCCAACGACTCCAGAAAATTTGCTGATAATAAGCTATACGCTGCCAGCGATCTAGGCGGCTAACGTTTAGCTTGGTGACATCCGGCTCCGGATAAATTGCGAGTGGCGCAGTGCCAAGGAAGTGCGCAGGAGTTAACACATCCAGATCTGCAGGGTGCTCTGAAAGTGGAAAAAGAGGTCGAGAGTTTATTATTGCCCCAATGTGGCAGACTAGTGTGCGCAGATCATCCAGGGGCAAAACCGAGGGTCCGACCGACCGATAAAAATGGTATTTTGCTGTCTTCACAGCCGCCTCCCAAAGTCCACCAAAGTGTGGCGAGCGAGGTGGGATGAATGCCCATTCGATGTCGTCAGAGACACAAAACTCTCGGACAGAGTCGATGTGCTTCTCGCTGAGGAAGAGTCGCTTGAGTTCAGCTAGGTCATTCTTGGCTCCGACGAAATTTGTCGCATTGTCCGACCATATGCGAACAGGTTTACATCTGGTAAGAATAAACCGCTTAAGCGCATTAAGAAAGGCTGCTGTTGACAAATCAGGAACCAGTTCGAGATGCACTGCCTTTGTTGCGAAGCAAATGAAGACCGAGATGTAGCATTTTACTGGTCCTTTGTTACGAATCTCGCTCTTGTAGTAAAACGGTCCACAGTAGTCCACTCCAGTGACAGCGAAAGGATGCGAGCCACTAACACGATCGCGGGGAAGATCAGCCATGATTGTCTCAGCCAGGACCGGTTTAGCACGAAAACACATAATGCATTTTGTTGTTACGCTGGAGACAGTCTTACGCCTCCCAATAGGCCAATAATGGAGCCGAATATGAGCAAGCAGAGAACGAGGTCCGGCATGGAGCTGACGCCTGTGAAAATGCATGATGATGGCGCGTGTGACAGGATGATGACTCGGAAGTATAATCGGATGCTGAGCATCGAAATCCAGGCTCGAGTGCTTTAGACGGCCACCAACACGAAGAAGTCCAAACTCATCGATGAATGGGTTAAGCGAGGCAATAGAGCTGGATGATGTGATCATCCGTCCGTCTTGAAGAGCCCTATACTCATCACTCAGATTCGCCTTCTGGATGCTACGCAAGAGTAGTTGAGTGCCCTTGTGTATCCAATCTACTGTTAGACTGGGATGCCTGATGCGATTCCGAAACTTATATATATATCCGAAGACACGACGCAGGTTATGAAAGGAATTTGCAAACTTGCATCCTATGCTGACATCAAGGCATCTAGGGATAGCAACTAGCACCTTCTGCCGCAGCTCAGGAAGCGTACGGGCCGGTAAACATGATGCGGGCCAGTCGCACTCTCCTTTGGTTAAGAAATCGGGACCCTGAGACCACAACGAGGATTCTAAAAGGTCGCTGGGAAGTGCTCCTCTAGAAAGAATGTCTGCAGGGTTGCATTCCGTCGGTACGTAGCGCCATTCCATTCCTGTCGTTAGCTCCTGTATTAAAGATATGCGATTAGCCGTGAACGTTTGGAAACGTGAAGGCTCATCTCGTATCCAGGATAAAACAACTGCCGAATCCGACCAACAATAGTATCTACAGTTAAATAAATTCATTTGAGCTACTTCGCGAACAAGTTGAGACAGAAGCGCAGCAGCAGATAATTCCAGCTTTGGTACTGTGAGAGTTCGTAAAGGTGCTACTCGAGACTTAGAGCACAACAAATGAGCGATGCGCCGTCCCTCTGTTATGGATACAACGTAAATGCATCCACCGTAAGCCTCAATGCTCGCATCACTAAAACCATGAACTTCGATGATGCCCTTTGGAACAATGACCAGTCGAGGGAGTTTTATTTGCTCTGTGTTGCAAATATCGGCACACAAGCTGTTCCAAGAACAGTGCAAAGAAGCAGAAAGACTCTCATCCCAATCCAATTGCTCTCTCCAAATGTGCTGCAAAAAGATCTTGGCCTTGGCTACCACGGGTCCGATAAGTCCAAGCGGGTCATAGAAACGAGCAATGGTAGACAGCACAGACCGTTTGCTAGGCTTTCCAGGCGCTTTCATAGGCGAAAAGTTGAACAGAAGGCAATCAGAGGCTGGATCCCACGCAAGTCCGAGAGTCTTCGTGACATCCGTGCCATCGTCAAATTTTAAAAAGGTCTCCCTTTCCTCATCAGGAACCTGTTGAAGCACGCGAGGATCGTTGGAGCACCACTTCCTAAGTTTAAAGTTTCCCTTTCGAAGCAGACTGACTGTTTGCTCCATAATATGAACTATTTCCTCGGCAGAGTCACCTCCAGTAATGAGATCATCTACATAAAAATCGTTCAAGATCACTTTAGATCCAGCAGGAAATGATCTTCTTTCATCAATAGCTAACTGCTGCATGGAACGAACCGCCAGAAAAGAAGCTGGCTTTGTGCCATAGGTGACAGTATCCAGCTTGAAAACTTGAATTTCCTGATGAGGCGACTCACGCCACAAGATACATTGCAGATAGGAATCGGGTTCAGACATCCTCACACACCTATACATTTTGCAAATGTCACCAGTCAGGGCTATTGGGAATGTCCTAAACTGCAACAGTGTAGCGAACAGCTTGCGTTGAATAGTTGGGCCTGCCATGAGGATTTCATTCAGGGAATAACCAGACGAAGACACGGCCGAACCATCAAAAACAACTCTAAGCTTAGTTGTTGAGCTGTCTTCCTTGAGAACACAATGATGAGGAAGATAATACTTGCAGCGACTTAGCATGTGCGACTCCACAAGAGACATGTGATTCAAATCCACATACTCCTTGATAAATGCTGAATATTGTGACTTCAAACCAGGATGACGCTCTAATTTGCGCTCCAGGTTGCAAAAACGACGATATGCCTGCTGATATGAATCTCCAAGTAGATCCACAGTATGCTTGACTGGAAGGCGAACCGAATATTCGCCAGTGTCCAAACGAGCAAAGGTTTGTTTGAAATGCGCTTCACAATCAAGTTCCTCCTTGGTAGATTCGTTGACTAAACGAGAACACGATTCTACCTCCCAAAACCGACGAACGATTTCATCAAGCGTGTGATCTGGGCTAGGATTTGGCATCAGAACCGAGCTAGTGACCATCAATGAGGCAGGGCTCGCTGAAGAAGTTCCTCCTGTCACTATCCAGACCAATTGAGTTTTTTTAAGAATGGGCAAACCAGGAGCGATTTTGATTTGACCGACACACAACAATTCAAAAAACAGGCCAGCTCCAATTAACAAATCAATTTTGTGCGCCTTAAAGAACTCTGGATCAGCCAAGCGAATATTTGAGGGTATATTCCAGAGCTCAGTGCTAATATCGTAGCTAGGCTGATTTCCAGTTATAGACGGAGCTACGAGAACTGAGATGTTGGCAGAGTATGCAGATGCTAGCGATTGAAAACTTATATCGGCTGAATAGCCTTCTGAGGCAACAGTAGACTCTCCCAATCCTGAAATCAAAGTAGGTGAGCGATGCTTTCGCAGTTGGAGGTGTTGAGCTAAACGAGACGTAATAATGTGCACCTGCGAACCAGAATCAAGTAGCGCTCGGCAAGGGACTAAAACTCCAGTACGACTTCTAACGTTGATTACAGCAGTTGCCAAGAGCACCGTGTCTTGACTAAGATGTTGGGCTACAAGTGTTGCGGATGCGGAGCAAAGTTAACTTGAGAGTCGATCGGCCGGCTCAAAATGCAGAAGCGTATGATGCTTGGCCTTGCAACGGTTGCAGGTAGTGGAGCTGCACTCCTTTAAACGATGACCTTTACACAGGCAATTGATGCAAAGGTTGAGCTTCTTTACCTCTCGTAGACGCAGTTGCGGAGACAGATTTCCAAATCGGGAACAGTTGTAAATTAAGTGGCCAGAGGTCTCGCAAAACACACATTTATTTGTGTTGGAGTTAGTAGCAACGAAGGCCTTTCTACTAGTTTTAACGATTTTACCACATTTTCCCACCTTAGAGCTAGGCGTATACATTGCCATAGCGTGTTCCACATTTTCCAACCTTTGACATCGTCGATCCAGAAATGCCATGAACTGCTCACAGGTCGGAATAGTATCCATCGGTGCTGTCTCCTCCCAACTGGTCTGCGTTGCCTTGTCCACTTTCTGCAGCAAACTGTGCACGACAATGAAACCCGCAATCTGCTCAACGTTGCCCAGGCTTTGTAGAGCGCGAATGTTGGCGTTAACCGTATCCGAAAGGGCTCGAAGTTTTACTGCTGACGACGACTCGATGCATTCTAAACCCAAAATCTCCGTGACATGTGCTTGGAACATAAGACGCTTGTTGTTAAACCGTTTTTTAAGGAGCTCCAATGCAACTGGATGTTAGCACTGCTGATAACGAAGAAACACTATCTAAGGCTGATCCTTTCAGACACGATCGCAAGTGCTGAAACTTCTCCACATCCGAAAGTCCTGCGTCCGCATCAATGATTGAAGAGAACATCGCTGTGAACTCTGCAAACTTTGTATATCCTCCACTAAACTCGGGCAGCTTGATTTCAGGCAACCGGATTTTGCTTTGAGACAATTGATTGTCACCACATGTATCTTGCCTCATAGTCGAACACAATGGCGATGATAACTTTCGCTTGTTAATTTCGCGTCGCAAGCCGGTTTCAACTAATATTGAGAAGTCATCAAAACATGCCCGTAATTCACTCCCGATTTCATCATAATCCAGCTCCTCCAACGCGTCATGCATTTTGTAAAATGCCTGCTGAGCACTTTCCAACGCCTTAAGCCGAACAGCCAACTCTTCTTCGCTGAGATGCACAATTTGCTCCGGAGCAATTGCTTTGGCCATCCGTTTTACTTGCTCATCAATAGCTTTAGCCTTGGCTTTGTAAAACGGGGCACCAGGAGACTGAACAGCAGCAGAATTATGCATTTTTAACTATTCTTTTAGGAGTCACTGATTATTTCCACTAATGTTTTAACACACGTTCAACCGACTCAATGTCAATTAGAGGGCAAACACTTTTTTCGTAAGCGCAAGCAAAAAGAAACGGGAATAGCAATAACAATGCAGAAACGGCTGCTGCAACTGTTTAAGCAAACGAGATAAGGGAATCGACTGCGCAGGCGGCACTGCAGGTCAAACACCTGAACCGAAAGTGAGCACAAAACGAACCGAGGATAGCGAAGACGATGCAAGAGCGCGGGCGCGAGGTTTATTAACTCTATACTTTAAATAATTTGTGTTTATTTAAACAAACAGAGCTAACGAAAGATCACGTCGGGGTCACCAAATGTTGAGCTATTGAGCTTTTTCAATAGCTATCGAATTTCCACAATGAATAAATAAATAAAAATGCACCGAAATTTGCATTAATATAATGTAGTTTATTTGCCTTCGTGGCCGAACTTAAAATAGTTATAATTGTTTAGTGTAAGCTCCGAGTTGAGCTGTACAAACGAATTATATTTTGGCAAGCGGTGTCGAATACCGCGCCGCGACTTGAATTCCCGATCGATAAAATAGAACTGATTAGCTGCCGAATTGCAGCTGCTGCTTGCGCTCAGCTAAGGCCAAGGGCAAGCAATAGAGAATGCAATACAAAGAAGCTCCGATGAGCATATGCAAAACAACAGTTATGATAGTTACGTTAATTTGCTCTATTGCTGCGCAGAGCATAACTTATCAAAAGGTTAAATATAAAGAGTGAAGCTGCTTTAGTTGTTGTTTGGCGCGGATACATGCGTAACCAAACAATATACATGAATATCCTATACAATCATACTCATATTTTAAATTGACAACAATGAAAAATGTTAAAAATGCTACATTCGCTATTTCATTACTTTATAACTATCTGCCGCATTCAGATTTTTTCAGTTCACGTTTATTTTTGTCGCATCACGCATTATATAAAATAACGTCTAACGCAATTATTTATACTTAAAGAAGACAAATCCGTAACAAACTTACCAAAAAAATATGGATAACGCCAACATTTGCATTTGTACTTAATTGTTAAATTGAAACTTATTGTTTGTAAAATGTGTCCCTAATTCTTTTCTATTTACATTACAAAAAAATATAATAAAATAATAAACTTAATATTTAAAATTGCAAAAACTATTTAGTTTATATTATTTTTATACCCTAAACCCATAAAATGGTTCAGGTATAATGGTTCTATGCGAAATAATTTAATAGACAGAAGGAGAATCCCCGGACCTTAAAAATATACATATCCATCTGTCTCTCCAAATAAAACTTTATATTTTTTATCAAAAAATTTGAAGATATAAAAGTATTTCAATAAATCCATGATAATCAGTAAAATTACTTTATGCTTTTAGTACATTTTTTGTGTGATATTCCTTTATAGCATTTTATAATTCAGTTTATTTTGCAAACTCTAGTCAAAAAACAAGTAAGGCTCTAGTCGAGAAATCCCGACTAGACGATACCCTGATCCCTTTAATGCGCGTACAGTCAGTGCTTGCAAGTATGTGTGTGTGTTTGTACGCGCATACTGCATACTGCTTACACAACTTCAATGTCCCATATCTCCGGTGTTTATTATCCGATTTCACAGATTGTCATTATTTTGTATCATAATTCAAATGGCATCTCAAAGTTTTCCAAATTCAAGATTTTGTTGTTATCGATCCCATTTGTATATCGGAAACGAGAAGAGTTATCGAAAATCGGAAACAAACTTGTACTACCTAGGGATTAGGCGAGCTTAAGTTCCAAATCTGGAGTCTCTAGCTCTTATAGTCTCTGAGATCGACGCGCTCATACATACACACAGACAGACAGACGGACGGACAGACGGACATGGCTATATCGACTCGACTATTGATGCTGATCAAGAATATATATACTTTATGGGGTCGGTGATGCTTCGTTCTGCCTGTTACCTACTTTTGCACAAAACCATTATACCCTTTTTCCCATTTTTAATGGGATCAGGGTACAATAACGATTATAATATCCTCATCTTCTTCTGCATCAAAAAGAGCGATGAGATGTCATGGAAGACTTTTTTCAAAACCAGATATGTTTTTGTTGCTTGTCGTTCTTTTTGACTCGATTTTTTGACTGCAACAGAAGCTGGATGCAATCAAACTAGCATTTATAGTACATTTTATTATGCTGTTTATCATTTACATTATTATTGGACGTAGATGTACTAACGGACAGTACATTCAAGTGGCCCAACTATACCAAGAACCGGCTTGTAAACGCGCGGACCCAAGCATCCGACCGAGGGGCGCACCGCGTAACGTGCGGTTACGAAGATTTTAGAGAGCATGCAGAACTAGTACTATATATTAAATGGAAAAGATTTTTACATATTGAAGATAAAATCCGAAAAGGGTTATGGATAGCACAGTTAGAATAACAAGCTTGAAGAGAATTAGGTAAAACTTTCTAGTATTTCTAATAGAAACTGCAAAGTTAATTTTGTTGATTAGTAATGAAAAATCAATTTCACCATTTATTCGTTTGTGAAGAAATGTTATTGCTAGCATAGTTTTAAGGTTACACACGAAGGAAGATTTATTAGTAAATGTCTACTGTGGTTAGAAGGTAAGTTAATATTATTACCCCAGTTAAGACCCAGAAGGGCAAAGAGCAGAAATTGTCTTCCTTCTGTCTTTCTTCTTGTCCGGTTCTATTCTATCCTGAAGAGTCCTGTATTTGGGATACCTTATCCTCAACCCATTCAATCCGATCAAGTGGATCGAGAACATAGATATAAAAAAGGGCATTAGTCTACAAAAGACTTAACTTTACATTTACTGTAATTGAGATGAAATAATTTTATTTTACACCAGGTTTGAAAGTTGTCTTAATCATTTTGTGGAAGAGTTGCAGCTGATGTGCATAATTTGACATCATCAGATCATTTATAAACAGTGTTAATAATAACGGTCCAAGGTGAGTTCCTTGTGGAACACCAGAAGTGACCTGTACCGCTTTGGAAACTGAGCCATTAAAATAAACCCTTTGAGTTCTAAAAGTTAAGTAATCTTTAATCCAAAGAATTAGATTGTTGGGAAAGCCCGAAAGTTGAAGTTTATAAATTAAAACAAAGTGATTAACGAAATTGACTGAAATCAGTGTATATAACATCATTTTGCATTTTGTCTTGAAAGCCCTAAATAACAAATGATGTGACTGCTAGCAATATAGTAGTGGTAGATCTTTGTTTCAAGAATCCATGCTGGCAAGATGAAATCATAGACTTACAAAGATGTTGATGAGAGGTGATTCACTTCTCAAAAATCGTAGGAATAGCAGACAATTTGGAGATACACCTATAATTTTGAGCTTAGATACGATTTGTTTCCTTTTTTAGGCAAGCAACACTTTACAAAATACAACATTTTACAGACGGTTCTTGGCAACTTTTGTTGCTTCGAACGTCCAGCAACATTGATTTGCAAAACTCGTATGCATCAGCAACATATATTAATTCGGGCAAAACAAGATAAGACTGGCAATGAAGGGCATTACTTGATTTGAAATACGTTTCTAAATAACTTTTTTTCATTACTTGGGTCCTAAGCAACACTTTAAAAACTTAGACAATAATCGCTGTAACTACAAAATCTTCGTCAATGTATTTTATTTTGACTGTTTATTTTCAAAACTTTAATGATATTTTTCTTGGCAATATCGTGAAAGTCGAATTTTTTTTTTTTCTTAAAATTTGTCGAGTTTTATCAATTGTAAAATAGTATGGGAAGCCGTCAAAATTTATAATAGGGTTAAAAATCTTAAAATAATTTTTTTTGTTTAATACATAAAAAATAAAAATTATATTTTTCATCCATTAATTCATTCACCAAATATTAATAATAAATTATCTTTGTTTATTAAATCAGTTAAAACAAGTAAGAAGGCTCTAGTCGAGAAATCCCGACTAGCCGATACCCTGATCCCTATAATTCACGCGTACAGTCAGTGCTTGCAAGTATGTGTGTGTGTGTGGGCGCATACTGCATACTGCATATTGCATATACAAATTCAATGTTCCATATCTTCGGTGTTTCTTAACCGATTTCAATAAAAATTTCACAGATTGTCATTATTTTGCTTAATGTTTCAAATGCCGTCTTAAAGTTTTCCAAGTTCAAGATTTTGTTGTTATCGATCCCATTTGTATATCGGAAACGAGAAGAGTTATCGAAAATCGGAAACAAACTTGTACTGCCTAGGGATTAGGCGAGCTTAAGTTCCAAATCTGGAGTCTCTAGCTCTTATAGTCTCTGAGATCGACGCGCTCATACATACACACAGACAGACAGACAGACGGACAGACGGACATGGCTATATCGACTCGGCTTTCGATGCTGATCAAGAATATATATACTTTATGGGGTCGGAGATGCTTCCTTCTGCCTGTTACATACTTTTGCACAAAACCATTATACCCTTTTTTCCCATTTTTAATGGGATCAGGGTATAAACACTAAAGACATCATAGATGAAAACTTTTAAATACATAAACCTTATACGCATAAGGTCATCTTCCTATCGAGTATTCTCGAGTAAAACATTTTGTTCGAAAGCGACTAGCAATATAGAAAGGAAGTATGAAAAATTTTCCAAAGGAAGTTTCAGGATTGTACAAAATAAGAAAAGCTTACATTTATTTCTACTCCTTTTGCTAAAGTTAAGGATTCACATATTTATTTATTTATAAATATGGTTTGCCTGTGAACGTAGTACAAAATGTTTATTGAGATTACTACAAAGCTTCAACAATGCTTTATCTGACCGGAAATTCGTAAAATACTTGAGACCAACATTTTAATTATTCAGACTTTGTTAGATTATCGGATTTTACACCTTATATTTATTAAACCTGACTTTACAAATATCATGACCATCGTGTCATTGTTATTTATAACGTAAAATAATATTAATGAATAAATACACAGATTTGTATTTTGATGACCTATTAACTAGAGGGCGCCACATTGCTACTTTTAACAACAAATCATTAAGTGCGCAGACCCAAAAATTATTGTGTGTAAAATATTTGAAAATTGTGTTAAGATTTTATAGGTAATAAGATTAGAAGCTTTCCATATACACTTTCCGTTCGTTGAATTGTTATGGTGTTGTTTGCTTAACCAAAGTGAGTCAAGTTTTTTTTTTTTTGACTTAATTCAGACTTAATTAGTTAGATCTTCATGTCATTAATGTACGAATCCAATTCAGCATCAAGTTCCTCGGCAGTTGGTGCAACTTTTCTTTCCCGGCGTTGACCACCGGCTGCACCGGGTTTTCCACCAGCTGGGCGACGGAAACTGCCACGACGAGGACTGCCACCGACTTGTCCACCTAAAATCAATTAGTCGAAATAAGTATCTGCAACTCAATACAAACACTGTTAGTCATACATACCCCCACGTTTAAAATTAGAAACTGCGCCACCACCCACACGACGTTTGACATCATCGGCGGGAACTGGACGGGTGAGTGCGGCAACATCTGAGACGGCAAGTTGTATGGTCATTGGCCGACCATCCAAGGGGACGCCATGATATTGTTTAACGGCTTTCATCGCGTCAGAACGTCGCTCAAATATAACATCAGCGGTTCCTGCAGGTGCAAATAAAATTTTTAAAATCATTTTATAAAACACATAAAGATGAAGCCAGAATTACCCAATGAGCGACCTGAACGATCGTAATGCACAGCAGCTTTCTTCATCGGGCCAAAGTCATTAAATAGTTCCTTGATGTCCGTGTTTGATACACCATAGTCCAAGTTTCCAACTATTAGACGTGTTGCTCCTTTACCACTGGCAGTACTGCCGTTTCGTTTTGGACCATCGTACATATCATGTTGCCAAGCGCTGTTTACATCGCCCTAAAGGGGGTAGTATTATGTAGAAGATTTGTTTGTTGATTCGCGTGGGGACAATTTTCTGATCAAATATGTGGAGGGTGTAGTAGTAGCAGCACTTGTTGTATCCTAGCCATATCAAGAGGACGCCATTGTAGAAATGCACAAACACTAAATATGTATGAATAAATCTCAATATTCTGCCGCCCTTGGCTTTGGCAGGCGCAAAAGAAAACGAATTTTAAACGGGGATTACATTAACAGAAAAAAAGAGTTCGCGGCTAGCGCGAAATCTTTAACGAAATGCACTGCTGTAAAATTTTTAAACTTGTATGTTTGTACATAAATGTGTTCGATTTCGATGCAATGTTGTGTAGTTGTGCTGCCGCGCCATCCATGACAACAACTTAACAGTGCGGTAGCTCATTGGTTTTCTGTAATTAAATTTTTCTATTATTTCTGCCCACTCGCAACCGCCATTTTGAAGCCATGCATTTATGTTCACATGGCATGATACAACTAACGGTGTAGGCACCGTTTCATCTGCATACGGTGGCCATTTTGATTCCGTGTAATTGCAGCTGTTGGCAAATATTGCTTTGTTTGTCAGTTTACGTGAAAGGCGCAATGAATCGCGAGTTTCCAACTTGGGCTGTCCTTTTTAATGCATATGTATGGATATTTTGCTGCTTTTTGCCGCTCTACATGTCAAACCGTTACGTTTCAATTACCCGTGCGAGCCGAGGCTTCTGTATGACGCCGCTGGCGCCTCCACGGCGACCTTTGATCACACCGCCGCCGCCGCTTGCTGGGGCTGGTTTACGTGGCGAGCCACTAGTAAGTCCACCACCTCCACGACGTGCCCCTCCTGCTCCAAATCGCGGTTGACCACCAGGCCGGCGAGCTCCACCTGGCCCACCGCGAGCACCCTGTGGTTTCTTTTGAGTGCGCGTTGACTTAATGATATCATCCAAACTCATTTCAATTTTGTCCACCATGTTTTAACTGTTGTCGCGTACCTTCACGATGTTAAGAAAATTGTCAAAATTTCGGTGTTCTTTATCTTAAACTCGTGCAGCAACCGACTCTATTAAACAAACGCGTGCAAATTTCATCAATCGCTGAAAACGACGCACGAGAACGAAAATGAAGAAAAAATTAAAGATGGCTGACAGTTCATGAAAAAACGTGCTGTACAATTCCACAAAATTCGGTAACTTAGTGTTGTATAGATTTGAAAAACTTGCCTATCGATTAAATACCAACCCCTAAAACGATAACATTGTAATATTTCCCATAACTGTCGACAAAAACTGAAAAAGGCTGTAAAACATTCCAAAAAAAATGTTTATTGTAGCGGTTACTGGTGGAATTGCAACGGGCAAATCTACCGTCACGAAGGTCTTTGAGCTTCAGGGCATTCCAGTTATCGATGCGGATAAAATTGCTAGAGAGAGTAAGTTAGTTGCACAAATCTTACGGGATGTACTAATTGAGCGTATCAGAACTTTAATTAACAACACATTACGCCCACAGTTGTAGAACCAGGTCAGCCGTGTTGGCAGAAGATACGTGATGTCTTTGGCGATGATGTTATATTGCCTAGCAAAGAGCTTAATCGAGCTGCACTGGGACGATTGATCTTTGAGAACAAGGAGTTGCGTGGAAAATTAAACCAGATAACTCACCCCGTAATTCACCGCACAATCTTTTGGCGTGTATTCAAACACCTAATGTCTGGTCAACCCTGGATCGTCCTCGACTTACCATTACTGTTTGAAACAGGCATTCTTATGGACTTTATACACAAAGTTGTGACTGTATCTTGGTGAGTCTCATCAGGAAATACACCAAGTTTTGTATAATAACTTTTACTATATTCATAGTGACCCAGAAAAGCAGATGCAACGACTGTTGGCGCGCAATGAGCTTTCGGAATCGGAAGCACAAAATCGAGTTGATTCTCAAATGCCGCTAGAGAAAAAATGTGAAAAATCGCATTTCGTAATCGACAATAATGGAAGTGAGGAAAATACTAAAGCTGCTGCCATGCGCATTTATAATATGATGCAGGAAAGCAAACAACATTGGTACAATCGTTTAACTTTTCTTGGCATCATTATAATTGTATTATTTATAATATACTTCCTATGCAAGTTGTTTGGTGTGTGGCCCACTTTGTTGGGCCTTTAAAGGTTCCACTGCTTGTGTCCATGTCACCGTTATTCATATTGTAATTTTTAATATGCTTTATTACAGTAGGGCAATAAAATATCGCAACAGTATCAGCTATCACTTTTTAATCATATTCAAATTTTGATGGACAATAACATTATAAAGTTGAATTTAATTTAAGCTGTTACTGTTGAATTCGGCTTCACATAAAATCTACAATATTGGCGTTGTTTCAATTCGATGATGGCTCGGCAAGCAGAGACGCTGTTTGTGCACAGAACACGACGAATGTTTGTAGCCCATATTTTGTCACCGCCTTGGTAACGTTGTGATTTAATTGTATGGGGTCCTGAACCACCATTGGCTTCGAAAGTTGCAACACCGAATTTGGATTTTGATTAGCATAGTCCAAATACCTAAACAGAGGCATTGACACAGTTAACGTTAAGTTAATATCGCTAAATTTTCAATATATTTACCTTTTGGGCATTTCCTTCGAAATTTTCGATATAAGTGTATTACTTTTACCAAAATAGGGGCAAACCATGTTGCGTTCATAGTTAAAGTTGGCATAAAACTCAAAAAATTCTTTCATATACGCCTTGATCAGCGGCACGGTTACCTCAACCTGCTGCAATCCCAAATCGCTGAGTGACTTTTGCACAAAATTCACAACCCAAGCTGTAAGAATAACAAGAAATACGTATTTAGGGAAAGTACACCTAAACACGCTCATTATCAGTAACACTCACGTCCCACAAGCTGTTTGCCCGATGTTGATTGATCAGACTGCAGCAGAGCAATCGACGGCAACAATTGCTTAGTCTGCAAAAAGTAGATAACCTTCAGCGCCATGCTGTAAGTTGATATTTGTTCCGTCAGCTTGCATCGCTCTAGCCACGTTTTCACATAGATACACATATACTGGGCTACGAGAAAAGAAATTAAAATGCAAAATGCCTAGTTGATATGTAATATGTAAAAATAAAATATTTGTTTCCGACAAACTTACCCAGCGGTTGAGTCTCAAAAATATACTTAAGCAAGTTTGTGTTACAAAATCCTAAACTGTTTAGGCATATATCACACTCAATGCCAGAAGCTAGATGACGCGTCTTTATAATCGGCACTCGTGCCTGTTCAACGACCTGTTAAGCAATATAGGTTGAAAGTAAATCGGCAGTATACCAAAAAATATATATTTACATTGATGATCCGCCAATCGTAGCTGGCACAAAATGCCACACGTAACGCTTTAAGTTTGGTCAGAGTATCATTTGAAGCACGATTCTCGAAAATGTTAAAGCTGTTGCCTATATATTTGATGTTAAAACATATCTAGAATAAGTTTAAGTTTTAGTTCAAGCACATACCGATGTCCACAAATACATCCAAATCAGATGAGCATGTGCCAATTCCAGTTATACGAGATCCAAACTTATATATCCGTATTGGCTCAGTTGGATACAAGGGCGATATAAGCTTGCATAAATCCAGACCAATATCATCGTACTCTTTTATAACCTTAAGCTTGTCCGCGACTTGATATTTTTCCTTAAACATAGTTGTAATGTCGCCCGAAACCAATGACTTAGCCTCTGCAAATATTCAGTTAGATTTAGACATCTACAAAAGATATTCTATTACTTTTTGGCAGCTGTTGAGTCATTATGGAGCGAGCCTTTTCCTCAGCTCTTCTTCTCTCTTGCTTAATCTGCATCGGTCGCTCTCCATTTGAATTTCCATTGGGATTAACATTTGAATAGGCGTTTGGGTTTTCATTTGGATTACTATTTGGATTGGGATTTGGATGTTGTTCTGTCAAATGTGCCACTGCTTTCGCAATTGTAGTGCCAACAAAGCGACGGCTGCAAGCTTCGCAGTTGAATGTACGCTTGATTTTTATCAAATCATTTGGTGGCACAAAAATTACAGGAGCATCACCTGTCAGATTTGGTTGTTTATTGGAAACCTGTTGTACTCCGCCATAAGGAACTATGTACGTTGGCTTCTTGTCCAGATACTTTTCAATTCCAACAACAATGCGTTCGAGCAAATGCGTTAAATGTGGATCCAGTTGGAGCTGACTTCTCTGACTAACCTCTTCCAGTGTTTCCAAAAAAAAACTTGCTTCCAGTGTCAAGGGATTTAACTAATGGTATATCTTTGGTTTACCATTAATGCACATTGACTTACATATATATACAATACTCACGTATAACAAATTTTTTTGCTGTTGCTGATTTCCCGCCATTGTCTTCCGTTTTTTATTCTTTTTTGTGACAGTGACAGGTGCTGTGACAACGACTTTCTGTTTAAATCATATATGTAAGTAAAAACAAAATCTTTTCGTATTAATTTACTTTTAGGGCATATTAATATAACAAAGATAAGTTTAAAAAAAAGTAGAGCGTTTTGCACCAGCTGATTTATGCAGGGTAGCCACCTTGATACAATTTCGCCGGATTGGGCTGACAGATTACCCTTAAGTGTGACTGGGTGTATATTAACACAAATACCAATTTACAAACATATGCACACACTTAACATATCTTGAAATGCACATTAAAAGTAATACTGCTCAAAACCATAGAGCTTGAGTTGTAAGACACTTGTGAAAATACTCAATATCGATACAACGCTGCACTTTCTCATTGATAGCTTCTGGTGAAATCGACTCACACTGGGTTTTGGTGTAGGCCTGCTGAATTCCTCATGTAATAGTCGTTCGGCATTATTGTAGTCTGCTTTATCAAACCAAAATGAATCAATATCTTCGATTCTCATTTTATAACTATTACAACTATAACACTTTTCGAGGCAACACTACACAAAAAACATATACGTTTTGGTTAGCACATGAATTATTACCAAAAGCGTATACACACACATACAAAAACATTTGCTGCATAAAAACATCGAAACCATAATAATATATCGATGGTTAATATGTTAAGTAAAGTAAAGTTATCTTTACCAAGGAACTTATATACGTTTTTTTTTTATATTTAAAACCATAGATCATTATTTATCAAACGAAAAGAAGTGTTTCCTTCGTGCAACTTCAGGATCAAATAATATAAAAAAACAAAAATTATAAGTGCTTTATAATGTTTGTTAGTGGATTACTGAAATATTCTTATTAATAAATTTTCTTTCAAAAGCCACATACATATATACAAAACTAATGTTATCTTTTGTATATAAGTATAATAGCTTTATTACCGGTAAAAATTTGAGTTTTTAATTAATTCACTTATGGATATGAAAATGTATTTTAATAATACCCTTTTAAGGCTTCAGATATCTTCAAAGATCTATTATGCAATTTTTGCTAATATTCTGTTCCTGCAACTTTAAAATTGCATAATGAGTATATGTAGCTAACCCACCAGTTTTCAAATTATTTTCGTCATCTCGTTTAACCTCGATGAGGTTCGAACAAGTGTAAATTATAGGTTTTATAATTATAATCATTATATATATATATATATATATATATATATATATATATATATACGCAATACCGCTTAACATATTGACTAAGTAAGAATGTTTCATGTGGAAATGGAATATGGCCATCTTTTATATTTGCCTAAATACAGCGAACATTTTACAACCATATAAAAAAAAAAACTATAAGCCACTTCTATGTCAACGCAACACGAATGCAATTTACATATAGAAAACTGTGAATTTTCAAAAAAAATAAAACTAGTGGCAACTCTTTGTCGTATAGTGATGATTTTTTTAGGTAAGTATCGATACACTTATTTTTGTCCCGACTTATGAGTCAAGAATCGAAGTAGGATATACTCACTAACACACTCAAATGTTTTCATTTCCGAGAGTATAAATAGCAGTCGATGAGAAAATTTTCATTATACGTTTGTGAAGCCTCATAGCCGGCAAGTCGAACGTAAATTCTCTCCGAGACTCACCTCAAACAGTTGCTCTTACAGATTTCTGTAAATTTTCTTTTTGTCGCGTGTGAAATAAAAAGTTTAAAAACTCAATATGGTAAGTAATCTTTTTCTTATATAAATTTTTTTTTCTTTTTCTTCAATGAAAAAAATGCTGTAGCATACATGTATCCGAGTTGTGAATTAAATTTAACACACAAAATGGCGGAGTTTCATATTTGATGACGTCATGAAACATTTTTTTTTCTTAAATATATTTGAATATATATAACTCATTGGCTGTGGCCTTGTTTTGAGCTTTGAATTGTGTGCAGGATATGTAAAATACCGCTTAGTAGAAAATTTTGCGTGTATATACATAAATTTTTCATCTCGCTCACACAAACAAGCATGTATTGGCATCGAAATGGGTGCGGCTTGAGTCACTTATCGATTTTTCTAACTTCTTTAATTTTTTTTTTCCTTCTCATTTACAGCGTGAATGTATCTCTATCCATGTTGGCCAGGCTGGTGTCCAGATTGGTAACGCCTGCTGGGAGTTGTACTGCCTGGAGCACGGTATCCAGCCTGATGGCCAGATGCCGTCAGACAAGACCGTCGGTGGTGGTGATGATTCGTTCAACACCTTCTTCAGTGAGACCGGCGCTGGCAAACATGTGCCTCGTGCAGTGTTCGTCGATCTGGAGCCGACGGTTGTTGATGAGGTGCGTACTGGCACTTACCGTCAGTTGTTCCATCCCGAGCAGTTGATCACTGGTAAGGAGGACGCAGCCAACAACTACGCACGTGGTCACTACACCATTGGCAAGGAGATCGTGGATCTGGTGTTGGACCGCATCCGCAAGTTGGCCGATCAGTGCACTGGATTGCAAGGTTTCCTCATCTTCCACTCATTCGGTGGCGGCACTGGCTCTGGCTTCACCTCGCTGTTGATGGAGCGTTTGTCGGTCGACTACGGCAAGAAATCCAAGCTGGAGTTTGCCATCTACCCGGCACCTCAAGTCTCCACTGCTGTCGTTGAGCCATATAACTCAATTCTGACCACGCATACCACCCTGGAGCACTCGGACTGTGCCTTCATGGTCGACAATGAGGCCATATATGATATCTGCCGTCGCAACTTGGACATTGAGCGTCCCACATACACCAATCTGAATCGTTTGATTGGTCAGATTGTCTCATCGATCACCGCCTCGCTGCGTTTTGATGGTGCCCTGAATGTGGATCTCACTGAATTCCAGACTAACTTGGTGCCCTACCCACGTATCCACTTCCCTCTGGTCACTTACGCCCCAGTCATCTCTGCCGAGAAGGCCTACCACGAGCAGCTGTCGGTGGCTGAAATCACCAACGCCTGCTTCGAGCCGGCCAACCAGATGGTCAAGTGCGATCCTCGTCACGGAAAGTACATGGCTTGCTGCATGTTGTACCGTGGTGATGTTGTGCCCAAGGATGTGAATGCTGCAATTGCTACCATCAAGACCAAGCGCACCATTCAGTTTGTGGACTGGTGTCCTACTGGCTTCAAGGTAGGCATCAACTACCAGCCACCCACTGTTGTGCCTGGTGGTGATTTGGCCAAGGTGCAGCGTGCCGTGTGCATGTTGTCCAACACCACGGCCATTGCCGAGGCCTGGGCCCGTCTGGATCACAAGTTTGACTTGATGTACGCCAAGCGTGCCTTCGTCCACTGGTACGTCGGTGAGGGTATGGAGGAAGGCGAATTCTCCGAGGCCCGTGAGGATTTGGCTGCTTTGGAGAAGGATTATGAGGAGGTCGGCATGGACTCTGGTGATGGTGAGGGCGAGGGAGCCGAGGAGTACTAAACATACTCTACAACCATCTACAAACAACATCAGCACGCACGAAGCAAGCGTCATTTGTGGGCGTCCAAATACGTCGAAACTAATGCCTACGCTTCGCTTTTGTCAGACAACAAATATAACAAGAAAAAATGCATGAAAACACTGGGCGTAAATGTTTGGTAAAACCTATATAGTATTTTAACGCTTAAAACATAACATACACAAAAATAGCAGACATAAAAAAAAACCTTCAGAATCAGCTTTAAACTGTGTACGAAAATAAAATCAGCGAATAGTCAGTGTTGTCAGCAGCAAAAAAAAGTCGATCGCATTTTATTCCATTCTTTTTTACTTTCCAGTCTTTCAGCAGAGTTCACTGAACGGGAGCTACTTAAAACTGAAGAGAAATGTGGACGTGGTTGGGGAAAGCGAAGCGAACGCCACATGCTCTATTTATAGTGAAAAATGCTTTTCACCCAACTGCATTTTACTAGTGCATGAGACTGTACATATGTATTTATATGCACATGCATAGGTGTGGCATGCAACCATATTTACCACAACTTCCCATCTCCTTCCATCGAGCAATTTATCGATTTAACGATGAGTCATTCTCCAACATAGTAGTATGGAGGGGGGCTCTCATCGCCAACACAAAAGTCAAGCGATGACTTCATTTCTAAACCACTTATACATCGCCTTGTATGTACATGCACATATTTTTATACAAAGCATGTTGTGTATGTATGTATGTACGTACATACATACATATGTATATATCTTTATGGGGGTTGGTACTGTGCCTAGGTAAACCGGCTTGTTGCCTCCTGCGACAAAAATACCTCATTTCGTCCCTTTCTATTAGCAATTTCTGTATTTTTCAGAAGCAGGCAAACAGCTGCAGCCATAAAATTTTCAGAAAGAGCCAAAAGTGCACCGGAAATGCACAAACGACCGCACAGATGGTCGGTAAGTACGTATGTACACAGTTACATAGATACACATTGCCACATATAGGTTTACACAATGTGAAAAATGGGAATTTTTTCACTTTAGAGCTATATGGTCACCCTGGTTGTTGTTTGTTATTTTTTTTATTATTTTTTATAAGTAATTCAGTCAATTATATCTTAAACCTATTAAACAGAACTTAAAAAACATTAACATTAACAAAGAACAATTAAAAATACTAACAAAGGCACTAAATTCAACTGCCACGAAAAGGTTTACACACCTACGTTTTTGGTGCATTTTCGTTGTGGAATTCATATGTACAGTTACTTTAAATTAAATTAAAAATGCGCAGATCTATAAAAGTCCAAATTTTTTTGGCCAGATCGCTTGCCAATGAAATGAAGAATGTTTGTGGAATCACAATATCTCGCGAATGTGGCCTAAAAAATGTTTAAGTACCTACCCAAAAAAAAAACGGCGCCAGCTCATGAAAACCAATAATATTACACCGATTGTACAGCTCGAGATTAAGGGTAGGTACTTAAAATGGATATAGGCCACATTCGCGAGATATTGTGATTCCACAAACATTCTTCATTTCATTGGCAAGCGATCTGGCCAAAAAAATTTGGACTTTTATAGATCTGCGCATTTTTAATTTAATTAAAAGTAACTGTACATATGAATTCCACAACGAAAATGCACCAAAAACGTGGGTGTGTAAACCTTTTCGTGGCAGTTGAATTTATGGCCTTTGTTAGTATTTTTAATTGTTCTTTGTTAATGTTAATGTTTTTTAAGTTCTGTTTAATAGGTTTAAGATATAATTGACTGAATTACTTATAAAAAATAATAAAAAAAATAACAAACAACAACCAGGCTGACCATATAGCTCTAAAGTGAAAAAATTCCCATTTTTCACATTGTGTAAACCTATAAGTGGCAATGTGTATGTACATATGTATATTCGACCATACAGACAGACACGAAGGTCTGCATTAAGGTTATGTTCACAGTAAAATAAGTAATAAAGATGCAAAATAAATTTCCTAAAGCCACCATTAAGTATTAATATTATATTATTATTAAACCAATCTAGTAAAGCAAAACTATCATTCGCATGAACATAGATTATATTATACAAACACATACTGTTGTCTTGCCATATTCCGACAATGGTTATGTATACATTTATGTATGCAGTTAAGAGTGTGATTTAAGTTCACCTTATTCGGCGATGACGACAACTCATGGAGCCGGCTCTATCGCAGTTCTGTGGGCGGGTGAGTGGGCTACTTATTTAAGGTTTTGCCCACCACATTCAAATGACTTGTCTCATTGATAAATACAAAAAAAGAGAAAGACTGAAGCCTGTTTGTATAGATACACATACAAATGTATGTACATATTAAAGTTAAAAACGCTATTGAGTTCATGTAAAAGTAGTATAAATGATGTTCATGTATATGTAAGTGCTCTACACACACTAATACAAATGTCTTTAAATGAGTACATTTGTCTCAAAAGATTATCGATAGTATCGTGAGAGTGCAGCATGTATTCGGTGTTGCCATCTGGCCATATCTAACAATTAGGTGGCACCGTTAGTTAACCGACACTTGGCGAACAATTCAAATCAATCTCAACAATAGCATTTCGAACAATGATAATCAAAAATACCGTTAGGTATTTAACATTAACAGTGAATTTTAAAGTTAAAGTCAAAGTCCCTTAAGTCCTGCGAGTAATTTGACATGGTGTTGACCGAGCAACTCAGTGTATTACTTAAAACAGAATAAAAATATATATATATATCTATATATATATACCATATCAATAAACTATTTGATGCAGTTCATTGAGTCTCGGCAGCTTTAGATCACAAACTTTGGAAGATGTATACTCTTTGTCATCCAAATTTCTTATTCAGATCTTTTAGGGATACAACTAGCTATCTTCATAATTGCTTTGCGGTAAGTAAAAATAATCTTAGAAAAGCATCTTACGAAAAGATTCCAGAGCCGGCTCTAATTTCTGACCGGTGCTTATTTGTGAAAGGTCTAATATATACGATTCCAAAGTGTCCCATAAAAGTAGTAGTTCCTTTGTTGCAGATTGTTTTGTGTTTTTAGATGCATGTCACACTTTAGTTAAGCGAAATAACTTGAAATGACCTCAGCATTTTATTTTCACTTATAAATTAAACTCCTCAGTTTTGTTTTAAATATTGCTTGTGGCGGCTTTTCGATCCGCGATATACACACTCAAGTATTTTTTTATCGAGTATTTTATTCATGAAAAAATATCGATTCCTATCAGCTGGCTGTGAAATTTCCATTAGAAATTTAACTCTGATTTGTGTTATATTTTTAGTAAACAAACAGTACATTAAATTCGCCATAGCTTTATGATGGAAAACAGCCAGGAAACTGGAATCGGAACCGATTCTAGTGCCATCGAGAATGCAGCACTTAACGTGGGTGACAGAAGGGCACTTAAGGATTTGCTGGAGAAGCGCCTAAATGATTGCGGTTGGCGCGAAAAACTTAATCAAATGATCCGTGAAACATTAGAGGTGCGCGGCGTAGACAAGATAACTCATGACCAGCTTGCGGCGGAAATCATTCCAAATGTAAGAACATCAATGTTTTCATTACTTACACACAAAGTACACACTCCTTTTTTTTAACACAGGCTCGAGCCATGGTGCCCGATGATGTGCGCAAGGAAATGCTGTTGCGTGTTCGTGAAGCCTTGCAGACTTCGCTGTCTTCATAAATATATTGATGCAAAGCGATTGATAGTAAATGTTCATGTTTAAATTCTATGGTTTATTAACTTGTAATTAAGTATTTGTAGTATATGTACATGCTTATACGCCTGCTTATACTAATTACGAATTGCGCCAATAGTTATACAAATGTATGTAATAAATAAACAACTTTATAATTATAATAATATATTCGATTACTATGCATGTGTTACATATCCTGTACGATTGGCTAAACAAAAAATATACAAGTTATATATGTATTAGTTGGTTGGGGACTCTAGGAACGCGGTTTGTGGGTAAGTGGCGGTGTAAAGAATTATGCTACAAATAATAGGGCTAGTTTGTAGTTGATTTTAAGTTCACTTATTCAATAGCGAGTTAATTGAAAAGTCTTTAAATTTGGCGTTGGAATCATCGATAAATAGCTGCGTTTCTTGTTGTTTTTCTTCCTGTTGCTGTGCCATTCCTGTTGTTGTTGTTGTTATGGGCAGAAGTTTCATAAGTTTGTTGCGCGGCTTACGTAAAAATTTTGTATTGATTTGAAATTTTTGAGGCTTGCTACTAGTTGAATTAACTTGATGGGGTGTCCCAGATATTGCTGTGGTTGCAGCGGCTGTTGTTGTTGCAGCAGCTGCTGCTGTTGTGGCAAGTGTAACTGTTGAGCTGCGATGACTTTGACGCCAGCTACGCAAATCTGGATTCGGCGATACGACAAATTTTGCTGTAGTTGCTGCTGTCGTTGATGTTGTTCCTGTTGCTGTAGCTCTAACTGCGGGTCCTGCGAAAGCATTGGCACCGAAGCACTTGAGAAAGTTCTGCACGTGTATTAAACTATCAGTCTCATCTTTGTGACGCCGCAACCGCTGCTTATCTTCATTCTCGTCCTCAGCCTCATAGTCCAATGACGAATGTTGTTGCGAGGACGATGAAAACGTTGAGGAACTGCTGCTAGTGCTGCTGCTGATCTGTGTACACATAAAATATATACTTATTATAATTTATTTTATTTTTGTTTTGTATAAATGTGCACATTCGTACTAACATCGTCTTCTTCATTGTCATGCAGCTGCTGAAAGCTAACTGCCGTTTGCTTAAGCTTTTTGTATATGTGAGATTGTTGGGTTTGTTGTTGTTGTTGTGATTTCTTGCTGATCCTGGCACGTCTGGTCACAGCTGCTGGCTTCTTCTTAACATGTTGATGGGCGGGCTGCTCACGAAACGACTTTCAGCTAGTTTTGGCGACGTTATCGTCGCGCCTTAGTTGAGACTGAAAGACAAAATGAACAATTTATAGAACGTTGGCATTTTGTGTGTTTTTAACAGTAAACAGGCTTAACAATAACAGTTTTTTGCACACAATAAAAACAAACAAATTTTCCATATAACAATTATAAGTATTCTTTTTGTTTTGCATTTTCCCAATAGCAATGAACAACTTGATAATGATGAAAGGCGGTTGCAGTCTTAGAGCAAACGAAAGAGCGAGTTTTTAAGAACTGAATTGAAATGTTGTGTATTTTTACAATATGGAAATATGCTTAGGCAGATTTTGTGGGGGGTGTAACGTAACGTTTAGGCGGCATAAAATCAAAAGAAAAAGTTACGAAAATATGTACAACACTCATGGAAGGACTGATGG
Source organism: Scaptomyza tumidula (assembly GCA_035044465.1). Lineage (NCBI taxonomy): Eukaryota > Metazoa > Arthropoda > Insecta > Diptera > Drosophilidae > Scaptomyza > Scaptomyza tumidula. The sequence goes on along the minus strand of JAWNNW010000790.1, from coordinate 231,093 downwards.
ATGGATGGATGTTGTATGTTGTATGTATGAAACAACGATGTGTAAAATGCTCTAACTTGCACAGACATACACATGCACCCACACGCACACGCACACTCACACACACTACCTGGTGGTGATGCGTGTTGAAGAGCGCATGATGCGCTGCGTAGGAAGAGGTGGAGGAGCTACTTAAATCATCAATGTGAACGATGTTGCTGGCGCCGCCGCCGCCTCCAACGACCCCACTGGCACCCATTTGAACTTGAATGCTAGGATAGTGGTGTTGTTGTGGGTTATGGTGTAGGTGCGATTGCGATTGCGATAGCGGATGCAGATGCGCGTGATGTGCAACACCAACACCACCACTATGATGCAAACTGAGGCCTGACGTTGTTGTTGTGGTTGTGGTTGTCAAAGTAGCAGTTGATGTTGCCGCTGTTGCTGTTGTTGTTGTAGTTGCAGCAACTGCTGTAGCTGACCCACCTCGTCCAATTGCCGCGGTTGTCGCACCAACACTCGGCCCCAAACTCATCCCAACGCCCAAAAGGTGCGCTGCAACTGCAGCACTCGCATGATGCGTTTGATGCAAATGCTGCTGTTGCTGTTGTTGTTGTGGCTGCTGTTGTTGCTGCTGCTGCTGCTGCGATTGTAAGTACGATGCTGCATGCTGCTGTTGATGTGTGTTCAAGTTGTTGCTGGCACTGTTAGCAGCGCTGTTAACATTGCTGCTGCTGTTGATATTGTTGCTGCCGGCACTGTTATACGCATGAGGTGCGGCGACGTGTCTGTTAAAACAAAATGTTACTTCAAGTTATCTCTAACTTGCATATTGTCAGCCAGCGGACTCACCTTAGTCCCAGACCAGTTGCATTGGCCATTGACATTGGTGTTGCTGTTGTTGTTGTTGATGTGCTGGCATTTGAATTTGAGGCTGCTGTTGGATTGCTGTTGCTACTGCTGTTAGTGTGGCTGCTACTGTTGCTACCACGATAGTCTACTACGCCGCTGGCATTGCTGGCACGACTGTTGGCCATTGTTGGAATTGTTGTGTTTATCGCTGTTGTTGCCAGCGAAACGGCTGCTGCAATTGTTGTGGCAGCATTCAGAGCATTGCTGCTGCTGAAGCTGTTGTTGTTGCTGCTGCTGCTGCTGGTGCTGTTGTTGTTGCTAGAGGCTAACGTGGAAATGGCAAAAGTTGTACAAGTTGTTCATCATACACACGTACATGTTGTTAGTTTGTGATGGGTGTGTGTGTGTGTGGAAATATGTTCGTTTGGGCGTGTAGCGTTAAACCCGTCTGTACAACATGGCCAAAAAGCATTAATGTTAACATCGAGCTGTTGTTAACATATCAACCAAAAAATTAACACACGCCGTAACACACGCATGTAACAATATTCCCTTCTGTTAGGTGTTAGCAAAGTGTTAAAAACGAGTAGTTCAAAATAATTTTTAGATGAAAACACAAAATAAAATAAATTTCGAATTTGTTTGTTGTGTTTTTTTTTTTTGTTTGTTGTATATTATACACATTTTATTCATTTTTTAAAAACAAATAAAATAAGGATCAACTTAATTGTAATCAAATTAATGAGTAGTGAAAATAAGTATCAGATTTTCATAGCTCTATTTTGTTTTGTTACATAGATAGATAATGTAATTTAAAATTAGCTTAAGTAAGACTTATGTAAAAGGATCAGAATAATAGAAAACTGATTCGAAATGGATCTATATCTATATTTGTACATGAATTTATTCCGCTAGCCATAATCCAATTTAGATTCAATCATTGTTGTTTGAAAGAAATTTATTTTCTTTCTTTCTTTGTTTTAAGTATGTGATTTCTTATTCACATGATTATCACTTGAACCCAATTTATAAACTTAATATAATTATAATGTATTTTATATGTGATAGTAAAAGTAGTGTCGCCCTTAGCATTAGTTTGAGAGGTCTGGCAACGCCAAACTGCTTAACATTTACTTTATAGCATAACATTCGATGTTGTATGTACACAAACAAATTTACATGAATAAATAAATGCCTTCTCCATTTTCTTGTGTATTTTTGTTTGTGTCAGTGTGTGTGTGTGTGTGTGTTGTTTGTGTTGCTTGTGTTTGTGTGTGGTGCAAGGAGTGCCGACACCTGAGTAGTGTGTGAGAGTTAGATGCCACTACTTACCATGCGCCTCGGCTTTGGCATTGTTTATTGCATTGTTAAGCGGTATCTGGAGACGTGCATTCACGGCCAATAGATGATCTCGTCGTGCCACCAAATTGGTCACATGCTCCTCGAGTCGCAGGTTCTCGCTCTGAAGCTGATGCAGACAATTCAGCAGCGATGCAACTATACATACAGCGAAAGAGATGGAGAGAGAGAGAGAGAGAGAGATTAAGTTTATGCAATGCATTTAAATGATATTGGCAGTATTTAACCATACTCACTGTCAAAATGCTGCGCCTGCTCCATGAGAAATTGTGAGCCCTGCTCCCATTGACGCTCCAGCAGCTGTTTGAGACTTTGTGGTATGGGCATATTGCCATTCATGCCACCGCCACCAAACATCGATTGCAACGGATTCGGTGCCATCGTTACATTACTTGAGATCGGAGCACAAGCAGTCCGCTAAAATAAGATGGAAGAGAGGTGATAGCTTAGATTGGATTCTTTGTTTTGTTATGTCAGTCGTGATGCTTACCAGCTTGCCGGGAAATGGTACGCCCGTAAATTGTGAGTTCATGGTGTCCGTAGAGTAAATCGAATGATCCTGCACCTCCATGTGCAATTGCTCCGATAGTTTCTGAGCCACACTGCTGTTGGGATTCACATGATTCCCGAGCATATGTGTGGCAGTATGGGCGATTATTGAACTGGAGCTCGAACTGGAACTGCTGCTCGATGTGTTGGGTGTGCTGATGGCTGGCGTTGCCGGTGGCGTTGGTGCACTTGCTGTTGCACTAGCAATACCTATACCATTTTGCAGCAAACGCACATCCTTGAGATCATGTTGTGTGGCAGCAACTGCGGCTGCTGCTTGTGCCGCTTGAGCCGCTGCCAGCGTTGCATCCTTGGCCTTGCGTCCACGTTTGCGTACATTGTTGCCGGTGGCAGCAACAGCTGTTGGCGCAACACTGATCGCTGTTGCAACCGAGACACCGCTTGCTGTGTGCAACGTGGCACCAATTTCGGAGCCGGGTGAACTAGGCGGTGAATCTTTGATGGCACTCGCCGGCAACATAGGCACATCCATTTGGCTGTTTATGGTTTGCGCCTCGTAGCTAAATTTGAGACCGCTGTTGCTGCTGTTGTTGTTGTTGTTGGTGCTAAGATTAATGTTTAACATGCTGCTGCTGCTGCTGCTGGTTGTTGTTGTTGTCGTTGTGCTGCTGCTGCTATTGGATGTGAGATCAGGCGTTCTATTCGATTTCGTTGTTGTTGTTGATTTGTTGTTGTTGGTAGTTGTTGTCGTTGTTGTTGTTGTTGATGACGATGTTGTTATGGAAGAAGCATTTGAATTCGTATTAGTAAATTGCAATATTTCTAAGTCTTGATGTTGCTTAAGTTGATGATGTTGCTGCTGCTGTTGTTGTTGTTGTTGCAGTTGTTGAAAGTGCACAAATTGACTATTGACTGAGCTATGGTTTGTGGGTGAGGAGGAAGATGCGGGGGCGGAGGCGGAGGCATTAGCATTTGGTGCATTGCTTAAATTAACAAGATGCTGTTGCTGTTGTTGTTGCTGTTGATATAATTGTGTTTGCTGTGCACGTAACATTTTCTTATTCAATGGCTTTGTGGCAGCAGTGTTGCTGTTGCTACTTCTGCTATAACAAGCAACATGTTGCTGATGTTGTTGTTGGGATTGTGTGGACATATTGACGGGCGAGTCTAGGTGATTGACCGAAGACATTGAGGATGACGTGGAGGAGCAAGACGAGGATGCCGAACTGCTAGCCAGTTCTGTGGCAGCAACAACATTGTTGCTACTATTATTGCGTGTGCTGCGTGTCGTTGTTGGTGTTGCCGCTGCTGCTGCGATTGCTGTTGGTGGCGAGGAGTCAACCGAGGAGGAGGACAATGCTTGCAACATTACGACCGGTGATGAGATTCCTGGCAACAATGTTTGCGGTGGCGGTGTGGGCGTGGCACGACATTGTGGCGAACTGTGACGACTGCCACTGTCGCTGTTATTGTTGTTGTTGCCGTTGCTGCGACCTAACTTCTCAGCTGCCACTGCTGCAGGTGTTGTTGTTGCAGTTGTCGCTACTGGTGTTGCTATTGCTGCAGCTGTTGCTTCCGTTTTGCTAAGTGCAGCACCACGCTTTTTTCCCGATCGCGATTGTGACTTGGTGGTGCTGAGAGTGTTGTTGTTGTTGGAGGTGCTTAATGATGTATGTGATGTGGAGCAGGAGGAGGATGAGGAAGTGGAGGAGGAAGAGGAGGAGGTTGCAGTGGAGTGCAGCGATTGCTGTTGTTGCTGATGTGACAGTTGCTGCTGCTGCTGCTGTTGCTGTGACGAGTGTTGTTGCTGCGTTATTGTTTGGTGATGACTATGGTGGGTGCTTAGGTTGTTGCTCTGGTGGTGGTAGTGGTGGTGATGATGATTACCACTCTCACCAGATCGCGATCTACGTATTGTTGTTGTTAGTTGTTGTTCAAAATGGATGGCAATTGGGGGGTGGTTAGTGTATTGTGTGTGAGAGAGAAAGAGAAAGAAAGAGAAAGTTTTTGGTTTTGTTTTTTTTTTAGAACCGCTTTAGGTTTGTGTGTGATTTTCCGATTAAAAACTGTATGTGTGTAAAACTGAAATAGAAACACACCACACGTTGTCAACAATTGTGGTGAGTTTAGGCTCAACAACTAAACTGAACAAAAATGGTAACAAAAACTAACCGAGCTGTGTACAAAATGTGGGCAACATAAAGCAACAAAACAACAACAGAATACAACCGAAAGAAAGACTTTGAGACAGTCTAATATATATGTATAATATAATATATATCGATATATATAATATTCGTTAATGCTGTGAGGAATGTGATAAATTTACCTGCTGCGTCGCGCTGGTGAAGCTTCCTGCTCCTGCAACTGTTGCACCCGGGTTGTTTGCTTTTCAAAACTAATCTTCAGATTGCCGCTCTCTGTTGTTGAGGCCGTAAGATTTCCCGTAGTGCCACTATTGCTTACCAGAGCACCTAAAGCTGGTGATGATTTACCACTCTGATGCTGTATAACGGAGGATGCGGATGCGGCGGCAATTGGGTTTATACCGCTACTGCTGCCGCTACCACTTGTTGTTGCAGCTACATATACACTACCGATCAGCGGTGACTGAGACTGTGACTGTGCTCCTTGTGGCTGATGTTGTGTTTCTATAAACCAAATCGATAGATGTTATAAAAACAACTTTGATTTGAATGTGATTTGAATTTTACCTGCGCTGCTGCTGCTGCTGTTGGGCAAATTAATACCAGGTACATTGGCTGTGGACAACGGCACAGATACATATAAGCTGGGTGCAACTCCCACTGCACCACCAATTGTGGCTGTGTTGTTGGTGCTCTCCTTGCCGCCATTGTTGCTGCTACTGCTGCTGCTGCTGCCTATCGTTTTGCTTGAATCGGCCTTAGTATAACCACTAACGGTTACAGCTCCTACTGTTAAACTACTTGTTGAGGTTGTGCCTGAAGCAGCAGCTGCTGCTGTTGCTGCTGCTGCTCTTGAGGTGCTTGCTGGTATCGTTATGCCACTAGCAGCATTTGTTGCTGTCGCCACGCCAATTGCTAGCGACGTTGCATTCACCTCAGCTGTGGCAGATGTTTGATGCGTGGGTGGACTCAACTCAGTTCGTTGCTGCAAATATTCAAGACAAATATTCCTTTTTGAGTTAATTAAATGTATTTTTAAAACGAAGAAAGAAATAACGATTTATGTAAAGATATATTCAGAAGCTATGATAAAATGATAAATTTCCATGAATAGAAATATTCTTCTTTTAAAACTAACAATAAGGTTTCATTAAGCGATAAATAAGTAACTCGAACAAGTTTATTTTTACTAATATTTTTAACAGTTTGCTTGTTAATATCGGTGTTTTTAAATCGATTTCCACTTTCTTCAAGTTCTTACAGATAATCAATATTGTCTCAACGTTTCTAAGGCATTTTCCAAATATTTATAATTTAAGTTTTAATTGTTACTCGTGTGTACCGAAAGCGGGTCGAAAAAATTGATAAAAATTCTAAACAAACTTGTTCTTCTTATGAAAGTATCTCAAGTATATATTTATACAGGCGATATATTATACAATGCTAACAGACCTTAGTTTAAAACTTCCACGCGAACAGTTAAAATTAAGTTTTTGAAATAAACTGTTTTGATTTTAAAATATAATAAAAAAAAATTCATAAACTTATAACTTAGTTCAGTTATCAAGAGCGACCGGAAATTATCATTAACATTGTGAAAAACATACAATTAGGCAAATCGAATACGTTTTGGGTTTAAGGAACTTAAGTTCAACATATGTGCATTATTATTTTCACGCTTCTTAATCTGATTGGATCTTTCACTGTAATTTTTTCTTGATAAAACCCTTCTTTGCTGTTGCTCATTTTACGTATTTGCTGTTGCTGTTTGTGGTCATTAAAAGTCTTGTCGACACATCCGGCCGCAAATGGTGGCATGTAAACAACACACACACACTTACACAAAGTATAACAATAACAATAACAACAAATAATTGAAGAAAATACAAATGAGAGTTTAACATTAACATTCGACTGTTAACAGCCAGCTGTTAAGAGATGACACCAGCAGCAATAAATTCAAAGCAAACCAAAACTAACCACAACCCATATTGTGTTTTGTTGTTGTTATTGCGGGGCACGGCGCCGCATGTGTTCCATATAGATTGTAAAAGCTGACAGTCAACAGAAACGACACATGTGTGTGTATGCGTGTTGTACACAATCATACTCAAAGCTTATCGGCTGCGTTGATTTTGCTGTCAATGGTAACAGCGCCAGCAGCAGCAACAGCAGCAGCAGCATGCAATAAAATGAGTCAGAGTTCGAGTCAGAAAAATGCAGCAGTTGCCACTGTCAAAACTCGGCGAGGGCAAAAAGTGGTACAACAATGAACGAGTTTCATCTGCGGTTTCCCATATGCTGCCAGATGCAACGTCTGTATGTATGTTTGTTTGTATGTTAGATCGAGCAACGAATGTTGCTTGTAGCAGGCTAATGCACAAAACAATAAAGAGCAAACAAAAAAAAAACGCAGAGAACAGCCGTTCCCAGTCTCTCACTTGCCCTCACTCTCGCTGTTGCTTTGTGAACTGTTCCCTTGACACTCTGTCTCTCTCTCTCTTTGGATGCGTGAGCGCCGCATTGTTGTTTATTTGGGTGGTGGGGGTTCAGTGGCTGTCATTGTTGTTGTGGTGTAGTCACGTAGACATAAACTACCACGGCGTTGCCACCTGGTCATGTGTGCGAGCAAAATGCAATGTGTTCAACTCCAATTAGAAGGTACAAATCAGCTTAGAATTGGCGCCTACCTGGAAGTTAAACCTGTTGCTGCTACTTAAAAGTGTCAAATTTCGAGTAAACATAATTAATCTCCATTAGATTTGGTTCATCAAGTAAAAAACCAAACGTACCAAGTTTAAAACGTTCTCTGTAGTTTTTGCGGCAGCTGTTTGCCAAAATAAATAAAAATGGCTGCCTTGATTGAAAGTGATTATGCTATCCTGTTGCTGCTACTAATATATCATCAGACCAGCAACCCCTTCATAATTGCGTGTTCTGCATTTCAAATTGTTCTCACTGTACTTCCGCAGCACATATTTCAATTGTTAAATACATATATAATATTGCTGTTGTTTTTGTTGTTGTTGGCACTACCTTCTGCAAATTCAATAAAAGCGACAGCCGGAAACAAAATACCAACTATAAATTTTATATTAGCGTGTGTCTGCAGCTTTTATAAAGGGTTCGCTCTCTCTCTCTCTCTCTCTCTTTTTACTGACACTCTTACTCTCACTCACTCGATCGGGGCCTTAGGACAAACGCAAAAAAAGGGTTGTCCTTGTCCGCTTTGTGTAAGGCATTTGGCAAACATGCATACAAAAACACAAACCAACCAACGGCCCGGCCCGAGGAGCAAAAACCAGAAAAATTCATTCAATTACCCAAATTAAAATAAACGCGAAAGACAGCAACTGATTGAAATAAAAACAACATAAATATCTAACAGTCAGGACATTACACATGTGGGTACTGCTAAGAAAATTCAATACAAAACAAATAAGAAGGCTCTAGTCGAGAAATCCTGACTAGACGATACCCCGAAACTCTATACTTTACGCGTAAAGACATACGCAACTTCAATGTTCCATATCTCCGGTGTTTCTCAACCGACAACATTTTTTAAACTACGTTTCAAAGTTCCAAATTCCAGATTTTGTTGTTATCGATCCCATTTGTATATCGGAAACGGGAAAAGTTGTCGAAAATCGAAAAAAAAATTGTACCAACGTAAATTGCACATTTAAGCTTTAAAATCATGATCGTAAAGTTTTATGGATTATAATCCATGACAACGAAAATTCCTTAAAAAAATCTTAACTTAAGAAAATGGTATTTGCTGTTAAACAGGTCCTTAAATGTTTGACAGAACCGTACAACGTGTTTATTGTCCCGCTTACCTGAGACTTCAAAACTCAAGAAAACAAGGAGATTATCAAGAAGAAGAAGAAGAAGAAGACGGGACATATACATACTCACTGAACGGGCAGCTGTAATAAGATCGAATGGAGGATCAATCAGCTGCCACAAAGCAACAATAAAGTCGGGGTAGCAAGCACACATACCCACACACAGGCGATTCTTGGCAGCTGTCGTAAACTAGGCTGAACAAAAAAAATACAAGAAATGGCAGGCTATAGGATACAGCAGCCGCTTGCAAAGAGTACAAGGAAAAGCAGGCACATTATTATCCTTGAGAGCGCGCGCGCGCAAAACTAAAGAAGGGATAAAGGTGAACGAACAGCTGTCTGTAGATCTCGAGGTTATGCCTGTTTTTTACCTTTATCTGCACTCGCAGGACATCACGTAGGCCGAAAAGAGCAACACACACATACACGGAATGTGGTAGGAAGCGAAAAAAAACGTGCCAGATGAAACGCCCTAAATGCCAGTTACACTAATCAATAATCGTTGAACCGATAAACACACAATTGGCCAATTGGATCTACTTGGAGCGACAGAGCACCCCAGCACATAATAATAATTGCACTTGCTCGTGTTTCGACCATGTTGGCAGCAGGTGGTCAACTCCCAGATCATTAAAAGCCGCCTACAGATGTACAAGAGGTTGCACAGAAAACTTAAATTGCATGCAGTTAAACTATTGATGCAGTAGCAATGCCATATTTCGAAGGTTTCCACTAACATGACTAACCCATGAAAATTGCTTTTTAATGAATTCCACTTTATAAGTAGTGGTAGTAGAGCCCAAAATCAAATACAATCAGAAAGGCAACATTATATCAGAATATATTATACGAAATCAATAAACACACCACTATTAAATTATGATCTTTAAGAAATATTGTTTGACATTTAAAAGATTGTCAAACTCTAACTGCTTAGTTGTCCAATATGTAAGTCGATTTGACATTAAAGAATACAAAACAAAACATCTCCAAATATACCCACGTTAGTGAAGAGCAAAAAAAAGGTCCACAGAATACAAAATTGCAAAGTAAGGTTAGTAAGGTAAGTTACCCCATGATGAAGCGCAAAAAAAAAAAGATCTATTGAATAGAAAATGTATACTAATATATACTTTGTTAATGAATTACCCTACAATATTGGTGTGGAAGTTGACTTTACCCCATAAATATAAACTTCTTTAATGAATTACCCCACAATATTTTTGTGGAAGTAATATTGTGAAATAATAATATTGTTACTGAAGAAAAAAAAAAAGAAAAAAAGATTAACAAAAAAAAGGTCCATGGAATATAAAATTTTAGATATATAATTTTCAATTACCCTTTACCCACACAAATTTTACTTTTACCCCATTTGGGGTAATTTTCCCCGGTTCCCCGATCGCTGGTTTAAAGCATTTCTGTCAGTCGCTCAAGATGAACACGTTTATACAATGAAATGGAGACATCACAACAACAATACAATAAGTAACAATAATAACAAAATCAAATCAAGCAGTTCTGCATCTTTTGTTGCCTCTGCAAAATTCAAGTTTGTAGAAGACTTTCAGCAGCTGTCTGCTATTGTCTTTGCACTTATCGAAAAAGAATCCACAAAAAGGAGTCTAAAAATAGATTAGCACTTAAAGGAATATGTATGTACAGATGCCAGCGACATGAAGGCGACAATCCGTAACGCTTAACAGAGCTGCGTATGTCTTGGATTTGGAGTTTGTGTGAGTTCTTACCCCGGAGAGCAGGAAACGTATTTTTAAATTGTGCGGGTATGTGGTTGCTGCAGCTGTAGTTGCCCCAACCGTAGCGGTGCCACTACTGGCGCCTAGATACGACGGCGAGGCTGAGGCTGATCCGCCAACATAATCGATCGTTGCCGATGGCGTCGTCGAGGCGGACGATGGCGATGACGAGGCGGACGTCGAGTGCTGGCTGTTGTTGTGATGATGATGATGCTGTTGTTGTTGTTGCTGTTGCTGCTGCTGATGAGATGAATCCCGATCCCGATCACGTTCACGATGCCTACGATGCTCCCGATGCTCTCGATGTTTGTGACGATGTTCCTTGTCCTTTTCGCGCTTTTCTCGCTTCTTTTTCTTGTTCTTTCGGTGCTCCTTGTAGTCAGCCATCTCAATGTGATTGTTATTATTGCTCTCGGCCGTCGCGGCCATATTCACCATCGTGGCGGTAAAGTCCAGTGTGTTACCAACTGTTGTGGCCGCTACGGCTACGGCGGGCGCAACGTCCATCGGCTGGGCATCTAGTGTGTCCATCATCATCATTGCGCTCTCTAACTCTCTCTATCCCTCACTTTGGAGATCACAATTTTGGCTTGTTTTTTTTTGCCTTGATTGTTGTTGTTGTTAAGATGGTTTTGTTTTTTTGTTAGCTGCAAGCCAAGTTTACGTTCTCTGTGCTTTGACTGTTTTTAGCGTCAATTTTGTTTTGTGCACTGTGTGATTAGCCGGACGGCAACATTGTCTTTTGGCCTCTCTCTCTCTAATTTCCTCTTTCTCTCTCTCTTCCTTGTTGTTGTTTTTGTTTCAATTGTTGTTGATTTGTTTTCAATATTGTTATTTTGTATGCTCTTGGGCTGTTCTTATTTTTTGTTTTTGGTTTTTTAAATCACTTTCACACGCACAAACTCACTCTCACACACACACACGTAAATCACGGTGCGCATACGTGAGAGCCAACTTTCAAAGTGTGCGTAGTCGTTGCTGCTTCGGCTGATGTTGTTGTTGTTGGGGTGAATAACTTGCGTGGCGGCGACTGGGCTGGCTGGCTCTCCCTCTTTCCTTCTCTCTATTAGCTTTAAAGAAGCGCTGCGCTCTCTTTCTCACTCTGGCATACACTCACTCAGAGGCTCACTCGTTGAATCGTTTTATTTTCTTCTTTTAGCTTCACACAAAAAACACACAAAACTGAATTTCTTTTAATTGGATATTAGCTCTTTTTTTCTGAAAGCATTTAAAACATGTGCTTTCTTGCCTGGCCACGTGAACTACTAATATTTAAACAGTTTTCATACAAGAAAAACAACTTTTTTGTTGCTGACACTAGTGGACATAAAATGGTGAACACATTGCGCGCGTTGTATTTAAAATAATTTGCATGTGCTTGCAATAAAGAAATTAACAAATTTGGACAATAACGCGAACAATTACAAATGCCAGGCTTGCAACAATGCACAAAACGAATACACATGCACCTCTTATGCATACATAAAAAACGACAACTTAAAAGCACGAAACAAGAACAAGACGGCGACCGCGACAGCGTTGTGGATAGCTGGCCGTGCGGAGTTATACTAAACTCTGCTCTTCGTCGACGGTTTTTGTTGCTGCAGTAGCACACGCAAACAAGACCCAGCGGGAAAACTACCTATGAAATACGCTCTGCCTGCTGTAAATGATTACCGTGGTTGTTTTGTATACAAACATGTACTTGCATACATGTGCATTCACGAAAGCGATGAATTTAAAGATGCATTTTGTGATAGCAATCACATTTTATGGACCTAAGTTTAATAAAACTAAATAAAAAAATCACATGTAACAAAATACGTCAACTTAAAGAACATTTAAATATGGAAACATATTCTGCCATATCCTATGGCTTACTTTGTATTCCGCAGCACATTTCCTACTGGGTATGCGAGCATTTAGTGAGAGAGGAAATCCGTATGCGTTTGTTGTTGTTATCTGCAGCCGGTTTTTAGTGAGGGATTATTGACGTGTGTATATATGTGTATATTTCTGATATGTCTGCACGTAGACCAGACACGCACTAACACCAATACAAACGACAACGACGTGTACAAAAACAAAATGAAGCGCATAAGAACTCGTACTCGGCGACAGCATAAAAATAAACACACTCAAACACATGCAGAGAGCTAAGCAAAAGTTAACTGGAAAAACGTCACCCAGTGAGCAAAATAAACAGCTCAATGATAAGGTTTAGTTTGACACAAAACATTTAACTGTTAATTATAATAGTTTTGCATTTGCATAGATGAACTTCGAAGATTGTAGGCTCATCAGTATCACGTGCAGAATTTATTATTTCTTAAAATTTATAGTGATTTATCATCATATATTATATTTATATATGTGTTTACATCAATAAATTAACAACAATCTATAATCAAGAGACGATGTATCTGCAATAACCAATATCTGCAATTATGTTAGAATCGGGCAAAATGTTGACTGGGCAGCGCTCTACAGAGCAGAACGCATAAAAGTGAATCTTTGACAGTCGCTTCCACACACACACAAACAGATACGAATGCAAACAGCTACACAAATGCAAGCTCTAACAAAAAATGTCGTAATGCTGTTGATGTTGTAATAAATTCAGCAATAACAACAACGTGAAGACAATGTTATCAATGCAGACAGCCAACGTCAAATGACCAGGAAATTAAATCTACGAAAAGCTTACCACAACAATTTGTGAAAAGTGAAGATAAAGAATTTGAATAAAGCTCTTTAGATGATTTTCTTCTTTTTAATTGTGCTTAATATTTATCAATGTTTTTGTTTCCTGCAAACTGTTCCCAGCTATTCACATCTCTTGGGAACAGTTTGACCTGCGCGTGAGCGAAAATAGACGAGAGACCGACTGAGTGCGAGAGAGCCCATTGCAACATACTAACAAAACAACAACAATGGTAATAGCGATTGCTTAGCCTCTCAGTCGTGGGCGCTCTCTCGGTCTCTCTCTCTCTCTCTCTTCCTTTCGCATTGCGTTTGTGGTTGTATGTGCTTTATGCAATACTGTTAACGGGGGCGGGTGCTGCATGCAGGCTAATACTGCTGCTTGTGTTGTTATTGCAGCCTGAGCCAGACAGCGCCGTCGACGATTGAAGAAGACAAAACAGGAAAATGAAAATAATTGAATTGTAAGACGTTGCTTACAGGAGGATGCGGTGGTGCAAAAGAAGACGCACAAACCTGCGACCACCAGACGTTAGCAATTGGCAATAAATAAACAAAAATGAAGATTATTTGCAGCTGGAGCTAAAAGAGCGGAGAGGTAGCATAATTTGTGATGCAAATAAATGAAAATACAACAAAGACCCAAAAATCATGGGGTAGAAAAAATAACGTTAAGTGGCATTTACATACCTTGGCGACGACAACAGAGAACGAGAGGAGTTTAAGCTCTGAGGCCCAGTGAGCGTGCCTGTTTTACAAAACAAACAACATAAAAACATTGCCGTTGCATAGCCAACGGTTTGGTTGGTTGCTTTGTCCGTTTGGGTACCTTTGCCATACCTCTCCACCATCCTTTCCTTGTAATCAAATCAATGAAGGTGGCACCGTAAGAACTTGGAAAATTCATTTAATATGCAACTGTCGTTTGCTGATGTTTTTATTATTTTGGTTTCTTTGACAACAAAGATTTGTTGTAACTTAGAGTGACATCAATTTGATATGCTTAATTACCAGACTCTAAAACTTTCTTCATATAATTTGCCTGAATAACGGTTTGTATGCTCCTTGTCTCGCACAAGACAGGTGCATAAGGCTGGAAACATTACAGTTTACGGCCTGGTCTGGTTATACTGTTTAGGTTCATTCAACTTTTAAAAGGACACCAGGCTCACGCATTAGGGAGCAAACAAAGCATAATGCATGCAAATATTTGATCAGGGCACGTTTCAAAAAATTGTGCATAAGACCACTAAATAAACTCATTTCATATGCTTTATCGATAAACAAAAATGCATAAAAGGGGCTATGGTTAAGCAAATACAATTTAAAGATCAAGTTTTATTAAAAATAAAATGTCAAAAGCTAAATAAATATTTACAGTGTACACACAACAGAATGAGAGCGCATTAATGGGTGAGAAAAAATGAGCATAAGAATACCAGTGCAAGAAAGCAACAACACAATTGCTGCAGACCATCATTAAGATAACAGTCATTTAACAGAGAGAAACATATTTGATGAGCGGCACAGTAAGCAGTAACAGCTTAATGCAAAATTCAACAAACGTACTGTAAATACTTTTATAGCTTAACATCTGTTTTACGGTCGCTGTTCTCAATAAAAGTTACTGTGTTTTACTGCCAAAACTCAACTATCCAAATGTTTAAAAGCTAAACGAACAATAACACACACACATTGTACATACTTGCGTATATATATATGCGGAATGGCTGCGGCAATAAAACGCAAACAGGACACGTGTCGCGCCCCTGAAACCGACAAATGTGGGAAGGACAACAACAGGCAGCATACCAAAAAAGGTGTTGATTTTGTTGCCGGTTGACCTGGCTAAAGGTCTCTCTTCCCGTATATGCACTAAAATTAATTGCTTTAGGAAAGTTGTTTGACAAAAATGTTTCTGTTTTGTGACCACTACTTAAAGTGAATCAGATAAGCCTATGAGCCAAACCGAACAGCTCCTTATAGCTCATAAAGTCATAAAGTGCAGAGCTGGGATGGTGCGAAAAAATGCGTGTTTTCTTAAACATTTAAGTGCAGCAAAATAAATTATATTATATTATTATATAGATATTGCTTAATTCATAAAAAAAAACAAGTAAGAAGGCTCTAGTCGAGAAATCCCTACTAGACGATACCCTATATTTGTGTATATGTGTACGCGCATACTGCATACTCAACTTCAATGTCCCATGTCTCCGGCGTTTCTTGACCGATTTCAATAAAAATTTCACAGATTGTCATTATTTTGCTTAATGTTTCAAACGCTATCTCAAATTTTACATATTCAAGATTTTGATGCTATCGATCCCATGTGTATATCGGAAACGAAAATATTTATCGAAAATCGTACTGCCTAGCTATTAGGCGAGCTTAAGTTTCAAATCTGGAGTCTCTAGCTCTTATAGTCTCTGACATCGACGCGTTCATACATACAGACGGACGGATATGGCTATATCGAATCGGCTGTTGATGCTGATCAAGAATATATATACTTAATGGGGTCGGAGATGCTTCCTTCTACCTGTTACATACTTTTGCACAAAACCATAATACCCTTTTTGCCATTTTTAATGGGATCAGGGTATAAAAACTAATGTTTGATCTTAAAAAGCTACATTTGCTGCATTTCGTTTTGAGCGATTAGTTTTAAAAGAAGTATACATTTTAACATTATTTTGATTGTCATATATATACTTGTATATAGTGTTGCTACTTATAAAAATTAATTTTTTTTAACAAGAGCTCTTGTGAGCCATCACAATATAAAATCAGCTTTTCGATTATTAAACGGGTTATCGATCCAAAAGTACAGGAAATGGGGAAGATTTGTGAGACCCTTCACTCTAATGTGCAAACATGCGTCCATAAATACAGTAGTTCTACATCAGTTTTCTGACAAGCATACCATAATTGAATATCATCACGGTTGACAAATTTATGAGTTATCACCCACCACTACCCAGTGGTACCACAATAAATAACACAGCATGAAGTCCTTTCGCTTATGATGAGTCTTTTGACTTTTTTTTGTCGGGTGTTGGGTGTTGGTTGAAGTAACCCCCGTGTTGTGTTTGATTGTTGCTCTTGACAATAAATGTGGTAAACGTGTTGCAAAATAAATTGCATTTGTCGAATTTACAATTTGTAATTTGAAGCCAAACAGTGTGACCAGCTTGCAGGCACTCACTCCTAAGTACAAAATGTATTTCCCCGTCTAGACAAATTTTATAATGTAATATCAATAATTTTGCCATTAAATGCATTGCAGTCACGTTAAAACCGGCCTTAAACTATTTTTTGTACGTTTCGATTTGTTAACATTTATATTTTAAAAATATTTATCAGTGCTCAGTTTAAAAAAATGATTTCTTTTAATTTTATTGAACAGAATGCTCTAATAAAAAAAGCCTTACAGCAATATATTCTTTCAATCATCAGCACTGCCACTTATTTAAAAATCATAATCATAATGAAGATCGCCTTAGCACACAAAGAAGTCACATATTTCAATAACACATAAATCCGTCCGCGTCAGCGATCACAAGATATTAAAGATTAATTAAAAACGAAAATTAATTATATACACATGTACACAAATAGTATATATACTTGCACCTATATTTAGAGCCCATCGGCAGTCATTCGTGTTGACCGATTGTTGTTGTTGTTCTTAAGAGCTCTTTCGCATGTGTCATATGTGCAAAAATTTCAAAAATCAAATCATTCAAAAAATAAACTCTGACTAAACATATCTAAAAATATAGCATATGGCTACGTATCATCAGAAAATGCCAACAACGAACGGGTGTATACAATCACAAAACAGAGGGAACCTCACCTGGCTGCAAACGACCTCAGACAATTTATTTCATCTATTTTTGCTATCGAACAATATTTAAGAAAATAATATATATATGCATTAGCACATACATGCATACAAACATAGGTAAACATGTTGCCTCGCATGGCAACGTCAACTATTTTTCGTGGTCAGCGTCATTTTAGAAACTTTATAAAAACAAAAAATGCTAAAGTGCTATTAGTCGAGCGACTAGAAAAATTACCTGCCGGTATAAATTTATTATTTATGCCATCATAAGATTTCTTTGAAAATTGTATTTAAAAGCTTGTACACAACCCATTTTTAACTTAGCTAATTCCAAAGTGTAAATTGGACGTTATTTACATTTGAATTATTAAAGGGTATAATTTTTTTTTTTCAAAAGTATGTAACAGGCAGAAGGAAGCATATCCAACCTCATAAAGTGTATATATTCTTGATCAGCTTCAACAGTCGAGTCGATATAGCCATGTCCGTCTGTCCGTCCGTATGTATGAGCCAACGGATCTCAGAGACTATAAGAGCTAAAGACTCCACATTTGAAACTTAAGCTCGCCTAATCCCTAGGCAGTACAAGTTTGTTTTCGATTTTCGATAACACTTCCCGTTTCCGATATACACATGGGATCGATAACAACAAAATATTGAATTTGCAAAACTTTGAGATGCCATTTGAATTATAAAACAAAATAATGAAAATCTGTGAAATTTTTATTAAAATCGGTTAAGAAACACCGGAGATATGGGACATTGAAGTTGTGTATGCAGTATGCAGTATGCGCGTGCCGCACACACATACTTGCAAGCACTGACTGTTCGCGTAAAGTATAGGGATCAGGGTATCGTCTAGTCGGGATATCTCGACTAGAGCCTTCTTACTTGTTATATATATGGATTTAAAAAATTGTCCTAGCTCTAAAAATGTGAAAAAAATTTAAAAATAATATTCCAAAATCTTTTATTTAAGGGTCTACCATATTATCGGTTTGGAGCAAAGATTGGATAACTAAGACAGAACTAATAATAAGGTCTGTGTTTTTAGCAGATAATTTCTTTTACGTGACAAATAAAATTATGTATATTAAAGAATGTATATTAAGAACCCCGAAAATATACTTTTAATCGGTAATGGTGTATATGAAAACATTTTGAAGGAACAATTGATGACGCTGACATATAAAGTCAACTGTCGCAAAGTCGATTAGCTCAAAATGTTTTTTGTTGATTGAAATTTGTATCCTTATGCCATAAGTTTAAGGTACATTTTCGAAGAGAATACGCAGCTCACATTAAGAGAACTGTTTGCATATTGCACAAAAAATAATCTCAAGCACGTGGCATTCAACATTATTGGTATACTTACTATATAATAAACAAACACATTAATATCCATTCTCTTGAGTGAAAAATGGTGTGAAAATCAAGCTAAAGCTTTTTTCTCTCGGTTCGCATTTCGCTCTTTTTGTTTTTCGTATGAAGCATATTAGCATCATATTTATATTTAGAAAATCGTTCGGATACGGTTTTGGAACACACACATTTCGAATGCCTTACATTTCTTTTTCTTGAGCAAGTGAGAATGTTTAAATGTATATAAGAAACTATATGTAAACATACATATACATATACCGACGTAGACAAACTTAAGTATAGCAAAGCATGTTGAGCAATTATTTTCTTTCACGAAGTCGGTCGATCGGTCGGCATCTATATATAGACCATATGCGGTGGCTCAATCTCAAGCGCTGTGAAATGTGTGTGTGTGGATGGACACCTAAACATCCACTGAAAATTCAAATATATATAGAGTACAGGTAGTATGCATGCCAACGATCCAATAAAAAATAATTGAAAAACTCGAAAAAAACAACGAAAATTCCAAAAACTATTTTTTTTTTTTCATGGAACCCACTGGGGCATATATTATTGGATGTTATATATGTGTATGTGTGTGTGTTTGTGTTCGTGGTTGTATATAGAGCGAGTTCATTGCTCATAAATTAGAAAAAAGAAGAATAATTGAAATATTTCGCAAGTAGTACTTATTAAAAATACAAACTAAATACGCTAAATATACATACATATATCATTATCAACATCATCATCATCATCATCAAATATATCATTTATAATAATCATAGTTATATTGGAGCATATTCATGCTTTCGCATTGAAATAGATAATAACGACTGCGGCTATCTTCACTTCGTTTCGTTTCTTTTCCTCCCGATAGTTGTTTGCGGTACAGTACAGTCACGAAATAGTAACTGTAACCTGTTAACCCTATGTTAGCCTACATTCTCTTTTATTATATGCATTTCTGTATTAAATGTATTATTGTTGTTGCCTTTGTTGTGCCGTTGTCGGTACTTGATTCGTTAGTTTCGCGCAAAATAGTTCGATAGTTATGTTCGTATTATTTATTTTTGCGTTCGTAAGTTTTTAACATCAAATTTTTTTGTTTTGTTTTTAAAAGAATTTTTTTTTTTTTTTTGGTTTTTGATGTGTATTTTATTTTTTTGTTGGTTTGTTCCTTAAGCTTATTTCTCACATAACCTATGGACAAAAACGTAAGCTGTTTCTGCGTTTCGTTAATCGAAAAATCGTTGGAAAACCGAAGACTAAAGTATGCTAATGTTTGGCGTTTGGATGAGTTAATAAGTTTTGAGGGGGAAAACAGCTTTAAAAGATATGTATATATATATATATATAAAACAAAAATAAAAATAGAAAATAAATCGGAACTGCTTGTAACTTGTAGTTGGAGGATCAAGTCAATTTTAGCATCTAGAACGTTGTCAAAGCTCCCGCGCCCAAGCCATAGCCACAGCCCTTGGGTCCAAAGTTACGACTATAGCAGGAGCGGCAATAGATGTCGCCATCAGGTCCATCATTGAGATTCGTCGAGTCGAGAGACTTGCGACAATCGGAGCAGTAAAAGCAACGCTTATGCCAGATGCGACTTTTGCTAATCATCTGTTCCGCAGCGAACACAGCAAAACCACAGCGTGGACAACCGCCCGACGAGCGCTGACCAGTCAATGGGCGACCATCGGGATACTGCATGGTGGACTCGCCGCTTGTGGACACCAGCGTGGGAGCATGTCCATAGCCAAAGCCCTTGGGACCATAACGCTTGCCATAGCAGGCCTTGCAATAGATGTCGCCATCGGGACCATCGCAGGCCAGCACCGAGTCCAATGGACGATGACAGTCAGTGCAGCTGTAGCATTTCTTGTGCCACATTTTGCCCTTGGATAGCTGCTGTTCGGCAGCGAAGACAGCGCCACCACAACGTGGGCAACCCTCACCATCGGGTGCTTTAATCGAGGTGGTATCCGGGTTGATGAAGGGACGGCTGGAGCTGATCTGATCCTCAGTAAGGCCATCAGTTTGCAGGAAACCCGAGCCGCAGGCAAAGCCATAGCCATGTGGTCCCCACTTCTTGCCGTAGCAGGTTCTACAGTAGACATCGCCGTCGGGTCCATCACTGGCATTGATGGAATCCAGCGTCTTGTGGCAGTCTTTGCAGTTGTAGCACTTCTTGTGCCACTCGCGACCCTTCGACAGTTTTTGCTCGGCGGCAAAGACAGCGCCACCGCAACGTGGGCAACCCTCGCCTGGACGTGCCTTAATCCTGTCCACCTCGATGGCGGCACGCATCTGCGGAGCACCCTCATCACTGGCATAGCAATCCGACTGGAGGGCACCTCCACCCTGACCATAACCATAGCCCTTGGGTCCAAACTGCTTGGCATAGCAGCCCTTGCAGTAGATGTTCTTGTCGGGTGCCTCGCAGCACAGGATCGAGTCCAGACCCTTCTTGCAGGTGCCGCACTTAAAGCACTCCTTGTGCCAAGCCCGGCCACGTGCCAGCATCTGTTCGGCCGCATAGACACATCCACCGCATCTCGGGCAACCCTCACCCTCCGGCGCCCTTGCGATGGCCCGGGATTCGAGACGAGCACCGTTCCTCATCTGGACATCGGGTTGGCCGTTTTGGAACTGTTTGCCATTATCCGAGGAGAGTGTGCCGGCACCAGAGCCAAAGCCATAGCCCTTTGGTCCATATCTGCGTCCGTGGCAAAGCTTGCAGAAGATCTCACGATCGTGTTCAGCACAATTGGTGGAGTCCAACGATTTGTTGCACACGGAGCACTTGAAGCAATTCTTGTGGAATACATAACCACCAGCCAGACGCTCCTCGGCGGCATAAACGCTCTTGCTACACACCGGGCATTTCGGCGATTCGATCGTTTGAAGGGGCATTTTTATTTGTTATGTATATGTATATATATAATATTTGATTGATTTGAATTGATTTGATTTGCTATTTGATTGATCGATGATTGAAATTCCTTTCGATACCAATCAAATTGAGCTCTCTAACAATTAGTCTGTATCTGTATCTATTTATTATCTGAAAGTGCAAATAGAGACCAAAATATAAAGCACACTGTAGATAGCGGACATCTGTAGTCTGTATGCGTTGCAAATCTGTTAAAAGCCAACTGAAGCAAAAAGCTCTGGACGAGATGATAATGCTGATGATCGGGTTATTGTTGTTGTTGTATGTTCGTCTTGGCTGATGATTGATTGTTGTTAGACGCTGCATGAGATGAAAACGTATCGAAACTAAAGTCCGTTTTTTTTTGTTTTGTTCTTTTTATGCTTTTTATACCCTGATCCCATTAAAAATGGGAAAAAAGGGTATAATGAATTTGTGCAAAAGTATGTAACAGGCAGAAGGAAGCATCTCCGACCCCATAAAGTATATATATTCTTGATCAGCATCAACAGCCGAGTCGATATAGCCATGTCCGTCTGTCCGTCTGTCTGTCTGTCTGTCTGTCCGTCTGTCTGTCTGTCTGTCTGTGTGTATGTATGAACGCGTCGATCTCAGAGACTATAAAAGCTAGAGACTCCAAATTTGGAACTTAAGCTCGCCTAATCCCTAGGCAGTACAAGTTTCTTTCCGATTTTCGATAACTCTTCTCGTTTCCGATATACACATGGGATCGATAACAAAAAAATCTTGAATTTGCAAAACTTTGAGATGCAATTTGAATTATAAAACAAAATAATGACAATCTGTGAAATTTTTATCGAAATCGAATAATAAACACCGGAGATATGGGACATTGAAGTTTTGTATGCACTATGCAGTATGCGCGTACACACACA
Source organism: Scaptomyza tumidula (assembly GCA_035044465.1). Lineage (NCBI taxonomy): Eukaryota > Metazoa > Arthropoda > Insecta > Diptera > Drosophilidae > Scaptomyza > Scaptomyza tumidula. The sequence goes on along the minus strand of JAWNNW010000790.1, from coordinate 208,892 downwards.
CACACACACATACTTGCAAGCACTGACTATACGCGGAAAGTAAAGGGATCAGGGTATCGTCTAGTCGGGATATCTCGACTAGAGCCTTCTTACTTGTTCATAAGGTAATTGTGTCTTTCTTGACGGGTTTTTCCTGTACCTTAGTACATGTACCAATTTCAAAATATCAAATAACAACAAAAAAAAGTGATGTTTAAGAAATTTGGCTTCCATATTTATCTTAGTTCATGATTTATTATCTTCAAAATTACAGCTTAAGTCAAATGTAATAGAATTAAATTTACTATTTTTGAAAATGTATTTAAATCAAATCTATAAACATTTGATTAAAATTAATTGTACCAAAGAATTTACTCTATTTTTCTATAAAAACTAAATGGTACACTTGTACCAAGAGCAAAGTAATTGTACTCATACAGAGGTGCTTTGAATAAAAAAAGTGGATTGAGGTACAAAACAAAAGCCAATTGTACCAAGAAACAGTACTATAAAATTTAAAGTGAAATGGTACAAATGTACCAAAAACACAAATTTTTTTTGTGTTAATTTTACCGTAATTGATAAACTCTGATCAAATTCATACAAACATCTTGGTACATGTACTAAAATAATTTTGTGATTATTATTTCATCTTTCTAATGTGTCATAAAAATATCCAGTAAGCGAATTTGCTTGAAGACACACATATTAAATTTATGATGAGCAAGAGATAAAATCATTTTCTTTGTTGAAAGAAAGAAAAAATTATGAGCATTAAATGTGTGTATATCTTTAGATATTGAGAGAAATTTGTTATAAAAATAACACAGGTGAACACGAAGAAAAGAAAAAATAATGTTCGCTACTCCTAAAGATGATGACAAATTCATTTTCCAACGGTAAATTAGTCTGTCTGAGTTGAGTCACTGTTTCTGTCACTGTCTACCTTCCTCTCTGTCACTTGTCACTTTAACGTGTCATTTTCTGTCTTCTTATGACTAATATTTGTGTCAATTTATCTTTTCTCTTGTAGCTGTGTTTGCTTGTCTGGTTAAATTGCAAGTCTAATATTAGTTTGTGCAATATCAGTTAAAAAGGCGCCACGTTCATTACTTTATATATTTAGTGGGAAGGAAGAAGAACAGCGCACCTACATTCGGCAACACAAACACCAAACACACACGATAAACTGAACTAAACTGAGTACTGAACTGGAAGATTGCTCAACGCAAACTAATCTATAGAATTGTGAGTGCACACGGCACACGGTGCTCGTGGAGGCGACTTCCTCTCCGTCTTCAGCTCACAGTTCAGTTTTTATATTATTTGATTTTATTATTTTTTTTTCTTTCTGTTTTTGAGTTGATTTTTGAGAAACTTTAGATGCGGAACATTTTTTCATCTAATATCTCGCGCCCAGAGAGTGCAATGGAAATATGTGCTATGTGCTCTGTGGGTGTGTGTATGTGTGTGTGTATCTCTCCCGGTATTAGTGTGTGTGTGTGCAGCCCCAAGGCAGCAGCGTCTGTGGTTTTTCATCTTGTTCTACTATTTTATATACAGACACACACATACGCACCGAACAACAAATTTTTTTTTTTCATTTCACATCATTAGTTTTCGATTTTCTCTCTATTTTTTTTGTTTTTGTTTTTTTTTTCAGTTTTATTGGTGCGGTAACAGGGCGAAAAATGTTCGTTTGCGAAAAAATTCTTGATATGCTCGTGCAACTTTAACAAAAATTTGAGAGATGAGAAGAAATGCATTATCATGTTTCTAAACATGATAATGGAATACCAAATAGTTTTCAAAGTCAATGCACACATATTTGTAAACAATGTGTGCTCGAAGAAATTAACTTTTTTTGGGTGTCATGGAAAAGTATATTAAATTGCACATTTCACATAGTCTTTATCGTAAGTCCAGGAAATAGTTTAACTGCAAGTTTTTTTATTTATCTTTTGCTATATTTTATATATATATCATATTCTGTGTGTTCTTTTCTTCGTCACTTTTAGCGAACAGCGTTTTTTTTTTTTTTACTAAAAAAACAGATCTATAAATACGAGTTCGTGGGGAATGTGTTTTCCCGAATGGAGCCAGCTACATTTTCCTTTTACTTTATTTATTTTCTTTGTGGTTTTTCGTTTTTTGGTTTGTCAAAATGTGTGCCAAATTTTTACGTCGCTTCTATAATTAAACTTCATCATATACAATTCGCTTGATATTTTCTCCGTTTGTGGCGAGTTAACCGATATTTTCAGATCACAGCACGACTTTCTTACATTCATTTTGGTTAGTACTATATGTAAGTTGTATATTATGCGTATGCGATTGTGTATTGTACAAATGTGAGAGTACCACGATTATATATTTACTTTTCGTTCGTTATAATAAAAATTCGCAAAAAAAAACGTTTGCAAGTTTTTATTTGATTTTTTCTTAATTGTACTAGAGCCTTTTGGCTTCGGTTAGCAACGATTTTCGACTGAGCGCGCTAGAAAATTGTCAACTTTTTGATGGGGGGCCGCTACCCTGGCGCTATGTGGACTCTGAATCTCTTTTGTCTGCACACGGCACGACGATAGCGACATTGTCGAGTCGCTCCCAAGTCAAGCGATGTGATGACTATATTGCCAAGAAAAGCATACGTAAAACAGCACAACAAATAATTATGTATATATATATATATATATATATGATCTTTTAAATGCGATCGCGTACCAAAAACCATAAAACACAAAAAATTAACCTTACATTTGTGTTCTATGTTTATTTCTGAATTTTCCAGCAATTTTTTAAGTCTCCTGACAAATAAGCAGATCGAAAGATACCTTGTAAATTCAACTGTCAATCAATTAATCAAGATCAAAGAGAAGAATCAGTCAAATATTATTGATAGTTTTGAACTCAAACTAGAACATACACTTAGAACATATCCAGGAACATTAGTTGTTAGTTTTTTGTTATAACTTATACATTATATGTTATTATTATATAATAATTATATTAAAAGTTATACTATATAATTTTGTAATTAAATATATTTAAATCTATTTAGTTTAAACATTTATCACACACTCTTACAGGGCATCTTCTCGTCGAAAATGTAAATTCTTCGTATTAATTGTGGTTATGTTGTACACAAATTAACCCACACATTTGCATTTAATTAAAAATTATAGATGCATCGTTTTAGCGAAAATATTTTCGGTATTGAAATTAAATTAATGGGGCATGGGCACGTCAATGTACATCAATCAAATCGAAAATAGAAACACTTATGTATTTTCATGTATGTAAGTACTGATTGGAATAGAACAGAGGCTGCGAAAATAGAAAGCACTAACTGAAGCATGTCAAAACAACTAAGAACGTTTTAGTTGACAACCTACAAGATATCCTACACAACAAATATTGTAGACTTAACATATGTCAATTTAGGAAGATGGATTTAAATCCTTTTTTGGGATATGTCCTTGTGTAACATGATAAACCGATATAATTTTTTTCAACAGAAAATCTCGGTAAACAGCTGTTTAACTTCGTTAAGAGTGTTAAAAGTCTGTTTTGCCTAGCGAAGCGAACAATCCCTGCCTATTAGAGGAATAAAATATGGACGCAACCAAAGATAATTGCCAAAAAATTAATGGTATATTCAATTGAATTCGCACGTATCTAAAACAGTATTTTAGTACAAAGGGTATTATATACAAAAAAAAAACAAACCCCCAAAATTCTCGAGTGTTCCTTTCAGTATGCCTTCATTAACACATATTGTACACACATCTAGAGAGACGCACACCTTGTGCTTGACGTTTTAATAAATATATTTTCATAAAGATGTTTGCATTAATAATTGCACTTCTACTTATAAATATGATACGAAATACGAAAAAAATTTACGAAATATTCAATTGAATTCGCACGTATCTAAAACAGTATTTTAGTACAAAGGGTATTATATACAAAAAAAAAACAAACCCCCAAAATTCTCGAGTGTTCCTTTCAGTATGCCTTCATTAACACATATTGTACACACATCTAGAGAGACGCACACCTTGTGCTTGACGTTTTAATAAATATATTTTCATAAAGATGTTTGCATTAATAATTGCACTTCTACTTATAAATATGATACGAAATTTGGCAACGCGCCTGCGCCATTAGCTGCGTCGTGTGTTAGAATGAAATGATTATATAGAACTGCGTAAACCAGTCGGTTTATCCTTTCTAATCAACCGACCACAAAGAGTGTGAGGAAAAACATGAGCAACGGCAACATCGCTGGCACTTGACAAGTTGTCGACAAGTGTACAAGATTAGAAAGACTATAATTCAAAGGCAACTTTGTGCCCAGCCGAGAGAAATATCAGAATTTTAAAGAGGCAGCTCTTAAAAGGAGTGTCGAAAAAACTCAAGAGAGAATTTTGCTCTTTTTTTTTTTTTTTTTTAAATATTTAAAGGGCATGCGCTAGAAAATGCGCAGAGAGATTATTGAACAACTTTCGAAATTAACTCACCCGCTTGGAGCTTTTCTCGATCTCTTTTTCAAAGTCCGTAAGAGGTGTTAAGGCCACATGCACATCCTTAATAATGTCCCGAAATGAGCTGTTGCAGAAATAAAGTTCAAATAAAATATAAAATTAAATAACATATTATGGATAAATACCTATTGTGATCATCCAGATTAATGCTCGTACTATTTGATTTGATTATGTCCACTTTGCGCTTTTTGGACACTATGGAGTTGCTCGCTGTTGCCGGCTGAATATGACTGGATGTTGTTGTGGTGGAGGTGGCACTTGCAACAGATGTAGTTGTCTTGCCGCTGCTGCTAAGATTACCGCTTGAATTAGAGCTAATGCCACTGGGTACCTGCAGGTTGGAACTATTGTTTGTGGACGTTCCAGCGCCCAACATACTGTCAAAGTTGCTAACATTGCCCGAAAGAGAAGCTGTGGAATCCTTTGAGGCGTTATTGCTACTGCTAATGCTGCTGCTGCTACTTGACATGGCATGTAGATCAGTTCCAAAACCACCGCTCAAATTGCTAGCCAATTGCAATTTACCCGTTGGAAGTGCGGATGTGCTCAAATTCTGTGGTTGATTACTATGCTCATTTATTGAGGCAACACTACTGCTGCCGCTACTTGAGACGTGTGCCACAGCACTGGGATGACTACTAGAGCCGCTATTCGTTGGCTGACTAGACGCACAGGGCATGTTGCTGCTGCTTGTGGCAATGGTTAGGGCGCTGCCGTTGGTACTACTGGCAGCTGCTTCCTTAGTGCTCTCCTTGTTCTTGGATGACTTTGAGGATTTATCACGCGACGATGAGGACGATGAAGATGACGATGAAGCTGAAGAGTGAGAGAAGCTATTGTTTGATGAATTGCTACCAGCATCCTTATCCTTATCTTTGTCCTTGCTGGAACCAGAGCTGGACTGCTTGCCAAGGCTTTTACTATGTTTGTCCTTATAGCTACCGCTGGAGCTGCTAGCTGATGATTTGGTGCTTGATGAATTGCTTGGCCCAATTGCACTACTACTATTGCTGGTGGTTGCAGGTACAGTGTTGCTGGTTGAACTGCTGCTGCTTCCAGGAATAGCGGCAACATTATTGCCAACACCAGCAATGGTTAGATTATTGCTGGTGGGGGCGCTGGTTGTGGTAGAGGCAATGCTACCGGATATAAAACTGCCTGAAACTGAAGTGTTTGCAGCAACAACTGCATTGGCGGAGCTTGTGGCACTTGGCAACCCGGCTGCTGTTATAGTGTTATTGTTGGTGTTGCTGCTACCGCCTGAAGATGATGATAAGGATGATTTGCCAGAGGCATTCGATTTGCGCTGCTTCGATGTTGATGAAACGTTGCTCCCACTACCACATCCACTACCACTCGATTGGCTTGCGGAGCTGGCGGCAAGCGTGCTGCTGGTAATTTTGATACTTGTCGCTGATGTGGATGCTGAATTCATAGTCGAATCAATTTCCTTCTCGGGGGACGAGCATGAATCCGAGGAGGTGTCATGTTGTATGGGTTTGTAGGGTGGTATGGTTTTGACGTTTCCGCCCTTTTTCTGCAATATATATGACAAGGCATTAGTGGAGTGAAGAACACAAAACACATTTAAATATTACATACGCACCAATTTACTATAATGATGCTGACAATAGCCGCAATATTTGACATTGTCCAAATAGTTGCCAGCCTCCTCGCAGAGCAGGCCCAAACTCTGGGCACAGGTCACATGGAACTGTTGCTTGCAATTCGCTTTGTTGCACTGCATGCAGGCGCCAACATTAGCGCGATTTGGCTTTCCAATCTCCAGGCAAATGTAACAAGCTATGTATAAAATTGAATTTTTTGTTAGTTTCGTTTTTCTGAAGGATTACAATTATATATATATATTTTTTTTTTTATTGATATTCACTTTTTGAGTAGCGTTCCTGCGGTATTAATGTCAGTATAATGGGCTCCATGGTCGTCACATTGCCAAAGCGTATCTCGGGTATATACAGAGCACAGACAACATGTGCCCAGCCACTGGTGTCTGTCTTCTTGAGAGCTCCATCTCGCGATGGGCAAATCTCACAGCGAACACGCGATGTTCGTTCCTGGGACTCACATTTGCGACAATACCAGGGTCCGGTGGGTACGGTAACGATGCCATAGCATGCCTGATGCACGGCAACTGTGCAGTTTTGGCCGTCACAATAGACGAGCGGGTTCTCCGGCCACCCCCGCTCGTCCGAACAAACGCAACAGCCACCCACCATTTCTTTCATATCGTCCAGCTTAAACTTTTTAATTTTGATAAGTTTTCGATTCAGGTTGCTGGAGTGAATGGTGTCGTCGTTGCTGCTGGAGTCTAACAACTCCAGTTTTGCATTAAGTAATGAAGGAATGGCGTCTGCTTATCAACACCCACTGCAACAAAAGAACCAAACACATTAATACAATATTTAGATTTTTCAATTAAGAACAAATAAATCAAGAGTCATAATGAATCGACGTAAACAAACATTTTCTTATGTTCTTTTGTTATGCTCTTCTGTCCTAAATTGTTACTAAAATGTAAGTATCTAATTTATCGTTAATCGTTAATTAACTTATCAAGGTTAAAATTGAAGACATCATTTTCCACCTGCATGTAACTTGTGTTTATAAAACACTCTAAAATTTTTATTCATTACATAAACAAGTAAGGAGGCTCTAGTCGGAAATCCCGACGATACCCTTTAACCTATACTTGTGTATGTGTGTATGTGTGTACGCGCATACTGCATACTCAACTTCAATGTTCCATATCTCCGGTGTTTCTCAAGCGATTTGAATAAAAACTTCACAAATTCTCATTATTTTGTTGGATAATTCAAAAATCATTTCAAAGTTTTCCAAATTCAAGATTTTGCTGTTATCAATCCCATGTGTATATCGGAAACGGGATGAGTTATCGAAAATTGATAACAAACTTGTACTGCCTAGGGATTGGGCGAGCTTAAGTTCCAAATCTGGAGCCTCTAGATCTTATAGTCTCTAAGATCGACGCGTTCATACATACGACTCGGCTGTTGATGCTGATCAAGAATATATATACTTTATGGGGTCGGAGATGCTTCCTTCTGCCTGTTACATGCTTTAGCACAAAACCATTATACCCTTTTTACCCATTTTTGATGGGTTCAGGGTATAATAAAGTAAAGAAATATGTGCTGCCTTTCTTTATATAAAGCATTAGATTTCTCATAAACATAGAAGAAATAAATACATCAGTGAAACGAGATTCCTGCACATACAAACGTTTAAACATATATCCTTTGAGGTAATTATAAAAGTACACTCATAGATGAGCTCAAATGCATAGAAATTGCAAGTAATTGTTTGAATAGACTCCTACAAGTGCCTTTTCCAGCAACACATCTAACACATACAAGCAATTCATCATTGCCGATTTAAATTGGTAAAATTTTTAAAGACAGTTTCATATTTTAATGCATACCAGAAAATTATTTGATTAGGTCAATTGACACGTGAACGCAGTCGACCAAAGTCAGGCAGTATATAAGGCTGAAATTGAAAAATTATTATTTGTTAAAAAAAAAAGTTCAAATCCTTGAGTCAGAGTATCGATGAATTGCGTTATCTTATATATATAAGTTCTAGCTATTTGGCAATTACATTGTAGGGGCCATTAGCAAGGTCAGTTAATAAATACATAAACAAAAACGACAACAATACAAATACAAGGTGTAGGCCGGGCCGGTTTATTTATTAAATAATACTCGACGTAAATATATGGTGTGCCAGAATGAGATAGCATATGCGACACTTAGATTTGCCGATTCTGTTTGTAAAACCACGCACACACACACACACACACATACTTAAGAAAGTTATCAATGTCAAGGTATATTTTGTTTTCTGCTGCAACATACACTTTGTTGTTGTTGTGTTCAATGTTAACTAAGAATGCACAAATTATCACGATAAAATGATCAGGATCGGTACTTTAGCGGCACAATAATCGAACCTCATAAAAATACCAACAAATTTCGGTTACGTGCTCGCACCGATCACACAAACACACACACACACACATACACATACACTGATTTGAACGGATGGGCATTCCACTGTGTTTCGTTAGTTCATTGAACTTGTCGTTGGCCACAAAATAAGATGTGTGTGTGCGTTTTTTTTTTTTTATTGCTCTCGATGTAAACAAATTCACAGTCAGATATAACACAATGTATGGATATAATAGTTTGTGCACATGCTTTTAACGATGATTTTGTACCACTGTGTGTTATAAATTTAATTTAATTAGCACGAAAATTATGCACATGTATATGTGGGTCGAATCTGCAGAGATTTAACGACAACAAGGGCACAGTCGAGTGCAATGGTGGCTTTCATTCATACTTGGTATGTACGCCTATATGCGGGTGTCTCTTCATACCGTTATTGGGTCAACGAGTAGCCAACTGCCGAAAACGCAGCGCCAGCGATGCGCGTGTTGCCAACTGCTTGTGAGAGACCCAATAACAGTGTAAGTGAAAAAAAAAACTATATACACACACACGCATAAAACGAGGCCGCGCCGCACGCAGCTTTTGTAATGTTTACAATACGCGACGATGTGGGCGCAGGGAGCAGGGAGCAGCGGCAGAGCAATGCACTTTCGACGAGAACGCCCACAAGCAGACAGATACATACAAAGATTAGATGTACATACGCATGTACAAATGTATGTACATAAAGCGAAAAGTCGCATAAGAAGGGGCACATTGGGGGAGGAATGTAACGGCACTCTATATAAAATATATGTATATGTATGTCGTTGTTTGTATACATATACATACAAAAGTATTTCATCACTTGCAAAGATGCTTGAAAAGGGGGCTGGAGTTGGGAGTTGGAGCAGGCAGTGAGTTCAAGTTGCGAGGGTGGTTTGTGTTCCGCTTTCACACTTAAAGCATGCCACATTGAATTGAATTTCAACCAGTTTTCACACAAGAAATTCGTGTGTGTATACCCGAAGCTTGAAGTTATTGATTTTCTGCGATTTCATTTAAATTAAAAAGCTCCGGCCACTTTTAAACATCAACACATTCACTGGCAGGGTGAAAATTTAACCCAACACAAAAACAATATGGACAAAATAACTAGTTTCTGACCAAAAACAACATAAAAATGCGCGCGGTCAAAGTGGTCAAGCAACGCAAAGCGGCACACACACACACACACACACATATATATATATATATATATATATATATTGTATATACTTATTTATGTACACACGTATATTCACCAAATCAAGTAGAAATGAAAGAAATATCTGTTTGGAGAACGGCAGCAGGCCCACAAAGTCTTATGTTTGTAATTTTATAGATTGTGTTTGTTATTTGCAATATTTTCTTATTGGATGTTTTCGGCACAGTGGGAATATCGATTTTCTTTACCGTGCACTTGTGACTTTTATTTTGCTTTACACTTTGCGAATGACTCTTATTTGACTGATTTTTTGTTTTGCTTTGAATTTAGAATATGCCAACGATTTGCCGAATGCTTTTTTATATTGACCGTTAGAGCCGGACAGCGACAGCTCAGCCGCCCACGAGTTACAACGCACGCAAGTAAAATAATCAACACAAAAAAAGGCGCTGAACATCCACCAACAGCAACAGCAACAACAACAACAGTATGCACGAGTATTTACCTTGTAACTTGTTTGTTGTTGTTTCGCTCGCACATCAACCCAACTCGATTATACGCCCGAATGAGACAACACCTGCACACTGCCTGCTGTATACAAATGCAGTTTCTCGACGACTTATTCGACTTGCGCGATTCGACCAACTTTAACGATGCTTTGCAGTTCTCTTTAGTAAAGGCAAATGATTATAATAGTAAACGTTTTGCCCGATTTTCAACTTCAACAACAAATATAGACAACTGCGATCGTGTCTCGCAATGGTAATTTTGCAAGAACAAGAAAACAATCGATCAAATCGATGCAATCGATTTATTGTCCACAGAAAAAGTTGGCAGCACGAAGTAGTTCAACGCAAAGACTATCGAATAATACAAGAAAGGAAAATATATCTCTCTTCTTCTTGTTCAAAAAGTTCCGCTCTAAATGTAGCTCGTGGGGAAATAAATTTCCCTTATGCTTTGTCAACTCCAATGAGAATCTTAATGTACACGCATTCTTATTGGCTCACAGTGTGCGATGCGTGAGACGCATATTAGTTGTTGCTATACTTAATTTTGTGTTGTGTGGTGACCAAAATTGAGATTTTCAATTTTCGACTTTTAGTCCTATCTGCTTGCTAATGCCTCACATGGGAGAGTAGTATACACCTTATATGAATTTTGTGCAATTGTATGGCCAAACGTGGTTTAGTCCCTTCTCTTAAAAAAGAGGGGTCACTGGTTTCCTGTCTTGGAGCTTACACAGTCTTTGGCTTAGTCCCTTCTGTTAAAAAAGAGGGTTCACTGTTTTCCTGTCTTGGTATTACATTGTCATTGGTAGTTTACATAGGCTTTGACTGTAACTACAACAGCTGTTGCGAAAAATCAATTTTGCAAATCTCGTCCCAGTCTGTGCATATTTCTTCTAAACTAAAACGAAAATGTCCTCAAATTCGGACTGTTTTATTGTGCTACCTGAGAACTGTGCGTCTGGCTGCCTAATTTTCGGTCGCAACGCTGACGATGCAACAGCGGTGGGTGGCGTTGGCGTGGCAACGGAAATCTGCTACTATGATGTCAGCGACGTGCTGGAGGGGAAGGTAAGACAGACAGACAACAGAAAGTTAAAAAAAGGTAACAATCGGACAACAAGCTAAAATGATTCATCTTGCCTTATAATAGACTGATGGTGGCGCAAATCTGGAGCCGGCTGGCGATGCTCTACGCGTTGTTTTGCAAAAACCCAAGCCTGGCCTTTGGGGCGGCGATTTTGGTGCTAATGAAAAAGGCGTGGCCGTCAGCCTCACCTGGAGTGGTGGTGAGGAGGAGGCGACAGACACGAGTTGCCTGCTAGGCACGGATATTGTGCGGTAAGGACATTTAAACAAACATATTGATCCTATGTAAAAATATGTTAAAATTTTTTAAATGCAGCATTACTTTGTCCGAGTCGCAGGATGTGGAGGCCGCCGTGGACCGCATTGGTGCTTTGGTGGCCAAGCACAGCAACGACACCGCCAAGCTCAACTTTATTGTGTGTGATCCGACGGCTGCGTGGTTACTCAGCAGTGCAGGTAAAGTGTGGGCCGCCGAGAAATTGCAAGCCAGTTGGCTGCGTTTGCCCATCGGTGGCCTTACCGTCACCACAACCGTGGACAAGTCTAGCGAAGGCTTAGATACCGCCGCCAGCTTTGCGGCTACCCATGATGCAGAGGCGCAGGCGCCCGGTGCAGATTGGTGCGGTCCAAAACCAGCTGGCGATGGCAGCTACACGCAACAGGATATGTTTGAGACACTGCGCTCGGCCAGTGGAGCTGATTCGCGGGCGGCCAATGTATCGGTGCTGAGTGGCAAGGGGGGCAATGGTTCGATATCATGCCACTGGTTTACTGGCACTCCCAATGCCGCCGAGTCTGTCTTCAAGCCTTTTGTGTTTGCGCCCAAGCCGCGCATCTCGCCACTGACCCAGGTGCAGGCGGAGGCGGAGCAGACACTGTTGCATAGCTTGCATGGCAATCGTAAGCCGGCTGCACTGGAGCACTTGCGCAGTTTGGAGCGCTCTTGTGTGGATGAGTTGAACAATTACTTTTCGATACAGGATCATGCCAGTGAAGAGCTGGACGAACTGCTCAAAGATTGCGTTGAGGCTGAGGTCAAATTTTATCGCTAGTCCAATTTACCAAAACGCACTTCTCCGATATATATATATATATATACATATATTGATATTCAACTAGCTTGCAATACAACACGACGACGCTCTATTTTTTTGGACCGTATTATCTTCAAATTCGACTTGTGCGATTTAAGTAGAAGTATTTGTAAGGATACTCGGAATTGAATTCTTTCACCAGCGAACTACTATTAATGAATTTTCCTGTGTGTGTATTCTATTTTTTTACATTGATAGTTTATTTATTATTATTTTTTGTGTTTGTTTAGCTTTTGCGTGATATTTAAATATTTTTATATAGAACACTCTAATGTGCAATCTCAATCTTAACTTTTTAAGTATTATGCATGTCATTCCATTTAAAATTTTCTTCTTAAGTTGCTTTAAACAAATTACGATTTACATACTTCCATACAATTTATATAAATACGTATTAATTATACATACATAAATTTAAAATAGCTCTCAAATAAACGCATAAAAGCTGCATTTATATAAAATACAATATTCGAATTAAAATTAATTTGAATGAGCATTTAGACGGATTCCACAACCAGATTCGTTTTAAAAATTGTGCTTTCATTATGTAGGGCTTCGAGTTTGGTTATTTCAAACGCTTGATATACCTCCCGGAAGTCCATGATGTTTCGAGGCGAACTGTCCATCCAGAAGCGATCGAATTCAAAGAACAAGTAGCAATACAATTTGTGAAAATCCTCCAGCGTGCTAAAACTTTGCTTGTGCAGCGCCACCTGATTGTAGAAGTGCGTCTTGGCAGCTCCCGTGCGCACTAGATTAAATGCCAGAGCGGTGAGATTGATACCAACAATGGCATAAGTGTATCCCAGTGTCGGATGCATCGAGTGGAGTAGGACATGCTTGGCTGCATCATTGTAGGCGCTGGCAAAGTATAATAGATTCTCCAGGCCCAGCATGCCCATGCCGCGAAAGTCTGTCTTTGGATCATCGCCCTGAAATCCGATTTCCTGCCACTGCTTGGAGATGCGACCGGTTAGAGGTGCGTCTGGCATTAGTAACTGCCACAGTTGACAAAGCATTTGCTCATGTTCGAGATTATCCGAGTCATATGGCTCGGCGCGCAACTCCTCCGCCAGATGCATGAGACGTTGATAACCCCAAATGGTTGTTACACAATTGCCAAGCAGCCTGCCAAAATCCGGATGCACATTGCTCTTAATTCGCTTCACACGCGATACAATTTGAACGGCACGAGGAGCTGTAGCAAAAAATTAAATTAAATGACTCAAATTGTATATAATAGTAAAAAAACATCTTACCAAAGTAGAGTAATTCCGTGTCTGAGGCATAGGGGCATGCTTCATCCAGTTCTAGCAGCAATGCCTTGATTTCTGGCTGCTTTGACTGCAACAGCGAACGCTCGATTTGGCGGCATCTCGGAGCACCAGCTTTAGCCCCATAACAGATGCGCTGTAGCTCGCAGAGGCGGGTAAATACATGAAGGAACCACTTAATGAATGGTCGAATTTGACTAAAGATAAACGGCAATAATTTGTCCAGTAAAAACATTATGAAAAATTGCAAAATTGTATCGACTATTTTAACTTTTGTTTAGCACTGCGTTGTCATGGTTCCATTAATAATCTGTGAAAAAAACATTAGAACAATAAATTCAAAGATAACGTGTTGTAATTAAGGACATTTGTCTTACTTTTTATTTACATCTGCTTAAAGATTGATGCAACAATTACTACAAAAAAAAAACGACAGTGGAATTGTTTTTTTTTCTTCTTTATAGAATTTTGCTTTGTAGCAGTGTTGGTAAGTGTTTATAGTGAATTCAGCTGTTGAGCTCTTAACGAAAATTCCCTTTACAACACTGCTAACATAAACAATGCAAATGCAGCTACTTGAAGTTAGCATAGGATAAGTTTCAAATAAAAAAGACCTAACAATAAATTAATGAATAAACTGCAAAAATTAGATTATGGGTGCGAAATCAATTTTGCACTTGATAAAAATCTTTTTTTTTATATGTTTGATAGATCTTAATTTACCTTAGTATTTATTAAAATGTACAATATTTTATTTATTAACACACTTTAAAATTAATGTAAAATTTTTGTTAGTGAAAGTCTTATTTAAGTTGAATCCTGTTTCTAATGCCAGATAATTCACGTGCTTATCGATTATTAAGGGCCCAAATGATAAGTCTAATTTGTTAGTTTAATAGTGTAGTAAAACCGGTGCCGGATAGATTTCGGCCTAACTAGCGTTATCAACTTCTTAATAGCTTAGTTACAATCCAACATTTGGAGGCAGCAGTTGTTTGATTTCACTGATCTAAAACGAGATAAGCATTGAAAATGAAAGCTCAAAATGGCAAACTTTGGTCAACTTTGCACGACGGTACGTAAAGGGAATCTGTTATATATATAGAATGTATGTATGACAAACTAATAATATTGTATTATTATATATTTAGGTATAAATACATAATGTTGACAAGGGCAGTTATATTAAGTACATTAAACTCGTTCAAAACTCAGAATATTTGGAAAAAGGCGGATTCTATGAGACCTTTTATGAATAAAGTCTCTTAGTATTCAACATATTTATAAATGTCTCAAGCCGTAATTAAACATTTTATTACATTTATAGAGTAATTTTTGTTTCGAACGACATAATACTTAATAATAATCTATAATTTTATATCATTAAACTAATAGTTTTTAAATAATACTTTGTATGTAGGAAAGTATGAGGTGCGCAGTCTGTCCATAGCAGATATAGAGGAATCGCTTGATGTAAGTACTCACTTTTAGTAAAAACGCATTTATAATAACCATTTGCATACATACCTTTAATGGCAATTTGTGCACGTAATATTATCACGCAAATGGTTCGCATGTGTAGTTATGAATGACAATTGTTGCAATTAGTGTTGCAAAAGCTTGAGAAAAGCAGATTTGAACGCTGGGAGAGACGTGGCGTCGGTGGTGTAATGGTTAGCATAGTTGCCTTCCAAGCAGTTGACCCGGGTTCGATTCCCGGCCGACGCAGTTCGCTTTTTTGCAATTTTTTTTTTTCAAAACTAATTTTGCTTCACATTTTAGTTGCTGGACGACTCGTTCTTTATAAAAGAGTCTGTTTGCATAAGCTGTGAAATAAACCTGCCACACAATTCGCAAGCACGTAAGGAGTTAAAGGAGTTGTGCCGAATAACAGCACAGGATGGGGTTTCTCTCTTCGCTCGGGACTTGGAAAGTGGACGCATTGTGGCAGTGGCCTTTAATAAGTTGCAGGCAAGAAAGAGGCAAATGCAATTGTCTTATGAAAAAAGTATTTAATAAATTTGCTTTTAGTTTGCTCCACCACCTCACGAGGATAACTTCTTTGTCAAGTTTCGCAATACGCAGGTGACAAGTCCTTCGGCAATGTGCCTAATGGATTATATGATAACGATGGATGCAAAGATAGATGTTCTTGCGGAGTACAATATGGATTGCGTTTGTGAGATAATGTTTTTGGCCACTTTGCCGGAATTTGGACGTCGCGGCTTGGGTCGTTCGCTTGTTGAATTCTCCATTCAGCTGTCGCGTGACGTGAAGCAAGGGGGTCAAGCATTGGAGGATGTGGCTGAGCAGTTGCGGGACAAACGACCAGCAGCTGTGACTGCACTCTGGACATCCTTATTCACCCAAAAGATTGGCAATGCGGTCGGCTTCAGGGTGCTGAATACGGTGCAATACACTGAGTTTGAGTTTAATGGCAAACGCTTTAATGAACGCATTGGTCCCCAACATGAATTTAGTGAGCAGGTTATGTACAAATTGTAAGAATCATATTTTGAATCGAATATTAAAAATTTTAAATATAAAAAAAATAGCAAAAAGTTAAGTGTGCGTCGGCCGGGAATCGAACCCGGGTCAACTGCTTGGAAGGCAACTATGCTAACCATTACACCACCGACGCCGTCTTTCGAATTGCTCATATATGTGTACTTAAGCAACCCTGTGTTTGTTGTTGCTTGCAGTTAACAGAATTATGTGCTTTTTCTTAACGTAAAGTAAATTTAAGAGAACTTGAACTTTGAACGTTGCCAAAAGAGATGAAGGAGCGTCAGAAAGCTCACTGCTACATTTAAAATCATAGTTTGACAAACAAAACAAAAAATATTTATCATTTTTTAATTGTACTCTTTTGTTAACATAAAACGCATTCTTTTCAGTGTTTAAGTGATTTTCTTTACTTTTATTTGTATTTCTTGGAGAATCGTATAATTTTATTCATTTTCAGTGATTAGGAAAAGTGAATAAGTAAAATTTGTACAACTTTAAGAAAACTTTCTTTTTATTGGAAAACGGTATTTATATTATTTTTTTTGCGATTCAAAATGATTTGCTTTTTTTTACTAAATTAGTTTTTAAAATTACCTGAGATCGGTGAACTTAACTAATTTGTTCAGAATGATGATTTATAGGCATTAGCCTTAACGTAAAAATAGTTGTCAACCACAAGGAACAATGTTTACAGTACAAAAGTGCTGCATCTTTAAAGAAATATAATTTTTAAACGCACTGCAAAAAGGTTTTTTCCATAAATAAAATAAACGTTTATTTTAAAATTCATCATCACTCATCTGAAATATATCTTGTGGTTTAGTTTTAATAAATCGCTCAACGATGCATTTTAAAACTAAACCTTAGTCATCGATTGAATAACTGTTGCCACTACCCTAAGTATTTTCTAGAACGTGAAAAGGTACCTACAGATTAAGATTAAGTAATGCAGTACCGTTAAAGGCAACCCTTCATAGAGTACATTGTTGATTTCAATTTTTGCACTTTACATAAGCGTGTTTTAAAAAAAATAAAAAACGAAACTTTTCAAATGAGATTAAAATTGACACACACACACACACGAGTATTCGGCGAGGCATGCACTCAAGAGGATTTCTCTTTGCCATCCTTTAATGCTCAGTGTCAACACTGTGGATGGTCGTGGACAGGGATCGGGGATCGGGGATAAGCAAGGGCAGCTAACAGTGTGATAAGCATTTCACATTTATGCTCCGCTTTCCTAGTTTGCTTGTCCGCCTCAACAATAGGTTTTGGTTTTTAATTAGAATTCGAATAAAAAAAAAAAACGAATTGTTGAAAATCGTTCGTTGTTCAAAATGACAATGCATTGAGGTTGAGGCGCAACCCCCTTCGCCTCGCAACGCAATTGCGTGTAATGAATGATATAGGGACAGGGGGCATTAAGTAGGGTTAGTCCTCATGTGCATTTGTATGTGTCGAGGCGGTTACGCATGATTGTGCTATATGACGTGTGCATAATTCACAGTTTGATATAACTTTCAGCTAATACTTAATTAAATGAAGCTTTAATTATAAGGTTCCACTTATGGGAAAATGTAGCAGGTGCTTTTTAAACTTGAAACTGTTTCATTTCATTTCTATACATATAAATTAAATTTATAAAGTTTTGTTTTTGATTTTATTGACATTTAAGATTGGTTAATAAATTGAATCTCGAATTGAATAACTTTTTTACGTCTTTCATTCAACCTGATATGTAAAATAAACCTTTACCATCTATTACTATCTTACAACTCCAGATTAGGAACATAAGCTCGCCTTATCCCTAGGCAGTACAAGTTTGTTTCCGATAAACACAAGGTATCGATAACAACAAAATCTTGAATTTGCAAAAAAAAACAAGTAAGAAGGCTCTAGTCGAGATATCCCGACTAGACGATACCCTGATCCCTATACTTTACGCGTACAGTCAGTGCTTGCAAGTATATGTGTGTGTGTGTGTACGCGCATACTGCATAGTGCATACAAAACTTCAATGTCCCATATCTCCGGTGTTTATTATCCGATTTCAATAAAATTTTCACAGATTGTCATTATTTTGTTTTATAATTCAAATTGCATCTCAAAGTTTTGCAAATTCAAGATTTTGTTGTTATCGATCCCATGTGTATATCAGAAACGGGAAGAGTTATCGAAAATCGGAAACAAACTTGTACTGCCTAGGGATAAGGCGAGCTTAAGTTCCAAATCTGGAGTCTCTAGCTCTTATAGTCTCTGAGATCGACGCGTTCATACATACGGACAGACGGACAGACGGACATGGCTATATCGACTCGATTGTTGATGCTGATCAAGAATATATATACTTTATGGGGTCGGAGATGCTTCCTTCTGCCTGTTACATACTTTTGCACAAATTCATTATACCCCTTTTTCCCATTTTTAATGGGATCAGGGTATAAAAAACATCCAACGAAATAATGCCAATCTGCGAAATTTTTATTAAAATCGGTTGAGAAAATTGGAGTTTTGTTTTGCTCTTCGTCGCAAAAATAATTTGGGGTAATGATTTAAAAAGTTCCCCAACCGCTGTTATAATGTAGAAACTATATTAATGAGTTTAACAAACAAAGATATTTGAACAAAGATTTTCCAATTGTGGTTTCCATTTAATGTAGCTTTATCATATCAAAACTAGATCTCCTATCACAAAAATTCGATTTTTATAGCTATCAAACTTACGCCAGTTTTAGGCCAGGCGAATTCAAATGTCTGCATTTAAGTTTGCTATCCGTAACTGCTTTCGGATGTTAACTGTTTTTGCCACTAGGCAAATTGAAAACTAATTTGTTTATACAGCTGCACAAAACGAGCAGCGCTGGCAACGAAAGCAGCGAAATAACAACGAAAAGCGGTTGCAAAGGCGAAACAATTTGTTTATGATGGGCAGCCAACGTCATCGTCATCGTTGCCTTTCCGATGATGATGAGGCATGCGGCTGAAGGCAGGGGCAGCAATAGACACAGGGAAAAAAGGACAACAAACAAACTTTATGCTTTGGGCTTAAAGGGAAGGCGCATCAAAGTAAACTGAGGTAAGGGTGCATTGAGAGAAAATGGTATTAGACAAAAGCAGAATAATTTTTGTTTTAAGGAAATTCGATTTTTTTTTATAATTTCTTAATCACAGAAAACAATATATGTTTAAATATAGAATTTATTTTTAGTTTTAAAATATTTTATTTATTTTTTGTGGTTGTTATCGAACTAAATTAATTAATACTTAGTTAATTCATTTTATAAATACAACATTTTTTGGCTTTTACATTTTGCGCAAATCCCTAAACTGAAAAAATAAATATTTCTTAGTACAGCTTCAGCGTTGTTCTTTTTCTGAGTCACATCTAATTTTTCTATGTGTACTCACAGTGAGTATATAAACAGAATGATTGTTGTTGTGTTGTTTAGTGGTAGCGGATCTTGCATATTTTGACACCCCTGTCAGAGTGAGAGTGTTGTGTTTGTGTGCGCCTTAAACTATGCAGCAGATATTCTATCTTGCAGCAGAAGCGTTTTAATGGAGTTGTTTCGTAGCCGACACAGAGAGAGTCGAGACAATGCAAATATTTGCATTTGTCTTCGTGCTTTGCTAATGCTTAAAAATTATGCTGGTTGACAAATTTTCAAATGTTAAGCCAACTGTCATTAGATTGTTGTTTGAGGTCTTTGTTTGGTTGCAACAATTCATTAATTAGACTTAGAAGCTGCCCGAGAAATACCTTCAAACATGTACTTTTGTCAGAGAAGCAGCATCAGAATTTTGCAGCTGTCTGTTGTCACTAAAATCCGTAGTTTAATCCGCACCTCCCCCTCTCATCGCTAATCAAATCCAGCTGCGCACTTGCTGTGTAAATTCTACAGTTATTATATACAATTGTGCTTGCACCATGCCACTTGAATGCCACTCGGGCAATAATTCCGCTTAAACAGATAAACGCGTTCGATATCAAAAAAACAATTTTAATGTGTCCACACACCATATGAAAATCAGGCACGAACAACTCTTGCAAACCCCCGGCCCAAAACACAAACTTAATAAGCTTATAACACCCTCGAAATGCAACCCTGGAGAGTCACAACTTTCGACTGCTGCATGCTGATTGGCCAGCAAGCTCTTTGGACTCCGCCCCTTGGTAATGCTTTTATTTTGATGTGGCACCGCGCCATCACAGATATGACAGACAAAGCTGTTGTACAGTGTGCACGCTGAGTTTATCCGGGCAGGAGCTACAACCCCTGCGTTCAGCTCTTATCAGACGCGTATCCTTTGCCAAGAGCCCGGGCATTGTCATTCGGTTTGTAGCTGTCGCCGCGTTCGCTACCAAGTCGCGCTTCAAATGTTGAACTAATTTCTGTTTTGTTGCACGTACGAATCGAAGTTAGAATTTGGTGAAAGTTTTTCAATTACAAATCATTTATGTGCAATACCAACAAATAATATTACATTTATTGTATTTTATAATAACTGTGCATTGTTTTGATATAATCAGTTGACACAGGTAAAACACCTGCTGTGATATTTTTCTTAACCGCCGATGTATTTTTAAGTGCTTACTTTTTCATATTGTTGTAAAATTTGTGAGATTTATGGATACAATAAAGGAACGTTTTTACAGGTTCAATCCGAACTTAGTAAACTTTATGATTATGTGAAAGAATTTAATTCAATTCAAAAGATCTAAGATCTAAGTTTAATTCATCAAATCAAGCATTTACCTATAAAAAAAGCATCAGCTACAACTAGTCTACAAGTTTTTTAAATTATTTTGCATTGAACATACACTTGGTTTTAAATTTAATCACTAAAACACTGATTAAACAATAATCACAAAAAAAAATTGGGATCTTCACAACATAACTTGTTTTAAGTTACAATTCAAAATCGTTTGATCATTGAGAGCTGTTAATGCTAAGTTATATATTCTAACACATACATCAAGCAGATCGATGTTTATCACATAGGAACGAAAATAAAACAAGCAAGTACAGTAGTAGACTCCTACTACTAAATTTGCCATCCCTATCCGATCGCAGAAAAATGCTTAGTGTAGTTTTTTTACACAAACTTATAAATGGTGAAATAGATTCTTCGGAACAAGTTAGCCAAATAAGTTTTGCAGTTCCGATTAGACCTACCAGAAATTTCTTACCCATTTCCCTTCAAACTCGCAATACTAACTACGCCTTACATAACGCCTTCCGAATCCTATGCTCAATATATAATGAGCTCTTCAAATTATTTGATGGTTCCACTTCTAGTGCCTCGCTTTAAATAATAGTTTTGTATCATTTGTCTACATGTGAGGTGGGTTACTAAATGCTTGGGTCCGCGCGCTTACAAGCCGGTGCTTGGTATCGGTGGGCCACTTGTATGTACTGTCTCGTTTATTACATCTACGTCCACATAATTATAGCTCTTATAGTCTCTAAGATCGACGCGTTCATACATACGGACAGACAGACGGATAGAAGGACAAGACTATATCGACTCGGCTGTTGATTTGATTAAGAATATTAATACTTTATCGGGTCGGAGATGCTTCCTTCTGCCTGTTACATACTTCTGCACGAAACCAAAATTGAAAACCAAAACCAAAATGGGTTCAGGGTCTAAAAATAATAATTGGTATGTAAATAAGGACGTGCCAAAGGGGTTGTCCTTGAAAAATCTAATATTTTTAGTAATATACAAAATAAATTAGAAAGTTCTTTTGTCTGTCGTAAAGTTCACTGATCCTATAAATCCTTGTTTAGTTATCGTCTGTCCAAAACTCTATAAATTTCTTATCTTATCAGATAAAGTCGTATGTTAAACATATTTATTATCAAATCAACAACTCAATAAGTACTTCCATCACATTGAATGATAAGGCTACAACATTTACATAAAAAAGACAAACGAAAATCAATTTGTGTGTCATTTTTACAGAGTGTGCTCAACTAGTGCTGCCAATCGAAAGTCAAAATCGAAGACACGTGCCACACTTGCCGCACTTTCCACGATTCTCCATTGGACGGACACGTGCTGAGCACGTTTCACCAATTAGATTTATATACGGAGGCGTTATGCGTCACTTAAACCACAATTAGGAAGATATTGAAAAATTCGTGATTGTTATAACATGTTTTCCATGGACAATTTCGAATTGGAAGCGACGATGGCTCGTCATTTCTTTGAAGGATCGCAGGCAACTTCGAATGCCTCGAACTCCAGCTCCGAATACTTTTTCGGGGAAGAGCACAGTTCGGAGAGCGATGATGATGATGATGATGCGTACAGCAGTGGCTTCAACAGCGACCAGGAGAACAACGAAAAGACGTGAGTCTCCCAAACCATATACTGGATACGCTCGTACGTACTCCGATAATAATCGATTTCAGCTACTCTATGTTTATGTTTAGGCGGCGCAGTCATAAGCAACGTCGCTTGAAGTGCGCCTCCCAAATGGCCCAGCAACGTCAGGCGGCCAATCTGAGGGAGAGACGCCGAATGCAAAGCATCAATGAAGCGTTCGAGGGACTCCGTACTCATATACCGACATTGCCATATGAGAAACGATTGAGCAAGGTGAGAAATTCGAATGCTTCAAGGATGTCGTAAACGAAATCTTTATCTTAATTGAGCTATTAGTTGATAATATTGATTTTTAAAACTATGTCATAAAGGCTTTTGGATTTGATAGGAAAGGATTGCATGTTAAAATATGGTGTATATAGCAATTTGTATAAGAACATTTTTAATACAACCATCACTTTGTACATTTCGTATATTGCTTATGCTTATAAGTTATAAGTTACTATATAAAAGCCAGCGAACCTTCGAAATCTAAATCTCTTAAGTAAAACGTTTTTAATATAATTAGAACGTGAACAACTCGAGCTGTAGTATCTTAAAGGTTAAAATGTTGATCAAATCTACATTTTTAAACAATCATAGTTATAATTATAATTATAAGAAATTCAAGAGACTATCTTGTTTGACTGATTTAGTTTTGAAAACATACACAAAAAGGAAAAACCAATTAAAATATCTTTATTCTATTTTTGTTTTCAGGTCGATACGCTCAAGTTAGCTATAAGTTATATAACCTTTTTAAGTGAAATGGTCAAGAAGGATAAGAATGGCAATGAACCTGGTTTGAGCTTGCAGCGTAACTACCAAAAGGAGCCGCCCAAGAAAATTATACTAAAGGATCGCAGTAAGTTGTCAATCAATCATTTATCAATCATATCATTGTGGGCGTTCAGCACCAGAACTAGAACTACATTTAATAACATAATTCAGCTGAACTTGGTTGCGTTTGTTGCATATGAATGTAAATGGCTAACGGAGTGGACTTTTCCATTC
This sequence comes from Scaptomyza tumidula, assembly GCA_035044465.1. Taxonomy (NCBI): domain Eukaryota; kingdom Metazoa; phylum Arthropoda; class Insecta; order Diptera; family Drosophilidae; genus Scaptomyza; species Scaptomyza tumidula. The sequence goes on along the minus strand of JAWNNW010000790.1, from coordinate 185,325 downwards.
CATTCGATTGTTATACCCTGATCCCATTAAAAATGGGAAAAAAGGGTATAATGAAGTTGTGCAAAAGTATGTAACAGGCAGAAGGAAGCATCTCCGACCCCATAAAGTATATATATTCTTGATCGGCATCAACAGTCGAGTCGATATAGCCATGTCCGTCTGTCCGTCCGTCTGTCCGTCCGTCTGTCCGTCCGTCTGTCCGTCTGTATGTATGAGCCAACCGATCTCAGAGACTATAAGAGCTAGAGACTCCAGATTTGGAACTTAAGCTCGCCTAATCCCTAGGCAGTACAAGTTTGTTTCCGATTTTCGATAACTCTTCCTGTTTCCGATATACACATGGGATCGATAACAAAAAATCTTGAATTTTGAAAACTTTGAGATGCAATTTGAATTATAAAACAAAATAATGACAATCTGTGAAAATTTGATCGAAATCGGATAATAAACACCGGAGATATGGGACATTGAAGTTGTGTATGCAGTATGCGCGTACACACACACACACATACTTGCAAGCACTGACTGTACGCGGAAAGTATAGGGATCAGGGTATCGTCTAGTCGGGATATCTCGACTAGAGCCTTCTTACTTGTTTTCTCTGTGTGTGTGAGTGAGGGAATGATAGCTGAGGGTTGCTCTAGGGTAGAGTTTTCTGTCTGGTTCCTGGCTGCTGCTGCGTCTGACTAAGTGTAACTAATTAGAATTTTCACACTTCTCTCCGGCCTCGCTTTGCGGGCTTTGCGTGACTGCCAGTCAAGCAAATTGTTTTGCTCATTGCCGTCGCATCGATCACAGAAACAGTTCGGTTCATTCGTTCGCATTGGCACGGATACGGATACGAACACGAAAGGTTCTTTTCATGAGTTCTTTTCGGCTGTCGGAGGGGGTAAAATGGATTAAGGGTTTCCGTGTGCCACCTCATAAAAGTTACTTTAGTTACGGTTTTTTGGTTAATAATTTTTCTATTCAAAATGTATGACACTGCAGTAGTGCAGGGAATCCTGATCGAGACCAAAGCATCTGCATAACTAATAGCCAACCCCTTGGTATGCCAAAGGGTGTTCTGAGCATACACATACATATTAAGTACAAGGGAAATTTCTATGTTTAATTTTGAATGATTTGCTGAACTTTTTAAATATTTTTTATATTTTTGAAGAGTTTGTGTGTCACAACAGAAATTAATGCTGGTTAGACTGGGGTTACCAACTTGTTTGATCGAAATGTATACCTTACCATTTTTTATTTGTATTTAAGGGAATATTTACGGCCTTGGTCGTGTGGGAATACGAACAAAAAAAGTATGAAGGCTCTAGTCGAGAAATTCCTACTGGAAGGGTTTCACTTAACATTCCAAATATCCGGTATTTTCCAACCGATTTTTATAAAATTTCACACATTGTCATTGTTTCGTTAAATGTTTCAAACGCTGTTTTCAAGTTTTCCAAATTCGAGATTGTATTGCTATCGATAACATATGTACGTGTATAGCCAAAACGTGATTAGTTATTGATATTTTGAAACAAACTTTTACAACGGTCGGGTAACTTTTTGAATCATTACCCCAAAATATTGTTGTCGAAGTTAACTTTATCCCATAGTGAAGAGCAAAAAAAAAGAAGAGAATATAAAATTTTAAATATATATACTTTTAAATCATTACCATTACCCCCAGAAATTTCACTTTTACCCCATTTTGGGTAGTTTACCCCGGTTCCCTGACCGCTGGCCTAGGGTTTAGCAGAAGTTATGTTCGAATCCGAAATCTCTAGCCCTCATATTCATTGAAATCGACGAAACTTACAGACGAACAGAAGGATGGACTGACATGGCTATATCAACTCGGCTGTTGCTGCTGATTAAGAATATATATATATATATATATATATATACTTTTTGGTGTCGTAGATGCTTTCTTCTGTCCGTAACATACTTTTGCACATAACCATAGTAAACTTTTACCCATTTTTAATGTGTTCAGGGTAGAAAAACAATAACTATTGTTATTGTTAAAAGAGTTATATTGTTATAAATAACGAAACTTGAATATTTAAAATTGAAACACATTGAAGTCCATGTTGTTGATAGACAATAATTACCATAACTCTTTAAGCATATATTCTATATGATTTAAATATTTTTCGCAGAATTGTAAAATAACAAAAAGATTTTTGAAATATTGTGTATTAAAAGATGGAAGTTTCTGACGGTTGAGTTAAGTGAAGAAGCAAATAATCGCGGGTTGTGTTGACTGGATAACGAAACATAAGCTACGAGCCAAGAACAAGAATTTGTTTTGAAAGAAAACTGAGATAAAAGTACATAAATCTAAATCGACCTAGATTATATAGACATATATGTTTATTAAATAAAAACAGGCTAAGCCGATTCAAGTAATGACAAATAGTTTCCAAATGACATGATCGTGCAAAGTTTCAGGTAACTAAAAAAGGAAAACAATTTTCATTTACTTTGATTGGAACTTTGTTCTAGAAAGCCCAACACCAAATCCTTTGTAAATTATTATCAAAAAAGTCCCCCAAATATAATTTGTTATGATAAAATCCAACATGACATACACCTTGCACCAACTTGTGACTCCAACTCCAACGAGATACACACACTCACACGCACACAAACATAACAACTGACATGGGGAACAACAAAGTAGTTACAACAACAAAAAACAACAAAAGCAAGGCGCAATCGACATAATCATATCGTGAGAAATTCGTTACACTTGGGCAGATGTTGGCTGTCGCCATTGCCAAACGATTCCATGGGTCCTGGTTAAAGGGCAAATGAGGCCAAAGAGACAGCGGAAAGAGGCGAGCGGCGAAAGGTGGTGGGGGAGCTTGTGGGAAGGGGAGCCTGGGAAATTGAGGAGTGTGTGAGTGGCAAAAGCGTTTTCATGCTTAACGGGCATTAAAAATGTTGGGCACAAAAACAGCAAAACAGCGAAACAAAAAAGGAAATAGATAAAAATCTCAAGCCATAGTTGGGGGCAAAGTAAGGGAACGAAGATGAAAAACATAATACGCCCATTTAAATGGCTGCAAGTTGGATTGGATTGGATTGGAAAAGATTCGGCTGCAGAAATACACACGCGCCTGGCATATGTTCACACCAAGATGATACAAGACGACTGAAAGCGTGAATAAGTGGGAGGATGCACTGAGAAAAAAATGAGCTCAGATTATTAAATAACAGAAAGAATTATTAAAACATCCTTAAAAATTATTAAAACTACCTATAATAAGTAAGAAGGCTCTAGTCGAGAAATCCCGACTAGCCGATACCCTGATCCCTATACTTTATGCGTACAGTTAGTGCTTGCAAGTATGTGTGTGTGTGTGTCTGTGTACGCGCATACTCCATACTGCATACACAACTTCAATGTCCCATATCTCCGGTGTTTATTATCCGATTTCAATAAAATTTTCACAGATTATCATTATTTTGCTTTATAATTCAAATTGCATCTCAAAGTTTTCCAAATTCAAGATTTTGTTGTTATCGATCCCATGTGTATATCGGAAACGGGAAGAGTTATCGAAAATCGGAAAGAAACTTGTACTGCCTAGAGATTAGGCGAGCTTAAGTTCCAAATCTGGAATCTCTAGCTCTTATAGTCTCTGAGATCGACGCGTTCATACATACGGACAGACAGACAGACAGACGGACAGACGGACAGACGGACAGACGGACATGGCTATATCGACTCGACTTTCGATGCTGATCAAGAATATATACATAATAGGGTCGGAGATGCTTCCTTCTACCTGTTACATACTTTTGCACAACTTCATTATACCCTTTTTCCCATTTTTAATGGGATCAGGGTATAAAAAGCGTTAAAAAAAAGTTGCATCATCAAAACTAAGTATATGAAAATAAAAAAAACATTTACGTAATTTAAAATTAATTTTTCTCTGACTTTAATAAGAATCGAATATTATTAACTGAAGAAAATAATTGAAAACTATTCAAGATATAAATAAGTTGTTATTTCACCTTAACTGTAGATGTAATGTTAAGAATTAAAATTATTAAAATAACTTACTTTTAAAAGACATATGCGCAGTAATTTGTATTCAGGTTGTGCTGTATTTGTATGAAAGAGTTCGAATAGTTGATAGGAATACATACTTATGTTTACTAAACCATTTTCGAGAATTTGGTTATTATAATATATACAGACGTCATTATAATGTTTGTAGATATTATTACATAAGAGTTTCTTGCAGTGTGGATGTGTGTGAAGCTGTGCGGCTTGCCGCATGGGGTGGCTATCCACATATTTGAGTAACACCCGCATGAAACACTCGAAAACAGTGTGCGCTACAAATTACCAACTTGCAGTTCCAATTGGAATGGAATGGGATATTATCCGGCATGCAAGCTGATTGGACGAAACAGTAAACGCAGTGAACGCAGGGTTGTTGGGCTGTGGGAGGGGGAGAGAAGTAGGAGAATTTGTGCTTGGGATTTGATGTGTGTTTGTTCAAGGCAAATGGTATGCCACAGCAGGCGGGCAGCTGCAACAACAAATGTTAGAGGAAAAGATGATAGAACCCTTTTGCCTTTTTTGTTTGCTCTTTTTTCCTGCTGATGTCCTTGTAATGTGTCCGCTAATGGCATTTACTCAGTATTTGGCAACAATTTTAATTGACTGGGCGGCGCTTGACTTTTGATTGACTACAATACTGAAACAGAACACTTTAACAGATACCCAAATTGCTCGCAAATCAAAATTGATAGCTTGCTAACACTCTCAGATACATAATTACCATTGAAAAAAATTCGTAGTCATATACCTTGTTATACCCTGATCCCATTAAAAATGGGAAAAAAGGGTATAATGAAGTTGTGCAAAAGTATGTAACAGGCAGAAGGAAGCATCTCCGACCCTATAAAGTATATATATTCTTGATCAGCATCAACAGTCGAGTCGATATAGCCATGTCCGTCTGTCCGTCTGTCCGTCTGTCCGTCCGTCTGTATGTATGAGCCAACCGATCTCAGAGACTATAAGAGCTAGAGACTCCAGATTTGGAACTTAAGCTCGCCTAATCCCTAGGCAGTACAAGTTTCTTTCCGATTTTCGATAACTCTTCCCGTTTCCGATATACACATGGGATCGATAACAACAAAATCTTGAATTTGGAAAACTTTGAGATGCAATTTGAATTATAAAACAAAATAATGACAATCTGTGAAAATTTTATTGAAATCGGATAATAAACACCGGAGATATGGGACATTGAAGTTGTGTATGCAGTATGCAGTATGCGCGTACACACACAAACACATACTTGCAAGCACTGACTGTACGCGTAAAGTATAGGGATCAGGGTATCGTCTAGTCGGGATTTCTCGACTAGAGCCTTCTTACTTGTTTTTTTTTAATGTTGGAAATCAATAAATGTTTTTATTTTTTTCTCTGCAAAAAAGCTCAAAGATAGACTTTAGTTAAAATATATGCACAAATTTTATTCATTCGTACATTCGTACATCGAAACTTTAACATTTTTGATGGTTGAAGTTGAGTGTACAGCAAAAAAACAAAAAATTCAGGAGAAATCAATTTATATCGACAAGGCCTGGTGGGAAATCATGTGTAATACTTTTTACGAAAAAAATTTTGCTACAAAAGTTTAAATTTGCAAAAGCTTTGATTAACAAGTATTGGACATTATTTATTGTGTTTTATATATAAAACGTAATGCACAAAAAAAAAGATAACAAAATGTTTACTTTTAAGAAATTTTGTTAGAATCGTATTTTTATACTTTGATTTTTCTTCACAGCCGGCGGTATGTCGCATTCGTTATCCTGGTATCGCAAGGGGGATCGCTATCCGGGTAGCAAGCTTTACGCACGCACCTGGACACCTGATGACCCCAATGGAGTATCCAATAACCAACAGCCAGTTCAGCCGCTGTTTTCCAACAACAACACTGCAAAGAGCATCAACAGCCCTAATTCTAGTCAAAATCACAATAGTAATCAAAGCAGCGACGATTTCAGTGTCACTGGAGACATCAGCGATGCTGGGGCTGCGGCGAGCATCTTTGGCAGTGGAAGTGGTCTTTAAAATAAATAATGTTCTTCTCTTTGCAATGTAATTCTCTCAGCTAGTCAGGCTTGCTAGTCAACGGCATGTAGTGGCACCATTTACTACTATATATACGATACATATGCATACATATAAATATAAAATATTTCAATTTTAAAATATTATAATAAAAAAATGTTCTGTGGTATTTAATTACTCTAAGTTTGCTTATATCTAAATGTTATACTTAGTCGTTTAGTTTAAAATTAAAGAAAATTAAACAACAATAATGTGTACGATTGATTATTCAAGGAAAAATAAGGTAAATAATATGGCAGGAGTATTTGAAGAAGATAGAAAAACTGGTTTATTTAAATTTCACGGCGAACTACAATAAAGCATTTTTTCATTTTTGAAAAAAGATTTTTCTTTTACAGAATTTATAATAAATACATTATAACTCATAAGGAAATTTTCAAAAGTAAAATTCTCTTAATCATGCATTAACCTTTAATTTTCGATCATTTGCAGTTCAAGCGTCGAGGCCAAAAGGCGCAATTTACAAAAAAAAATAATGTACTTATCAGCACAATATATTATTGAACACCTGGTGGTGGCCCCTGTCGTTGATATCATTACAAAATAAAATCGACAGACAACACAATCATAAAGCACAAGTGCAGTTTTTGGGGTGGGTGTTCAACTGCAGGGTTTGCGAGTGCAACTAGAAAATTATTTCCGGTCTTCCGACATGCACACGCAGGGACAATGCGGCAACAACTTTTTTTTTATATAAAAATTGTAGAAAGGGAATTTATTATTATTTTTAAGCGTTATAGTTTTGCTGCAAGCATGGCATTTAAAAAATCATTATGATTGTCATGCCCGGGGACAAGAACAATCGTTAGATGGACAGCTGTCGTTTTGTTTCGATGCCTTGTGACGCGTGTGTTCGTTTGGGAGCGCAATTTAGATGTTTATCAGCAATTAGGCTTAGCCTGAGCAGGGTGGCCACAACTATGGTTGTGTGATTAGAAGTTTTGATAAATCAATCTGATCGTATGTAAATTAACGCGTCACATGTATTTTTTGTATGATGTTATCAGTTAAATCTTTGATTTAATTAACTCAACAGTTGTACGCAAGAAATCTGGTCACTCTATAAATCAAATCAGTGAAAAAGCGCAATTTTGTGCTACACACAAGCGCATGTGCCAGAGACGAAATTAAGCTTTTTTACAACACTTTGCAACACTTGAGCGACCGCACGCAAGTCGAATGTGTTTGTTTTCGTTTTAAATTTTAGGCAAAATATCAAAATGCGTTTTGCACAAATAATTGTTGGACCCGCTGGAAGCGGAAAGGTATGCCTAAAAATCTATAGCCCACAAATATATACTAAAGCCCTCTTGACAGTCAACATATTGTAGCTTTGTGCAACAGCATGCGTTGGACAGCAAAAGGAACATTCAGGTTGTTAATTTGGATCCGGCTGCGGAGCACTTTAACTATACACCGCTGACAGACATACGAGAGTTAATACACCTGGATGATGCGATGGAAGACGAAGAGTTACATTACGGTCCAAATGGTGGTTTAATCTTTTGCCTGGAATTCCTTATCGAGAATCAGGATTGGCTAAAAGCGCAACTCTGCGGTGGCGAAGATGAGCTCATGCTAGGTGAGCCCGACGATGATTACATACTGTTCGATATGCCCGGCCAAATAGAACTGTTCACACATCTGAAAATGGGCAAGCAATTGGTGCAGCTGCTCGAATCGTGGAATTTTCGCACCTGCGTTGTCTTCTGCCTGGATTCACAGTTCATGGTAGATGGCGCTAAATTTATATCCGGCACAATGGCGGCACTCAGTGTCATGGCCAACATGGAGCAGCCGCACGTGAACGTCCTGACCAAGGTGGATCTACTGAGTACAGAAGCACGAAAGCAGCTAGAGCTGTATTTAGAGCCAGACACACACAATCTTATGGGAGAACTAACCATCGGCACGGCCTTTGGTGAGAAATACCGCAAACTAACCGAAGCCATTGGCTCACTCATCGAGGATTTTAGGTAAGTGATTCGTGAAAGAAATGAACATAATATGGAAACATCGTTCCAATCTTCGACACATTTTTGAATAATCCTCCTTAACATTGAAATATCATGAGAAAAAGATAATGCATGAAAAAAATCTTATTGATTCATAGTTTAATTTGAAAGTTTTTACAAGCACGTAAAGAACTACAAAAAACAGTGAAGCTGTGTCCAAAATATATATGTATGTGTATATATGTATAACAATTAATAGGTCAATGCTGGCATAAATGCTTGCACATAAATCTGAACATTCGCTAGTAGAGTTAGGCCTTGGATTTGCGTGTCGGATGGAACGGGTGCTCCATGTGTGACAGATCCGGAGGATTATGTTCGAATTCATTGATCTCCTGCATGCCGCTGTTGGCAATCGTCCACAGATCCGGATGATCTGCCTTGAAAGTGGCATACCACTTTTGCACCAACGGATATGGCGAAAAATCAAAGTCAATGGCCTCCAAACAGAGTGTCGATGATACCAAGGCAAAGTCTGCAATTGTAAGATTGCCACCAGCTGCATACTTGGTGCCCAATCTCTTCAGATACGTCTCAAACACATCTAGGGCGTTCTCCACCTTCTTCAGTGACATTGGCGTACGCTCGTATGCAAAGAATATGGGAGCCATGCTGTGCGCCGAAATAGCCGCATAGTAGAAACTCATATTGAAACACAGGCGTTGATTGACCAAAGCTCTTTCATTCGGCTCCTCGGGATAAAGGGTCGATAGCGGTGCGTACTTGTCGCACAAGTATTGCATAATCGCAATGCTCTCTGAAAGATGGAAGCCATCGTCATCTAGAACAGGAATCTCTTTTTGGGGATTCATCTAAAAGTAATAAAAATCTTCTTAGTATTCTTATCTAAAATCTGTTTGCTTGTCTTATGAATACCTTAGCATAGTCCTCGGTGCGATGCTCCAGCGCACAAAAGTCAACATTAATCAGCTGATATTGTATGTCCAGAGCCTTGAGGGTCATCCGGACGGCCAAAGAGGGCGGTCCATCGGATACGGCGTACAATTTCATTGTGTAAATGGGTCTATTTTAAAATGTACAAGAAAAAAACCCGATTGCAAATGAGTAGTTGTGTGTGGACGAACCGGTTTCGCGTGTGGCCAACAAGTGAATTCCACTTGGCCACATTTGAATGTAATACTAAAAAATCGTGTATCTATTCTGGTATTTCTCTGTATGTTCTTTGTTGTTGTCATCTATGCGTTATTTGTTATTTTGGTTTTAATAACTCAGCCTTGACCCAACCAATAAAAACTCACTCTGCAAGTTATATGATGCGCGCAAGCGCAAAGCTTAAGCAAGACTGATTACTTGATTCGCGAACCGCTGTTAGTTTTTAGTAGAACAAAAATTTGTTAAAAATTAACAAAAGATATGCTTAGTCGACGTATAAATTACCTGTAATTATGTACCTGTTCATCTAATCGCTTATCAAGCGTGTACAAAGTTTTGATCAACATATTATTGTCTCGTTGTATTTTTGAAAATTATCGAAAGAGATTTATTCATTATAATTATTTATAACTTTAAGAGTTATTTCATTAAATCCTTGATTCCGCTTATGCCGGTTTGCCGGAAAATTAAAATTTTATATGTTTGTAATGTTGTTTTTATTAGATAAAACAAGTTCTAAATTTAAACGCTAGCTGCAATTGACGGTATTTAAACCAAACGCAATAATATTTTAAAGATACAAAAAACCTAGAGCAAGCTTTGCAAATCTTACTTCAGCGGCCAAGAATTTCTCCCATCCTATGACTATTCTTTTTATACCCTGATCCCATTAAAAATGGGAAAAAGGGTATAATGAAGTTGTGCAAAAGTATGTAACAGGCAGAAGGAAGCATCTCCGACCCCATAAAGTATATATATTCTTGATCAGCATCAATAGTCGAGTCGATATAGCCATGTCCGTCTGTCCGTATGTATGAACGCGTCGATCTCAGAGACTATAAGAGCTAGAGACTCCAGATTTGGAACTTAAGCTCGCCTAATCCCTAGGCAGTACAAGTTTCTTTCCGATTTTCGATAACTCTTCCCGTTTCCGATATACACATGGGATCGATAACAACAAAATCTTGAATTTGGAAAACTTTGAGATGCAATTTGAATTATAAAACAAAATAATGACAATCTGTGAAATCGGATTATAAACATCGAAATCGGATTATAAACACCGGAGATATGGGACATTGAAGTTTTGTATGCAGTATGCAGTATGCGCGTACACACACACACATACTTGCAAGCACTGACTGTACGCGTAAAGTATAGGGATCAGGGTATCGTCTAGTCGGGATTTCTCGACTAGAGCCTTCTTACTTGTTTTAGTTAATTGAGCTTAAATAATATATTTTTTGTAACTAAATATGGAAATACTGTAGGGTTGTTACTGGCCATAGAGAAATAAGTAAAATATATTCTCCGCTTGATTCGTTTGGTGTCAAACAAGTTTGTACCAACGATATGAGTATGTATATGACTGGTGGTTTCACTTAGGTTTAAAAACTTCAATTGCTTTACTTACTCAATGGTGCCATAGTTATCCATTTCGGCCACTTCCTCGACAACTTCAATAATTGCATCCGTGTTGTCCTCCTCAACAGACATGTACTGACCATCATCAGTCAAATGGGTTTCCATGCCATCTTCTTCGTCTTCAACAACAACATCATCCTCATAGTAATGCTCCCCCTGCTGGTGTGCTTGCATCTTTTGGCTAGCATCAGCTGCATCTACCACATCTCCCCTCTGCTTTGACCTGGTTGCTGCTGCTACCGTCGATTGAACTGTGGCGTTGCTGCCACGTGGCTTCTTGTGGACAACAATTCCATCGGTTAAGTTGGACACATTGAGTCGTTCCACGGCCAGGTCACCATACTCCTGTTTGATTTGCTCAAGTGATTTGCCAATGAAATGCAATGGTCGAAACTTGAGCTTCTTGTTGTTCTTTTTGTTGATCTCGTTGAAGAGGCGACGCTTGATGTCATCCTCGCTGAACGGATGACTATGGCTATTGTAAACACGCAGTACACGAATGGTGCCATCCTTTTGAGTGGCCGTCGAGATGCGACTTTTGCAGTTGATCTCCGGATCGCGACTTTTGATGCACACCCAATAGTTGCGTGAGATCAAACCGCGATTCTTTGCGTGATAGATGTAACCATCGACACAAAGCATTTCGCTGCCCTTTGCCGAGCGAAGCGTACAGATTTTGGTTAAATCCATGTCCGAGGGTGTTAATGTCGCCTGCGTGGCATTTAATGCCTGCTGTGAGTGCGAACGACGTTTGCGTAAGTTGGTCAACTGTGGCTTGGATGTCGAAGTTGTTGGCTGACCTCCCATGTTCTCCAAGTTATTGGGCAATATCTCAATTTTAGCACTAATGTTGTCGGCGCCATCGTTCATGTACTGTACAATAATAGAGGCTGCTTTGGAGTCCTCTGGTTCCATTTTGATGCCATCAATGCCAATGACCTTCTTCATGACCACATTTTTCTGTGTATCGCTGTTTGAGAATGACGACTGATCCCTTACTTTCTCATAGGTGCTATCCTGCTCAGTAGTTGATTCGTCTTCATTTTCCTCATCGAGGCTTTCAAATTCTTCAACGTCTGCATTGCTGCCGAGAGATGTCAATTCATCGCCATGTTTAGTAATCGATTGGAGCTTCTGCTGCTTCTTCTGTTGATTGACGCGCCGCAAGATCTCTTGCAGATCAGGCTTGTGCGTGTGCTCCCCATTGATGCGCAACACCTCTGGCCCATTCTCGACGGGATCCAAGGTGACACGGACGTGACAGGTTTGCTGCTTGTCACGCCTCATTATGCAGGTGAAGAACATGTGGCCATTGGATCGACTCTGTGAGTCGAAATGAAAGAGATGCCGATCCAAGCAGAGGACCTTTCGTCCCTTGGCCGAGGGCAGGAATGTGAACTTGGTTAAATCGGTTTCGTTTAGAGGATCATAATTGGCCGGTGCCATATAGTTATCAATGATATCATTGGCAATAGGCCATTTAATATCTTCATTGGGATGCGTTGGCTCCTGGTGTAGCTCTTCACCCTGGTTGGGCTGTGCAGATTCGGCAGTTGCGTCGCCTTCTACGTTTACATACACCTCGTAATTCTCTTCACAATCTTCAATGATTATGGATGCCACATCATCGCTTTTCATTTGCGACTCCACACTCACATCGGGATCAAAGTATTCCAAGTTGGGGCACTCCTGCAGCACCTCCACTGTTTGCTCATCATCCACCATTAGAATTTGATGCCGCGAGAACATTTGCATTAGCTTATCAGCAGAATAGTGCGTATGAATATGTGCATCTGTCTCCATTATATGCAACCGATGTGCCCCAGCTAACGTTGCCTCTGTGCAAATCTTGGCAGTACATTCAATGTCCCGTTTGCGTACGCAAGTCCAGCGATACATGTTGCCCTTGTACGACTTGCCAGCCAGATAGTACAGATGACCATCGATGCAAACCATGACACGACCGTCCCGACGTCGCAGCATGTAAACCCGATCTTTGTCCTAAAAAAAAGCGAAGGAAAAATTATTGTTTCTGAGAGAGCAAATTTGAAACCAGATGTTGCATTAAGTAAACATGATTGTTTCTTTAACTTTATACTCAATAGAACTATACGTTCATATAACACGAAGGGTCCATTCTATCTTTAGTAAAGCGCAAGAGAATTCAACTATTATACTTAAAATCAAAAAATTATCTTTCGCAGCTTGAAACTACTGTTTCATATACCTTTGTTAAACTAAATTTAATCCTTTAATTGAATTAATATTTTTTTAAAAGCCATATTATATAGTGACTTGATCAGTTTCAATTTTGTTGTAAATCGCAAAGAAATAGCCGGACACGGTAACATAAACATGCTTATCCGAATTATATTTACTAATGGGATCAGTAACATTTTCAATGCGTTACAAATGGCAAAAAAATACTTGTAACACAAGTGCAACGTTTTCAAACGCATCGATTCTAGGGGTATAGAATTGGAATAGTGAACATTGAGCCACACCTCAAAGTCCAGTTGAAAGGGGTATTCATTTGATGATTCGTTGTCCCTGCTAGTGTTTATCCACTCGGGTGGATTAAGGCCAGCCGTAGCGCGTTCATATAAACGGGCTCTCTTTGGCTGTGTTGAACTGTACGCATCGTTCATTTTCATGTTAGAAAGACTCTTGCGTTGCGAGACTTTTGTTATCTCGTGGTCGCTGCAGCGTGGATGGACATGGTCCTGAATAACATCAACCACGACGTGCTTAGTCTTGTCCGATGAGTCGGGAACTATGGTAGAAATTCGAGAGCGGCAAGGCGTAAGTTTATCTTTGCGACGATTGCATAGCCAGCGGTATGTGTTGTTTTTGCCAATGCGATCAAAATGGTAGAGAAAATCATCCACGCATAACATGTCGACACCTTTTGCGGAGCGTACAACGTACACTTTAGACAGATCCATGCCCAGTTGATCTTCCATTGTTTTGAATTACGGTGCGGTCGTAAATTCAGGGTTATTTAGTTTGTTTGCCGTTTTTGGTGTGTGCCCAAAAAATATTGTCCAATTTGTTCTTGTTGTTGCTGTTGCTTGGGATTTTTTGGGGTATTTTCGGCACACTTGTTTGACGCGCCAAGAAATTTGCGCGTTGCACTTAAATGCCAAAATGAGTTATTTACTTCAGTATATTACGTAAAACTATGCGTTCTATTTAATTTTAAGGTTTAGTTTATGCGCACATTCTGCAACGCGACGAAAAAATTATTTCTTAACACCAGGGATAGCAAACTTTTGTAGCGATGGCGTTGCCACTTTTCAGGCAGTACTTTGTGCTAGTAAAACTATAGCAATTGTTACATTGTTTTTTTTTGCAGTTTGGTGCGTTTTTTTCCACTCGACACGGAAGATGAGGAGAGCGTTGGTGATCTATTGCTACAGATCGATAGCGTTTTACAGTTTGGCGAAGATGCGGATGTTCAGGTTCGCGATTTTGATGAACAGGAAGCAAGCGAAGAAACGGAGCCTGTCATGTAATGAGGCAGTAATTAATGTAAATAGCATATAAAAACTAAAAATACAGAAATAACTTTAATGGAATTAAAATGTAATCTTTATATCTAATTTAATCAATACAATTCTATTGAATTATATGGTGTTTTGTGCTGTTTGTTGCTTTGATTATTAGTGTGCAGCCCTGATAACTTTACAGAGCTTTACAGCACTGTTATTAATTGGGCCTTTTTAAATTCATGGCGTCAGGTCCTGAAACAAATAAACAATAACAGCACGCACATTAGTTTTAAGACAAAAACAGTGAAATATGGATGGATCTGACGATAATATCATAGTTGGAACAACTGCTCTTTCACAACACGATATATCGACTCGCTTAGCCGCTCTAAATCGCTGGCAAGAGGAACAAAAACGTTTGCTGGAGGAGCGTCAAAATAGTCAGCGTTTAATGCTGGGTCTGGAACAGCGCAATATGTACCAAATGCTTGGATTGTTGCACAACGACCTCAGGCCATTAAATAATAGTATTGTGGATACAGCTATGTCAGCCAACGAAGAGCAGGAAAAACCGAAAAACCAAAGCATTGAACTGCCGCGCCATGCGGACTATGAGCAGGTTGAGCAGGAGGACGACGATAATAACAAGTTCACTGAGGAAGGTTTTAAACTGACAGATATACCTACGGGTCAGGTCAGTCCGCGACCAGCAAAGCCCAAACGTTCGTTTCTACGTCGAGGTGATGGTCTAAAGCAGCGTTTTAGAGTTGATCCCGATAGATTTCGTATTGACAATTTACCACGATACAAGTTTGCCAATGCGCATCCACAGTTCCGAATTCAACCTCCGAGCAAACAGAAAAAACCAAGCATTTTAAAAACGCACAAGGAACCGCGTGTAGCTTCTGTAGATCCTCCAGAGCTCCCAGCTCCGTTATCTCTCAAAGAACAGCGTTTTCAACAATTGCTTATAAACGCTCAGAATGTGTGCAGCTCCACACCAGATTTAAAGTCATCGCATGCCTCGTCTAGTAGCACCACCACCACTACTAGCATTTCTCCCAAAGTGCGCTTTGTTGAAGTGAACAATGCAAAACAAAATGACAAAGGGCAAACTGCTGATGATGAGCAATCCTCGACAGAGGCAAGCTCGCTCGCAATGACAAATGTGTGTTGGGCAAAAGTCCTGGACACCCACCAAATCCATCCGCCTGTGCTACATCGACGCTCGGCGCAGATATGCGTTGAAAATGATGACAACGTCAGCATCTTTGAGCTGCTGGAGCAGAAGGCGCGCGAGGGCAACATTGACATGAACTCCAGCTGCATCCGGACATTCATGGCACGCAAGGAGCAGCGGCGTCAAGTGGAATCGGCCGACGACAGTGAACGGATTGTATTTTCCAAACAGCTGCGTAATATGCGTCTACAGCCGGAGGTGGCTGAGGTCATTAATGAGCACGATGAGGATGAGGAAAGCAGCACCCTTACTATGACACCTCTTCGACTTGGCGATGGGAAGACGCAAGTGCGTGTGCGATTCTCTGACTCCAATGATACGCACGATTATTCAGATGGGACAACGATGCAGGATGGCACCAATGTACAGCTCTTTGAAGAATTTAAGACGGCACTGTTTCAGGCTCTGGAACAAAAGAAAACAAAACAACCAACAGCAGTAGTTGCCAGCGGAGAACCGCTGACAAATGAGCTGCAAATCCAAGCGAATCTGGTGCGCCTGCGTCTCAATGAGCTGGAGACCGAAGTTGCCAAATTTAAGGAGCAAAATGCACAGCTGCTGCGGCTTAAGCAACAGCATGAGCTCGATAAGGCGAATAGCGCCCAGGAGCATCTGGCGGCTATGGAACGTGTGCATGATGAACAAATTAAAGCGGAAATCTATTTGCACGATGAACGCATGAAGATTGAAGAAGAGCGTCGTAAGTTCGAGCAACAAATGCGTCTGAAAAAGAGCAATGTGAATAGCAATGAAAAACGTGAGCTTGCGGCACTAAAGCAAGAGATCGAGGCACTCCAGCAACAACTAAAGCTCAAAGATCAGACACACGTTGCAGCGCAGGCGCGGCTACGGGCTCAGCTGCGTGCCACAGAAAAAGAGCAACGTAGCTATCAGGACGAGATCGAGCTGTTAGGACGTGAGAATAAAAGATTGGAACAAGAGCTGGTCAAAATAACGCGCGAGAGCAACACCAAAATGCTACAGGAGATTAATCGTAACATTGCGCGACTAGCGCCAAAGCTGGTAAGTGATATTAATTTCAAAAATTTAAATATTTTCTAAGCTTACGTTTAGCAGGAAACAGCACAATCTACGGCAAAGCATACGGATGAGAACGGCAAGCGACAATCGAAATCCATTAGTGACATGCTGCAGAATAAGGCGTCGGCCAAACAGCGCATTTCCAGCCGTCGCCAAAGCTGCAGTCGCACTCGCAAAAAACCGGAGAAACTAGACGAAAGTTATGCCTCGAGCAGCTCTGGCGAGTTGGATGAAGAAGTGCCTGCACCAACTGCTGCCAAAGCGACCGTTGTGGACAACAATAACAGCAGCGTTGGTGAGTTGAAGCGTGAAATTGTTAACGCAGATGGCAGCAAGGACATTTGGTATCCAAATGGCAATCTCAAGAAGATCAGCTGCGACGGCATGAACGTACGTATGCTGTACTTTAACAAGGACATCAAAGAGACTGACATTCGAGGTGGCACTGTTAAGTATTATTATGCAGAGACAAATACGTGGCACTCAACCTACCTGGATGGTTTGGAAATACTCGAGTTTCCAAATGGACAAACAGAGCATCGCAAAAAAGATGGCACCATCGAGATACACTTTCCCAACAATTCTATTAAAATTGTAAATCCGAGTGATGCAGAGAAATTGGAGGAATGGCGCTATGCTGATGGCACACACTTGGTACAACTGCGTAATGGTGATAAGATATTGCATCTGCCCAATGGTCAGAAGGAAATACACACGAAATTAAACAAACGGCGCGAGTATCCCGATGGTACCGTCAAGCTCGTCTATCCCGATGGCAGCCAGGAGACACGTTACTCTAACGGTCGCGTGCGACTAAAAGACAAGGATGGCAAACTAATTATGGACACGGATTATGCCAAGTATTAGAAATGCTTGATAATTAAGGTTTTCTTTTATTCATATGTATTGTAATAAGTAATTCACGAATTTAAATAAAAGTTTGTTATATTTAGTTCTATATTTATATTACGATTAATATGTGCATATGGTTTTTGTTTTGTATTCGTTATCGCCTAGAGTGCAGGAAAAAAAAATTTAATAATAAGGTAAGTTTTAGATGTTAACAAAGATAAAGCTGCGAAATTTATAATAGCACTACCAAGCAACATTTTCTAACACAAAAAATCATTTATCAAGTTTTGAAATATTTTTAATTGAGTATTTTGTATACATACAAGTTTTACCTGAACGTGAATGACAAGTTTACATTGATACAAAGACTCGACATTTTTAAAATTTTGTTTAAAAGCATTTCGTCCATTTTCAACTATACTGAGCATTTTACGACCAATTGCATTACAATTTTGAGCAATTCACACCACAATGATTAAATTATAGAAATAAGAAGTAAATTATATTATACAGCTGGTTTAAAAAATATTGGTGCTCTTATTTCTTTCAAATGTTTTTACCACTTTTCGCAAAACATCATAATAAACAAGTAGGAAGGCAATAGTTGAGAAATCCCGACTGAAAACCCTGAAAACTTTAAGACGGTGTTTTAAACATTAAGATAATGACAATCTTTGAAATTTGTATTGAAATCGGTTGTGAAACACCGGAGATATGAAACATTGAAGTTTAGTATGTATGCAGTATGCGCTATGCACACAAACAAATATACTTGCAAGCACTGACTGTACGCGTGAAGTATAGGGTTCAGGGTATCGTCTAGTCGAGATTTTTCTACTAGAGCCTTCTTAATTGTTTGACTTATGAAATGTATGTATGAAATGATATAACCTTAAAGGTTCTTATTTTCCATGCCTTTTTTGTGGATTCTTTTAAGTGCCGCTTTAAGATATAGTTTTTTATTATTTGAATCTTTTTGCATAATATGATTTTCTTAATGGGAATCAAAACTATATAAAATATTTGTTTATATAGTTTAATTTAATAGAAATTAGATCGATTGCAAAATGATTATTTCATGTTATTTAAAATATATTTAAAAAAAACGGCCGCTGACCGCGCTTAACTGCAATTTAAAATTCTGAATATTTGGCAAAAATATTTTGTGACTTATCTTAGTAGACTTATTTATTATTTATTATATTTCAGTCTGTCTTTAAATCCAAGAAATCTGTTTCTGCGATGTTATCAGTGCTGGCAAGCGACAGTTCTTGTTGCAACATCTCAGGATTATCGAGGCCTTGAGCCATAATGAGTTGATGCTGAAAGAAAGCGGGATCCTGGTCAAACAACTTGGATGCAATCTGAACAATTTGCTCATAGGTAAACTCGCATTTAGCATGTGCTCCCCATGTATAAATAATCTTGGGATCATCGAAGGGACTGAGTTGTGAGCGCGTTCGCTTTAAATACTGCTGCTTAACGAACGTATCCTCGATCAGCTTGGAGATACCATCGCCAAAGTATGCATGTTCTTCGTGCACATTAACGCCCAACATGTCCAGCATTGCGTAAAGCTTCGCCTCCTCTATGCGATTGCCGCGCAGAAAGATGTACGTAAGTATGATGAACAACATTGAGAAATGTGGACGCTGTGCGGCAGTAAACTCATATGCGGATCTCGTCGGCTTTTCGGAAACGCAGATGTACCTTTTGGGAGTTCCTTCCAGCTGAATAATCTTTATTCCATAGCGTTCAGCCAGTAATTTGATTACAAAAGGAAACCGCTTATTCAGCTCGTTTTTATTACTTGCTAGCGGCATCAAATCACTGTGCTTGATGGGCACTTTATGAGCTGCATGACACAGTATGTAATTGAGCATAGCCCGCACTTGGTTGTCTATTGTGACATGCTGGGTTTCCGCCGGTGATAGAACCACTTGCGATTGAGAAGCTGAAACATTTGTTCTTCGTGCGGCTTTTCGTGAGGTGCTTGCCATTGTTGTTGTGATTGGTGCTTTAAAAAATTTTGTCTGAGCGCAAATTACAAACAGCTGTTTTAACATCAATTCAGTGTTGGTAAAGTTGTTCAATGCTGTTAACGGGCTAGTTGACAGTTAAGTGTAATCGATAATAACTGAAGTTCGTTGTTGCAACCAACGATTATATAAATACATGAGACGGAAATGGCACGCCCACCACCGATAAATTTCTCCATGTTCATTTATGCGCTACGGCTCGTGTTAAGCTGGCTGCAGTCAGCAGCCAGTCAGCTGCTTATGTTTTGATTATTGCTTTTTTGCTTATACATTTGGGCCTGCCGCCATAATTGATTTGTATTTGTTTGCATTATGAATTGTTTTGTCGTATGTATTTGGCACTATGTTTGCTGAAAACCTAATATGTATGTATGAATCAGAGCGCATACTAACGTATTGTCCCTGCCGTTGTAACTTTAAAGTGTCTAAAAAAAACCAAGCAAACTAATTATTTAATATTTTAAATCTTTTAAGTGGAATTAGTGTGATGCTGGCTATTTTGGCTTGAATGGTATGGCCGCTAAAAAAATTATGTTCTGCCGATGGCAAAACATGTATAATGTATACATACAGGCTTTTTATATATAAAGGCAAAACGCAAAAGAACAAAAAACAACAACCCGCACAATCTGCAAAATGTGTCTTAATACCCTTTATAACAATCTTCAATTAAAGTCAATGCAATTTTTAATGTGTATTATTTTAATATAAGGTTAGCTATATGAATACAAAATGCGTTAATATTATGATTAGTGTTAATTTGGTATTCAGTCAATTTAAACATGTTCAATTAGTCAAAATTGCTCTTCCTAATTGCCGATTTATACATAAGCATAAATGATATAAGTCATAATTAAGTATCTCACGTTTTGCTATACAATTTCACAGAGCTCTTATAAAGTCCATACTACCCTCCCATGTTTAGCATAAGCATGCAAATAGAACCAAAAGTTGACAATATCAACAGCAACCGCAGAAGCGGTAATTATTCCCCTTACCCCCTTTCCCATGATCTCATAAAAGCCCTGACGGTTTCGGATAACGAAAAGGGGCGGCTATTTTCCACTCTTGTGGAAACCCAACATATCGTTGGGTTGTTGAAAGTTTTCGATAGATTATCTATTCTAAAGCGCATTTTAGTTTATAATATTTGTTGATGTATAAATGGCAAATCTTCGAAAAAGCTATATAAAAAACATGATTAAGAAAAATAAATTTCCATAAGACCTGGATGCATTATAACTATAATCAATAACTATTTTTTTGTATTGAGAAAAAATCGGTAAACAGTTACTAAAGTTGATGTAACAAAATTCAAGTTCTATAAAGCGAACTTTAAGAGAATAAAAAACGTTTAAATAATGAATATTTGTTATATGAGAGTTCGTTATATAGAAGTAATCGAATTATTCTGATTTTATGATATGATATATTATATACACGAAATTATATATTATATACACGATGTGAAAGTATGGTTCTAACTAATACTTTTCTTCATTGGTCATATTGACCCTGAACACTTTTGATTTACCCACTTTGTTGACATCTGTCACCTATTCAAAAGTGCATTGTAAGGGATCCAAGTGTGTCAGAGCTTTTGAGCAGAGTACCCTTAAATGCTTATGATTTTTATTGATTTAATGCTGTTTGGTCGGGCATTTTGCCAGCATTGTGCAGTCTTATTCAAATTCAGTTAACTGGCGCTTGCTCTAACTGACAGTTTGAAGAGTTCTCTATCCGCTTGTGCATTTAAAATTGTCATTTAAATCACAATCCCTGTTTCGTATTTTATATTGTGTGCAAATTGTTTTTAAATTAAAATGGCAAGAGTATGCAGCTACCGTATCCAGCAGGAAGCAAACAACTTTCCAAACTAAATGCGAATGACATGCACAGTCAACATTCGCCAGACCCCAGACTCCAGACAAACCAACAAATGGCCAACGTAATGAAATTGAAATTCATTTTGTGCGGACACGCTTCTCAGACAGTGCATCAGACCCGTCTGCCAGCTTTGCTTAAAAAACAACAAATACAACAAACAAACATAGTTTATTGCCTTGAAAAGTATGTTTTAAAGAAAACTAGTTATGTGTGTACCTGTGCGGGAATCGGCTTAAGTGCGTAACTCTTGCTCGACAAGCACTTTCATACACCCAAAGTCATTAAAATATCACAAACGAAAAATACTGTGCATCTTAATAAATAAAATGTCATTAGCTTTTAAACTCTCAAAAAACAGGCGAATCAAATTTAAGATGGGTTGGGGCGTCTTGGATCGGATGTCGTTTTTTTGGGAATTCATCGTCTTACCAATAATGGGTTAGTTTTAGCTTTAAGGATCTCAGAAATATGTGAATTCATCGATTTTCAGTTATCGATTTTCCAGCCCCCCATTGGCTAAGCTTTATCTGACTAGTCTATGGACAAAGACATTTGCAAAGTTTCAATTCTCTAAATTTACGAGTGTTGTAAGAACATTGCGCATTATTACCTTCGGTAACAAAGTATATAACATTTAACTATCGAAATGTAATAAAATCCAAACAAAAAATTTAAAATACGTAACCTTTTATATATATCTTAACTATAACATTCCCTAACACGTGCAATGAAACTTTGGAACATTTAACGTTAGAAAAGTGCAACAAATATACACTAAATTTTAAATTTTTCTTCAAACCATTAAATGACTCCGTCTTAATGAATGCAAAACACCACATGTCGTAAAAAATTATTCATACAGAATTAAAGAATGTGTTATGGACCGGCTTTTCCTTCCCAACAGTGTATCGATAGCCAGCTAGCAAATCGGTCACTCAGGGATGGATACGACCTGGATACAGTGCTGGCCGGTGTAACAATAAATTTATATTTTTTTCTAACGAATAACTAACAAAAATAAACAAACGGTTGAACAGTAAATCTTCACAGATTCGGACAACTATGGGACATACAAGGGTAAAAAGGTGGAATCATTTACCCCCCAATGTGCCCTCCCTACCTATGGGTCGGTATTTTAGCATTTTATTGCCGACCCCCTTATACACTACACACTATCAACAACAACTTACCCCAACATCAACACACACTCGTCCCACCCACACATAAATATCTACTCACACATGTTTAGATAAACAGTACGCACTTATATTTATTCATTTAAAACTATACATGGTTTTCTTAAGATAAATTTACTTTATATAAATGAACAAAAGAATGGTGAAAGTAACTAAATAAATAAATGAACAAAAATGAACATGAACTAATAAACGTAGAACATATAAACAAAACACGCAAACGAAGAAAGAATGATTAAATAAATAAATTAAATGATAGATAACTACATAAATAGGGGCGGGTATAAATCGCTAAATAATTAAATTGACTGAGTCTTATTCAGGCCTTCGACAGTCGGTCTCGGCCCACTGTGCCTGTGGCGGCGGCTGTATGGCTGTTGCGCCAGCGCTGATATTTAATTCTTGCGGGGCACTATCTTAATTGACACAAACTTGACTCCCCCGGCGGGTTTGCTGATCCTCGTCCGGTGGTCTCCTGCATCTGCCTTGGCCACTCCTGGTGTGTGTGGAGCTGCTGCCTGGACGGTCTGGTTTGGTCCAGGGTTCCGAGCGTGAACCCTTTTCCTTCACTTGCACTATTTTTCTGGACTTTTTCACGTGTCAGGCTTTTTCTTTTATTTTTTTTTATGGGCCAGCTTTTTTTGCTGCCTCATGCCTGGCTTTTTGCTATCTCATGACTCTCTGCTTCTTTCTTTTTTCTCCTTCTTCCCTACTTAAACCATCTCCTTAAAACGCCGACACCATTCCCTTCTCTTCGCCTACACTAATCTCCAGCCCTCGTTCGACAACCACAACCATCGATATCACATCGCCGACCATAACACCACACTACGGTTCGCTTGCTTGCTCTGCGAACAGGAGTGCTAGAAGGAGGCGTCTGCTCGTCAAGCTGCCCAACGTAGGCCACCGCCCACGCCCTGAGATTAAGAGTCTCATGCTCTACCAACTAAATTAGCCGGGCTCAGATCCAACACTCGGGGTTTACTGTTTGAGATCCTTAGCGTGGAACACCCCTAGCGGGTTTCCCTGAAGTGTCTCCAGCTCATAAAGACAACGTCCTATCGGCTTCACTACCCGGCACTTGGTGTACCGGCGGCAGAACTTCGCGTTGAGGTTCTTCGCGAATTCACTCAATACGAAATTGCGCTTATACACCTCCTGCCCTGCCGCGTATTGAACGTCCCGTGTCTTCAGATTATACTGCCTCGCTGACTTCTCATACGCCCGGTGTAGCGTCTCTTGGATGCGAGCACGGTATATTTGCTGCTTCGCCGACCTCCCTAAAGACTTGATGGCCGAGTCGCTAACATCGCCGAGCTTCTTGGCTAGGCTATATTCGCTGCCATGACTCATCATATGCTGTCCGAACAATGCGAAATATGGTGAGGTTCCGGTCGCAGAGTGGACAGCACTTCGCAACGCCATCGCGATCTCGGGCAACGCCTCGTCCCACACCGTCTGATCGGCGCCAATATGTATCCGGATCGCTGCCA
Organism: Scaptomyza tumidula; assembly: GCA_035044465.1. Lineage (NCBI taxonomy): Eukaryota > Metazoa > Arthropoda > Insecta > Diptera > Drosophilidae > Scaptomyza > Scaptomyza tumidula. The sequence goes on along the minus strand of JAWNNW010000790.1, from coordinate 161,373 downwards.
GCACCGACTGGTTAACACGTTCGGACGCGTTCGCTTGCGGGGCATAGTTCCCGGTGCGACAGTGCTTTATCCCGTGGTGTTCCAGCATCGCTCCAAACTCCTGGGACACGAACTGCTTTCCGTTGTCAGTGTGGACGATTTCGGGGACTCCATACGCCGAGAAGACATCTTCCCTTAGGAATCGGATGACCGCTGCCGCTGTCGCCTTCGGTATCGCCTTTAGCCAGACAAACTTGCTAAAATGGTCTAACACCACTAGGATGTAGGCGTTGCCCTGGCGAGAACGTGGGTATCTGCCCAAGAAATCCAGATACAGCTTTTGCATCGGCCGCTCCGTCACCATCTCCTTGCCCATCCTCGGCCTTGAAATCTGCGTGCTGTGTTTGGTTTCCTTGCAGACTTCGCACCCGAGCACATGTGCCCGTACTTGCACTGCCATCCTCGGCCAGAAATAGAATTGGCGCAGCCTTGCCAATGTTCGGGCTATGCCTCCGTGCGTTCCCTTAACACTGTCGTGCGCCTGGTGAACAAGTGTGCTAGTTAGCGATTCCGGGATCCATAGTTTCCACAGGAACTCCTCGCTATCGTCGCGCGCAAACTGGGACCTCTTGAAGAGTAGGTCGTCCTCAATCCGGAGATCAGGAAAACGCTCCGATTCTGCGCGCACTAATGCCAAACGACTTTGGTACTCCTCGCTCTCAAACGCTGTCGTCTCGAACTCGAACAAATTGAGCTCCTCCACCTCACACGGTCGAGAGAGCATATCGGCAACTACGTTTTCTTTCCCTTTCCGGTGTTCGATTCGAAAATCAAACGCCTGTAGTGCTAGGGACCACCTCGCCAGTCTTCCACTCAGGTCTTTGAGTGACATTAGCCACTGTAAGCTTGAATGGTCCGTGATGACCGTGAACGGCATTAGCTCTACGTACGGCCTAAACCGCTCTATCGCTTTCACTGCTGCGAGACACTCCTTCTCCGTTACGCTATAATTCAACTGGGCTCCACGCAGCTTTGCTGAAAAGAACGCAATGGGTCGATCTGCACCCTCGTCGTCACGCTGAAACAGGACTGCACCAATGCCCAGGTGGCTCGCGTCGCACTGGATGAAGTAGGGCCGGCAAAAATCTGGGTGCACCAGAACCGGCGCACAGGTTAGTGCCTTCTTCAATTTGTGGAACGCCTCGACTGCTTCAACTGACATTTCAAACTTCTTGCCGATTTTAAGGCAATCAGTTAACGGCGCAGAAAGGCTCGAGAAATCTCGGATGAATCGCCTGTACCAACCTGCAGTTCCCAAAAATCTCCTAAGCTGCTTCGTAGTTCTCGGGACGGGAATCTGGACAATTGCCTCCACCTTACTCGGATCCGTTCGAAGAGCTCCGTCCCCAACAATGTATCCTAAATACCTCAGGAATTTAAAACAAAACTTGGATTTCTGTAAGCCAATGGTCAGATTGGCCTCCTTCAAACATTGTGCTACCTCCTTCAACAGCTGCACATGTTCTTCAAAAGTGCGTGCGATGATCAGCAGGTCATCCAAATAGACGAACACGCGATTCCGCAGACGTTGTGGTATCACCCGATCCATCAATCGACACAACCGCTGAGCGGCATTACACAGGCCGAAAGGCATCATCCGGAATTGATAAAGCGGACGGCCCGGAATGGTGAATGCGGTGTATGCTCTGCTCGTGGGTTCCAACTCAATCTGCCAGAATGCGTGTTTCAGGTCGACGCTACTGATGAAGATAGTATCATCCACGCGGCTTAGGATCGACTCAATATTTTGTAATGGATAAGCATCTTTAACGGTTACGCTGTTCAGCTTCCGAGCGTCTAGGCACAACCTATTCTTCCCAGGTTTTCGTACCAGTGTCGTCCTGTTGCTCCAGGGACTTTCGCTTGGCTCTATGACGCCAAGCCGAAGCATTTCGTCCACCTCCGCAAACAGAAGCTGCTGTACCGCTGGTGACACCGGGTAAAAACGCTCCTTCACTGGTACGGTGCCTTCTATAAGCTCGATCGTATGACGCTCCATTTGAGTTTTCCCTAATCCTTGTTTCTCGAATGCCCGGAATTCCGCCTTGATCGACTCCAGTCGCTCCTGCTGCTCGGTATTCAGCTCGTGTGGCTCGATCGGCTCTCCCCTTGTTATAAAATCTGAGTCCACCTGGTCAAGCGACTCCACTCCTACGACCTCGGGTGCTAGACGAAACTTTTTCCAAAAGTCGATGCCCAGGTACAAACTCTGCACCAGAGAGGGGCAGACATATAACGTCATCCTATGCGTCTCGTTTTTATATTGGATCGGCACGATAATCTTACCCAAGATGGAGTAGCTCGCACCTCCTGCGGCTCGCACTTTAGACATCTGAGGGTGCCAGGCTATTCCCAGCCTCTCGATCAGACCCACTGCTCCTGCGCCTAACAGGCTAACGGTCGCCCCAGTGTCCAAAAGCCCCTTCACTGTGTGACCTTGAAGCTGCACTTCGGCAAAAGGTCGGTCGTCGTTCTTGAGCGCTTCTCCAATTGCTTCGCACACGCGATGGCATTCCCTACGGCGTAATGTGCGCCTTCTCCGCTTCCGTGGAACGGGCGAGTTCTTGTGCCGCCTTGCGTCGTCCTCTTCGGCAAAGATGCGGGCTCTTGCCTCTTCGTACGCGGCTTGGCGCGCTTCAACAGGCAGTCGTGTCGACCACTTTGGCCTTGGCAATGGCTCGCTGTTGGCTTTTCTAAAAATATCCTTAACTACCTTATTGCTGCTGCTTAATCCTAACATGTTTGGTGGGGAGGATTTTAGTGGTTTCCCAACCGTGGACTTGAGCTTGACTCCTCGGCCTGTGTCAGGCTCTGCCTCTCGTTTCCCGCCCGACATTTCGGGCATTTGGGCAATACTACTCCTGGGAGTCCACATTTATAGCAGAATATTTTCCTGGTCGTGGCTTCGCATTCCCAAAAAGTATGCCCTCGCTGGGCACAGTTCCAGCACGTAATCGCGTTTTGGTCACCGCTACCGCCTCTCGGCCTGTGCAGAGCCTCAACTGCCTCATCCTGTGCCAGCTCTGCCGTGGCTTCTTCCTCATCGTAGAACGCCTCGTTCACGTGGAAACGGTCTCTAGGCCTACCGACTGGTTCCGCTGTGGTCTGATTCCTCGACCAACGTGACGACAGCATTCTCTCTGCGTCATGGCATTCTTCACGCAGTCTTTCCACATCGACGATCCACATGGGATAGATGATCCGTGAGATCCCGTCCCGTATGTTTACTTTCACGATCTTGATCAGGTCGTGGTCGCTGATGGGTACCTCTAATCTCGACCTGAGAGCAAACATGGCCTGGAGATAATCGTCGATGCTTTCTCCTGGCTTTTGTCGCCTCTCGCGAAACTCCTTCTCGCGTTCGAAATTTGATCTGCGCGTCTGAAACCGCTGTTTCAGCGCGTACCGCAGATTCGGCCAGTCCGTTGCCCCACTCGTCCTAAGGAACATCCAATACCAGTCCTTTGCGCGTCCCTCAACCAGCGTGTGGAAATCCCGCAGGACATCCGCCCACGGCACCTGGTAGGTCTGCCTCAAATGATCCAGCCTGAATATAAATTCGCCGACTGGCATTCCAGAAGGGCTGGCATCAAAAATTAGACCCCATCTACGCATCGGGATCCTCTCGGGTCTTGACTCGAATGCCTCGAATGGCCTACGCATGCGTGGCTCGTCTCTCGCGTGTGCTTCGCTACGCGATCCAGCCTTCCAATGTTCTGCTTGCTCGCGTTGTTCGGACTCCAGAGCACGGTTGCCTACCCAGTATCCCTGTGCAGCGGGAGGCTTTCGCTGAGGCGCCGCACGATCCGGTGGTGGTGCTGTGTTCTGTTCGGGCGGTGGGAGAACAGTTGGCGCTGTCTCTCTAGGCCCTGACAGTTGTGTATACAGGCTGCTTTCTCTGATTGCCTGCATATACTCCAGCATCTCCTGTCTATTTTTTTCCTGGAGCTCGGCCATTCCCGTCGCCGTAACGGCCTGGAAGGTTTCCCGCGCCTCCGTTAGAGCTGAATTTATTGCGGCTCTCAGCTCGCTTTGCAAATCCATTGGGGCTGGCTGCTCCTGTGCCGTCGTTGAGCAGCTGCGTTTTGGCACTGCTCCTAGGCTGTTGGGATGTGTATCCCCGCCTACTGCTCCTGCCTCCGAGATATCCATTTCCTCTCGTGGCGAAGTGTCTTTGGATGATGTGTCGGTTTGCAGTCTTCGAGCTTGGGATGCCGAACGAGTGTTAGGAGCTATTACTTCAGCCCCTCTACTCCGATTGAAAATTTCACTACGCTTATCCTTTCTCTGTTCCTCTATACTTGCCTTACGCATTTTCTTATTATTTACTATTAAACTAATTTGTCTCTTTCTTTTACCAATACTGGGACAACATGTAATTACGGGGTGAGACGAACATGGAACATGATACGGGTATGGCACGTGTTGGGCGTAACTACATTGGTCCTAATCCTAAAATTGTCCTATTCCTCTATCACAGTTTGGGTTATTGAAAATAAGGGCTATATTATACATGGCCTGGCAGGAAACGCAATGTCGGTCCTGAAGGACATGACACGGACCTAAGCCTCGACACATATACACGTATAAAATAATATCACTGTTGGGCTATTGACTCTAAGGGCTATACCATACTTGGCCTGGCAGGAAACGCAATGCCGGTCCTGAAGGACATGACACGGACCTATGCCTCGACACAAGCTGAACTAAAATTTTGACATTTACTTTAGTGCATGAAATTTGTGTTGTTCCTCCAGATTTCAGGCTAGACCATAGAAGGGTACTCTTCTCCACTCTAGGATTCGCCTGGGCACTGTTGGATGTGACGTTCGGTGTCTTACCCTTCCTCCAGCTACTGCAAAATCAGCTTAGGCTTTGAACCTTGCTGTAAATCAGTCACTGGTGTTATGAAGTACTACACACGTTATACAACTGATACAATAAACTAAACATATGCTGTGACTCCACTAGCGTCTTTCATTAGGTTTTCTAGATTGGGCGCCATTTGTTATGGACCGGCTTTTCCTTCCCAACAGTGTATCGATAGCCAGCTAGCAAATCGGTCACTCAGGGATGGATACGACCTGGATACAGTGCTGGCCGGTGTAACAATAAATTTATATTTTTTTCTAACGAATAACTAACAAAAATAAACAAACGGTTGAACAGTAAATCTTCACAGATTCGGACAACTATGGGACATACAAGGGTAAAAAGGTGGAATCATTTACCCCCCAATGTGCCCTCCCTACCTATGGGTCGGTATTTTAGCATTTTATTGCCGACCCCCTTATACACTACACACTATCAACAACAACTTACCCCAACATCAACACACACTCGTCCCACCCACACATAAATATCTACTCACACATGTTTAGATAAACAGTACGCACTTATATTTATTCATTTAAAACTATACATGGTTTTCTTAAGATAAATTTACTTTATATAAATGAACAAAAGAATGGTGAAAGTAACTAAATAAATAAATGAACAAAAATGAACATGAACTAATAAACGTAGAACATATAAACAAAACACGCAAACGAAGAAAGAATGATTAAATAAATAAATTAAATGATAGATAACTACATAAATAGGGGCGGGTATAAATCGCTAAATAATTAAATTGACTGAGTCTTATTCAGGCCTTCGACAGTCGGTCTCGGCCCACTGTGCCTGTGGCGGCGGCTGTATGGCTGTTGCGCCAGCGCTGATATTTAATTCTTGCGGGGCACTATCTTAATTGACACAAACTTGACTCCCCCGGCGGGTTTGCTGATCCTCGTCCGGTGGTCTCCTGCATCTGCCTTGGCCACTCCTGGTGTGTGTGGAGCTGCTGCCTGGACGGTCTGGTTTGGTCCAGGGTTCCGAGCGTGAACCCTTTTCCTTCACTTGCACTATTTTTCTGGACTTTTTCACGTGTCAGGCTTTTTCTTTTATTTTTTTTTATGGGCCAGCTTTTTTTGCTGCCTCATGCCTGGCTTTTTGCTATCTCATGACTCTCTGCTTCTTTCTTTTTTCTCCTTCTTCCCTACTTAAACCATCTCCTTAAAACGCCGACACCATTCCCTTCTCTTCGCCTACACTAATCTCCAGCCCTCGTTCGACAACCACAACCATCGATATCACATCGCCGACCATAACAAATGTTACTATATGTTATTTATGTGGCCTTGGCTATATGCCATATTCAATGTGCAAGTGGAAGGCTGTTGAGCACACAAAAAACAATTTTAACAGGCTACAAACGTTAATTGATTTCGCAACGATATGTTTAAAACACAGCCAAGTTTTCAATTCATAAATTTATGTGTACCCTTTGTTCGCTCGCCTGTCAGAAGTAGAAACAAGCAAATTCCGTTTATTTGTTATGCTCGAAAAAGAAGAAGAATTTTGAAAACGAGTACAAATTTGCATAAAAACTGACCGGTTGCTGTCTTAGAATTCCCATTTTATTGTGCGGGGTCATAATTATCATTGTGAGTCCAAAGTGAAATGTCACAAGATGTACAACTTTTGTAGAAACTTTGCTGGCCACATGCATGAGTAAACAATAACAAAAAAAAAAAACAAGTAAGAAGGCTCTAGTCGAGAAATCTCGACTAGACGATACCCTGAACCCTTTACTAAACGCGTACAGTCAGTGCTTATGTGTGAGTACGCGCATACTGCATACTCAACTTCAATGTTCCATATCTCCAGTGTATCTCAACCGATTTTAATAAAAATTTCACATATTTTCATTTTTTGTTTAATAATTCCAAATCGAAGATTTTGTTGTTGTCGATCCCATGTGTATATCGGAAACCAGAAGAGTTATCGAAAATCGAATGCCTAGGGATTAGGCGAGCTTAAGTTTCAAATCTGGAGTCTATAGCACTCATAGTCTCTGAGATCGACGCGTTTATACATACGGACGGACGGACAGACGGACCTGGCTATATAGACTCGGCTGTTGATACTGATCAAGTATATATACATTTTATGGGGTCGGAGATGCTTTCTTCTGCCTGTTACATACTTTTGCACAAAACCATTATACCCTTTTTACCAATTTTTAATGGGTTCGGGGTATAAAATAAGCACAAACATAAACGCCTTGACTTTGACTTTCTATACATACTACTAAGTAAATATTTTTGCTTTCGAAATGCGCAGTGTATTGTGTCAACTTTGCCAACTACGAGTACAAGTTCAATTTTTTTATTTTGAATACCTGCTAGCTTATTGTACTCGACAAAGAAAAGTTTGAAAAGAAAGTCAAGGTTTTTGGCAAGAGATGGCGACAAGCGTCGAAGTTGTCGAACAGCTTTTAAAGTGCAATTGCCATTAAAATTTAGCAAATGGCAACCGCAAGTCATTTAGAATTTTCATAAAAAACCGCAATTCACGTTTAAGCAATACCAACGGGTTTTTGCTTAAATTTCTACACAAAAACTATTAATAGATGAATAACAAAAATTGTAAATAATAATGAGCATAATCAAGCTCAACTGTTCATATCGTGGCGTTTATGGTCTAACATTACTAGATATCTCATATCAAAAATTTTGCTAAACTATTCTAAATACAAAAGAGAAGCAAGAAAAAAGGTCGAGAAATCCCGACTAGAGATACCCTGAACCGTATACTTGTGTAATGTGTACGCGCATACAGCATACTGCATAAACAACTTTAATGTCATATTTCTCCGGTGTTTCTCAACCAATTTCAATAAAAATTTCACAGATTGTCATTATTTTGTTTAATGTTTTAAATACCGTCTCTAAGTTTTCCAAATTCAAGATTTTTTTATTATCGATCCCATGTGTATATCGGAAACAGGAAGAGTTATCGAAAATCGAAAACAAACTTGTTCGGCCTAGGGTGAGCTTAATTTCCAAATCTGGAGTCTCTAGCTCTTATAGTCTCTGAGATCGACGCGTTCACACAAACGGACATACGGACTGACAGACGGACATGGCGGACATATATCGACTCGGCTTTTGATGCTGATCAAGAATATATATACTTTATGGGGTCGGAGATGCTTCCTTCTGCCTGTTACAAAACCATTATACCCTTTTTCCCATTTTTAATGGGATCAGGGTATTTAAATCGAACAAAATGCACAAGAAATAAACATATGCAGTCTTTAAAATCTAAACTCTGCGAAACTTGTCTATTTATGTCTTAACCGGTTGCAAATCCATTAGAGGCTTAAAGGCTTATAGCTTTAAATAATTTCTTAAGATGATTAATGATTTTCTGTTAATATTACAATATACTTGTCCCAACATCAATTTATTTTAGCCTTTAAAATTGCTAGCTGTACCTTTATAGCATATCTATTAAAAATGTGATTCGAATACTTTTGTTCTTGTCCTATTTCAAATGTTGTAGGTCAATATCAAATAAATTTAAATAAAGTTGTTCTCTAATTCACCCAACTTATAAATGACACAAGCACTTGAACTATTCCACAATATCCGCTGAATCGTTCGTTAAAAATTCAACATTATAAGCCGGCTTGTTCTTATCCAAATCTGGTCGCGTGTTGTGCTTGAAAGTGGTCTACCTTCAGTCAACTGCTTCGCATTCTTGTCGAACGGGTGTTCGACTTGCTTTAAAACTGCACACGCGCCATAAGCAACAACAACTTTAACTTTGGTTTCAGCTTTTGAGCCGGCATGTGGTTTAGATGTCTAACGTTAATCAAATTATGACTCTGTGTTGAAGACCAGTTATGAAATTTGTGCTAAATATCAATACGGTTCACAATTAACTCAGATTTTACCAATAAAGACATTTACATTTATTAAGCTGCGTTAGTTTAGTTATATATTTTTAAGAAACTTAAGCAAGTAACTAATATGCCAAAAAAATATTACCGACATAAGTTTTTTTGTGTATTAAAATGTTTAATGGTATTCTTTTGCTACTTATACTTTTCTTATTAGCTTTAAATTGATGCAAAGCTGGTCGCTTAGTAAAAAAAACTTTAAAAATCTTTTCTATATTGTTGTTTGCAACTTATATAATCTATGCATTTCTGACTTTAAATATTAGTTTCAAAATTACTTCAAATGACAGTGCAGGTAATATAATAAATAAGACGCCTATCAACAATTTGGACATAAGGTTCGGCAACAATACAACCTTAGTAAATAATAAGTAAGAAGGCTCTAGTCGAGATATCCCGACTAGACGATCCCTATACCCTATACTTCACGCGTACAGTCAGTGCTTGCAAGTATGTGTGTGTAGGTTTGTACGCGCATAGTGCATACACAACTTCAATGTCCCACATCTCTGGTGTTTATAATCCGATTTCAATAAAAATTTCACAGATTGTCATTATTTTGTTTTATAATTCGAATGGCATCTCAAAGTTTTCCAAATTCAAGATTTTGTTGTTATCGATCCCATGTGTATATCGGAAACGGGAAGAGTTATCGAAAATCGGAAAGAAACCTGTACTGCCTAGGGATTAGGCGAGCTTAAGTTCCAAAGCTGAATCTAGCTCTTATAGTCTCTGAGATCGACACGTTCATACATACGGACGGACAGACGGACAGACGGACGGACAGACGGACACGGCTATATCGACTCGACTGTTGATGCTGGTTAAGAATATATATATACTTTATGGGGTCGGAGATGCTTTCTTCTGCCTGTTACATACTTTTGCACAAAACCATTATACCCTTTTTCCCACTTTTAATAGGATCAGGGTATAAAAAATAAGTGTTCACTGAAAAAAATAAAACTGATTTTCAATATATTTCCAATCATCGGGAAAAGAAACCACAGCGGCTTATAAGCAAAAAGAGATCACCCAGCATACATTTTTTGAAATCTTAAACCATTTCTGAAAAAATTGTCGTTTATTAAGTTTAACGTTAAACAGAACAGTAACAAAAACTAAAACTAAAAAAATTAACAATCAATTTCGTTTAAAAATACATTTTAATTATTTAGAAAGATTGTATAAATTAATAAGTCATGACATATTTTTTATCAGTTACGAAAATGTTGGTTTTAGTGCATGTTCCAGTCGACGCAAAGAGGTGGCTTGCATATAAAGGGGGTCTGGAGTATTGTCTCTATTAATATTTTTGTATTTGAGTTAACAATTAGGCGTTAAGCGGATCTTAACTATAAACAGTGGTAGCTGCAAAAACAGATTGTACGCAAACAAGCTGTTGGCCGGGTTTTTTTAATAAAGGTCAAGATGGAGTTGCCAAAACAAAATGCGTCATGGAGTGACGAATCTGTCAGAAGGTATCACTGCAGTCCAATTGTACTCAGATATAGAAAATGAATACTTTTAAATGACCAGCACAAATCGCTAAATAATTTATTCGGTATCTTTCTTTGACCATAAACAATATTTGCAGCAACAATCTGTGAAGGTCAGCAACAAAAAATCATTATTTTTTTTAAATATTTATTTATTTCCTTGGGCGCTCTGTTTTGTTGTTTGTTGTTGTATTTAACTGTTGTAGAGTTTTTTTGCCTTCAATTTTTATTTCTTTTATTGCTCTTGAGATTCACGATGGCTTGGATTGAGATGGCTATTCTAACTACCTTGTTAAGTTTTATATCTCATCTATTAACGGCATGTGATTTTTATGGCTTTAAAGTGGGCTAGCAAAATTGAATGTATTTGTTTTGTGGCATTTCAAAATACGTGGTGATTTTGTGATAATTATGAAGTAATCGAAACTTAAATAGTCTTCCCGTTTTTTCTTTGTTTACATTGAATCAGACGTTTGCTGCTGGTCAAAATTAATAAGGGCTACATTTTAAATATCAGTTCAATGAGTCATTTTAATGTTCAATAAAATACCCCAATACAGTACGCTGGGCAAATACTAAACAGTTGCTGGAATTTACAACAATATTCAAAACGTATTTTCTCGAATTACGTGAACATTTTTGTGACGTTTTTTTTAGCAAACTTTCGCAGCTTTTGTGAAGGTCGATTGACGAGTTTTTTTTTGTTCAGAGTCGCATATGACACACCGAATTCTATCTGCTCTTTGTTTTATATTTAATATGCAGCCTACAATGTTTGCTGTTGGCAACAGCCTTGAGCAACAATTTGCATTTAAGATGGGAGACCACTTAAAAAAATATTTACCATAAACTGATTGCATCAATCTTGGCCCGCTTCATGTGTGCGAAAAACTTTCACAACTCTTTTGCGAAAAGGCAACTTACAATATGCCATAATTCAGTTTAAAATATTATTATAATTTTCAAACGCATCGCATAAATTAAGCCACATTTATTATAATTTTTTTTTGGACAAGTTGCGTCTCACGCAGATCACTCGAGAGTCATGGTCATGGCTAATAGATTGACTGGCCAATATGTCAACGACTCTACTCTCTTGGCTGTTGGCGTTAAAATGTCAAATGGCTATTTGAATGACACTTTGAGGTGTTTGCTTTTTTGGGTCATTTACTCACCAGAGCTAACAAGCAATTTGATAGCTTGTTTAGGCAATAAACATTTATTAGTGTATTATGTTCATAGCAGTCTAAATGTATTTCATGAACAGTTTAGTATCGCATAAACAAGTTGTTTAAGTTGTTTGCAAATGCATGCCTGCAAACTCTGAATGGCAACTTCTTTACAAGGTGCATGGCAGCTAGGTGATGTAAGTTTAAAAGATCTTGTATTGGTTGCAGCTTTTTTTACCCTGATCCAATTAAAAATGGGAAAAAGGGTATAATGGTTTTGTGCAAAAGTATGTGACAGTCTGAAGGAAGCATCTCCGACCCCATAAAGTATATACATTCTTGATCAGCATCAACAGCCGAGTCGATATAGCCTTGTCCGTCTGTCCGTCTGTCTGTCCGTCCGTCTGTCCGTCCGTCTGTCCGTATGTATGAACGCGTCGATCTTAGAGACTATAAGAGCTAGAGACTCCAGATTTCGAACTCCAGCTCGCCTAATCCCTAGGCAGTTCAAGTCTGTTTTCGATAACTCTTCCCGTTTCTGATATACACATAGGATCGATAACAACAAAATCTTGAGTTTGGAAAATTTTCAGATGGCATTTGAAACATTAAATGAAATAATGATAACCTATGATTGAAATCGGTTGACAAACAACGAAGATATGGGACATAAGGTAAAGTATGCAGTATCTGCGCTCTCACACACACACACGCATACTTGCAAGCACTGAGTGTACGAGTTAAGTATTGTGTTCAGGATGTCTTGTTTACAATATATAGCACACACCGTTAATAGTAGCCAATATTTTTGAATTCACAACTGGTTCTAGCTTTGAGTGGTATTGGGCTTTGCTAAGTTTTCTTAAGACCTGTTTAATTGTTTTTTTTTTTTTAAATTATGTTTTTACAACTAAATATTTCAACTATCTATATGATAAGTCTTTAAATAAGGAATAGTAGTGTATCACACACACACACACCATGTCCGTCTGTCCGTCCGTGCGTCCGTCTGTCCTTCCGTCTTTATGTATGAACGCATCGATCTCAGAGACTCCAGATTTGGAACTTAAGCTCGCCTAATCCCTAGACAGTAGAAGTTTTTTTTTTTTCGATTTTTGATAAATTTTCCCGTTTCCGATATACACATAGGATCGATAACAACAAAATCTTGAATTTGGAAAAAATTGAGATGGAATTTTAGACATTAGACAAAATCATGAAAATTCTCATTGAAGTCGGTTAAGAAACACCGGAGATATGGGACATTGAAGTTGAGTGTGCAGTATACAGTGCAGTATACACAGTATGCGCGTACACACACACACATACTTGCAAGCACTGACTGTACGCATAAAGAATAGGGATCAGGGTATCGTTTAGTCGGGATTTATCGACTAGAGCCTTCTTACTTGTTTAGTTATGATCTAATGCATCTTACAAGGTACAATTTACTACACATATGAATAAAAAGTTATACGTTCAAATATTTAAAACAAAATTTGTGTCAATAAAATTATATATATATATACAATTAAACTTTTTAAATATCTAATTCTCATGAAACAGCTGAAATGAAAAAGGACCTACTTTGTTATTATTATTATTGGACGTAGATGTACTAACGGACAGTACATTCAAGTGGCCCAACGCACAAAGCGACCCACCTCCCGCCCATCCGACCGAGGGGCGCACTGCGTAGCGTGCGGTTACGATGATCGCGAACATGTAGACAAATGACATAAGACAATTTTTTTTAGTAAGCATGCAGAAGTGGTACTAGTTATTAGGTGGGAAAGATCGTTATATAATGAACATAAGATCCGAAAAGGATTATTATTAGCATAGTTAGAATAACAAGCATGCAGGGCAATGGGTAAAAAATTTCTACTAGTTCTAATGGGTACTGCGAAGTTAATTTGGTTAATTAGTACGGGGGAATCTATTTCACCATGTATTTATTTGTGAACAAAGGTTATTGCTAGCATAGTTCTACGATTAGTAAGAGAGGGAAGATTTATTAATAAAAGTCTACTGTGGTAATCAGGTAAGTTAGTACTATTATCCCAGCTAAGACCCCGAAGGGCAAAGAGCAAAAATTGTTTTTGTACCGATTCTATTATATCTCGATGAATCCTGTATTTGGGATACCATATACAAGATCCATATTCGAGAATCGGTTGAACAAGAGACATATAAAGAGTTTTTGTTATGTAGGGGTCGTCGAATTCCTTCGACCAGTGCTTAATGAACCCCAAGGCACTTGATGCTCGATTTGTGATTGACGCAATATGCTTGTCAAACTTAAGCTTTGGGTCCAATGGGATACCCAGATCGTCAACCAAATCAATCCGATCAAGTGGTAGGTTATCCAGAATATAGATATTAAAAAAAGGCATTCGCCTATAAAAACACATTACTTTACATTTACTGCAATTGAGATGCAGTAAATTTACTCTGCACCAAGTTTGAAAATTGTATAAGTCACTTTGCAGTCTATGGCCAGACAGAAGATTTGCAGCTGGCATGCATAATTTCACATCATCAGCATACATCAGCACCCGTATGAAAATGCAATTTGAGGCATTAAGCCGATAGGAGTAAGGCATGACGACTGATTGAAAACAAGGGCTATAAGTCGTTTGAAAAAATTCAGCAAATAGATCGGCAATGGCCTGATCTGAGTTGGCTTTCATTTCATCAAAGAATATGTTAGATGGTTGAGTCGATGACTTGCGTTTCGCATTAACGAAAGCAAAAAACCGTTTAGGATCCTGCTGAAACTGTAATCTACACCTAGTCAGGTAATTCCTGTAACATTGGCTGTTGAGGACTGAAAAATTGGAACGAGCAATCAAGTATGCAGAACGAGCCGAACGGAGAGCTTGATTTTCTGAAACTCTTGTAGAGTTTCGATTTACGATTTTTTTAGAATTGTCAACTCTCTGGTAAACCACACAGGTTTATTTGACCTGTTTGGCGTTCCATAAGGGACACACAAATCAAATAACGAATTTAAAGTATTATAAAAAATACTGATTGCCACGTCCAAATTGTCAGACCCATAGAGGGTAGACCAGTCAGTCAGGGCCAACAGCCGAGTAAGTTTTGCAAAATCGGTTTTCCGAAATTGACGTACTCGGCTTAAACGTTTCTACTGGGGCATAGCACTTGGTGGGGTAAAGTGATCGACACCTCCACCGTTGGGTGGTATAAATCTTGTGGATAAGATATGGGTTGTGATCGGGTAATGGATGAGGAGGATGGATCCAAAACAAAAACCATATCAAGCATTTTATTAAGAGAATTTGGAATATCATTTATTTGATTCAATGATATCCCAAGTAAGTTAGTTTAAAATTCATTCTGTGCCGAGGGGGTCAGGGCACCAGAGTCGGGACACGAAATCCAAGTTAGGCAATATTAAAATCACCAAGAACTACAAGGAAATCGCGATCCGACAGCATGCAAGAAACGGACATAATAGCAGACAAATAAGCATCGAAAACAGAGCTATCGGAGGAAGGGGGTATATAGGAGCAAGTAACAAAAATACCAACACCATTAAAATACAACTTAACAGCAAAAAATTCGATATCCATATAACCAACTACTATTACTGTCTCCGAAGAATAATCTACATCAAAAGCACACCTCCGCTTTTTTTTCTGGCGGTATATTTATTTACAATAATGTTCTCCGGCCAAAACTCTATGCAACATACAGAGCTAAAAGTCTTGACTCGAAACACTAATTTTAAACGACGAGATATTCCTTGTATAATTAAAATTGAATTTTTCCACCGTGAAGTTATGATATATTTTTTTTGTATTTTCCTAGTGCTTCAAGTATAACTACTTTTATTTCAGAGCACCAGGCACATGGGCTGATTATTACTTTAGTATATTATTTAACTTATTAATTTCCTAATTTATATATATACACGTATATATATATATATATAATCTAGAAGTGAAAGCCGCGTTACATTACTATTATCCCTTCTTGCCCAAATCTACTCAACTACCTTTTATTCTACCTTTTACGACTTATGTTTACGGCAGTGAGGCTGCGAACACATAAAACAAGAAAGGCGGCTTTTATGCTAGTTTTCACTATGGGAATGTGGATGACGTAGTCGCATTCTTATTATGTATTCAATAACTTTTCATCTGTTATTTTATAAATGTCATTAGTGATTGGCCTTCCTATATCGTTTCCATTTTACATAAGCCTCATTCCTCTGTTTTATTGCACTTCTAATATACTATTGAACAAGGACTTCAAAGTTGCTTTCGCAATCTTTATCTTTAGCACTTTTGTTTGTATCCTTAGTATATTATTTATAAATAAAACAATTGTGCAATACAAAAAATAACAAACAACACATAGATTAACTCTAAAAAATCTTTGAAACAATATTATATAATAAAACTTTGCCAATGTTTAAAAAAAACATCCAGTTGTTCATTGTTGTCACTTGTCTGAGCAGTTATATGATATGCGTGCGATATGTCATCAAGTTAATCAATAGAAATTCGATATTGATAAAGTGATTGGGTAAAGTTGACCGAAAGTAACAAAAGTTTTCTTTGATCTCTGATCAAATTAAATTAAAACCGTGCATGATTTAGTTTGCGCAGAAATTAACATAGAAATTAGCCGAATGCCAAGTCAAAACCATTTCCACGTTACATAAAAGCACAACCGAATTTTAGATGAGATTGTTATAGAGTGTATAGAGAGCAGACGAGTGTATTTTAAGGTTTCCATTGCTGATGTCTTCACATCGGTTACACATGAAAACTTGCGCGTCAAATCACATCGAGGGTTATATTATTTGTAACACGAAGCCAACACCAAAAACCATGAAATTAAAACGAAATAAGTTACAGCAAAACTCTAAAAAGATACAGATAGATAGCACAAAAAATGTGTGTTTCAATTCGTCTTTAGTTATTTTCCTTATTTGGTCATTTAAAGCGTTTAGCTAATTGGTTTTGCAATGGAGCTAAGTGTTTTGGGAGGTATTACGTCAATACTGTGTGTGTTTAGTTTTTTGGATAACTTTATTTGTTTAGCAGTAAGGTAAATCAAAGCAGATCATATTGAAAAGATTATAAGCGTAAGGTGGTTATACATTCATAGGATTGAGTACAACCAATAAAACTCAGCACTAAATAAAGTGCATTATAGTGCATTAAAAAGTTTATATGATTGATCTTTTGAATTGGTTTGTAAGACTTCATATTTTTGAAATTGAATTCCATTTTATCTATTCCCTTTTGTCTTAACTTTGCTTAATAAGTATCTTACTTGGTATGTATTATCAAAAGCAGCAAATGTAATGTTGATTTAATAGCTATAGCACAACATAATTGTATATCGCTTTTACAATAGTTTACCAAATAAATTGATAAAACTATTTGCTGCCTTAATTGATCAAACACGGGCAAGATTCGAGCATATCGCCAAGCGAACGTGTGGCAAAATGTGTAGCAGCTGCTGTTTCGTTAGTAAGTGTGTGTGTAGTTGTAAGTGTGTGTATAAGTGTGTCTTGTGGTGTTGTCAAGTCGGTTAAGCGACATGCCACCAAAAATGATTGACAATAACTTTATAAACAATTTCGTTGTGTGGCCCGTGACTCGGAGACTTTAAGAGTGTTGTAGACTGCAAGACTGCATACTATTGTAGACTGCAAGAGACGCCGCGAGAGACACCCAACCATTCTCTGCCGCTTCCTTATACAAGTCAAGCAGCGAGCAGACAGCAACCAGCAACCAGTTGCATATGAAAGTAAAAGTAAAGCAACGCAGGCAAAAACATATGAATGCCGCCGTCTTGTGTGTTATATCTTTAAATACATACAAACATATAAAAACACACAAGCACACAAGACATCTATATGTACATACAAATGTAATACTCAGAAAAGCAGCGTGCATTTAAATGCATATCCATATACTACTATATAAACATGCTCATACATATCCATACCATACGACATAAAACAAACAAAAGCGAAATGAAGTAGACAGCGACACCGGTTTTGGCTGCAGACAAGTTATATATATTTATATATATTCATATGAATACGTTTATACATATTCATATATAAACGACAGCATTTAGTCACAAATAAAATGCGTTCAAAAAGGCTTGTTGGCCATACTGTTGATGCTGATAAAATTGAAAGCCAAAAGTCCGAAAAATGTATGCGACTCGAAATGCTTATGAGCAAAATTATTTTCAAAGACATGACATCATTTGAACATTTATAAAGTTCTGCATAAGACCTGAGAACATCGCGGCTAAACGGCATTTCTTTGAATGATCTTACGATTATTAACGTGACTCAAAACTTGGCATGGGAATTTTTGGGGAAGCTTTAAATGTGAACAACAATTTGTCCTTGCCCTAGACGTAAGGTGTGAGTTTTGACGTTCATTTGTCTTGATTTTGTGTTGAAAACCAAGCTAATATTTACTGATTGTGAGACTTGCTTTTTTTCTCAGTTAACAAGAAAAAGAGTTTGTTGCCTAAGTCTTTCTTATTATCGGAGAATGTAATGAATAATTTAGTTAATATATTTTAAAGATAAAAACTTATGAAGGTTAACAAAAAACACAAAACAAAATAAAATTTTTAAGTTTTAATAACATAAAAATTAATCGATTCAAAATATTAATTTGATTATAATATATATATACCCTGATCCCATTAAAAATGTCCGTATGTATGAACGCGTCGATCTCAGAGACTATAAGAGCTAGAGACTTCAGATTTGAAACATAAGCTCGCCTAACCTCTAGGCAGTACAAGTTTATTTTCGATTTTCGATAACTCTTCCCGTTTCCGATACAAACATGGGATCCATAACAAGAAAATCTTGAATTTGGAAAACCTTAAAACGGAGTTTCAAACATTTAGTAAAAAAATGACAATCTATGAAAATTATTAAATTCGGTTGAGAAACACCGGAGATATGGAACATTGAAGTTGAGTGTGCAGTATGCGCGTACACATACACACATTACACAAGTATAGGGATCAGGGTATCGTCTAGTCGGGATTTCTCGACTAGAGCTTTCTTACTTGTTTATTTGAAAATCGTGACTCATACAGCTGATTTCATTTTATTTTCGGCAACTTCTGGCCAAATTTGTTTTCTTATCTTTGGAAGTTATGTTTATTCAGCATGGCGCTTGTTGCTCCACTCAAAGTCGCAATGCTTTGCTGTTTCCTTTGTTGTTGCTTATTGTTCTATGCAGCCGCAATTGAATGGCTCGCAGATAAGCTGAAAAAAATTTACAAAAAGAAAACCACACAGCTCAAAGCTCTACAGTGTAATAAACAATGGAGTTGATACTATAGTACCATTGTGGCATACACTTGGCCAAAGCTTTTTTGTGCAATTGCAAAAGCGCATTTTGTAATTTTTTGCATTTAAAATAACAACCGCAATTGCAATGGCAAATAAAAACAACATAACAGCCATAACACCATCAGACAGTGCTGCACATTTTCATGAAATTTTTGTGGGCATTACAGTTGCGCCTGTTGAGTTTATAGATCTTGACGGCTTTGGGTTTGGTAAGGTTATGAGTTGTGTTATGTTCATTGAATAATATTTCTTTGACTGATGAAGTTGCCCAGAATTCCCTGCCCTGCCATTAATTGATGTGTGCTGACGGTTTTTATGGGCACGTCTTCGTTTGCATTGATGGCATTTCAAAAATTGCATTTATAAACGAAGAATTTATTTTTTTTTAACAGGGCGCAGTTTGGCATTGAGTTGAGTGAGTGTGGTGTAATACAAAAGAAGACCACTTTTGTGTACGCATATACTGCATACTGCATACACAACTTCAATGTCCCATATCTCCGGTGTTTCTTTACCTTTATCAATAAACATTTCACAGATTTTCATTATTTTGTCTAATGTTTTAAATGCCGTCTCAAAGTTTTCAAATTCAAGATTTTGTTGTTATCCATCCCAGGTGTATATCGGAAACGGAATGAGTTATCGAAAATCGAAAACAAACTTGTACAGCCTAGGGATTAGGCGAGCTTAAGTTCCGAATCTGGAGTCTCTTGCTCTTATTGTCTCTCAGATCGGTTGGCTAATACATACAGACGGACAGACGAACGGACAGACAGACATGGCTATATCGACTCGGCTGTTGATGCTGATCCAGGATATATGTACTTTATGTGGTCGGAGATGCTTCCTTCTGCCTGTTACATACTTTTGCACAAAACCGTTATAACCTTTTTCCCATTTTTAATGGGATCAGGGTATAATTAAATGCAGCCGACTTTAACATAGCAATAAAAAAACTTAACTTTACTTAATTGTATATCAATATGTATGAATGTATATAAATTAATATATATTTTAAAAACAAATTTGAAATATTTAAACTTAATTTTTGTTTTTGGGTCAATGCATTTTTTTGGTTCTATAAATGACCCAAAACTAAATTCATAAAATAATAATAATTTGCAAAAACTATAACAATTTAAGCTGTAGGTCAAATCTCGTTAATGAGTTTAGACTTGTTCTCAAGTTTTCTTCGAATTATGTAAGCCATCTTTAGTGCTATTTGAAAATCAAGCGATGGGTTTATAGGTCCCAACTTGAAGTTGTGGGCGTATACGCCAACAATGAGTTTCTCAGCTGATCTTTTCATTGAGACTTGTGCTGGGATTGAGTCTTTTATTGGCCTGGTTCAAAGAAGTTCGCGTTGAGTTTACCTTGTCCAATTTGTAGCTAAGTATTGCCGCAGCCTTCCTTTTGATAAATTCAAAAACCCAACGACTTTTGGCAGTGACTACCGAACACCCACACAAAGACACACACCGACGCAGCCTAGACACACCTAAGGTATTTCCGAGAGAGAATGAGAGAGGCAGAGAAACAGAGTTATTATATTAAGCCGATTGTTCTCTCACCTGTTTCGTCGTCCGCTCTAAAATGCTCAGCTGTTGCTGGGCCGCCAGACAAAACTCAACACAGTTGAAACCAGTTGCAGCAGTGTGTTCGTTGTTGTTGCGATGTCTCGTGATTAGAGAGTTTAAACCGTAGACGACGTGGCCGGTGCCGTGGTGAATTATACCCAAAATCACACAAAAGAGATCTTCAAGTTTGCTCTGAGCCTAGTTGAAACCAAAGTTGCGCGCTCAGTTGATGGATGTGCTTCAGCCGGATCGGTTGATAGAAAAAGCCAGAAGCAAATCGAGTGTTTCTTAACATCATTTTCTATAGAAACGTGGCCCGTGCGCTTGGCCACCTTTTGGTAAAAACTTTGCGCATCGGCTTAGTGCAAAATTTATATTAAAATACCAAGAAGCTTATAAGTGTATGTGTGTTTGTGTGTATTTGTTATATGAAAAGTGCGGCTTTCTTCTTATAAAAGAGACGCTCAGACAACCATCGAAACCGAGTGAAATATGCAGCTGAAAAAAGAAAAAATTCCATTTTAAATATCAAAAACAAACAAGTTTTTCTCCCTCTCTCTTCGTTGGTATTTACTTGTGTGTGTGTGTGTGTATGTTTTGTTTGCTTTTTTGCAAGTGCCATTTCTACATAAAAGAAAGAGTGAAATGTAAAATGTCAAAGTAAATAAACGAAGGCAGCAACTTTTACAATGACATCATTTGGAAAATAAACTATAACAACATCAATCTTTGTAAACACATTTTTTTTATAATATTTAACATGTGTGTGAATGGTAACATAGCTTGCATTGCATTGTTTCGGTAGTTTCTTACTAATTATAATCAACCTAATATGCAACCCGAAACTTGGCCAAATGCACGACAAAAAATAAGCAAAAAAGCAACACCAACAACAAAAGCATCGATAGCATTTTGTGTGCGGTTTTCTAGTTAGTCGCAGTCGGCCAAAGTTGCCGCAAAATAATGCCACAGAGCTGCTTCCAGTTGTGCTCTCGAGAAACCGGTTCAAATGTATACATTTCTGCTGCTACAATTCAGATTCAAAGAGTTTCTTGTCGTCGTCGTCATTGTTGTTTTTGAGTGTACCATTGCATTATTGCGAATTGCATGCGCATTGAGTTTCTTGAAAATGTTTTCCTACTTTCAGGGTAGAATTGCAAAATAATGATTACAGTGAAAGGTTAACTTAGTTTTTCTAGTTATACTTCAAAGAACGGGCCACATTTTCCACCTTGAAAGCCAAAGCAGAATTATGGGCCAAGCTTAACAGAAGACTTAGGAAACAAACTTAGCTGTGGCAATGAATTTAAGAAGATGAAGATTTTATTTAAATTAAAGAAAAATGGTTTATAATAGAAAATTTTCAGACTTAGAAAACGAACTCGACTAGCAAAGCGACAAATATATTTAAATTGAAGTATATCCAAATTTGTTATACTTTTTTTTAAACATCATTATCATTTGTTTGCTTGCTTAAAAAATTTAACAAAACTTTCCACGGAAATGACAGCATTTTGGCTTTACCAAATTGATGACAAGTTATTGTGCAAAAAACCGTTACACAACAGGTACAAAATCCCACACTTCAGAAACAAATAAATGTCAAACACCAAACGTGCAAAAAATCAACAACATTAAACACAAAAGCGCTATATAACAAATATTATCAAAAACAAAAAAAAAATAACGAAAAACAAAAAACCACAAAAATTAATGATTTTAAAGTTTTGTTGGATAGTAAACCTAAAATTAATTTTGCTTCCATTTTGAATTTATTTTAGTAGCTTCATCGAAAATTAACAAGTGCAAAGGTGTGAGAAAAACTTACCAAAAATAAAAAAAAAATTCGTTACGAAAATTCACAATTACAAAATCAAAATGCAAGCGTGTAGAAAAAAAAGAGCTCCAAGCAATTCGACGTCGATCTTGTGGAGAAGACTCTTTGTGGCTAGTCTCTGTGGATTTCTGCTGCTTGGCATTCAAATTGAGCGTGCGGCGTCAGCGCCTGCAGGCGAGGATGATGCTGTTACTGCAGCCATGCCCAGCACCATGATCATGTTGGATACAACAACTGAAGCTGCTGTTGCTTCAACAACAAGCACATCGACAACAGCATCAGCAACAACAATTGGCGTAGAACAAAGCAGCGAGTCGACTGCGACGACGACTGCGACTGCGCCGGCGACCATGTTGGATAGTTCAACGACTCTGGGAGCCAACAACAACAACAACAACAACGCAAGCGAAACTGGTGAGTATTACACAAAGAGGCACGAAGCACGAAAATTATAGATACGATAGCACAGACGTCGCGTCTTGAAAAGCTTTCCAGACACTTTAATCTCTCACTATTCGTTCTCTTTCCTGTCTGATTCTGATTCAGACTCTCGAGTCCGATGACTCTGAGGGCCCCATAATCAAATTTCGTTCTTTGAGCTACCAATTAACGCCACTCCACTTCCCCTCCTTCTCACCACTCCACTCCACTTTAGTTTTCGATCTTGGGGACGCCGTGTGCCCCCGCCCTTTTTACGGTTCGATCCGCTTAAAACATTTTCAAACCATAATTACTCCCCTTTTTTTCGCTAAAATGGAGCGCACCAAAAGAAATTTTGTTTTGCGTCATTTTCTTTAGATTAATCATAGAGAGAACTTTATGTTTGGCATTTCTCGTTAGTTTCCTGTTGAATTATTTCGTTAATTATGCGGCGCTTCAAAGTTGAAAAAAGAAATGGAAAAACTTTTCTTTAAGCTACAACGGAAATCAGTTTTGAAGGTGAAAACAATTTTTTCGAATCAACTGAAGCATTAAATAAAATTTTGGACAAGTGAATCGTCGAAATATTAATTCATATTCAATTTAAGCTTTACTGAAACAAAAATATCTTTGATTAGATTTTCTTTTTGTAATCGTATTTAATGTGTTAATGTTAGTTGTGAATGAAAGTTCGTCATCTTAGACATTTTTGCTATAATTCCATTACTTATATAACCTTAGTTTCTATTGTGATGCAAGTGAAACGCTCCAACTCCACTCGTCAATCAAAGCTTCAAGTCAATCAACTTGCTGCAAAAATAGGTTAGCTGAGTTTAATTGTTTAGATTTATTCTCTGTTGAAACCGTTTTTTTATTATTAACTGGTTGTAATTCTCATTTTAATGTCAGTTGCACATCAAACGTGACACGTTTGCCGGCGATTTACATCAGAGTTTACAGCTGCTTTGATCTCATGAAACTCCATTATCGCTAGTGGTAGTTTAACATCTGATCGTACGATCATAAAATGGTGGCACAAAAGTACCACACAAACACACTTAAACAACTCACGAAGCTAAATTTGACTGCAAATTAGCAATACGTTGATTTTTCTCAATATTAACTTGTTAACAAATATTGCAATTGCGTAAACATTTGAATACATTTTTGAATGAGTCATGTCCTTCACCTACGTGCCAACTGACAACTGTTACACCTTTTAAATGTATGTGAGAAATGTTTATTAATGTACTTTGTAGCAACTTTTATTTTTCGTGGGCATAGGTACTTATAAAATCTCTATAAAATTGTAATAAATTAACTTGAAATTAGACAACAGCAACAAGTTTCAATAAATCATTCAGATGCTTAAACTCCTCCACAAAACAACTTGACGCACTCTTAGATATGTTAAATGTCTAAGTCCCCACGAAAACAGCATTTATTAATGAATCAGTAGAAGACAGCATCTTGCAGAAGATAACAAGATCTTGCTATTGTCAACTGATTAGCTAAACGAAGAGTGGGCTAAATGTTTCCTTAAATATGCATATTTGTCTACTTAAATGTCAGGGAGGAGTTTATAAATGTTATGAATATTAACTGATAGTTCAAAAGTTGTTAAACTAGTTTTTAGCTAGCTGCTTCAGTTTAATCTCTTGCTAGCAATTAAATTTAAATTGTCAATGGAAAAACTTGTCTAAGTGCACATGTTATATCAGTGAACAGGTCGTGGCCTATTTATAGAATTGTGTTTACTTTGTTTACAAGCATAAGTAAATTAAAAACTTTTGGGCTATTTTATTTTAAATAAATTGTTACTGTCTGTATTTTTTGTTTTTTTGCTTAATAGACTAGTTGAATATTTAATGAACCCGACGGTTGAATAATTGAACTAGCTTAAAATTAAATAGAACCCAAAATTTAAACATGTCCAAAAAAAATTAAATTGAACTGAAATTGTTCAGATGTTGATTCTAAACTTATTTGTTTTGTGACTTTAAGAAAATTGTATTGGCTTCAACATACAATAAATTTTATGTGTCTAGAAAATGAATTCTGTCTGCTTGATAAGTTTAATAGACTTGAACACTAGAGTCAAGAAGTATTGTTAACGACCTTCGTATGTTACAAGTTTTTTAAAAGCCCAATAAAAATACAAATAACATGTACACACAGACAAGGAGACCTGCCATGCTGCTAATGAGTTACAAAATTGCAGACCATGGCTTAGTGGTTAAGATTACTAAATTGTTGGCCAAACAACAACAGATAATGGTACGCTAATAAATGGCCTTGCATTTGTGACAATCGAAGTGCAGAAAACTATAACTACATATTAAATCCAGTCAAGTGGCTCGAATGCAATTCAGGGCCTGCGTTCGTCAAGGTTTGCATATATCTACCAGAAGGTCTCATTGAACAACAAAACCTATCACGAAATATTAATTTCAACATCGTAAACAAAACAAAAGTCAAATTTTTCGAGCCATATAATCACCTCAACTATCGGCCAAGCTCATCTTTTTTTTTTTTTTTTTAACTTTTTGTTACTTTCTTCAAGGAAAAAGAGTAAAACCAATTAAATAAATTCAAATTGTTGGACAAGAGCTATTATGTTGATTGTTGATTACTGATTGTTGTTTTTATTTGTTGCTTATGATAGCAAATCAACGCACTTGAAAATTTGCATTTTTAGGCACGATGTCGTGAAGTTTGAACGGAAATTGAACTCAGTGAGAGTTTAAAATACTGAAAGCAAAAACTAAAACCAACCAAGGAAGCATTTGAATGGCATAAAAGTTGCATATTCAGCTAAACAAAACTCTGTGACAACATACAACAAGAAAATAACGCTTAAAGAAATCTTAAAACAATATTCAGTTTTCGCACAGAGTATCCTCAAGTCCATTGTTTGTTGCTCTTACGTGAGTTGTTGTTTTTTAAAGCTGTTTATTTGACCTGTCTTTTTTTATGTTGTTTGCTAAAAAATTCTGCAGAAAAAAGGCAGATAAACAAGTTTGTGCCCTAAGTCATTTGTTTTTTGAGTGTGTTTACTTTCAAGGATAAATATATATAAAATTTTCTTTGTTTTCGTTAAGAGAGGTGGCATGCGTAGTTTGTGGTTTTCGGAACGGTTTTACCTTTCGCTTAGAGTTCATGCACGATTAGCTGGCAAAATTGAACGTCCGTTGTAATGAACCGATAAGTAAAAGTAGCTTAAATACTTTTCAACAGAAATAGCCAAACATCGTTAAGCGCCATGTGTGTTTGTTTGTCTGTATGAGTGGACCAATTTACAACAAAATGTTGTTAATTGCAGCTTGTTTGTTGCTGTTATAGCTCCACTGTACATTGACACTAGAGCCCCGGCCCAAGGCTGAATATCGGAACGCGTGAAAGTATTGTAAAACGCTTGCAGTTAACAATTAACATTTGCCTATAAAATATGGCTGGATGCATTTTTTTTCGAACTAAAGTGTCAAAAAAGAAGATATGTCACAGTCCATCCATAAAATGTGTGGGCTTTGAACTCGTAAGTGAGATTTTCGTCAGCTGGCTTTCTCCGTTGGCATCGTCAACTAAAAATATATTGCCAGTTGCTCAGGTGATAGAACAACTGGTTAACGTTTTGGGTCCATCTGACAGAAATTGCCTGGTAGAAACCTGATCAGCTGATAGCTTCTTGGTATTTGTGTCAGGTGCACTAGTCTAACGAAAAAATCGCGTCGAATAATTATGACTTGTTTTTTTGTTTTTTTCACTTAAGTGCTATTTTATATATGCATTTATCTTATTGCATTAATTCAAGTATTTTTCCGTTTACTAACGCGTTTTATACCGCCTTCTTTGGGCGTCTAGACGTGCGTTTTCTATGATTTCGTTTGCTTGGTTAATCATTAGGTAATTTGTTTTATGTGTGCGCTGAGAAAAATGTAGCACAAACAGTCGACTCTAATTAATGCAATTTAATTCCAAGCCATAAAACATATATGAACGTATATACAATGTCTGTATGTGCGAGTGTTTGCTTGCATCTATTACTGTGGTGTTTATGCAATTAACTATGTCATTGAACGGCGCAGAGAATGCTGTCAGGAAGTGGCTACTTACATACACACATCATGTATGTAGTTGGGAATCGGAGAATGGAAGTGAACAATCATATATGAGGCCCATATTAAGAAAAACAAAAGAATAATGAACGTAAAAGAACGTTATAGAACTGTTCATTTAATTTATTTAAATTGAATTATTATGCATTTGATTTGCATTGGTTGAAAAATTGATTACTAATATTTCCCTTAAATACAAATACTATGCATAGTTAAATTTTAAAAGTGTATGGATTATAATCATTTCAATGAAATGTTTGCTAACAAGCAAAACCTTTATAACTTAATATTGCATTAATTATGTGTGATAAATATGCAGATCACAGTGTTAACATAAACTAGCACAGTGATAAATAATCTACTCGCGCAGACAACATTTTTCTAGCCTAGCAGCTATTGAATGTGAATAAATTGCGCAACAATCAATGGAAAATTTGATAATAAATCGTCTTACGACTTAACAAAGTAAAGTTACTACTTAAACTACATTCATTTGTACTTAGCATAAATTGAAACAAAAGGGCTTAGAATTTTACAATATCAGTAATTAATTATTAAATATTCTTATTAATTTCTAGATTTATAAATTCTTCAACAAATAAATATATAACAAGTAAGAAGGCTCTAGTCGAGATATCCCGACTAGACGATACCCTGATCCCTATACTTTCCGCGTACAGTCAGTGTTTGCAAGTATGTGTTTGTGTGTGTACGTGTATACTGCATACTGCATGCTGCATACACAACTTCATTGTCCCATATCTCCGGTGTTTATTATCCGATTTCGATAAAAATTTCACAGATTGTCATTATTTTGTTTTATAATTCAAATTGCATCTCAAAGTTTTCAAAATTCAAGATTTTTTTGTTATCGATCCCATGTGTATATCGGAAACGGGAAGAGTTATCGAAAATCGGAAACAAACTTGTACTGCCTAGGGATTAGGCGAGCTTAAGTTCCAAATCTGGAGTCTCTAGCTCTTATAGTCTCTGAGATCGACGCGTTCATACATACAGACAGACGGACAGACGGACAGACGGACATGGCTATATCGACTCGACTTTCGATGCTGATCAAGAATATATATACTTTATGGGGTCGGAGATGCTTCCTTCTACCTGTTACATACTTTTGCACAACTTCATTATACCCTTTTTTCCCATTTTTAATGGGATCAGGGTATAAAAATACATAAAAATCATAATCTTGTGGGTCTCAATTTATTTTCAGCTTAAGAGCATACCAACCGTTATATATCCCAATTTGTTGACTGTGCGCCATTAAGGTGACCTTCAAACTTAAAACTCACTTGGCACACAGTTAGTTTGTCTGTATGTCAGTCAGTTAGTTAGTTAGTTAGTTTGTTTGTTAAGTCAGTATATTGCGATTACCTCTCACATATACATACTTACAGACATGAGCATATGAAAAACATTTGCTGCTCCAATTCAAATACCAAATCCAATTTCAAGTGGTTTTCATGGCCGTGGTGCCATTGCATTTAGATACACATACATAAATGTATAGACATAGATACGCAGCTATCATTTAAAGTTATGTTCATCATACAAAGTTAAGTGGCTCTTGTGAATAGTCTGACTTAAGTCATGTGTAGTATTTTTATTTTTTCATTTTATTATTTTGTTTGAATCTCTTGGGGTCTTTGTCTTGGCCTTTCCATGGACGATGACACACGTTGGAACGTGTTTAGTTTTCATCTGCTTCTTCATCTTGCTTTTGCATTAGATGCACTGCCTTTGCCGCCTCCTGCACCACCTACAACCTGAACGAATTCCAAGCTGCATTTTTCATTAGTTGGCCTCCAAGCACATGAACTTTTGAAGCTGAGCTAAGTTTAAAAGGTCAAATGGTGTTTTACACTCTGCACAAAGAAAAAACGTTTTTGTTTTATGGCTAGTCAAATTGCTTAACTATTTTCCCCCTCATTGCTGTTGTATGTTGCAGGTATTTCTTATGTCTTTGGCATGAGAATTTTACTCTATCGAAAAAACGTCTGGCTTGCCACAAAACATTATTCTTAATTTTCTTTGCCACATTTCAAGTCATTAGCCAGATTGTAAGGTAGATAAAAAGCAAAGAAAAATTTAGGTATTTAGGACCAGGTAATTCCAACTGTGTGCAACTTAGCCCAAAATTCAGCATTTATTTGACCTACATAAGTGACTTTAAATGAGTTAATGATTTAAATGAGTAAAAATGTGATTATTGTTAAAATTAGTTAGGCTGATACCATTATTTCTTCTTTATCAGAATGGGAAATCATTTTTTTTTACGAAGAGACTCAATTATACTTAAATTTAAACATTAGTCAAAGCTTTACTTTCAAAGTTTACTTTCGAAAAGACACATAATCTTTTTGAATGTTGTGTTTATAAAAAACACTCATATAGACAATCCACTATCATTTACATTCACTCCAGTTTTATACCTATGACCCATGAAATGGTTTAAAAGGAGGATAACCGTTTTGTGCAAAACAATATATCAGACAGAAGGAAGCATCTCCGACCCAATAAAATATTTATATTTTCGATTATTTCGATCCTTAGCCATAGGCAGAACATGCATGCTGTCAAGTTGTCGATAGATTGTCCGGTTTCCGATATACGCATGTTATCGATAACAATAAAGTCTTGGGTTTGTAACAGTTATAAGTAGTTTTTTAAACTATAGACAGCATATGAAAATCTGTGAACTTTGTATTTATATCGAAGTAATGCAGGCATGACCGTACGTTCTAGGTCGAGGGTTTAGGGTATCTTCTAGTCGAGCTTACACGACTTGAGCTTTCCATTGTACTGTATGCTGTTTTAACACTTGGTTTCACAAATTAACATACTACAAATAAAAAAAAACAATATGCATTGTCATCACCAACCCCATCTCCCATCCTCAAACCATTACAAAGACAAAGCACCAAAAAAAACCCAACAACAATTTTTGAAGCAAACATTTGTACAAACAACATTTGTGTACTATCTAAAATCTGGCCTAAGTTTTTAAGCTGCAACAAAAACAGCAACCTGGTATAATATCCAAAATCTGGCTTTAATTATTAAGCTCCATTAACACCCTGCTAAAATATGAATACACATATATAACTGTTCAGCTTTCCAAATGCAAGCGACGCAACTCGAATTGCGTAATATTCATATATTCATATATGTATTTGTTTATTTGTTTTTAATTTGAACAAAAAAAGTTTTGTTCAAATCAAACTAAAACCGGATTAGACGGCAGCCACAATAACAACAAAAGCTCAAGTAGGCAAATCAAATAATTTTTGGATGTTTGTGATTCAGTTCGGCTTTGTGGATACGTGACGATTACACACAGACACTAATACATTTCCATGACCGTTACATTACCCAAAATCCATCTCACCCCATTTTTGTGTTGACAGTTTTTGCGCGTTAAAAAAACTTGACCAGCTTGCCCACTTTGAAATTTTTACCATGATGTCAATGGTCATTACGATCAGTGCTCATTATGAATAGCGAGTGGGACGCACATATGTGACGTGCTTCCGGTTGGTTGATTTGTCATTACTTGCCACCAACTTGATTCCCGAGTGTCGCCCCATGAGTTAGTTTTGCTTTGAAGTTATGGCTTTGGGCATAAATTTGATTTAAAAACAAGTAAGAAGGCTCTAGTCGAGATATCCCGACTAGATGATACCCTGATCCCTATACTTCACGCGTACAGTCAGTACAGTCAGTGCTTGCAAGTGTGTGTGTGTGTATGTATGCGCTTACTGTGTACTGCATACACAACTTCAATGTCCCATATCTCCGGTGTTTCTTAACCGATTTCAATAAAATTCACAGATTGTTTCGTTTTAAATTTCAAATGGCATCTCAAAGTTTTCCAAATTCAAGATTTTGATGTTATCGATCCCATGTGTATATCGGAAGCGGGAAGAGTTATCGAAAATCGAAAACAAACTTGTACTGCTTAGGGATTAGGCGAGCTTAAGTTCCAAATTTGGAGTCTCTAGCTCTTATAGTCTCTGAGATCGACGCGCTCATACATACGGACAGACAGACAGACAGACAGACGGACAGACGGACATGGCTATATCGACTCGACTGTTGATGCTGATCAAGAATATATATACTTTATGGGGTCGGAGATGCATCCTTCTGCCTGTTACATACTTTTGCACAAAACCATTATACCCTTTTTTCCCATTTTTAATGGGATCAGGGTATAAACAGAGTGCGAGTGCGTGGCATTCTTGCATCATTGATCTCTTATAAATAGAGTTTGGGGATTTGAGTTCATACCTATCCACAAAATGTGCCGTATCTCGAATAATTCCTATGATAACCGAAAATTGTCATGGGCACAGAGATTATAACGGGTATCAGAAATTGATATGACTATTTTAAGAAGATTTAAAAGCTAAAATTAACTTATAAGATTTTTACCGAGTTAAAAATATACGTCAAATAAAACTTACATTTTATCATCATAATTAACAGTTTTATACTGTTAAGAAAAATAATGACTGTTTAGTAATCTAATATTGTGTCAGTTAAACGATCAATTTCCATATTTAAATATTTTTTCAATATATTTGCTATTTTCTATCTTAAACTCACTTACGATAACAAAGACGTAATCAATTTCAATGAACTAGCTTGGATTCATATAACATTTTTTTTTGTGTAAGAGAATAGTTTAAGATAACTATTTGTTAAACACTTTTAACTGTCTGGCATTTCCATTAAAGAACTTTCTTAAATTGTTTCTGTCTAAAAAGTTTTTTTTATGGATAGCTACTGTATATCAGTCTTGTTGTTCTCGAAAGCTTTAAAGAAAGACATCCGGTTTGCAAGCAACGTTGCATGGTGACAGCTTGTCAATTCTAAGCACATCATTAATAGACCTCCTCTAGTGGGCCCCTTGACCAACTCCTTTGCATTCTGTAGGTCTTTCTGTCGGTGAGTCTTCGGGTTTATTTAAGAGCCGCAAAACGTGCGCTGACTTAGAAAACCGCAAATGAGTTTTGACCACAGACAACTACATAAACAAAAACGTTTTGCATTTCTGCATAACTGCTGCTTAGCATTGTTGTTGAAGTTTTTAGTGTTGTTGTGGGTAGTTTGAAAAATATTCAGGCTATGGATAGAGGTAGCTATTGTCATATATCATAATCAAGCGGCTGCTCTGCTTAACTGTGCACATCATAAAAAATGCTGAGACCAAGAAAAATGCTGATTTGACAAAACTTACAGACAAGTCAAATCAAGTTCGTTGCCTGAGTCTTTTGTGTGCAGTTGATAAAAAAGAATGAGGGAAAAATATAAAAAGCCAAGTGAAATAAAAAACGAGCTAGCATAACGGAGACCAAGAAGAGACCACCAAAAGCGAAAAACAAAACGAATTTTACCTATCTGCCTTAAAATAAGTATTTGCATACATGATACCTACACGTATATGCATAAATATGCATTTGTATTTTGTAGGTGGTGTAAATAAAACAAGTAAGAAGGCTCTAGTCGAGAAATCCCGGTTAGACGATACCCTGATCCCTATACTTTATGCGTACAGTCAGTGCTTGCAAGTATGTGTGTGTGTGTGTACGCGCATACTGCATACTGCATACACAACTTAAATGTCATATCAAAGTTTTCCAAATTCAAGATTTTATTGTGATCGATTCCATGTGTATATCGGAAACGGGAAGAGCTAAAATCGGAAACAAACTTGTACTACCTGGGGATTAGGCGAGCTTAAGTTCCAAATCTTGAGTCTGTAGCTCTTATAGTCTCCGAGATCGACGCGCTTATACATACACACAGACAGACGGACGGACGGACATATCGACTCGACTGTTGATGCTGATCAAGAATATATGTACTTTCTGGGGTCGGAGATGCTTCCTTCTGCCTGTTACATACTTTTGCACAAAACCATTATACCCTATTACCCATTTTTAATGGGATCAGGGTATAAATAGATTGAAGTCGCTTGGAAGCGCTTAACGAGTGCCAGTGAAAAATAAAAATCAATGACAGTAAAAGACAAATTGTGCAACAAGCAAAAACGGACAAAACAAAGGAGGAGAACAACGTCGTGCAACATCGAATATTTTAAAGGGGGCTCTCAGTCTCAGTGAAAACAACATTGACAACAACAACAGCTACAACAATAGCAACGGCAGCAGCAGCAGTAAATGTTGCATACAGCATAACGAACTGAAATTCAAGGTTCAAGTCAGTAACCCTATCGCCAAGTTCTGGTCTTCGTCAACTCTCAGTAATAGCTACAATAAAAGCACAACGTATGGGGCCTAAACATAAAACACACACACAAACCGTAAAAGCCGAGAGTAATACACTTGAAAAAAATCCCATAATTTTTACACGAAAAAGTCTAAGCTTAAAAGGTTTTTGTTTTCATTTTTTGATAAAATGATTTTAACAAATGTTTTTGAATTTACAAAAACTATTTTTGATTTTAAAAATCAATTTTTTTTTAATAATTAATGCTTATTTAAATTTTTAAATGTCGAAAATACAAAATATTATTGGGATTGCATATTGACAGAAGCGACTTAAGATTGGTTCAAAAAAGTTGTTGTTCTTTAGGGCAATTGTCATTATAATTTTTAATATTTTACTGCCTATTTTTTCTGAGTGCACAGGATTAAACTGAAGTCTCTGTCTGGGCTAACGAACTGAGCCGTAGAACTTCTATTTCTTAGCGCTAAATTGGCGTTCGTTGCTGCATGCGCAGCCAAAGGCACCTTTTCTTATTGGAGCGTCGACATCTGTGCCTGGCCCCGAGAAGACCTGTGCCGCCTTTATGCTTATTACCACGCATGCATGACAGACCCGCTGCGCCTAGACACACTATTAAACGCATATTTCTCCTCTGGCCTCCTTGTCTTTGTCTTCATGTGTGTCTCCCCCATGGGGGCCACATTTGCAGCGGCTGCCAGTTGCTGGCTTGCGGGTCTTTTTTCTTTGGCATGACTCAGTGGTGGGACTATGGATTTGTATGAAAGTATGAAGAAGTATGTTCAGCTGTACTTTAGCCATTTATTGTTATGTACTTAAACGAATAGCTTAGGTTGCAACCGAACAAAATGTGTAAGTTGTTCACAAAATGTTACGTGCATATAATAATAAGCTCACAACATTCTCTTTCGCTTAAAGTGCAGTTCCTACTTGAAGTTGATTGACTAATAATTTTTTTGGAAGAAGTACTGTTACTATTCTAGTAGCTTATACAATAGAATGATAAAATATAACTATCGATTAGATTTGTTTATTATTAAATGCTATAAAAAATCTTATGTTATCAAACCTTTTTTTTAATACATACCACATCCTAGAATGCCTTATCGCTTACAGTAATTTTTGTAACTTAAAATATAAATACCAGTCTTAACTCTGCAAAGAGTCATGTGTGAACCTTTCTATACCCTGATCCCATTAAAAATGGGAAAAAGGGTATAATGGTTTTGTGCAAAAGTATGTTACAGGCAGAAGGAAGCATCTCCGACCACATAAAGTATATATGTTCTTGATCAGAATCAACAGCCGAGTCGATTTTGTCTGTCTGTCTGTCTGTATGTATGAACGCGTCGATCTCAGAGACTATAAGAGCTAGAGACTCCAGATTTGGAGCTTAATCTCGCCTAATCCCTAGGCAGTACAAGTTTGTTTTCGATTTTCGATAACTCTTCCCGTTTCCGATATACACATGGGATCGATAACAACAAAATCTTGAAATTGAAAAACTTTGAGATGCCATTTGAATTAAGAAACAAAATAATGAAAATCTGTGAAATTTTTGTTAAAATCGGTTAAGAAACACCTGAGATATGCACATTGAAGTTGTGTATACAGAATGCAGTATGCGCGTGCACACACACACATACTTGCAAGCACTGACTGTACGCGTAAAGTATAGGGATCAAGGTATCGTCTAGTCGGGATTTCTTGACTAGAGCCTTCTTACTTGTTCTTGTTGAAGTTGTTGCTGTTGTTATTGTATAATACATCTTAAAGACCCCTTACTATAGTCATCATTTATTTATGACATGAGCTTCGAGCCCCGAAACTATGCCCGAAAATAAATGTAATTATATAAGAGAGAAGGAACCGAGAAGAAGAACCAGACAAAACATAAGCAACAAAAAAAAAACCGCCTCAAAAAAAGAAAAAGAATGAAAGAATAACAACTTGCCCAAGTCTCAGTCTTCATCTTCGTCTCGGTGTTCTTCTTTCCAAGCACGTCAAAGTATGAAAAAACGAAGAACTATAGAGAGCCGTAGAACAAGAGAGCGACAAAAAAAAAAAAACAAGTAAGAAGGCTCTAGTCGAGAAGCCCGACTAGACGATACCCTGAACCCTATACTTGTGTAAGTGTGTGTATGTGTGTACGCGCATACTGCGTTCTCAACTTCAAAATTCCATATCTCCGGTGTTTCTAAGCCGATTGATACTGATCAAGAATATATATACTTTGTGGGGTCAGAGATGCTTCCTTCTGCCTGTTACATATTTTTTCACAAAACCATTATACCCTTTTTACCCATTTTTAATGGGTTCAGGGTATATAAATAAAAGAAGAAGCAATATCATTAAAGATGCGGCTGGCTGATATTTTGGGCTTGTTTCCAAGAATGGCGGGCCCTGACCCAATGATGATTCAGCTGCTTGCGGAGGAATCGCAATCGCAGCTTAATGAATACCTTGTTGATTCTGCAGAACTGATGCTGCCAATTCTACGCTATACGCTGTGCGGTGTACAGCCAAAAACAGAAATTACGAGTAGGCTTGATGGCGTTGCAAATGATGCTGCCAATGATGGGACGCGTGAGATATATTCCAATAGATATTTCTTTATGCTTTTTCGTTGTTGTTTGTTTTTTGATTTGTTTTCCGTTAGCCTTGTGCAAAAATTCTTATAGAAGCACCGGTAGTACCGTAAATGTGGGCCAGCTTAGCGATTAAATAGTAGTCAGCTTAAAGTTTATTTACCCCCTTTCACATGACTCAATGTTACGAGTTCTAACTGTCAACATCGATCATCGAAATTGGCAACAGCTCTTGATTTTGTGCTAATTGAATAGAACATTTTCATACAGATGAGAATTTGATGGTGAATGAACTATCTAAAAGCACTAAATATTATTATACAAAACGTATTCAGTTTAGGCAAACATTTGTGCTGACTTTTGCGTTTCTGTCAAGATATAACACCATTTGCGATGATCTGGAAATTGTTGATCAATGTACAATAAATCTATGTAAATATACGGCCGAAAAAAATTCTATCTTGTCTTAAACAAAAATTTTAAGAACTATTAAATTGTTTTTTTATACCCTGATCCCATTAAAAATGGGAAAAAGGGTATAATGGTTTTGTGCAAAAGTATGTAACAGGCAGAAGGAAGCATCTCCGACCCCATAAAGTATATATATTCTTGATCAGCATCAACAGTCGAGTCGATATAGCCATGTCCGTCTGTCCGTCTGTCTGTCTGTGTGTATGTATGAGCGCGTCGATCTCAGAGACTATAAGAGCTAGAGACTCCAGATTTGGAACTTAAGCTCGCCTAATCCCTAGGCAGTACAAGTTTGTTTTCGATTTTCGATAACTCTTTCGGTTTCCGATATACACATGGGATCGATAAAACCAAAATCTTGAATTTGGAAAACTTTGAGATGCCATTTGAATTATAAAGCAAAATAATGACAATCTGTGAAATTTTTATTGAAATCGGATAATAAACACCGGAGATATGGGACATTGTGTATGCAGTATGCGCGTTCACACACACACACACACACACACACACACATACTTGCAAGCACTGACTGTACGCGTAAAGTATAGGGATCAGGGTATCGTCTAGTCGGGATTTCTCGACTAGAGCCTTCTTACTTGTTTTTAGTTGTTGAATACAACCAATGTACAAAGTATTTAACTATTTATTTTTTATATTTTTGTTAACAGATATTACAACATTGCCGCCTGTAGTTATCGTAAGCAGCAGCAACAGAAATCCCCTTCAGGAGGAAACATCAGTGCGTTCCACAAGCATTGAGCCGATTACATCCACAGAACCGACAACAACGCCCCGCCTTGAGAATGAATCGTCAAATCAACCAATGATCGTTCATCACTCTGAGGTGGATCAGACGCACATCCAGCACATTCCATTGAGAGATGAGCATGCAGAGAGCGTGGGAGGCGATGCCACCACGGAGCAGCAACGTTTAGAGGAAAAAGAACAGCAACAAAATGAATTGCTGCTCAATCAAATCTCTAATGAGAACGATGATAATGATGCCAAGGATTTGAATAATTTCCGACATCCGGCAACGCTCATAACGGCCAGCAACAGTGATGAGAATGAGCCCACAAACAGTGAGAATGAAAGTGACAGCGACAAGCCAGCGATCACAACAACAACAACAACCAGTACAACAACAACTGTTGCACCAAGAACGACAACAACAACGGCAGCAACAAGTGAATCAGAAGATCCCTATCATGTGCATATACTGTCCGAGAATCATGATCGCCTGGCCGAGCACGAAGATTATCAAATGCTCTCGAGCAGCACCGAGGAGGGCGAATCAGCAGCAGCAGCAGCAGCAGCAGCAATAGCAACAACAACAACCACAACAACCGAATCGAGTGCTGACATTTTTGTCAGTATGGAGAACAAGCCAACAGCAAAGCCAGCAACCGAGACGACATCAACATCAACGACGTCCCGAGCACGCGCCATGAATATGAATGAGCCCGAAACCAGCAACCAACAACCAGCAACTGTGGCAGCGGTGGTAGAGGGAACCACAGTCATGCCAGATATTGAACTGGATGCGGCTACAGTGATTAACATTGTTGAAGGACAGCATGTGCATTATCATATGCAGCACCCAATCGAGGACGAAACAGACAGCAGCAGCAGTACAACAACAACATCAACCACAACCGTTCCGCCATTTGTTGCTTTTGCCGGCGAGGGTCGGTCGGCGGGAGGGGCTAGCAATGAGGATGTTGAAGTTTTGTTCCGTCACAATGCAACCATAATGCATGAGTCGCTTATGGATCTCAGTAATGTCAGCATGGACGATGAGCGCACAACCACAACTGAATCAGCAATATCCACATCCACATTGACTTCAACTCCAAGTACAACTACAACTTCGACAACGTCACAACCGGAAACGGAAATGCCGAAAATCGTGGAAATTACAGCCAGCGGGGATACCATGCATCGCGAATGTTTGGCTAGCAGCAAGAGCTATAAGGTGCGTATATAAATTGGTCCATCAATACTCATTATACCCATCAAATAGTCGTACCTAAAGCGAAAAGTTTATGCTCACTAAGCTAGACGAAAAAATAATATTTTTAAGCAACATCGAAATCATTTTCTTACCTTATAACAAGTACATGATAGAATTTGGTGAACTTTTGTTTTTAGTTTTTGTATGAATCATAGTATTATCTTTTTCTTAGTCATGCATTGAAATTGAGTTTGTAATAAAGAAGTTGAATCTAGAACCGTGTGTAATCGCTATGAGTTGTTGTTTGTTTCTGTACTTAAGCCAATCGTAGATTATAATTTGAGTGAGTAGGCTCTTGTGTTAAATGAAAGTTTTGTCTTCTAGGGTTATAAAGAAGCGACTTTCCACTTTGTACGTTGTCTAGTTATTTTTTCTCCAATCAAACTATCAAATTCTCTAAATTTGAATATTAAGTCAATTTAAATAAGTACAAAATCGAAATGGGAAATCCAATGCTTAAACGCACTTTATTGTATTTTTTCTCTCCCTAGATATATGCGAGTACGTTTATCATGTATAAAGCCACCTCCATTTGTAGCCTTGTTGTTGGGTGTTCAGTAATTTTGCACTTCCTGCTGGCACGCAACTCCAATTTGCCTTGTCGTCGCTTGATTGCATAATGCTCAACAAGTTTGGGCCACTCATAAAAAACCGGTCAACAATTTTTGTCGCAGTTGCAGCTGCTTTTGCTGCTCCTTTTGTAGCTGTTGTTGTTTTTGATGTTGTTGCTGGGTGCACTCCAAAAATGTATATTTGTTGCAATTTATTTATTTTGTTTTTTTTTCGCGGTTTTTTGGTTGGGCAATTATGCAAATATTTGCGCGCCTTTAAATCGATAAAAAAAATTCCACAAATTGCTACCCAGTGATTGATGTTGCTGTTTGCTGTTGTCGTTGTCTTCGTTGTTGGTGTTGCCGTGAATCATAATCATCAAACCCAGACTCAGTCTGGGTAATCAACATAACAATGTGTAAATATCTTACAAAAATCACACAAACCACAAATATGTAATAGTGGCAGCATCTTTTGTCTTGCTGGTTTGAAGAACCTTTAAATAGCATTTAATTAACGCCAGCGTCAAATTAAGATAAATTGCTACGCCTTTAGTGCGACTGTCCGAGTGTGACGTGTTCATCAAACATTGCACTCAAGCCATACTACACTCATTGAGTTATGTACATACGTGTATGTACGTGCGTAAAGCATAGATGAAAGCATATCAGACCTCATAAAGTGAATACATTCATGATCAGTGGATATAGCCATGTCCGTCTGTTTCTATGCAAACAAGTCTATCAGTTTTTGAGCTTTCGAGCATTGGTCAAGGTCTACTTTTTGTTGCTGTTAGATAATTTGTCAAAATCAATCAGATGGGATCACTATATCATAGCGCTGCTCTACAAATGGAAAATCCTTAAAAACGTTTAACCATTACATTCTTACTTTCTTACATGTTTTTACAAAAAAAAACTTTATTTGCCTGCCGCATTGTGAACCGTCTGCTAATATTTAGCATAGCAGCAAATAGTGTAGAGCTTACGACTTTTTAAGATCATTAAAGAAATAGTTCCAGATATGTATTCGTTCGTTTTTATTTTTTGTATTGCTCGATCGTAAAAAGATTGCAGTCAGAGCGCAGGCAACAGAAGCAGCAACAGACAGTGCAACGCCTCCAGCTTGCTCTACTGACCAACCCATTCAACAGTTGCTTCTGATGTTGTTGCTGTTTTTGTGTTTGTTGTTGCCGACAGATATTGCTTTTTGTGGCTGGTTTTCTGTTGATTTTGTTTTAATTAAACGGTCGTCTGGGCTTTTCTTTTAATACCCTTACAATAAATTCATACACTGGTTTTACCAGTTTACAACGCTCTTTGTAATCAAGTTATTATAGAAAAATAAATGAATATGCTTCGGCGTCTTTAGACAAAATTCGTAGCGTATCTGGTGAATTGTTCAACAATTAAATTGTATATTCCTTAACTCCTATTACGGTGTAAGTGTGAGTTTTAATGCAACGCACTGTAAATTTAATTCAGGTATTACATTTTTTGGTGTTGCTTTGCAATATTTTAATTTTTTTGTTGTAGTACTTTTCATAATTGGTTAAATGCCAAGCCTTCGGCGATATGAAATAATTGTTGCTTTCACTTTTAATGAATTGTGCTTCGTTTTATTTTTTGTTGTGCTGGTATTTCTTATAAAAAATTGCGATCGAATTGTGATCGGCAGCGGACACGTGCAACATGCCAACGCGACTCCGACCGCATGCCACAAACACTTTTTTAAGCGATCGGCCAAATGACTGTATGATATATAATTGTGTGTTTGTATGTATATAGTTTAGTATGCCAGAATGCTGTATTTTATAGTTCTGAGCACAATTAAAAGAACAAAAACATTTGCTGCTTAACAAAAGATTTAGGCAACAAACTTGATTGCAATCGCAGCAACAGCATTTTGTGTGCGTAATAAGCCAGTTCAACCGGTACTTTGACACATCTGTTTATTGGTGCTCTCTAATTCCAAAGCTAAAGCCGACTTGATGTAGGAAATGTTCACCAATTTACCTTAAGTATTCATCAAATGATTAATAATTTGTTCGCTCAGTTTGCTATGCAAATTGACGCAATTTATATGCTCTCAAAATGACTTAACCCGCCTTTCACATCATTTTGTGAGTGTGCCACAAGTTTTGCTCACTGATAAACTGGAGCACTGAATCTGCTGTTGCCAATTGGGTCATAATACTCAAGCAGCCACTAAAAGTAACTAGCTATTATTGGTGAGATTTTTTGTTTACGAATGGAAAGCTGTAACAAAAGCAAAGCTCTTATAACTTGACTGTCACTGAACAACTGCACATCGTTTAGCCCATATTATTCTATATATATGATTACTTAAGGAGTGAAGATGCTTTTGTGATTTACCTATAGATTTTGACTTGTAAAAATGCGGACTTTAGCGATTATAGGTTTTTTTCAAAACGTTTTAATTTCTCTGCAAATTGTTGCATTTCTTAATTATAATAATCTTTCAGATGCCACCAATTTCCATATGAACCGTAAATTGCATACTTCAAAGTCCGTGTTATTTATTTAAGTTATGTGCGAATGGTTTTACAATACAATCTCGATTGATTTTGTCACACAACTTTGAATATTTTGAAATAAAGTTGAGAGTCATGTTGAGTTGTCATGTTTTTTAGCTTTTAAGCTTAGCTAAGCCATAAGATTCTTTATTTTGTTTCCCTTGTTGTCAGAATCAGTGGACTGCCTCAAAGTCTTACTTCAGTTTGTTACAATATATTCTTGTGTATTTTTATTGTATCCAAGCATGGAGAGAGCATGGAACGTGACTGCGATGAGCGTTGCACGTGCAACCGTGGTGAATGGATTTGTGAGCCACGCTGCAAGGGAGCTACCTATCCACGTGGCAGCCAACGCACTATGGCCAATCCACATTGCCACGAGCGCATGGTGGAGGAAGACGAATGCTGCAGGACAATGGAGTGCGACGAGCCGTTGCTGGAGCCCAGTGTGGGCTCATTTGACATGGGCGCCATGCCAACAATGACACCCGGTGAACATAAAGAAGGTGAGTCCAAGATACGCATTTCAACCTATTAGGAGAGATGGATTTATTTGAGCTTTATTTGTCTGCCTTTTGGTTCATGCTTTAATGCTTTGTTTTCTGTGCTTTTCATTTGCGTCATGTGCCTTTCCCACACACACACACACACACACACATACACATAAACCATATATACATACACACATACACACACACACAAACTCAAAGAAAGCACACCCAAGCCAAGGATCGATTGCCATTACCAAGGAGCCGTCTACAAGTTCCGAGAGCGTTTGGAAATCGGTTGCGAGAATATTTGTCATTGTGATGAAGGTGGCTTCATGAATTGCCGTCCAAGGTGTCCGGAGCGTAATCTTACGCGAGCGGACAAGTGTGTCTATGTGAAGGATCCCAAGGATGTGTGCTGCCAGCAGGAACTGTGCGATGTCACACTTGATATTCATGAGCAACAGCAGCCCTTGGCTCCACTACCATCTCTGCATGGTGGACAGAACACCATTGGAGATGAGCATGAGCATGAGCAGGAGCGTAGCTTTGGATTGGATAAGCAGGCAAGGGATGCTGGCGGTGCCAAGCCCACATGCAACTTTAAGGGAGTTGAGTATGATCTGGGACAACAGTTCCGCGATGGCTGCGAGCAACTGTGCATCTGCAATGAGCAAGGCGTACACTGCGCAAAAGTTGAGTGTCCCTCGACTTTTGGACTGGATGTACTCAATCCCCACTGCATACGCTGGGAGCCAGTGCCATCGGACTTTAAGCCCGTGGCACCCCATTGCTGTCCCGAGAGCATGCGTTGCATGGATAACGGTACCTGTACCTATCAAGGCATGGAATTCGAGAACTGGTCACCCATTCCAGCCAATTTGACGGGTAAGTTGTCATGGCACACTCATTCTCATTCTCATAGTCATGATCACAACTTCATATTCCCTTTAGGTTGCGAGAAGCATTGCTACTGCGAGAATGGCAAGGTAGAGTGTCGTCCAGCCTGTCCACCAGTGCTGGCATTGCCTCCAGCCGATTTGCCCTGTCATCCGGCACAGGCACGGCTTCTGCCCATTCCCGATGATGAGTGCTGCAAGCACTGGACCTGTGCACCACTGGCACCAAAGCTAGGCGTCTCTGGTCATGAGGAAGAGGAGGAAGTGTCAATTGTGCACGATCAACATAAGCAGCCAGCTAGTCAGCCCTCATCGCCTAATGGTAAATATGGCCTTAATTCGCATGCAAAATTCTTCATTTCCATTGGTTATTGCATGAAAAAAAGTTTAACTGTTTTTAAAATTTAGTTACACTATATTCAATTTCCGTCAAACCCGGAAAAGTTTAAATTCTATTTAAAAGCAAACTGAAGATATTCAAAAATATTAGTAAATATTTTTAAATTCCTCTTTTTATAGAATGAAGTCTTGTCAAAAACACTTTTTGTTGTTTATTGATTATAGTGTAAACAGAGTTATTATGTTAATTATAAACCAATTGAAAAAACCGCAACAACATTTCGAAGCACATTCATTTTTATCGCTCATCTTTTCATGCATGTTTCGGAGCGTTTTTGGCTTTATCATAATGATTTTATACTTGATATTTTCTCATGCTTTTGCTACTTATTTTTGCAACCTTTTTTCTCTCTTCTTCCACTTTATTTTATTTTATTTTTTATATTTTTAACGTGATATTGTGCTATATTATTTTTATTTTCAACGCTCATTCGATAAAAATTAACGCTATGCATTTGTAAATAATTAAAATACCATTCAACATGCAAACCTATATCAGAAACAACAACATCAACCACGACAGCGACAACAACGACAACAGCAACTGTTATCAAAAATTTCCACGAGAAACCCATGGATGCAGATAATGATAAGAAATCACAGTTAAATGCCTTCTATCCCACATTGGATGGCAAGCCACCCAAATTGGGCGGCGGTGCCTTTGACAAACACGACAAGTTGCACAAAAAGGCCCAGCAGCAACAACAGCAACAGCACCAACAAAAGCAGCAACAGAATGATATCAAGTACGATGTGCACGAGGATCAGCAGGAGGATGATGTAAACAATGGTGCACCATTACCACCCGGTGCTGGCTTTGGCCCATTGCAACACTTTAACGACTATCAGCAGCAGCAACAACATCTGCAGCAACAGCACAATCAGCAACATCAACAACACGTCGGTCCATATGGCTTCTATAATCCCGCGAAGCTCGCCTACGATGCCTACAATCC
Source organism: Scaptomyza tumidula (assembly GCA_035044465.1). Classification (NCBI taxonomy): domain Eukaryota; kingdom Metazoa; phylum Arthropoda; class Insecta; order Diptera; family Drosophilidae; genus Scaptomyza; species Scaptomyza tumidula. The sequence goes on along the minus strand of JAWNNW010000790.1, from coordinate 117,372 downwards.
CTACGAACCATATGACATCAATCCGAATGGAATACCTCAAGGAAAGCCCCCACCAGCGCCCACTAGTCAGTCGGATCTTTTTAATATCCTGGGCGCTGAACAGAACGGAAATCCAAATGGACATCCGAATGGACAATCTTTGCCACAAAAGGACAATCACAATCTCAGGATTGAACAGATTCTGCAGCATTTGCAACAGAGCGTGCCCGGTGCACCAGGAGGACCACCTCAACAGCAACACCAACAACAACAACAACGACCACTGCCTCCACATTATGTGCCCATTGTTCACAGCGGCTTGCCACCGCCACCACCTCCACATGGAATTGCCATTGTCGATGGTCAGCCTGTTGCCTATGAGAGTTATCCTGTAATACCAGGACTAGGTGTGCCACCAGCATTGCTACATCCCCAGCAGCAGCAGCAACAGCAACTGCAACACCAGCATCAGCAAAAACAACCAAAGCAGCAACACCAACAACAACACGAATCTCTGCAACAACTGCCAACCATAATGCCCAGCTCAAGCACCAGCTCTGGCTTATCCACTCAGGCTAGTGAGCACAGCCTGCATCAGAGTCAGAGTCAAAGTCAGAGTCAGAGCACGGACAAGCGGCCAACCAAGCAAGCAGGTTGAGATCTACCCAATATTCTAGTCAAAACCTTTGTAGCTTTTTTAGTCTCTCTCTCTCTCTTTCGCTGTTCTCATGCCGTATTTTTGGACACACACTGCTATACTGATACTCCAATATACACACAACGACAGGGTTTTACCGTTTACTAACTGTGACTATTCAATCGGTTTACACACACACGCTCACACAAACACATACATTATACACTCACATTATCAGTCATCCGCATTATTGTTTATAAGCCGCTTAACCCGATTTTAATTCAAAACGAGCTTGAAAAAGTCAAAATCATTTTTTGCGAAATTCCAAACTAAACAATGATTTATACGATGCATTTTGAGAAATTTTAAAATTGAATCGTTATATTAGGTATAGAAATAATCATTTACTCAAATAAGTAAAGTAAGAAATAAAAGTAAAGTTTGAAATTTTTCGGAATCGATTTAATTATTTAATGATCTATTTTTTGGAAGTAAACATTTTTGCCCGATTTTTAGTAAACATGATTTTATTTCATGAGTGACATAATGAACTTAAATATTCGCTTTAAAATAAAACTCTATCAAATTAATTTTTGTTTGTTGTGTAGTCAGATGGATAAAATTAATATATTTGGCTTACTTGGCTAATTTGTTTAAAACTGGAATTAAAATAGAAATGATCTTTACAACGATTTATGCTTCTCTCTTTATAACATATGTTGAATTAATAAGATTTATTTAATACCCTTTCGCCGTCATCTTGTAGGTTTCAACAATCTACAGCCAGATATTGAGGTGCACACTTTGGAGGCCATTGATCCACGCACCATTCACATCGTTTTCACTGTGCCCCAGGTCTACGTGAATCTTCATGGACGCGTGGAGATGCGTTATACGAATGGTCCCAGTAATGATACATCAACTTGGGAGCAACAGATCTTTGCACCACCCGAAGACCTGATTGCCACTTCGCAAATGGAATTCGATCTGCCATTCTTGGAGCCCAACTCGCTGTACAAGGTTAAGATCACACTGATCCTGCGCGATCTCAATTCCCAGCCTACGAGCAGTGTCTACACAGTGAAGATGCCAGCGGAGCGAGTAATAACGCCACCACCGCAAGTGTCCGACTACAGACCAGACTTCCAGGATATATTTAAGACTGTTGAGGATCCAGAACTGAATGCTGGAGAAACGAATGCAACATGGCTGCAGCTGACCTGGAAGAAACTGGCCGATGAGCAGATGGAGTATGTGGATGGAGTACAACTGCGATACAAGGAACTCACGGGCATGATATATTCCTCCTCTCCGCTCATACATCGTGCTTTGACCAGCTACACCATACAGAATCTGCAGCCAGATACGGGCTATGAGATTGGACTCTATTACATTCCATTTGCCGGTCATGGAGCTGAGCTGTTGGCTGGACATATGATTAAGGTGCGCACAGCACCCAAGGTTGATGTCTACGGATTTGATGTGACTGTCAATGTTACCAAGGTGAAGACACAGAGTGTGGAAATATCATGGAATGGCGTACCCTATCCAGAGGATAAATTCGTGCACATCTACCGTGCCATCTATCAAAGCGATGCGGGCAAGGAGGACTCCAGCGTCTTTAAGGTGGCAAAGCGAGACAGCACAACGGGAACTCTGATTATGGACCTCAAGCCAGGCACCAAGTATCGCCTCTGGCTGGAAATGTATCTCACCAATGGCAACACCAAGAAGAGCAATGTGGTCAACTTTATTACAAAACCAGGTGGACCAGCAACGCCAGGGAAGACGGGTAAGCTTAAGTTTCAAACTGACAGTTTATTTCTTTACAACTTGGTTTTCTACCATTTCAAGTCTTGCGTATTTTTGAAAGGATCTATTTTAGCTTTAAGAATCTAGGTAACCTTTTTTAATAAATTAATGATTAGATTGAATTTAATTCACTGTCACAATACACTGAATCAAACTCCGACTTTTTCCAACCAAATTGTAAAAAATGTGATTAGCTTAGCACTTTTATTATTTGGCTTTTTTTTTTACTTTTCTATTTAATCTTAAAGGAAAACTCCTTACCGCTGGCGTCAATGATCAGCCTGTTGGTGACTACTATGGTCCTCTTGTAGTTGTCTCTGTGATTGCTGCACTGGCGATAATGTCAACACTGGCGCTGCTTCTGATCATAACTAGACGGCGAGTGCATCAGACGGCTTCCATTACACCTCCGAGGAAAAGCGATGCTGCCTACGACAATCCCTCATACAAAGTCGAGATACAGCAGGAAACAATGAGTAAGTATAAATATTTGATCTTATTATTCAATGATATTCTTAACTTAATTTTTCTTTTCTCAAAGATCTGTAACGGGCCGATGGGCTAATGGGCAGGCAATACTCAACTCTCCCAAAATTAGCTTAGAACAATGTTCATGTAAATAATAAAAAACTCAAACTCAGTGTCAGTAAAAATGCGGAATAGTATAGTTACGATATATTCCATTCCCCGGCGCAGGATTGAAGTAAAAAGAAAATTTCCACACTAAAAGGCCGCCATGTTGTATGTAGCGATTAAGGAATCTAATTAATGAACTAAACATTTCTTTTGTTAAACAATTGTAACTTGTGTATATAGAGAAATAGAAGAGTACACTGAAAATACTAAGAAAACAAACAAAAATCAATTGGCCTCGCCAGGGGCTTGCGAAATGTTTACAAAATTCTTCTAGCGATTTCTAAAAATGCATAGTTAGTTTAACTTGTAAATTTTAGCTTTACACCTACATAATATATATATATATACCTTAATTTAAGAACGAACAACAACAGTTCTTCAAAGTAACAGTCCATAAATATTTAAATTAGCTTGTAAACGTACAGAGATATGCAAAACTTATGAATAAATAAAAATATTAAAAATTCAAAAGAAATCATTATTTCCCTTTGTTTGTATTTTAAACAATCATTAAGACTCAAAGGATCAGAAATTAAGAGATAACTTCATTTAATGAAGTTCATTGTAAAGATTTTGACTGTACCAAGGAGTAGATTATTCATTTACCATATTCAAATCACGTTTTTATTTTTATATTTTTTTTTCTTTATTGTTTTTTTTATTCATTGTAGTTAGAGCAATAGAGATTTGCAAAATATTTGCAGAATTTTAATGCATGTCCATTAAGTTTCAAAAATCACATTTTTATCATAATTTCTTCATTAACAAACTATATTGAAAATGCTTGATAAAATATTAAGAAAAATATATATGTATGTATATGTATGTTTTTTTTTTGGCCTTGACTTCAATGACGTTTTTACATACAACTTTAACTGGTAACATGTAGATGACTTTGCCTCATTTAAGTTTTCGTTTACATATTTATTTCATTTTTGCTTGCAGCACCAACAACATATATACCTAAATGTAAATAAAGTATGTATATATATATAAATATTTATATATATCTATGTATATTTATGTGTGTATGAATATACAAAATGCACAACTAGATTTTGGTTTGAAGAATTCAAAATTCAAGATTCAAAATTGAAATTTTCGTACATTATCGTCACACTAAATGCTAAGTTTTTTCAATTATGTTTTAAGAAAAAAATTTTAGAACAAAAGGAGAAAATATATATATATAATATTTATATATGTGTATATGCAAAAATTCTTTCGCATTTGGCATGAACAATTCTTTGTGATTTTGCTTTAAAATTCTTGCACACATTAATAGTTAGTTTTTTTTTTTGTTTGTGTTAAAAATGTACATTTTTTGCGTTTTGTGTTTAATTTCTTGATTGGTTTTCGTTTCTGTATCTTACTCTTACATATCGCTTTCGCATAAAAGTAATCACTGTTTAGCCTCCGTTCTTTGACATTAGGTTGGTTTGTGGGTTGCTTAGTTAGTTGCATCCTTGGCTTAGGCAGCATGGAACGTTTGGCAACCGTTATCGAATTTATTTAGTGCTCGTGCTGGCACTGGCACTCGCACTGGCACTGATGCTGGCAGCTGTCTCACTGTTGCTGGTGCACTGCTCGATGACGCTGTTGCCCTCTGCATCGCTGGTGGTTGTTGTTGATGAGTTGCTATCGTCATTGTCAGCATCATTATCCTCATCATCATCTACTTCTGATTGCTCCTCTTCGCCATCTTCGTCGACATCGCCTTCGTCTTCCTCGTCAACGGCATAAACATCGTTCTCAATGAGACGCAAGTCCATGCTATCAAAGGAATCCGTTATAACACTATCATCATCTGTGGTGGTCTCATCCTCCTGACCGGACGTATCGTTATCCAAATCCATATCATCATCACCCTGATTACTCTGCTGCTGTGAAGGCGATTCACTTCCGCTGCCAGCATCGATGCGCATCTCCTGCATCAGCTCGTGGATCAGTTCAGTCTCTATCTCAATGATGCCCAGATCCAAATGCCGCTTGCTCACATCCATGAGCACATTCTTGACGTTACGCGCCAACAGACGCAGGTGCTCATCGCTGCACACTGTCGCATTGCTCAAATAACGAATGTAGTGCTCCAGGTAGTGGCTACTGAAACTATCGCGACACGGCTCTCCGCTGGCAAACTGCTGATGGGTCAAAAGCAGCTGATTGATCAGCCAGTTGCGACCGCCCTTCAACACTTCAATGGCATCACGCACACACTGGCGACCCAGCTCATAGTTGCGATACAACGGATAGGTGATGACGCGGCGCAGAAAAGCGACCAGCACATCGCGATAGTTGTCAAACTGTTCAAAGTAACAGAACAGCGGACATAGAATGCTCCGCGTCCAGCCTGACTCGCAGGTGGGCTCGTTGCTAGTTGTGCGCACATCATAGCATATGGCCAGCACAATGCTGATTAATCCGCAGTCGATTTCGTTTTGCACATGGCGATCAATTGGAGACTGCGGTGGAGTCTGGGATGAAGTTATCTCAGTAGTTGCTGTAGCTGTTGTTGTTGTGGTACGACTGCATAGATTGTGCAACAAATGCGCCTGTTCTTGTGTCATGGACGTCTCGTAGATTTTAGGCTTGTACCGCAATGGATTCTGATGCCCAGCTGGCACCTGTAGCTCTACAAAGTTCATTTTGTACTGGTCGCGCGAGAAGCGCTTCATCTCATCTGCAATGCGCTGCATTCTGCGCTGCAATGGACTAAGGCGTTCAGGCTCTGGAACACGGCATGTCGACTTGTCCAGCTGCAAGGCAAATAATGGACAAGTTCATCTTATAACCTTTTTTTATGGTACTTACCTCACTGGTCTGGAGCGGACCGTGGTAACAACTGGCGTAGCCGTAGCGGTAACTACTTAACATCTTGTAGGTACGTTCGTGAGCATCCACCTGCAATTGGCACTGTTCGGTGATGCGCTTCAGTTTCCACTCGCTCACTAGTGGCGGCTCCTTGTCCTGCAGGGTGTCCGCCAGCGTTGGCAGGTTAAGAAACGCAGCAATATATTCCTTGCGCGCTGTCTTTGGTTTGGGCATGACGCCGGAGCTGCTACTGCCAGCTGCATGGCCGCTACCCGCAATGGCAACAGGAGGCAGGCAGCGCAAAAACAGCTGGTAGCAGCTCTCAACCGTGTCATATTTAATGTACAATGTTTTCAGTCCCCTGAAGTCAAATGTGCGACGACTGTGGAATCTATTAGAATTGTTGAAGATTGTGATAAGCTGTGTAAATTACACACACACACACACGTGTCGCGTGACTCACTTGTATAGCTTGACATCGGCATACAAGTACAAATCGTTGTCGCCAATGAATATATCGACGTTCCTTATGCGATCCAAATTCACATGTACCGTAACACCAGTCGTCGCCGTTGTCTCTGCACCACTCTCTGCCTCAGCCCCTCCCGTACAAGAGGCTTGCGTTAGGTCGGACGATGGCGTGGACTTTGCTTTTTCCTTGGCATGTGGATGTGGTATGATCACGCTGATCATGTTGCCCACATAGCTGTGTGTGATTTGTCCATTCAGCATCTTGTAATTTTACAAAGCAACTTCTGCTTTTCAAGTATAAACAAAAAAATAATTTCTAAGTTGCAAGACTATCGGCGACAGGTTTATGGAGGATGGGCGATAAGTTATTTGCAAGTAACCCTGTGCAATGCGTACTATCGCTGTTTACGAACACTGACCGTATGCGATTTGCAATAGATGGCGCTTTAATCACACGGGCAAAGCGGGAACTTTGCGTTCAAATCGTTGCTGTTTTTATAAAAGTAATTGTAGTTGTTATAAACTCTCTATTCTATGTTGAGTTGAACATTTAATGAAATAATCACCAGAAGCAGTTACATTTCTAAGCGTTACACTACATTCCACAAGGGCCAAACCCAAAAAAATAACAATAATCCGAAACTGTTACCCAGCACAAGCGGCACAAGATGCTCCCAGCGCCTGTTGCCATCTCTGCCGCACTAAGGAGCTTGCATGCTTTTAAAATCAACAATAATAACAACAACAAGTCTCGTCAGCGTGATTTGCTCTTAGTTGTTGTTGTGGCTGTGGCTGATGCCGCTTACACATACATAAATGTACATACATATAAAATTTTTTTCTACATTTCTGGCTCGTTTCATGTTGACCCACTTTTCGTGGCAATACGTGCGAGGCGACGTCGCAGCAGCAGCGACTGCTGCTTGCACAGTGGTTTACAGTAACGGTGAAAGCTTTGCTGCTTAGTGCGATACGGCTTGTGCACGTTGGTCACAATGTGCGCGCGCGAAAAACAAGTCATAAGCTCAATTGCCAACAGGTTATGCTAGTGACGGCGACTGAGTTTGCTAAGCTTGCTTGCGGAAGACTGCAACGCAGTCGTAGTAAAAAGGGCCATGACAGTGACACTTTGAAGTTTGAGGTTAAATTGTCAATGTTGTTGGTTCTCTGTCTGTCTGTTGTTGTTTGCCCTGTGTGCCTTAATATTTTCGACATATTTCGTGGAGGGCTTTTATGCTGTTGTTGGCAATTTTATGCATAAAAGACTAAGGCAACAAACTTGCATTGACTGTGTACTTTTGATTTGGGGTTTTTATACAACATTTTTTAAAATGGGTAAAATGGCTTTGTGACCATAAAGTATATATATATATTCTTGATCAGCATCAACAGCCGAGTCGATATAGCCATGTCCGTCCGTCCGATTGTTTGTATGAACGCGTCGATCTCACAGACTATAACAGCAGAGACTCCAGATGTGGAACATAAGCTCGCCTAATCCCTAGGCAGTACAAGTTTGTTTTCGATTTACTATAACTATTCCCGTTTCCGATATACACATGGGATCGATAACAATAAATCTTGAGTTTGGAAAACTTTGAGACGGCGTTTAAAACATCAAGCAAAATAATGACAATCTGTGCAATTTTCGGTTGAGAAACACCAGAGATATGGAACATTGAAGTTGAGTGTGCAGTATGCAGTATGTGCGTACATACACACACACATACTTGCAAGCACTGACTGTACGCGTTAACTATAGGGTTCAGAGTATTGTCTAGTCGGGATTGCTCGACTAGAGCCTTCTTTTTTTTATAATTCACTGCATGGCATAAATTTTGAAAACGGCGCACGCACAAATAATGATCACATTCATTTATTTGGTTTATTAATTATATTTATGTCTTCTGCACACACACACACACGAGCTCTCACATTCACATTTGAAAAGTGAAATTTCAAAGTAGAACAACTACCAACAACAGCAATAACAAACAACGGCAGCAACAACAAGCATAACACGTACAACTGGCCGTGCCACGCAACTTGCCGAGAGGTTCCAATAAAATTGAGGTCACTTGTCGCTGACCAACTGCGCCACCAACTCACTCCTCTCTTTCACTCTCTCTCTCTCTCTCTGTCTCTCCCTCTCTCTGTCCATCTTGTTAACCAATGTTGAATATTCGTTCGTTGTTGTTGTTGGCCATCGTCTGCCTTTAGACTTTGCTGCATTATAAGTAAATTAATTGCAGTCGCGTCGTCGCATTTTTTTTTCGGCTTTAACCGTTCTTAAGCCGGGTTTAGGCCAAGCCGACGTGTGTGCCATTAAAATGCACCACGAACTTGACAACGAAAATAAGCAATAGCAAATTGAAATTAATCGCTTATTGCAAACATTGTTGCAAGCTCCTGCTTGAGGTACTTTAGATATATGGGCTGGCATTAAAAATGAACCAGCTATTTATGTTCCATTAAAAATCTTTCATAAATACGCAAAAAAAGTTACAATACAAAAGTTCAGTGAAATGTTTTTAAAATTAATATAGTATGTGCATTTGCCTTGAATATAATATTTGAAAAATGTTTTAATTTAATAAAATAAATTTCTAGAAATTTTATTTTTCGTAATTTGCGTAACATTACGTAATTTATATTTCAAATGAATATCATAACCAATTCAATATAACTCTGATCACCACTCAACAGTCGATCTATCAGTTGGTTCTTGTTAAGCTAAAGTTAAGAAAAATTCTAACAAATTTTATCAAAAAGTAATACTAATTCTTGAAACAAACAAAAATCGACCACAGCTCTTTAATCGTGTCTGTGGCATCCGCACAATAAATGAGTTGTTTCTTTGTGAACACTTCAAACATTGTAAGAATTAAATCTAATTACGTATTTCATAAGATTCTCGTTGTGCACTGTTTGCTTTTGCAGTTAATTAAAGTTAAAGTTGTAGTTCGAGCAAAAACACAGTAAAAAATACAACTGACACAGTTCTTAAAAAATATTAATTTAATATAATGTTATTTTAGCCGTGATTCATTCTGACTATAATCTTGGTCAGCTTATGCGACGAGGCGTGAAGACGCCAAGCATTGCAAAATCAATGTTACACTTCAAGTGTTGAGTTAAAAAAATTTTTTTTTCAATTACCACTTTTGGGCCCGGCAATTAACCTTGCGCATAAATTATAAATATTTGGTTACAGCTAGTTATAAAAAATATTATGTTGCACAAAGCATAAGTTGTAAACATTGCAAATTTTATTTTGGCCTTTTCTGACCTACTCCGTCGCCTATTCTACCCCACCAGCTCCTCCCCCGCACAGCTACTTCCTGCACGCGAAGCACTTCCGTTCTGTTTTTGCCAGCAACAAGCTCGATGACGATGAATTTAAAAGTTGAGCTTCTTCATGTACATCCATCAAAGGCCCCTCAATCAAGAGCAAAAGTAATCAAAATAACAACAACAACTACGACAAATCAAATACAAAAAAGTAAGAAGGCTCTACTCGAGAAATCCCGACTAGATGATACCCTGAACCCTATACTTAACGCCTACAGTCAGTGCTTGCAAGTGTGTGTGTGCGTCTACGCGCATACTGCATGCTACATACTCAACTTCAATGTTCCATATCTCCGGTGTTTCTTAACCGATTTTAATAAAAATTTCACAGATTGTCATTATTTTGTAAAATAGTTCAATTGCCAAATTAAAGTTTTCCAAATTCAAGATTTTATTGTTATCGTTTCCATGTGTATATCGGAAATGGGAAGAGTTATCGATAATCTAAAACAAACTTGTACTGCCTAGGGATAAGGCGAGCTTGTGTTCCAAATCTGAATACATACATACAGACGGACAGACAGATGGACGGACGGATAGACGGACATGGCCATATCGACTCAGCTGTTGATGCTGATCAAGAATATATGTACTTTATGGGGTCGGAGATGCTTCCTTCTGCCTGTTACATACTTTTGCACAAAACCATTATACCCTTTTTACCAATTTTTAACGGGTTCAGGGTATAAAAACATACATCCATGCAACAGTCAAAACAACAACAACAAAAGCAAACAAACAAATCATGCCGAGTGGAAAAGACAAAGCTAAAGAGGAGCAGCAGAAGCATACAAAGCAAACATACGCATAGAAAGAGATACATAGGTACCTTGATATATAGATAGATAGATAGATAGATGGAGGCATACAAACAACAGTGACAAGAAAATCGTTAAGAAAATAACAATAAATATATACACACATAAATAAATACGTATGTATGTATTGTGTGTGTATCATTTGTGTGAAATGGCAAAGCAGCAACATTTTTAGCAGCACAACAGCACAAAATAGAAATGGAGAGCAACTTTCACCCAAGGTCATTGTGTCTTTAACTGCGCCACGGCAGCAGCAGCAGCGGCAACAACAACTTTACTGGACAATATGCGACAAAGTTAACTGCGGCAGCAAAGTGACTGCGACTTCGACTACGACTACAACTACGGCGTCTCTGTTTCAGTTTTGACAACATTATTGTAATGTCTATCCACCTTCTGTCTGTCGCCCTTTTGCTTCGTTCATGTCCCTGTGTCTCGTTTTTTTTCGAACGTTTTCAAAGTGGCGAAATGTGTGCCACGCCCTCTTTTATTATATTCGGTATCTATTTAAATATTAATTTTAGTTTAAAGCCGAATAAATAAAATAACATTCATACTATTTGAAAGAAAAATTAAGTAAATTAATAAACAATGTTACGGCCGATATTCAGTTAAATGTTCGGTCTGTCTATCTGCGTATCCTTTGTAAATGAGCATCCATTACACAGATACTGAACTTGTGTGTCATCCATCAATATTTTAAGTTCAAAGTGATAGGTCTGTGATATGATTTTTCGATAAATTACCATATTCGTGATATTTTCGTGTATGATTTAGCATTAGTATAATAAATATCGACATTTTTTATACCCTGAAATAAAACCATTGAAAGTGGGTAAAAAGGGTATAATAGTTTTGTGCAAAAGTATTTAACAGGCAGTAGAAAGCATCTCCGAACCCATAAAGTATATACATTCTTGTTCAGCATCAAAAGCCGAGTCAATATAGCTATGTCCTTCTGTCCGTCCGACCTCAGAGACCAAAAGAGTTACAGACTCCAGATTTGGAACACAAGCTCGCCTTATCCCTAGGCAGTACAAGTTTGTTTCATATTTTAGATAACTTCCCCGTTTCCGATACACATGAGATCAATAACAATAAAATCTTGAATTTGAAAATATATTCAATTTATATATATAATTTTCAATATAAGCACACACACAAACTTGTAAGCACTGACAGTTCGCACTAATTATAGGGTTCAGGGTATCTTCTAGTCAGGATCTCTCAACTAGGTCTTTCTGACTTGTTACAGTTAGATAAACTACGATTTATAGTTAAGTCCCGCATTGTATAACTTACTTTTCTTAAAGTTGATTTTCCTGGGGTTTTTTTCTGGGTGTACAACTGTCAAAAGCTTTAAAATAGAATATTATTTGTGTTGATTACTTACGCAGTTGTTGGTTTAAAAACGCCCTTTGCCCCACAAAAGTCTAGAATCTTCAATAATGTGATTAGTTGTCGATTCTTTTAAAGCAAAGAAGAATACACTTAGCACAAGTTTGTTAAAATAATGTTTTTTTTTTATAATATTATATTCAATAAAGCACTTACACACAATTGCAGGTTGTGATAAATTAAACGGTATCTCTCATGACTTAAATTGTATGGAATAGTGAGCTTTTTCCGTGTTGAATAAGTATTGGTGGCTTCATCAAGCTTGTTCCGATTATTGAAAGTGATTGTATAATAACTTTTGTACGCATTCATATTTATTTATATGTCTATATTATGTATTCTGTTTAACTTATCGCACACACTGCATGAGAGTTTACTTACGTGTTTCTGTTTATTCGTATTAGCTTTAAACAAAACCATATCAGTTACAGCACCCGCGTCTATTTCTAACCATAAATGCGCAACCCGTCAGAATCTTGACCAAAAAGTAGGTCGTGTTTTCAGTTTAAATGATGTCTGCTTACGATGCGCAAGATGAAAGAAACTAGCATTTAATTAAAATGAAACTCAATTAGTTCATGAAAAGTATCAAAGTAAAGGAAAAGACAACTTGATAAGATATTCACATTAACTATTTGTGGGAGATGGTATTGTACATGTGCTGTTTGGCTTTTGGAGTGCTGGAAAAATGTTTGGCAGTTGCTAATATTTCTGTTTGACCTTTGACACTGGAGCCGACAAACACGTAGCACATTTTGATTAGAACAAAACGTGGACTCACTTAAAGGGGAGAGAGGACAAATGAAAGACAAAAGATAGGAAGTTTGGGGAGACGGAAGACGGGAGGCGGGAGCCAGAGACATTGCCATGATATTGCATAAATTTAAGTGCCACAGATACGAGGCTCAAGATACAGAAACGAGTTACAGATACATGCACACAAGACGCTCAAAACGAAGCCAAAGAAAAAGCAAAAGAAACAAAAGCAGCATAGAAATACGGACGCGATGCGATGCGGAGCGATGCAAACTATACTCCAGACTCTGAAGCTGAAGCTCGGTCTTGAGCTCGAGCTCGGTCCCCATCTCGGTGAAAGAGCATGCGACCGGGCAAAGTATCTTTGTATCTCATTGCCTCTGCCTCAGCTGCCAGATGAACATTTTCAAATCCGTTGTATTCGTTGCCTTCGTGCGGTTCTTCAGCTCTCTTCAGCGATGGAAAAAAAACGAGTCTGGAAATTGGGTCAGTGGCACAGTATGCATGGCATTTTGTTTCTGTAGTCGTATCTGTGTGCGCGTGTGTGTTTGTGTGGGTTTCAGCGGGTTTGCTTTTGAGCTCTTTCTTCTTCGCATTGCTTTCTTTGCGGCGGCATTTGTGGTCAGCATAATGATTCTTCTGACTTGTTGTTGGCTGTTGGGATTGACTTGGTTTGGTTTGGTTTGCTTAGCTTGGTCTTGGCTTGGCTTGCTTTGTTGTCGCTGTCTTAAGCTTACTGCATATTTTACCATAGCTAGAGTTGAAGTTGGAGCTCGCACCTACTCTATTTTGTGTTTGTTTTGTGTTTGTTTTTTTTTTGACGCAGACGTGTGCTTCAGCTTTGCTGTCAGGTTCTCCTACTACTACTACTACTAATAGTGCCTGCTAGCTGCATATGCGTGTGGCATTAGCAATGCAGACGACACCTTATCAATCAAGTCACTTGAATCAACCAATTGGTATACTGGTTCCTTGAAAGAATTTAAATATATAATTAAAAAGGGCACACAAGAATATGTTTGCTGGTTTTGTTCTTTTTTAAATATTATTTTAATTTTGTTGTACATTTAAAATGACAAAATTTTTCTATCTCTATAGAAGTGAACATTAAACATTAGAAAAATAAATATTTACAATCGAATTGCGTTGAATATACAAAAGGGATTTGTGCTGGTTTTGGGTTTCTTCTTTCTTTTCTTTTCTCTCCTTTGTTCAACGTGAATAAATAAATTGCACAAAACTAAAGTAACATTAAATATTGATATACATGTAAAAGTAATTGAATACTTTGTAAAATTATGTGTTTGTTGTTGTTTGTTTTTTTCTTCCTTTAAATAAATAGCTTCAACAATATATGCGTATGTATGTGTTTGATTTTTAATTTCAAAAATATATGTGATAGATTCTGTGGTCATAAATAATTTGCAAGATTTTTTTAGCACAAACATATAAATATATTTAAAATATGATTTATCGAGTGTGTGTGTGATTTTGCATGGTTTTAATTTATTGTAAGAGTAACATAAACTTTAGCAACAAATTTCATGTAAAAACAAATTAACAACTTTTAAATGTAAGTGTAATAAAATTTATTACTTGAGTACTTTACTATTTCATATTTATTATCATTATGTTTTAAATTTGTTTTGCTTTGTTTTTTTGTGTATTTTCAATTTATGATTTAACGTCTAGTTGCTATTTTAAAAATGTAACAATTATTGTTATTTTGCCAAGCCCGCTACAACTTATAACTATTTTATTATAACTATTTAAATATCATTCATTTGTACATTTATTGTTATTATTATGTTTTGTAATTTATAATTGTATTGCTTTTATTTTTTAATGTTTAACGCTTAAAGTTTTCAACACGATGAGGTACATATAATTTATACAAATTACACAATTCACAATTCTTACACTCAATTTAAGTCACTAAACAGAACATTCAGCTAGACATTAACTAAATTTTATGCATATGTATATATATTGTATATTGTACATGTGCAAAGGCCTAAGGTGCACGAAGCGCGCAGGTTTGCATCAAAACAGAACAACAGTTGCAAAAAGACAATTGGACGCTTCGTTGTTCTTTCATTGCTTGTGGTCTCTTTGCCTTTGAGAATAGTATTAAGTATGTTTGTGTTAGCTATGGGAAAAAAATGTGTCGGGTTGCTATTTGATATGGCATGACTACCATTTTAATTACCATCTACAACTCTGTCAAATTACGTGTATTCTCTTTCCCATCACAGTTTGTATAACTGATACAATTTTTTTTAATTTTTTTCTTTTTTTTTAACTATGCCTGACGTAAAGTAAATCGACTTATTGTTTCAAAATGTTTGCACAAGCTAAAAACTTTTTTGTCAATAATCATGTTCTTTAAACTTTAGTTTGTTCTAACGAATTGAAATCAATCAATCAAAAAAGCTTATTGTACACATGGCTTCAATTATTTGCAATCAAATTCAAGAATTATCTATTGGTAACTGTTAAAATAATAAAAAAAAGTTAATTGTGATTCTAGGTTCAGTGTCTGATTCTCGAGAATGAATTAAGGTATTTTAAAAATTAATATTAATGATGTAAGCCATTTTTGACATATGTTCTAGTGTACCACGGTTGTGTATCGGTTACCGTAAGCTCCATAAATAGGCCTCTAGTATAAGTCGTTGGCACTTTTTTCTGTAATTTCTTTTCGATTTTGGAGAACGCTTTCAACTATTTTTAAATTAAACTGTGGAGGTAGTAGGTTGATATGATATTTAATATTTTGATACATTTTCAACAGTATCTGAATTTATCTAGAAATTGAGAGAAAGATATCCCTTGAAGCTACGCTTTGACTACTTGTAACCCATTCTCTACTCATTACCACCGACCTGGTTATTGATTGACTGACTATATACATATATAAAGCGAAGAGATCAAAAGCAACCAACAACAACGAATCTCAAGGGCTATGTGTATGGCATTGCTTCACGGGTCAAACAGCGGAATGAACCCTCGAGATGAGGACCAAACTAATCACTGGGCATACTTTGTTTGTGAAGCAATGCGATACACGAGAAACTGTCACATCCAAAGACCCAAACATGCACAGCCCAGTAGCCAATTTGGCTACAGGACTTTGGTGAACGGGTGACTTCAAGGCGGACACTTTCCCTTTAGCGAAGCGCGCACAGGAGCGGATCAAGCCACGCTCTCAGTGGGCGCTCCCCATTCTGCACGTGGCTGCATCAGCGTGTGGCAGAAATGAACATTGCTGCTGTTTGTTGTTGCATGTTGTGTGTGTATGTTTGTGAGTGTGGCGAGCGGATTACCGCGATCGCGGTCAGTCACGCCCAATTCTCTTATGTATCTGTTGATGTTTGAGCAAATGCGCCTTTTGCCGAAAGGCCTTGGCGCACACATCACATCGGAAGGGTTTCTCCCCAGTGTGAGTGCGCAGATGCACTTTAATATTTGACTTGTTGAGGAAGCCACGATTACATATACTACACCTATGAACCGGCTTCTCTTTACCGAGTAGCCCACTTAGATCACTGGCACTGAAACTGGCCACGCCTGAAGGAGACATGGCACTCAACTGTGCACCTCCTCCATTGCCTTGATCCTGAACCTGCCCCTGGTTCGACTGTTGTTGGCTAGCCTTCTTTTGCGCCCTCGAACGCTTGGCCTTGGGTGTGCCTCCACTGGATGCATTTGTTGTGCTTGTCGTGTGTGGATAGCTGCTTAGCATATCCGGACTGCACAGACCTCCATCCTTGAGACCCGAGCCGGACATTCCGCCGCCATTAGAAGAAAGTTGATAACCTCCCTGTTGCTGCTGTTGTTGCTGCTGATTGGAGTTGCTTGGGTTGGTCAGGTAGCGCGGATTGATCATCAGATTGTTGTCCGTGGTGCTGACCACAGATCCGGGTGGACTGCAACTGCTGCTCGCCGCGGACAACTCGTTGCAATATGAGGTAGAACTTGGAGTCTCTGTTTTTAGCGTCGTCGTCGATGTTGATGAGGAGGAACCATTTGGAGCGGAGCCCGCTCCTCCTGGTGGTCCTTGCTGCAGGCGATTTTGTAACAGCGGCATATAGCCATGGCTGAGTAGACTCTGCAAAGTTGAGCTACTCGCATGATGCACCACAGGCAGTGGCGAGTGGGGCAACATAAAATCACTGAGTGTATCCTGCTGTGAGACGAGCACTTTGCCCTCATTCTGTATGCAATTGCCATCGATCCACGCATCCAGATCCATCCAGCTATCCCTCGTATCGTTGCCTTCCTCCTTGTCCAGCTGATTGGGCACAGTGGTATCCGCAATCGCGGAGCCAATAATCGCCGCAATATCATCAATGCTGTTCATATCCACATACTCTGTCAGATCTTTGTAGATGCGAACTCCGCTGTTATGTAGGGAATCGGCTACCTGATCGATGGGTGTTAGAGTGGATCCACTGCTTGCTAGTGAGGAGTTGCCATTGTTATTGTTGCCACCACCCGTTCCTCCCGTATTCATTACACAGCTGTCCGCCACGGAGTAGAGCTTAGAATCTATCTGACTATCGGCAAAGAGTTTGACATCGTTGAGGCAGACATCCGCGTCGGAGCTGAGCACACTCTCCGGCAGGCATGTGGATGAGGAGACAATGTTTTGATCCTGCGCCGAGTTTCCGTTACCACCTCCACCACCACCCCCACCACTCGTCCCACTGCCGCACGTTGTTGCAGCAGTGGTTGATGTGGGATTTGCATTTGGATTCGATTGCTGCTGATGCTGGTGGTGTTGCTGTTGTTGTTGCTGGTGGTGCGGATGCTGCTGCTGTTGGTGGTGGTGATGATGATGTTGCTGCTGCTGATAAGCACTCTGTAAGTAATTGTTGTTGCTCTCATCCGGCAATCGTTGGGCAAT
The DNA here is from genome assembly GCA_035044465.1 of Scaptomyza tumidula. Lineage (NCBI taxonomy): Eukaryota > Metazoa > Arthropoda > Insecta > Diptera > Drosophilidae > Scaptomyza > Scaptomyza tumidula. The sequence continues at coordinate 99,794 of JAWNNW010000790.1, read as the reverse complement.
CGCATGATAATGATGCCCCGAGATGCCATTGATGGACAGGTGACCCGTGTAACCCGTAAAGGGAGGCAGTGGCTTCAGATCGGAAAGTGCATTCAACGAGGAGCTGTTCAACAGCAGATTGTCGAGCACATCAAGAGAGTTCTTTTGATCCGCATCGCTGGGTAGAGAGTCGAGATCGTGCTCGAGAAGCAGCTTGTGCCCATCCAGCAGATACTGATCCTGGCTGCTGGTCTGTGTTGGTCCCCAGCAGGGACTCATCAGTAGGCTTTCGACTTCTGATTCACTTGGGCCGTTCATGCTGCACAACTTCATTGTCAGTTGACCAAATTGATAGATAGAATTTTTTGATTGTCTTGCTCGCCAAAAATATTACAAATTGAATCAAATGAAGCTGCAATAGAGAGATAGAAAGACTTTCATTAGCTGCAAGCTTTTAAGCTAAAAACTATTCATTTAAATTATTTAAGAAACTACTACAAATCTTCGACTTCAATGCTTAGTTAAATTTGAAAAACATGCAAAGTCTAAAATTTCTGTCATCTCCAAGAAATAATAAAACAAGTAAGAAGGCTCTAGTCGAGAGTTCCCGACGAGAAGATAGCCTGAACCCTATACTTTACGCGTACAGTCAGTGCTTGCAAGTATGTGTGTGTGTGTACGCGCATACTGCATGCTGCATACTCAGCTTTAAACTTCCATATCTCCGGTGTTTCTCAACCGATTTTAATAAAAATATCACAGATTTTTATTATTTCGTCTCAAATGCCGTATCAAATGCCGTTAGTTTTCCAAGATGATTTTATTGTTATCGGTCCCATGTGTATGTCGGAATCGGGAAGTGTAATCGAAAATTTGAAATAACTTTGTATTTCCTAGGGATAGGGCGAGCTTATGTTCTCAACCTGGAGTCTCTAGCTCTTACAGTCCCTGAGATCGACGCGTTCATACATACAGACGGACGGACAGACGGATTTGGCTATATCGACTCGGCTGTTGATGCTGATCAAGAATATATAAACTTCCTAGGGTTGGAGATACTTCCTACTGCCTGGTACATACTTTTGCACAAAACCATTATACCAATATTAACTCTTGTTTCTGAAAGTGTTCCTAATATCAAGTTTTATATAAAAGTAAGGCAATTAAATGCATTATATTCCATTTGCAATCCAAAACACAATTAGTATTACAAATTTTAGAAAATATTTTTTTACGGAGGAAAAGAGCTGATTATGTTACTAAGTAACATTAAGGCAAGCGTCAAGAAATTCGACTGGGTCGACCGAAGATGTTTAGTTTATTTCTAATTTTCATCTCATGTTATAATTATTTCTAGTCGAAGCAGTGTTCTTTTTTGTTATACTTCATTAAAAAAAAATAAAAATACAACTAAGTAACATACAAAAATTTAGCTAGAATTGAATTTTTAAGCATAAGCTTATAAAATTTTAAAAAAGAAGTACATCATTTTATTTTGTTGGTAAGATCCGTAAACTTTTTTTCAAAATATTTTAAGTTATAACTTCCGTTAAATTTTTTAGTATCTAAACAGGTGCTTGCTTCAAGTAGCAGCCACACTTGTAGACAACACACACCAAGATTAAGTTGGTGACCCTAAATGGGCCCAAATACACATACTATTATTAATCGATATTCATTTGAGGCCACCTGTGGTCGGGAGCTGCATATCGAAAACTTTTCCACGGAGCTTTTCATATTTAACATAGCCATTACTCGATTACACTGGGAAGAAGATAAAGTTGATAGTCTCGAGAGACAGACAAACCAACCACAAAAAATGTTGGATGTGGACAAAATAACCGAAAAAGAAGACAGCAACAACCACAAATGGATAAGCCAAGAACAGCCAATAATAATATAACAATCGGTATTTGGGTCACAACATTAATAATCAGTTGAATTAGCATACAAATTGGTAGAAATAAACGCAGCAGAATTTCAGCTTATATAGATTTCGATCGGGCTATTTTTGGATTTGGTAGATAGAGTTTGTTTTGACACACCAGACAAAAGATATGAGAGACCGACGAATGACGACGAATGAAAGTACAACTACAACAACTAGCATGCGATACAGGTGCAGAATAAACCCCTCGCTCTCTCTGCAAGTAACTGAATATATTCAAGACCAAAAACAGCGAGGCAATGAAATAAGTAATTATGCACTCAAAGAGAGGCGAGCCAACAACAATAACAACAACAGCAACAATTACGACTGCGAGTTTGGAAGTATATTTATTTATTTTTTTGGGAGAACCAAACGGTAAAGCAAATAAGCCAAGAAAATTAAGTCTTTTTCTTATTTCTGTGCATAAACAGTTAAGTTTTTTGAGGCTTGGCCACTTTTAGAGTAGAAAGAAAGAAGAAAGCACACAAAGCATAGAGCCAAGAGGCAAGTTGGCCAATATACAGACATACTTAACATGCTTGCAGTCACACTTCTTTGGTATTGGTCAGCGTGCGCGTAAGAAAGAGAAGAAAACAAAGAGAGCACAGACAATTTCGCTTTCAACAGGTTGTCGTAGCAACATGTTGCTAGCTCAGTCTGCGGACAGCAACAAGCACAGCCAACACAAGAGACTAGCACCGACTGTGACTGTGACGGCAATGGCGACGGCGACGGCGACGGCGACAGAGACGTTTTGCGTCAGCTAAGCATGCGCAGCTAAGCGTGGCAGAGGCAGCGGCAGCAGCTAAACTACCGTTACACGAGAGACCTGCTGACATACTTCCGTGTTCGGCAGAGCCGAGACATCGAAGCTGCCGCCACGAAGCTTCGTATAAAGCTCAAACTCAAAAATAGACTCTAGCTCAAACTGAAGCTAAAGCGCAGCTTTGAGTGCACTTGCACAGGAAAAAATGGCGGCCTGTGCGTCTATTGAAGTTTAATTGAATACACCTGTCAAAAAATATTGATGTTTGTGATAAGTAATTTAATTTGATGAAAATATAAACTAAATAATTTAAGTAACATAGTAAAAATTTAAAAAATACTGTTATGACTTTTAAATGAAAATTTGCACTTATATGTAACATATAAAACACATAGCTACACTAAGGTACTTCATTTAATCGAATCAAAAACAAACACCTAGTTATGCAGTTGTTTCAAGTTAGTATCTTAGAATCTTTCCCTCACGTATCTTCGAAGATATTGCAAATTATTTAATTGGTTGATGATTTCGTCCTCTTTCAACACTGTTGTGCATTTAACGACGCATTATAAAAGATTATTTTATGCTTATTAACCTTATTTCTGATTATTAAAATATTAAAATCCATATTAAGTCCATGAGTTTTTTGGTTATCGTTAAAGCGGTGCAAAAATAATTGTTTTTCTTACATTTTCTAACTAATTTTTTCTTACACAGAAACAAAAAAATTTGTTCTCTAAAATTGTTTAATTTTGGAGTTAATAAAAGGAGCTAATTTTGGAGTCAATAAGAGGATAGATAATAAAAGGACTCTCAAATGAATTTATCTTTGTGCAAATATTTTTTATTTTATTTTATAACAAATGTACATCTTTATCTATATTTTCTACATGCTCATGTAGAGTACCATTTAATTTGTATGTAGTTGACTTTATACTTATATTTACTCTTTTTATACCCTGATCCCATTAAAAATGGGAAAAAGGGTATAATGGTTTAGTGCACAAGTATGTAACAGGCAGAAGGAGGCATCTCCGACCCCATTAAGTATATATATTCTTGATCAGCATCAACAGTCGAGTCGATATAGCCATGTCCGTCCGTCTGTCTGTCCGTCTGTCCGTATGTATGAACGCGTCGATCTCAGAGACTATAAGAGCTAGAGACTCCAGAACCAGAACTTGAGCTCGCCTTATCCCTAGGCAGTACAAGTTTGTTTTCGATTTGCGATAACTCTTCCCATTTCCGATATACACATGGGATCGATAACAACAAAATCTTGAATTTGAAAAACTTTGAGATGCCATTTAAGACATTAGAGAAAATAATGACAATCTGTCGAAATCGGTTAATAAACACCGGAGATATGGGACATTGAAGTTGTGTATGCAGTATGCGCGTACACACACACACACATACTTGCAAGCACTAATTGTACGCATAAAGTATAGGGATCAGGGTATCGTCTAGTCGGGATTTCTCGACTAGAGCCTTCTTACTTGTTAAGTTTTCATTCTTATTCTGTTGTTCTTACTGATGTTCTTTGTTGTCAGATTTGAGTGACGTTTTGGGATGCGCTCACAAAATTGGCGTGAAATATTTAATGGACATTCCGATTCTTATATTGTTTGACTGAGCGTCACTTTTAACACACTTTTTATTGTTAAGAGTTCGGTTTTTATTGTTGTTACTGGCTACTCAACATTTTGTTTTGTTTTTTTAAATGAGCCACAACGTAACGGTTGTTCGTTGGTCTTTTTGCATTTGAATAGCCCAAGCACCTACACTCACGCACACACACACACACATAAAAATTGCGTGGGTGCGCCTCACACTATACCAACAAAACCAACAACAACAAACAATGCGCGTCTATTGTAATTTAAGCTTGTAAATGGGATTTTTAGATTATGGTCAGAGAGCTACAACAACATTTCAACATTTGGGGCTTGAGTTAGAGTTTTGGGCTCGGGCAATGCTGTGGGCATTATAATCACGATCTCAATGTGTTTGTTGTAATATATATAGTGTACATATATGCGTTTAATTGTGTGTGTTTGTGTATTTGTATGCGTGATGATACGACTTTAACGGGCATTTGGAATGAATTAGTGCAAATTTTTTACAACCGATTTTATGATTTTATGACCCTGAGCTGAGAGCTTTTTATTATGATTTGACATGGTAGTAACTCGGTCAGTTTCGTGGGCTCTGAAATGCCGTTATAGAAATTTAAAGTGTGACTACATATAAATACCTCGCGGAAAATTATTAATAAACATAAAATATAACTCTTAAAGCCTAAGTAAGATTATAAAATTCATAATGAAGAAAAAACAACTTTGGAGAATGATTTTAAATTAATATTTTTTCCTTTTTTTCAGGTTTGTGTGTGAACTTTTTTTAAATAATAATCAATTAAAAATGTTAAATTTACATATTATTTCTATCTACGAAAGAATCATTATCAAACATCATTGTTGGTTGCATTTTGATACAAAAAACTCTCTTAAGAAATAAAGTATCAGTATACAGGTTATCGCAAGTACTTGAAATCTTCTTGTATTTTTGCAGGAAATTAAATTATTTGCAACTTAAATGCAAAAACCGAAACGTTTCCTGCAATTTTAGGTGTTTTTTCTTGGGATCATTTTTAATGTGCTAAAAAAGTTATAAGAATACAATTTAATTAAATTGATTGATATTCGTTTAAACAATTTTCCAGTCTAATAACCTGGTATCCTCAAAAAGCTTCAAGTATTTTCAAAACTGACCTACCAACCTTTTAGCCGTAAACACAGTTAAACTTCTTGCTGACCGAAAGACAAAAACTTTTATGGTTCAACAACTTCTTGTAGATGAGGCACAACAACAAGAAGAAGACGTCAACATGCCCTCTAACAGCTGCTACAAAACTCTAAAAATTGAGTTCTTGAGTCTCCCCAAAAACCGACCAAAGTTGGACCTCGGTTAGAGGCTTTAACGGAAATTGAGCTTAACCTTTGGCGGCAATCAACTTCCGTTTAAATGTTCGAACACGAAGCAGCGGCAAAGGTCAAAACGTTTTTCCACACAGACACCAAAACGGCAAATGGCCAACATTGAACATTTGAACATAAAACACAGTCAAACACTTTTTTCCTGTATTCTCTTCGCGGATTCGACCGAAATGAAAAGAAAAATCAGGTCGCGTCGGAAAAAGCGAATGAAAAATTATTTGATTGCTAAATGTACAACCGCAACGATTTCCACTTTAGACCAAAGCTGCACGTACAATGCCGAGTAGAACAACAACAACAATGTTAACTCTGCAAGGCTGCCAAAACCAAGTTTTCCACACAAAACCCAACTTTGACCAAGACCGAGAGCCGAAAATGCAGCCGCAGCCTCCGAAACAAACGTGTGGCTGGCATTGAGGTCGCCATCACTCAATGAAGGTTGCCTCCATCTGCGTCTCGACCTCCGTTTTTGGCTCTGACTTCGACTCCATCTTCAGCCCCTTCATCTTCGCATCTCCGACTTTATCTTAAGCTGTAAATGTTGATGCAGCAAATTGCTGTGCCACACAAAAATGAAGAAAAAAAGTACTGAGAACAACTGGCAACAATGGGAGACGATGAAGAAGATGATAAAGACGAAGACGAATACGGAGTTGAAGACGTGCTCGGTTCTTGTTCAACTGCGCACTTGACAGCACATGTGGCACGTGTGCTTTTGTTGTTGCCACTAACTTCAAACTTGCCTTCTAACCGCAACTGCAGCTGATTCCGTCCCTCCCCCCCACTCACACACACACACACACACAATCAGATAAAGAGGTGTGTGTGTTGTCTTGTTGTTGTTGTTACTAACTTTGACTCAAACTGGACCACGAATGCTTCTTGTCCTCTTAGTCTTGGTCGTATTCCAATTGTGGGCGTTGCTGATAAAGTTATACACAAAGTCCAAATATGGGGGTGTTGCATGCCACATAGTTCAACGTGTGTTTGATGATATATATGTATATACGTGTGTTTGATGATATATATGTGTAATTTAAGTTTTGACAATTAACTGGATGAAAGCTGCTTGGCATTGAAAGTTGTGCGAAAAGCAACATATAAATTCTGAGCAGGATTCAAAAATAATACAGAACAACAAGTGAAGCCACTTTTTAAGTAAAGAGCTCCAGTTTATTTCTAGTAGCTAAAAAAACGCATTACGCATTACCTTAAACTTTGTATTGTGTAAAAGTTGAAGGAAAAGCATCTTAATAAAAGAATAAATTCTTTTTAAAATTTTAATATATTATTTCTTTTTATTTTTCGAATAAAATTACTTAGATAAGTAAAAAAATAAAACAAAAATATTCTTTTTAGAGATAAAGAGATCGAAAACTAATGAGAATAAATAAATGAAAAAACTAGAACTATTATTTCAAGTTGTTAATTAAGTCTGAATGTCTTTTAATGCGACTTTAATAAAGTTCTAAACTTCTTTATAAGAAATTAATCATTGTACAGACTAGATTTTAATATTTCAAAATGTTGTTAGCTAACTAAACTTGCTACTCAAATAACACCTCAACTCCTCTTGTCCTATCGACAGTGTGTGATACAAGTCGGGCATTGATTGGTAACGCTTTGCTAACTTTATGAATGGAGCATTTGGCTAACAAGTATCACATGCTTGGGTCGCTGTTGATGCACAGTGAGTACAACAACGACGACGAATCCGTTAGCTGTTAGTTTTGTCCCTTACAAAACGGCTGGCCGGCAGCAATATGTGTGTGTGTGTGTGTGTCCAAGACAACGAGATGACAACCAGGCGATAAACTCAAATGAAACCGCGGTCAGCTTGCAGACTTAACTGCTCGGAGGCTTGGCGCTATTTTTATGTCTAAGGCTGAACAAGAGGCGGCTGTTGCTGTTTCTATTGCCGACTTGAAGCCGAGACCAATACCACACCCTGTGTGTGTCTGTTTAGCGATCCAGCTAACTAACTGGCCGAAAACAACCAAGCAAGCAAAAAAGCAAAGAGCCAAAGATTCAAGCAACTAAACAACCCAGTCGTCGAGCAACCAACCGATAACTAACAACTATGCAAATTTTTATGATGTTTAACTATTTTTAGTTAGTTTTTACTTTGTTGTTATTTAAATGATGCCCTCGTGCTGCTCGCTGCCTTTGCTAGCAGTTGTGCTGTGTGCGTGCCGAAAACTTTAAACACCCTGTATACCCATTAGTAAATAAAATGGGTATGCACTCGAACATATTTTTGCTAAGGCTATTTTTTATAAAATTCGAAACATGTAATAACATTGTAGAAATTCGATAACTATGGAGTAGTTCAGATGAGGTAGGGTAATTCATTAAAATAATAAGGTTTGGCTTTAAACTTGGAATGAAATTAAGTTGCTTTTGAGCGTTTATGAAATGTTAATGTTAACTTTATCTGTTATACACTTTATTAAGAAAGAACTCTTCGTTCTTTTTATTTTGATTTGAATTTGGATTAGCAATTATCCAATTGCAGGGTAGAAAGCCGTTCGCAACCTTGTTGCCACTTGACTGATTTAAAGCTTAATGTGGTCATCTGAGCTGGCAAAAACAACAACAATGAAAAGACAACAACAGCAATGCGGTGTGTCTGGCAAGTTGAATCCCCCAAAAACCCAAAACATTGGCTCAGGTCACCGAACTTTTCAAAAAGCTCGCGTCTAAAAATTGTTGTTTATTGTTATGGTGGTTGTTGTTTCCATAGCTGAATACATGACATCTGCGTAGTGTTTTGATATTTGATGCCCAAATGTGCAAATTGAACATAAAAAGCTGATGCTAAGCTTCAAACGGGATTATTAGTATAAATATTACCGGCTAATTTACAACCACAGCAAATTGAGTAATATTTAAATGAACATATCTAGTAATGAAAACAGCCAAACCATATGCGACCGTTATACGATTATTGACATGAAAACTGAACACTATAGCTTAAAAGTCGATTGAAGCTAGAACATTTTTAAGTTTAATATTAGATATTTATGTTAAGACTGCCAACAAATTTTATGTGTAACTAACATACATAATGTAAAACTTTTGTGTATTCCATTTTTCGTTTTGCTTAAAATCAAAGACTTTTAAGTAACACGAACGTAAAGGAAATAGATAGGTATAAAATATCAATATAATTTTCTTCACAGCATGGAACGTCTTCGAACCTTAACGAATGCAATAAATACAGTTATTATTGAGATCTTTAGTTAGCTTCTTGCTGCAAGTTAAAAAAATATTTTTTTTTGATTTTATTTAATTGCTGCATCTTTTCTAATTGATGTGTTACAGTTTGAAAAGCTCAACGGATTTATTTCATGGGGAAGCAACTGCAATTAAAATCAAACCGGCTTTTATATTTTCATTTTGTTTGGTTTGTGTACTCAATACAGGTAAAAGATAATGCTAAGTTCCAATCAATGTAAAAGTAACCTACAAATATATCAGTTTCTTTCCCCCTCCTTTTACACCGCCGACTTACCGAAATGCAACTTAATGCTCAGTCGAATTTGCTACGCTCATTGACGATGCCGTACTCATAAGTTGTTGTTGTTGTTGTTGTGTTTGGCAGCTGTGCCTATTTGGGGATGAGCTTAAGGCGCTCCTAGCTTTGACTTTGGCGGCAAACTTCGACTTTGAGTTCTCTTCGCTCTTCGCTCTTCTCTCTCTCTCTCTCTCTCTCTTTCTCTATGTCTGTTTGTCTCTTTGCTGACGGCGCCGCTGCCACACTGAATGAGTAAGCTTAATTTTGCGTCATATAACGGTACAAACAGCCGCTACTGTTTTGTTGAGGTTTTTGTCAGAGTGTGTGTGTGTGTGTGTGTGTGTTGGTGTTGGTGTAGTGTATTTTGGCTGTTATTCCGTTGTTGTTGTTGTTGGTATTGTTGTTGTATTTTAGACCATTTTGGTAGACAAACAAACGGTTTTTATTATGATTTATTTTTAGCTTGGCAAAAGCGCTTGGCAACAGAATCTTAGCTGTAAATGAACAGAATTTTTACTTCCGAGTGCAGTTAAAAGTGTTTTTTTTTTGGGGTTTTGGGTCGCAGTCGACGCCGAGGTCAAGTGATTATTTTCTTAAGTTTTAAGAACCAGCTAAGCTTTTCTTGCTAAGATTATTATTTGCATTGTGGATAAAGATAAATGATTTTGTTTATGGTTGAGATGTATTTGAAATAAAGACATATTTCTATGTAATAAATAAAGAAAGATGGTCACAAGCAAAACTAATTAACATCTTAGAATTAATGTACACATAAGAATTGCGCCTACTTGTGAATTTGGCAATTGTGTCATGAGTACAGCTATTCAGATAGTTCTAAACTCTCAGTCCCGCCCCTTTTTGTGCTGTCATCCAAGCGCCCCCAACGCCTAAGTTCTAATATGCGTATTGCGTTGTATTTCATAACAGGTGAGTAATATCGGAAACGAATTCGGTCAATGACTTTTGGCTGATTTGTTTATAAATCAGGCTTGGGAATGTTCTTATTGCGTAGAGGCCATTGACTTAAGATTGCTTCACATTTTTGTGGCCTAGTAGAATATTCTTGATGCATAGTATTACTTACTTTTATGAAATTGCAGCCTGTTCGTTCAGCTGTTTAACATTTTTAAAATCCAGTTCAAGAATATTTTCGATGATTAGTGTTTTCGTACTATATTTTGTAATCCTTGTTTTTGTGTTTCGCTTGTATTCCTTTTGTGCGTAATATTTAAATCCTTTAAGACAGTTTTATTATGTAATTAAGTTTTTTTTTTTTACATATGTATCCGATTTGTTTTGCATGTTTGATTTAAATGTAAATGCGTACAATGAACATATAATATGGATTTTAAACTTGATTTGAAAATGAAATTTAAATAAAAAGCCCTTCACCAAGTAATATTATGAATTGGAATAGTTCTAAAAAAGTGTAAAAGTTAACAGCATGCAAGAAAGTTAATAAATAAGTTGATAAATGGAAAGCATAAACATTTTTGTATACTCACAAAAACAATGGGAGGAAGACATAAATATATATATATATATATGTATATGCATAAAATAATGAACGGGGAGTAGTACGAGTGGGTATTATATAGTATATAGTGTGTATATATATATTTATTTTGTTGTTTTTAATCCATAGATATGTAGCACACAGAGAAACCCTTGATGAAGGCTTGCGTTTAATATATATTTATATATATATATATATTTTTTTTTTAATTTTGTTTTTATTGCATATCTTATGTATGTACAATGGACGATTTTTGACTGGGATTTCAAAATGATTTTTTTGATGTCAATAATTGTGTGAAAATATTTACAACAGCGTTCTTGAACAGTTCGTTTCTGTTGATTGATTGTTGGTGGTTAGATTATAACAGTTATTTTTTGCTTTTTTATACAAATATATATATTTTCGTGTATATATCTTTATTTGTTGGTTTGAATTTTAACTTTTTTTTTCTATATTTCCTTTCAATTAATTATATTGCACGTTTTCAAAATTTTGTTTTGAAGATTTCACTTGCACTTCATATGTATGTGTATGGTATATGTATGTATGTATTTATTGACAATAAATTCGATATTAAACACTATCTGGAGCAATTGCGGCTTTGCTCTCAACATTTAGTCAACCATTTTCACAATTTTTGTAACGCATTTTTAATATATTGATCACTGTTGTTGTTGCTGTTGTTTTAAAACTAGTCACTTCTTGTATTGGTTTTTCCAATATCGATTGCCTTGCTCTTGTTATTATGCCACTCTATATGTGCTGCGCGTATTTGTAGGTCTGTGTGTCTATATGAGAGAGTCCACGTCCACAGCCGAATCGGAAGCACAAGCGAAACAAACGCAAACGAAAACTTGCTGCGCGCAAAGAATCGCACAAATCCGAAGACGTCAACGCTAGAAAGCCAACTGTGCGCAGGCGCAACACGAAAAGAAATTTTCGAGCGGCAGCGGCCAAAGAAGCCGCAGTTAACGTTGGCATCGCAGTCGCCAGCAGCTGGCAGCAGTGATCAAAGAAGTTACTCACCTGGTTGGTGTCAGTGTGAGCGCCGCTGTCTGAGAGAGAAACGCTGTGAGAGCGTCGAGGTGCAACATGTTGTGATGCCAACATGTTTGGCCGCAGGTGCTGTTGTTTTTTTATTTATTTTTTTTTTTTGCCGAGGTCGAAGCTACTCTCCGCAACCAGCGGTCAAAGTCAGGGCTAAGTTTGTTTATGTTGCGATTGCTGTAGTTTGTTTTTTCACATAGGTCAAAATCGAGTATTTCGATGCTAGTGCTATATGAATTTGATTTCTATTGAATTTCAAGTTAATAGCAAACAATAATATTATATTTTTAAAGCTACTTTTCATTTACGTTAAATTTCTCGGGTTCTAACTTTTCAGCCATACGTGTTTGATGCTCACTCTCTTTTTCTCGCACCCATCCATTTCCATCTCTTTTACGCTCCGAATTACTCTCTCTAGCTCTCTCTCGAGCAGCACAACTTGACCTACTTAACAAAAATTTAACATTTTTTCCTGTTATTTCGCCTTGTAAACATGCGAGCAACAATTACAGTTGCCGGCGCTGCCGCTGCCGTCGTCGTTATTGTTGCTGCTCCCTCTGCTGCTGCTGTTGCTGCTGCGACGCGTCGCTGCATTTGCCATTTTGTTGTTGCATTTCCTCTTTGACTGCTCATTTCGCACTTGTTATTGTTGTTGTTGTTGTTATTGCTGGCTTACAGGCAGCGTTGATTGCTGCTGGTTGATTGTTGCTGTTGGCTGCTTCGTTCGTTCGTTTGCTCGTTTTGCTTTTTAGATTTTTTGTCTTTCTGTTTATTTCCAGCGTTTTGCAGTTAACGGTATCGCTTCGAAAATGAAAGCTCACAGATACAGATACAGATACAGGTACAGGTACAAAAACCACAACTTTAACTTACAGGTTGTGTTCATATATATATATATATATATATCTTATACATTTTGCTCACGACGCTTGTTGTTGTTGTGCCTCAGAAATTTGCATAAGCCCCAAAAATAACAGCGACAACAAGAATTTGGCCTTTTGACCAAAACTGCAACTGCGTCACTTGGTCTTCTTCTGTTTCTTCTGCTTTTCGGTTACTTTCCCCACTCTCCGGCGCCCTCAGCATCTTCGTGCTTATGTCCGTGTGTGTGTTTAGCGAAACACCGACTAAGTTGTTAATCATGTTTATGGCTCATGATTTGCTTTTCATCTTAACACATTAAGACATACATTTGTTTTCTTTGAATAAAACTTGCAATTTGTTTATTTGCATTAATATTTATGCGCTTCATTTGAGTTTTAATAAGATGTTTAAAAAATCACATTTTTAAAGCATTAATTAGTTTTAGTTTTAGTTAAGCGGCGTGACTCATATGAACTACATTTTAGTCATTGGAGCGTTTCATAGCGCTGTGTCATCCGCTAAGTTTGTTGCCTAAGTCTTTTGCTTTTGAAGGCGCCTATGAGTGGAAAATTAAAAGTATTCCATAAAACTTTGTATACCCTGAACCCATTAAAAATGGGTAAACAGGGTTTAATGGTTTTGTGCAAAAGTATGTAACAGGCAGAAGGAGGCATCTCCGACCCCATAAAGTATTTTACTCACTAAAGCTTCGTTTTTACCCCCAAACATTTCATTCAACCCCCCCCTGGGATAATATACCCTGGTTCCCCAACCGCTGATTTATAATGTAATCAAAGTCAATACAATTTAAAAGGAAGTGCATGTTTTTGCACACATTCCAAATAATCGATCATTAATGAAGTTATCATATTCACTTAACGCAAAAGTAGCCTGCTTTTAAGGCAGTAAACTACTTTTCATAAATAGAACGTTAACATAAACAAAGTGATAAGAGAAAATGGAAAACTTAATGTACAGTAATTAAAATGATAACGAATATTTAGTTTATTTTATTAATGTTTTTAATCATTTATATATATTAGTAAATTTGACTAGTCCCTGCAAGCCTCTTAAAGTTAGTTCACTTCACCCAGGCACCACTACATATATTATTATTTGTATACCCTAAACTAGCGGTCGGCAAACTTTTTAAATAATAATCCCAAATATTGTTGTCAAACTTGACGTTACCCCCACAGGTCCATAGAATACAACATTTTTAAGTAAGGTGACCCCATAGAATAGAAAATGTAAAATATATACTTTTTTAATGAATTACCCCAAAATATTTTTGTGGAAGTAAAAAAAAAAAAACAAGGAAGAAGGCTCTTGTCAAGAAATCCCGACTAGACGATACCCTGATCCATATACTTTTCGCGTACACACAGTGCTTGAAAGTTTTATGTATGTGTGTGTGTGTTTACGCGCATACTTCATACTGCATACACAACTTCAATGTCCCATATCTCCGGTGTTTCTTAACCGATTTCAATAAAAATTTCACAGATTTTCACTGCCTGATCTGGAGTCTCTAGCTCTTATAGTCTCTGAGATCGACGCGTTCATACGTACGGACGGACAGACAGATGGACGGACGGACAGACGGACAGGGCTATATCGACTCGGCTGTTGATGCTGATCAAGAGTATATACACTTTATGGGGTTGGAGATGCTTCCTTCTGCCTGTTACATACTTTTGCACAAAACCATTATAACCTTTTTCCCCATTTTTATGGAATCGAAAACGATAGAATAGAAAATTAAAAATATATACTTTCCAATCATTACCATTACCCCCAGAAATTTCACTTTTACCCCATTTGGGGTAATTTACCCGACCGCTGCCCTAAGCCTATTGAATATACACATGGGATCGATAACAATAGAATCTTAAATTTGGAAAACTTACAGACGGCGTTTGAAAAATTGGACGAAATTATATGTGAAATTTTTATAAAAATCGGTTAACAAACACCGGAGATACGAAACATTTAATTTAAGTAAAGTACGCAGTAAACATATACGTACACACACACACGCGTAAAGTATAGGGTTCAGGGTATAGATTTCTCGAGCCTTCTTAGTCGATCTCATTACACCCAGCTTGTGAGAAAGTTTTAGTGGCAGCAATCGCAATATTTGCTGTCTATTATTGTATTGTTGTTTTTGTTATCACTGAAATGCAATCAATTTGTATCAATTAAAAAAGCCAACCTAAATTATTAAATCTATTAATCAGCATAATACTTGGGCAAAAAGCTTGTTTTTTGGCCGCCTTTAACACCAAAACCTAATAAAGAGCCATGAGGTTGGACACAAAATGCAGAGTCAATCGCAAATGGGTACGGTTCATGCTCCGAACGTCACAGAACAAAACACAATACACATATGAGAAAAAGGCAAAATACAGTTAGACAAATTCTATGCACGTCAAATGTCAATCTCAGAAAACAGTACAAATACAGTACAGAAGAAGTAGAAAATCAATCTTGAAATTAAGCATGAACGGCATAGAAGGGGCAGGGTGAGTGAGGAACTTTTCGGCACAGAGCTTTTGAAGAGCAGCATACAAAACTAATTGAACTTGGACAGCGTGACACTTCATCAAAAATGAATAAAAAAAACTGAGAAGGCCCCAAAAAAAGGCGAACAATGTAGGTGAGTGCTTGGTTGGCTTGGTCGAAAGAGTAACAGAAGGAGAAAAAAAGAGAGAGACGGAGAGGGCTGGGCATCAAACATCAGCCATCACTCAATCTATTTGCTCCAGACAAATAAAAACAAGCTATCAAATTAAGGCAAAACGCCATGGGAGTAGGCACCTGGAAAAGGGTTTACTTCTTGAAACGGTAAAGTTCGAGTGCATTGCCATTAACCATTAACCGAGTACCATGGCCAATATTGACATGGGGGTCAAAGTCAACCCGAACAACAATTGTGCATTTGTCAGGGCCAACTTCCAAAAAATGGGCTAAAGACACACTCACACTTGGTCGTATATAGGTTAACCAAAGTGTCCAAGCACCAACGAGACCTCAAAGACCTATAGAAGCATCCCCCGGCAAGTTGGAAGATAGAGGCTGCACCTGCTGACCGCAAACGATTGTAAATTGAGGTGCAAACAATGTGCAGAAGTCAACGCTTTCAAATACTCAACATACACTTTGTGCCAGTGTCTTCTGTCAACTTACAACTATTTACAAACTGCAAATGTGACAAATTCTCTTCGGTTCATTTGGGATCGGTGGCAAGTGCCCGTTGCTTGCATAAGGCATCTTCTTGTGTGGGTCTAGGATTTCTTTTGCTACCTGTTATTGCTGCAATTGTGACATCAATTGCATTGTCTGCTGTGTTTTGATTTGTTTCGCTTACCTTTTGCCGAATTGGCAAAACAATTCTCACCCAAATTTGCTAATAGCTAAAAAGATAAAACGGAGGCAAAAGTCTCAGCAGGGGACCAGAAAATGCACATAAAGTAGCCTACCAGCATGAAATGTCTGCTGGAACAGACTTGAATATGTTTTCATTTAACCAAAGTAAATCCTAGGTGTGTTTCAATTGCAGTTGTTGCTCACAAGAATCTTAAAGTTAATTTATCTGAATAAAGGTACACAAACACATACAATTAGGGAAATATTCTGTTAAAAATATCTTAAGTATCTGAAACTTTTCATAGCATAGCATCAATTTAACATCGCTAATTTTCAGTATCAGTTAACCTACGAATTCAATTCAATTGATAAATAGTAAGAAAGCGTCAAGTTCGTTTTAAAAGTTTCTTGGAACTTGGTTTAAGATATATTATAGTTTGGCCTTTGGGACTGAAGTTTTAAATATTTATCTAAACTTTTATTCAATAAAAAACCTTGTTAAAACCTGGAAAATATTTTCTTTTCTGGTTTATTTGCAACAGATGGATTTTAATATGAACAAGGATTGAAGTATACAAAAAATTATGTGTAGTACATATGTGTTTGTTGTTACACCTCTTCGAGTATTGCACCATACTCAAACCAAACCAAGTAAGGTTCAAAGTGCAATCCAATAGAAATGGCACATTTAAGAATTAACATGAATTATTTGTTTGTAAGTGTACAAACAATCATATTGCGAGCATTACAAAAATGGCTTGATGCCCCCCAAAGACACCAAATATATGTCAAACATTGCATAAATATCGAATAATCTACCAAGAACAACAACGAGAAAACCAACTACAACAACATTTTGCATGCCTAATTTTTGATGTTTTGTGTTGTAGGCTGTGGTGTGCTTAGGTGCGGGCGTTAGAGCCAAAGACAAAAGACTTCAAAGTCGAGGCCTGCATGGAGAAGTCGTGTGGATGGCGGAGAAGGTAGCTTATCAAAGCTAATAATACTCAAAGAACAACAGCAACAATAGCAACAAAAATTGCGGCAAACGATAAAAACGGATGGCAAGCATAAAAAAGCAAAGAACAACAAAACGCACCACAATAAAAATGCTAAATAAATTGCCATGCATGTGGTATTAATGTAGAGGATCTGAGCGAGTGAGTTAGAGCCAGTAATAGAGATAGAAGAATAGGGTTAGAGATGAAGATGGGGATGGAGATGGAGATGGAAATGGAGGCAGAGAATGATGCCGTAGAAAGAGAAACAATAAACAACAACAAAAAAAGCAAGAACAATCTACAGTCAGAGCAGAAGAAATGTCGACAGCCGACTTGAACGAAATATGAATGTAGTGCAAAACGTAGGCGTTTTATCTCAGCTTTAAACTGCAAACGGCAGAGTCAGAGGCAGTGGCTCAGATGGGGATCGTGTTGGAGCCAGCACGGCTGCTGTGGGTGGGCAGCGAGTAGCTTGTAATGTGTGTGCCAAGGCGATACAAAGGTCAAGCTGAACGCAACGCTGCGAACTGCTGGCAACCGGAAGTGGGTCAACTAAAACCGGATCCGCATTGCAAAAAACACAACAAAACACTAAATGCAAACGCAGCTGTGTGTGTGAAAAGATATAAAGACAGAGACAGAAACAGAGAGAGAGCAAGACAGATATAACCAAAAGCAACAACTGAAAAGTAAACAATGCAAAAATGCAATTGAGATGCAAATGCAAATTGCAATTTGCCATTTGTGTGTGTGTGTGTGTGTGTGCTAGCAACATAAATAAACATCAAAATACTGCACACCATTAACATTGCTAATGGCCCCCAAAAATGCAATGACTCGGATGAGAGGAGCAGCATGCGGTGGAGTAACAAATGCAGCTACACTCTTAAAAAAACCATTGTATAAACACAGGGAAATCTTGAGCGAGCCCGGTTTTTTATTAGTTTCATTTTTGTTGCACAAAAATATTCGGCTATTATATGATTTTGCACATTAAAATTTATTGAATAAAGTATCAATTTTAAGTGCTTAATGCTTAAATAACAAAACAAGTGTATATGTGGGTGTGCTCTTAATTTTAAAACATTTGCTAGTCGCTCCTTCTCCACGTAAGTCCTCCTGTTGTTGTAGATGGAATTGTGTTTCCTTTATTTAATTAACTATTAACTTGTCCGCGGCTTTGCCCGCGTGAAAAATAATTACCAATATATTCCAAACAATGAAATTTTATAGAAGTATTTATTTCAAACCTTCTTACTTCAGTATGACAATTACTTCGTCTTCCGTTTGTCTGTGGACAGTACAACAAAAAAGAGCAACGACATCACTGTGATCTATAAACTATTATTGTAAGGGTCAGATATATTTTGCGCGGGTAACCAACATGTTTACAAACTTTCAGATTTATATTATTATGTAGAATTTCTTAAATTTTTAATTTTTTAATTTTTTCGTCGAAATTAATTCAAAACAATATTAATGTATAATTATACATTTGAAAATAAAATATAGAATTAAATTTATATATAAAAAATAAATCAATAAGAAAATAATTTTGTTCATGTTTAGAAATAATTTAAGAAAATCCTTTTTTAAAAACAAGAAAAGTTTGTTGAAATTTATATTTAAGTAAAATTTTTCCTTCAAGTTTTGCAGATGTTCACTAACCGCAAGCTAGAATATTTATTTCCGATTTCCAATCGGATATCTTGATCATGGTTTTAACAAAGATTTATAAGTGAAATCAAGATTGTTTTTTTCAGTGCAGGTAGATCTTTGGGCAGTATGAATTGGCGTTGAAGTGTCATTGTCAATGGGCGAGCAGAGGGAAAGAAGATGGCGGTGAAGGTGCTGATGGTGCAGCATGGCCAAATGGACAGAAGACAGCAGACAGAAAACAGCAGACAATTGACAATGAATGCATGTTGCAGTCGCGGGCAACCTCTATGCTTGACTAACTCTCTGGACGACAATGGGTAACAAGTTTTTTGGTGGCTTTTTGTTGCCAGTTTTGCTGTTGGCTCTGATGAAGTTGCATTGCAATCAAAGCCTGAGACGAAGATAGAGACTCAAGCAAATAAAAGCGGGCACCAAGGCATTGTCCGCCATATCGCTTTTTTAAGCTAATATAAAATCTGTGTGAGGCAAACACTTCATCGGGTTGTACCAACTAGTAGTACACAATTTTAATGTACTTTTCCTGCATAATTAGTTTTTAATATTTATTTACTTGTAAATAAACATCAGCAAAATTATAGATTTTTAATTTTAACGTGCATTTATTTGATTCAATCTAAAAATACACAATTCATAATTTCATCTAACACACATCACTGGAAAAAAGGTTAATATTATTTTCTTAAAATTTTTATTTATTTCATTGTGAAATCTTCTATATTGGGTTCGTGCAAAAGTATGTAACAGGCAGAAGGAACCATCTCCGTTTGTCCGTTCGTCCGTCCGTCAGTATGTATGAACGCGTCGATCTCAGTGCATATAACAGCTAGAGACTCCAGATTTGGACCTTAAGCTCGCCTAATTCCTAGGCAATACAAGTGTGTTTTGGAATTTCGATAAGTCTTCCCGTTTTCGATATGCAGATGGAATTTTTATTAAAATCGGTTGAGAAACTCCGGAGATGCAAGCACTGACTGTAAACGTTAGGTATAGGGTTCGGGATATCTCGATCAGAGGCTTCTTACTTGTTCTTTAAGCAATTGTTCATTCGCTTGTTCACATTACTTTTGACAGTTTGCGCGTGAGTGAGAAAGAGATTTACTCGATTTTTATTGATAACTGCAAAAGCTTATTGCCGTTACAATAAAAATAAAAAAACAATTGCGCATTGTAGCTTTTATGAAAAATCTGGAATTGGGCAAAGAGAATTTTTTTGTGCTGTGCAGCCAAGCGCAGCAACAACAACGACAGTTACAGTAACAATCGCAACGCAGACGTTGCCAGCATAACGGCCAAAATTCAGTCAGAAAGCAGAATCCCAAAAAAAAAGAGACAAAGCTATGAAATAATAACGCAACGCAGCGTTTTGTATATAGTTGCGTATATAGCGTAGTATAACGGTTACCGGCTATCTTCAGAAGAGTCGAAAAGACAACGGCACTTTTTTCACTTTTGCTGCATCTATCACCTAGTATGATAGTTTGAGAGATACAGATACTCACTCACACAAAAAGACAAGCTCAACTCTCAACTCTGACAAGTGCCACCTGCAGCCGCATCAGCAAGAAGAAGAAGATGCACCTCAATGATTGCGCGCTTTGTGTGTTCCCTAACTTCCCCTTCTCTCTGCCTCCCCTCCTTCTGTGTCTATGCCTTGTGTTTATATCTGTTGACGGTTTTTTAATTAAATTTGTCGATGGGGAAAATTCAAAACAAAGCCATTCAAAAAAGTCGGAAGGTTTTGGATGCTGATAATCAGTAAAACGTAATGGGCCGTTGAAGTCTAGTGTAGATGCAGGGGCAGGGGCAGGGGCAGGGCCAGGGGTATGGGTAGAGGGGTAGATCGTTACCGTCACCGTTGTCTGAGCTCGACTGGGTCACCGTTTAAGCGCCTTAATTGTTTAATTGCCATAGGCATTGCATCGCATCGCATCGCATCGCATCGCATTGCATTTTGGGCTTTACCGTTGTGACAACGGTTCCACTGAAGCAAATTGATCGATTTGCAGTCACACAGCTGTCACAGTTGTTGCAGGCCACACAAATCACAGCTCGTATACCCAACACTTAAGCCGCAGCAACATGGGTGATACCAAAGTGAAGTCCTAGTTATCCAAGCTAAAACTTAACTCATTCTTGTCTGAGACAGCTTCCTATTCGCCGAATCCGTATGCGCTCTAAGCGTATCCTCTCATTTCTTTTTTTAAATGTATGTATGCAATCAGTTTGCAATTAATTTTAATGCACTGTCAGATACGAATTGAGATTGACAGTATCTAGCTGCAAAAAGCCTTTTCTATTAGTGTTAAAAATAAATAAAGTTGAATCAGTTAACTTGATAGCTTCTTACTTCACATTGAAATGTGCGCAAGTTCGTCGCCTAAATCTTTTGATTTTGTATTATTAACCATTTTCAATTGAGTTAAATAAACATGATATTTGACGTCATAACAAAAGGCTGTCGTTAAACTAGTGTAGACTATTGATGTAAGTTTAAGGGTTTTTTAATAATATTTTGTGTGCATTATTAATAAAAAAAAAACGTTGACTATGTTAACTTACTTTGTGAGCTTGAAATGTTATTAAAACTATATTCAAATACAGTTATTGCACAGAATCCCATGATAATGCTTTTTCGTGCGTTTTGGTCACGTTAATCCCTGAAGACTTACTTGATATATTTTTTGCAAACTTACATTCACAATTGAAAGCTTTTTTATACTATTTTTTATTGAAATTTTGTAGTTTGACATAGCATTTAACAGTAAAAGCTATGGAATATTAACAATGATCTTACAATTCCGTAAGAACTTTGTTTGCTCCATTCAAAACTATGTACCAAAATGAAAGCAAATCAATACAAACAAATTTTATTTATACGATATTAAACAAGTAAGAAGGATCTAGTCGAAAAATCCCGACTAGACGATACCCTGATCCCTGTACTTTACGCGTACAGTCAGTGCTTGTATGTATGTGTGTGTGAGTACGCGCATACTGCATACACTACTTCAATGTCCCATATCTCCGGTGTTTTTCAACGGATTTCAATAAAAATTTCACAGATTTTCATTATTTTGTTTTATACTTCAAATGGCATCTTAAAGTTTACCAAGTTCAAGATTATTTTTCTATTGATCGCATATGTATATCGGAAACGGGAAGAGTTATCGAAAATCTAAAACAAACTTGTACTGCCTAGGGATTAGGCGAGCTTAAGTTCGAAATATGGAGTCTCTAGCTTTTATAGTCTCTGAGATCGGCTGGCTCATACATACGGTCAGACGGACATGGCTATATCGACTCGACTGTTGATGCTGATCAAGAATATATACACTTTATGGGGTCGGAGATGCTTCCTTCTGCCTGTTTCATACTTTTGCACAAAACCATTATACCCTTTTTCCCATTTTTAATGGAATCAGGGTATAAAAATACATAACGTATCATTTTAAACACATGTCATACTAATATTGCATAAATGCGTATTTTGAACCACCTTTCTCATCAATCAAGTCAATATGTTAAGAAAATAATTCAAGACATTTAATAAACAGCACCGAAACAACACCACAAAATAAATACAATTAACATACTCTGTGTATTAAGTGGATTAAAAGTGGTGGCTATTTGGGTTTGTAATTTAAAGTGCTGAAAAAAATTATATACATCTTATGATTGGATTTATGTTTCTCATTTATTATCAGTTATACGCAGACATACTTAAGACCAACGTACTTGTCCAACGTGCCAGTTGGATTGCAGATTTTGGCTTTTATTTTGCTGCTGTCAAAATGTTCGCAAGGATGAGCAGAAAACGTTGTAATATGCTGGAGCTGAAACTGTATTTCGGGACTGGAGCATCAGCTTTGCAGTTGCCACACAAAATTAACCCAATTATGAGATGCGGAATATAATTAAAGTGGACACGTCTCCAGTGCTGAGCAGAGCCAAGTAGGATGCACAACAGAAACCACTTGTGGTTGTAACACCACCACCAGCACCACTACTACTACAACTATTAGCACCCCACCCAACCAAACAGACAAAACAACAAACGCGAACCAATTTGGGTCACGTGTTTAGCTCAGTTCAGCTCCGCTCAGCCTGCAACGCCTGCAACGCAGCGGCATCTTCAACTGACAATTTTTTACGATGTATCAGTGCGAGAAAGAAAAAATAAAAAAATCAAAAACAAAAACAGCCTGAGATGCAGTTGGAGATGGAGTTAAAGTTGGTCGTCGTCTTGGTGCTGATGCTGTTGATGCTGGAGACTGTGCGTAGCCGAAAGGTAAGTTTGCTGTCTTTGCCTAAAAGATTCGCAGCATTCGACAAGTGCAATGCATCTTTATCGTTGTTGTTGTTGTTATTGTTGGCGTCGCGCCCATAAATTAAATGCACAAACGAGTTTCGCATCGCATTGTAAGATTAAGTGAAAAGGGGACAGAGGGTGATTGTAGAGACGGATTCAAAAGAAAGAAGACGGACAACACGGAAAGAGATAGAGACGAGAAAAGAGACTGAGACAGAGATATAGATATGGAGACAGTAAATTTGTTGCTTTCGCATATATTTCAGCTTTGGGCTACATAATTAATTCCGCCAGGCCGCCCAGCGTTTTATTTGGAGCCCCAGCAAAACGGCCACGTTCTTCAATTCCTCAATTCCCAAAAGGGAAGGAGTACGCATAGTACGTTCGTAGTACGTGATGTGGGCCAACAGGTTTTCCGGTGCACTTGTTACTGTCTCCAAGACGCCCAAATAATAATAAAAAAAAAACAAGTAAGAAGCCTCTAGTCGAGAAAACCCGACTAGACGATACCCTGAACTCTATACTTAACGCGTACAGTCAGTGCTTGCAAGTATGTGTGTGTGTACGCGCATACTGCTTACTCAATTCAATGTTCCACATCTCCGGTGTTTCTCAACCGACTTTAATAAAAATTTTACAGATTGTCATTATTTTGTTTTATAATTCAAATGGCATCTCAAAGTTTTCCAATTTCAAGAATTTGTTGTTATCGATCCCATATGTAGGGATTAATAGTTCCAAGCCTGGAGTCTCGTGTTCTAATAGTCTCTGAGATCGACTTGTTCATACAGACGGACATGGCTGTATCGACTAGGCTGTTGATGCTGATCAAGAATATATATACTTTATGGGGTCGGAGATGCTTCCTTCTGCCTGTTACATACTTTCGCACTAAACCATTATACCCTTTTTTACCATTTTTAATAGGATCAGGGTATAACAAGTAAGAAGGCTCTAGTCGAGAAATCCCGACTAGACGATCCCTATACTTTATGCGTACAGTCAGTGCTTGCAAGTCTGTATGTGTTTGTGTAAGCGCATACTGCATACACAACTTCCTTTTTTCCCATTTTTAATGGGATCAGGGTATAAAAAGAACACAACCGCGCCCACAAGCCAATATTATCGACAATCACTTCAAGGTAGAGTATATAAAGCACCGAAACAAAATTCATATGTCGATCCGTGGGCTTCGATCAAGTGGGTTTCGGGTTCGAGCTCGGCCGACCAGCGCTTCAACTTGATTTGACTTGATTTTGGTATTCCATGCACCGTTATTCAAAATATTCAAAAAACGTTTTATTTGTTCATGTGTGTGTGTGATAGTGTGTGTAGTTATGTGAATGCTATGTGTATGCGTGCGGCTTTTAAGTTGCAGAGCCGCCGACGAAGCGATCTTACAGTGGTCCGAAATCATAAGTAATAACATCAACCATGTACATAAAGGCTGTTTATAAAAATATATACAATGAGAAGTTAAGGGTTTACATAATAAATATAAAATGTTCGTGAAACGTTTTACTAAGTTGAATAACAAATAGCAATCTTTAATAAAGAACAATTTTTTTATAATTATGTTACTTTAAATTTAATAAGACTTATAAGCTTCTTAACAGTGGTTTTTGTTGAAATGGAATTTTATTTATATTTATTTTTTAAATTGTTAGTTTACATTTTTGTGCGTTTCATTCAAAATCGAATAAGTCTGAATCTATAAGATTGAATTTATTCTAAATGATTTCAGATCTAAGTTCTTGGGCTCACAACATTTTTACGGATGGAAAGAATCGTACTTTTTCTGCATTTACGGCCACTTAAAACTGTTATAAAAATTTTACTAGTTACAACTAGCGGCCACCCAAATGTTTAATTTGTGGCTTTGTTTTTCCGGCTTCTTAGTTTTAAGTTGTAGCTACTTTTTTTAATTACAAGCAGCTGGTGACCGCATTCGCAAAGAAAATGGAAAATGAAAATTATGCGGGCAAGTTGAACGCCTTAAACTCAGAAACATCGACTTTAAAAGCTCCGCCAGAGGCAACCAGACAAACTGACAGCCAGAAGATAGTCTGAAACTGAGACTGAGACTGAGACTAGACCAGGCCAAGTGTGGAAACTAGTTAAAGTTGTTTGGTATAATAATTGTTATTGTTGCTGGTTGTTCGCATGGTAATGAGCATCAGGCAGCAGGCAGCAGTCTGATTATCATGAGTAAGCATGATTATGCTTATGTATATTTGTATGTATGTAAGTATACTTATGCTTATGGAGTTTGCAGAGAGTAAAAGTGTTCGCATTGTAAGTGTATGCATATGTATCTCGGATTGTGTGTGTGTGATTAGAATTGTGTATGATGGTGAATGTAGGCCAAGTCTATTATGCGGCTATTGGTAAGTGTAAGCCAAGTCTACACACAACGTCTAAAGCTGAAGGCTTGAACTGGGCTTCAAGTGGCACATAAACATAAGCTCAAATACATCCATACTGCCCGAAATAATACTTCAAGCATATATATATTCAAAATGTATAAAAACAGCATATCTCTTTGTCTTTTACATCTTTTTTTACAGTTAAACGAAATCAAGTTAAACGGATTTTGTCGAGAGCGCGCCACTAGGAAAAACTCGGAATTCCAAAATGATTAAAGTTCAAACTTCAATATTTTGGGTTTTTCTCAAACGAATTTGATAACAATTTTACTGATTTTCATTATTTTGTACCTAGTTTCTTAAGCAAATTTCAAATTCAAGACTTGAATATTGTCGATTTAATGAGTTAAATAGAAACGGGGAGAGTTACAGATACGTAAGTATACTTAAATTTAATTCCAAGCTCTTGTCCTGAAGCTCTTATAGTCTTCGAGATCGAAGCGATATACTAAATAGATACTTTAAGGGGCCGGAAATGCTTTCTTCTGCCTGTTCAATACTTTTTGCCCATTTTATGGGATCAAGATTAAATTTAAGGACTTTTATTGCATTTATGGGATAATTTTTTAGGGAAACAAAGTTACAAATTGTTTCTGCAAATCATCATCTAAGAACTAAAATATTCGAAAAGATAACTGTCAATAAATTTTCGCTTTCTAATTGAAATAAGAAACACAGTATTTTTCATGTACAAAGCCTCACCTATTTTTTCTTTTACGCTAAAAGTTGTATCCATTAGGAGTGCCGATGAAAAGCACGACCTCCAAATGAAATTCCCATATTTGTTCCCACAGACATAAGCAGAAAAGTGCAAAAGACACCCGCACGCCAAACTCAAACTCAACTTAAGCTGTGAGCTTAGCTTGTGGTCCGCCTTAGCCATCTGTTTGGAGTGCCAGGCTGAGTGACGACTGGCGCTTAACCTGCTGTCCAGGTAGAGGCAGAGGCATAGACTGAGACATAGGCATAGTCAGAGACAGAGGCCAGACACCGATACAGAGACCCACAAATGTCATCATTGCACAATGCACAACGTGCTCCCGTCTAATGGACACTTGCATCGGGATCGGGTATAAGGGTGGTGACCGGGTTTTGGGGCACCATGTCGTTGCCGACATTCGAAACAAATTGCCATGGCATGCCAGGGGAAAACACACCAGAAGGGGCTTTTACAGTTGGGTTTGCAACTTCCTTGTGTAATTTGGTCAAGTTTAGTGACGCATACAAGTTCCAAGCCGCAAGTCCGGCTTGGCCAACTATGCCAACTAGCAGCAGCGGCAACAGCAATAACAAAATCTTCAACAACAGTAAGTAAGAGTACTCTAATCGATAGTGATCGACTAGCAGATACTCAAATATTACATTGTTATTAACAAGAGTAAGTATAATAATTGTAAACTTTGTTCTGGGTTTTAAGAGATGTTTCAAATTAATGTATAAGGAAAGAATTTCATATTTACCGTTAAATATCTAGCTCTTATAACTTTCTTTGCAAAATAATTGTTATCAACAGGAAATGATAAAAAAATCATATTTCTCACATTTCGATACGACTGTACCTCATCGTATTAATTGAATTTATTTATTGTTTTACATAACCTGATGAAACTTAAGTAATAAATAAGAAAGAAAGTTTGCCTAAAAAAATATTCAGTGTGTAATTTTGAAAATAGATTTTGTTCGTAGAATCAATGTACCACAAAATCAAGATACCCTATGTAAACGCAAATAATAAGTACGTGGAATAAACAGCAACTAGTTAGTTAGGCCTCTGGTATCTGGTATCCATTCATACCACGCGCTATGGCCACTCACTCCCCATCTCTTTCTCTCTCTATACATATATATATATATATATACGTATAAACCTCTGTGTGTGAGTTTTGCCAGTTATGGTGTCCTCCTTATTTTGCGTTGTTGTCTATCTAACTGGCTAGTTGGCTGTTGGCTGTTGTTGTTGTAGCTGTGTTTGTTTTTGTTGCCGTGCCAGTGGCTCTATCTCTTGCTTGTCATATTTGTCTGCATCGGCGTCGCGTTCGTTGCTTGAGTCTTTCGTTTAGTTGCTGTTGCTTTTGTTGACTGTTGTCTTCGTTGTCTTTATGGTGTTGCCTCCAAGTGGGTCACTTGCGATTTCATGACCGACTTTTAACTTTTTTCATACCCGCACATACACAATAAAACACACACACACATACACACAGAGACGCTGTCTCTCGGCTTCTCGTCTCTTCTTGTTTTTTTTTCTTTGTCATTGTGTGCAGTTATTTATGATTGTTTAGCTGGTGGCACAGGCGAATCCCATTCAATGCCAATATGCTGCCACTGGGCAGTACGCAGTTCAAAGAAATGCTTTCTATGCATCAGCTCATTTAAGTTTTTTTAAACGTTTGTATATGCAGTCGAGTAGTAAATTATCAGTTTTGAATGATTCTACATATTAATTAGACATCATTGCGCAAAAATATTTGCAAATGTTGCTTCGCTATGCTACATTTTGAAAGTGACAGTTACAGCTGGATCAGTTTTGTGCTCATGCTAATGGTCTGAACAAATACATACATATACATGTGTTAAAGGTTCTTGGTGGTTTTGCTTTGGCTCTTTCTTCGTCATACATTTGCTTTCGTTTAACGCTTCAGTTGCGAAGACAAAACAACTATATATCAAGATGCCAATTATGCGCTTGGCTCCCCTGTCCCCTCTCCGGAACTCTTGCGATACATTGTCATTATATATATTATTCTTGGAAGCAGTTTCCTCCCCCTCTACGGTCTACA
This sequence comes from Scaptomyza tumidula, assembly GCA_035044465.1. Lineage (NCBI taxonomy): Eukaryota > Metazoa > Arthropoda > Insecta > Diptera > Drosophilidae > Scaptomyza > Scaptomyza tumidula. The sequence continues at coordinate 71,611 of JAWNNW010000790.1, read as the reverse complement.
AGTGGTACGTGATTTACCGTACCTTCAATTGAAATATAGTTCACAAGAGAGAGAGAGAGAGAGAGCAAAAGAAAAAGCGAGACAAGCAATTAAATAACAAAAGAAGAAAATTATCTATATGCATTTGTTTGAGTACTTTTTCATAACTGTTTATATGTACCTCAGCCCGTGCACCCGCTTTCGCTCCCTATCTCTCTCTCGCTTCGGCTCCACCCCTCAATTATTCTTGATCCATTCCAAGTTGCTGACCATTTCTCTGCCAGTGGCCACAAATTGAATTTAATTGCCTTGTGTCAGAGCTTTTTTGTTGCCTTTATTTTTAACGACTTGCTGAAATTGTTGCTTAATTCTACAATTATTTATGCATTCTGCGGCGTTGTTAACAAGTCTCGTTAAATCTTTATTGAATATAAAAACAAAGAATGTGTACATGACTCTCTTCTCAAAGCCCGTCGTCTGATCACGTTCATCCTTAGCCTCAATCCGATTCAGAGTTTTATCTTTAGCTCTCCATGCGATAAGCAAATATCCAATGCCAATTGTCACAGCCTGTTCTTACACACACATGTATGAGCATAAATTTGAACACATACACACAGATTTTGACATGTGGATGGTGCAACAACTGTGTGGCAGTTAGGATAAGTTGAGAATAACACGTTTTGGTTTTTGACCGCAGCAAGCAGCAAGAACAATTTTTATTACATCCAATTTGCAATATAACGACATTGTCTTCTTACATTTGCTATAAAATGTAATAAGTTTGTTGCAACTAAATTCAGTTGTACGGCATATAACACAGACAGACAGAGTTCATGATGTTAAAAATGTAAACATTTTAAGTCAATTTCGTGCCGTATTTAAGGCTTAACAGTTAAATAATTATACTTTATAAATATTAAAATACTAAATAGTTATTTTTCTTGTCCTTCTTGTGTCATAATAATAAGTAAAACTTAAGGAGTTCTAAATTTATTTAATTTTTTTAAGAAGACAAAAGACTTTACCCTAAAACGATAAAAACCAGTATTAAAAAGAATATTTTAAAATATATTTTTGTACCCTGATCCCATTACAAATGGGAAAAAGGGTATAATGGTTTTGTGCAAAAGTATGTAACAGGCAGAAGGAAGCATTTCCGACCCCATGAAGTATATATATTCTTGATCAGCATCAAAAGCCGAGCCGATATAGCCATGTCCGTCTGTCCGTCCGTCCGTATGTATGAACGCGTCGATCTCAGAGACTATAAGAGCTAGATCGTTAGGATTTGAAACTTAGGCTCGCCTATTCCATAGGCAGTAATAGTTTGTTTGCGATTTGCGATAACTCTTCCCATTTCCGATATACACATTGAATCGATAACAACAAAATCTTCAATTTGGAAAACCGGAGAAACACCGGAGATATAGGACAATAAAGTTGAGTATGCAGTATGCAGTATGTGCGAACATACACACACACATACTTGCAAGCACTGAATGTAAGCGTTAAGTTTAGGGATCAGCGTATAGTCTAGTCGGGATTTCTCGACTAGAGCCTTTTTACTTGTTTCATATTAGTTTAATGTTGATTATTATTAAAAATGTTCCTTTTAAGGATGACATTTTTGCTAGCTTCAAATATTTACAAAAATTCAAATTATCAAGGTGTTCTTATTTAATAATAAATAATAAATCTTTAGACCTATTTCAATATCTATAAAGCGTTATGAAATTCTTGCAAGTTTTTTAAATTTGTTAATCAGAAAGTAATCATTTTAAAGATTTAATATCTGTGAATTGAAATAATGTCCATGTTTTAATATTAATTTCACTAATTATATTTTATAAAAATTTTACAAAATTCACTTGGGCTTTTTGGCTTTTCGCTGTTTCCCATCCGTAATGTTATAATTGTTTATTGTCTAAATATATAAAAAATTTAACTTTTTCTCTGAGGAATTGTCACCATTTTTTGGATTGCAAAGCAAATCGATTCAAAACACTTAAACCCGATATATAATTATTCATATAATAGCCGCAGCGTGCTAAATGCGCCTGAGTCTAACCAACAACTAGTATAATTGTTTAATAACAACAACAACAACAACAATAGAAGCAAAGAATTGACGGAGACTGGCAGAAAAGTGCTGCTAAACGACAATCATCGTTATAATCATCGTCATTTTTATTATTATTTAGCTGGTGGCGCGCACATCAACGCGGCAATCAAAAACGATTAACAAGATCGCGACTGCGTCTCCGTCTCCATCTGGTTGTGATTGTCCACTTTCCTCTTCCCTCCCTTGCGTCTTTCGGCTGGCCCCCTTTCGTCACCTGACCCACTTAGAGCGCCTGACAGATGTGTGTCAACTGCGGACCGGAGAATTTTACAAGTTGTTAAGTGTTTTGATTAAAAAAAAATCTAGGAACTGCTTTGGCATCAACAGCAGCAGCGTCGGCTGCGAAATGTTTATAAAACTCGCCCGGCAAACATGTGCAACAAGTTTAACAACTCCAACTCCTAAAGGCGACTCCGGTTTGTTGTGTGTCTTTTAGTTTGAATCCGGGTACAGGTACAGGAGCAACATCACTCGCAACAAATGTAGTGCAACATTTGGTATCATTTTTGCCATGTGTCATGTTTTTTGGGGTGTCTCGAATCTATGTGCCACAAATGAGCACACACACCAGCATTCCTCACACACGCACACACCATAAACTTAAATCTGAGTCAAGCGAGCCGAGCGTAAAGACAGCGCCGAATTTTAATTGCCAACCAAAAAGTTTGCTGTACACCCGCCCAAAATACTTTTTGGAACAGAACCAAAAGTTTAACAAGCATGACCTACGAAGTACCACAAGGGCCACACTACATAGATCTGTATAGTCGGTCTTATTACTAAGCAGCTACTATTTTAATATCTGTCAAAGCTCTCTTCCAACACAAAGACTAAGTCACGCGCCAACTAAAAATTAGAATGTGATCCGAGAAGCCCCAAATCACTATAATTTTTGTTATGACTTTAATATCGGGACAAACAAACATTACTACTACTACTACAACAGGCAGAAAGAAGCTTCTCCGACCCTTTAAAGTATTGAGTATTGAATATACGCGTACACACACACATACTTGCAAGCACTGTTGCTTGCATTTTTTGGAATCTTTTAAAACACCAATTTGTTTATTTTTTTTTGTTTTGCATTAAATATGATAGATTATTTGAAATATAAATCTTACTATCTGTTTTCTTTAAAAAAATATAACAAGTTTAATTTATTACACTGCCATTTATCAAATTATTGTTACTTTCAGTCCTTCAAAATCTGGACTTAACAATTGCAAAAAAGGGGCAAAGTTTAATACTCGAAGATTGTTTCGACTGCTAAAATATATAAGAATTGATTAAAATTTGAACTGTAATAAAAAACAAAGCCATTTTACCCTTTTTACCCATTTTTAATGGTTTCAGGGTATAAAAAATCAGCCGTGTTTTCATGCAAATATAATGTCGAAATATGACCCTTTTATGTAACTACCTCTGGATATCAAAACTCCTTATTTACTAATAGTTGCAAATATATGTAAGTCACTCTTCTGCAGATCAAAAATATAAAATAAATAATACAAAATTTATAAATTATTTATAATCCTAAGTAAAGTGCATATGGTTTTTGTTAAGATTGCATTGCCAATCAAGATACATTTTGGAACCGTTGCCCATCTGACTGACATGAGTTGCTTGAGTTGAGTGCTTTGAAAAGTAAGTCCAGGGGCCTTAAACAACTTTCATTTAAGTACGCCCTCTTTGGGCCATGGCAATAATAACAACCGAAAACCCCATTACAATGTTCAGTAACAGCAGCCAGTTAAAAAAAAAACATACTTATATATTTTTATATATATACATATATATATATATATATACATAAATATTATAACGACTCGATTCTTTTGCATTGTCTGGTCTCTCAAGCTGGTTTTTTCTGTACTTTTTTGCCACGAGCAGAATTGCAAAAGCAAAAAAGAAAAAGGGCAAAAAGAAATAAAAGACTTTGCCAGAAAGTGTGCGCATAATTAGCCCTATTTGTTGTTGTTGTTCTTTTTGCTATTTCTGTTTGTCATTATTATTATCGTTGTTGTGCTACCAAATGAGCATCAATTACATTTCTTTTGTCGTTCTGGCTGCTCTTGAAGTTATTTTTTGTTATTATGTTGTTATTGTTGTTGCCATTCCACTTATCTTGACATTTAGCCAATGTGAAAGTAACAGTTTTTGTCAAAAGTTTTACTCATTGCTCTGCACTTTATCATAATGATGATATTTCGGATATTGCTATTGTTAAACAGAACATTCAAAAGTTTTACTGCGGAAATCAAAAAAGGTGCACAGATATTTGAAAAGCTTAAGATTCCATTGTTGTAAGTTTTGCTAATTTATTTATGCATTATTTAGCCAAAATTATTCCCGAAATGCTTTAAAAGCAAGGTGATTGGCTGAATTTGTTGATTTTATGTCGTTTTAGGTTTTATTCCGTAGAACTTGAACCTATAACTCGCTGATATTCGATGTTAATATTTGGTCTGAGCCTGATTTTTTTTTTGCCATTAACTTTTTTGAAAATTTTTTGAATTAAAAAAATTTTACCTTAATTGCAATCTAAGAATTGTACGCAAACGGCGCAGAAAGCTTACGATTTATTGTTATGAAAGGCAAACTTTAAAATCCAACTGGTTTAATTGGTATTGCTGTACGCTTATTAAAATATCTGTTATTAAAAAATTTAAATTGTTTATTGAAATACATATTAGGATACGTTTATTAACTTATCTAACGTTCCCACTCTCGCACTATTTTAATACCTGCATGTGTGAACATTTATTTAACGTTGAAAATATGTCTTACCGAAAAACATATGCTTACAAAACAGCAAGTGATCAGTTGATGTATATTTTATGTTAAGGCTTTAGTTCATATATATTTTTAACGCACATGTGTGCAAAGTGTGTGTGGAATGGAAAAGGATAATAAAGTGTATAGACATGTCGCGTGTCATGTTGCGTAATGGAAAAAAAAAAAAACGAACAGGCAAAAACTCAACTCAAGGTCATAGAAGTTTTGCTTTTAACAATTGCATTGCTCCGTGATTTTCTAAGGGTTAACGGGTTGTTCGAGTTTTGCATAAGTTTGTGTCTATAGGATTTGTCGCGCTGCGGGTTACTCTCGACTGCAAACAGAAAACAGAAAAATGAAACTGGGTCAATTTTGTGTCACATGCAAAGCATTGCCGGATGATTTACGACTGCCACGAAATGCAACAACAACAATTGCAACAACAACTGCAACTGCTGCACGATGCTTTGAATGCGGATGCCATGCCAGACCAAAGACCAGAGACCAGAGACGGGCATAAAAAGAGACAAGAGAGAGATAGGCGACGCTGTCATCTTTTGTCATGGCCATAAAATGTCATTTTTAGCATGTCTTTCTTTCATGGCTCTAAGGCGTGCTCGCTGACTGTTTCCACTTAAGTTCGTCGTGGTCATCGTCATTGTATGTGTTGTGTTTGTCGTAAAATCGCGCATTTCACTATTTGCTGCTGTCCTTTGCCTCCAACTCTACCTGGATGACTAAATTGAACATCTACCGAACGAAGCAACCTTTCTTTCGTTCGTTCGTTCGTTTGACATGGTCGGGTCAAATGATGCAAATGCGCTTCATAGTTAATGACCTTTTCGCTTTCCTGTTTCGGATATTGAAAGAGTTTCCGATTGTCTCGGTAGGCGTTTTGTTGTCACTACTTTATGGCCAGCCAGCAAGCGAAACACATTTGCATCATCAGTGTAGAAAATTTTGGTTCAATTTTATCACTTATTTATGCCTAAAGCATTTCTTCGTTAATGTACTCAATGCATATTCACATTTCTGAGCAAACGCTTGGATCTTGCGTATGTTAATAACCGACTCGCTCAAGAAAAATAAATTGGGTCAGGGCACACCTCTTTATAGCTCCCGGCTCATTGACAGATCGATCGAGCGATCGGTCCAGCACAATACATTCACATCTTACATCTTTCATCTACATCTCACATAACTCATAATAAGCAACGCCCAAAAACTATATAAACGAACTCGCTTCACAAATTTTTCACAAGTCCACACTAACCGAAGAAATTTTATACAAACATGTAACATAATGCCTGGCCAAAATTTGTGTTCGGGACAAGAATTTTTGCCATTTATCGGTGAAAAAAATAAACTTACTAAAATAAACTTAAATGCAATACAAAAATCTTAGCTCAAGTAAGATGTAAAACTATAAATCTAGAATTAAGGAGATATAATACTTTTGTATAAAAGACACACATTTTAAAAAGAACAAACAAAAACGAAAATAAAAGTTTAACTTTGATAAGATTTCCATGTTATTAAGTTTTTTTAAGTTAAGTTAAGTTATTTTTTGTTCTTCTTATCATTGTGAATTGTTAGTACAAGATTGAAGACATTTTATTACCATTGGCAAAACATATATATCAAATTTTAGTTTTGTACCTTGCAAGACCATTTAAAGTTAAAATCGAATACTGATTTTTAAACGAAAAAATCTTTTGCTAAACTTTTTTATTTGAAAATGAATTTAAGTTTTCATACAATATAAATAAATATACAATCAGAATAAAAGAAATGTATTTTTGTAGATTTTTTTTTTGTCACCATCAATAAGATATTATTTTCCAATAAACGATATATCAAGAGGCAGTTTTGCTTAAAATAAATTAAGAATTGAATAATAAATAACATTCGAAATAAAGAAACTTGTGCTAATCTTTTTTCACACAAAGACCAGTTTTTGGATCAGTTAAAATTCCCTTTATATACATATTTTTGGTTTTTATACCCTGATCCCATTAATAATGGGAAAAAGGGTATAATGGTTTTGTGCACAAGTATGTAACATGCAGAAGGAAGCTTCTCCGACCCCAGAAAGTATATATATTCTTGACCAGCATCAACAGCCGAGTCGATATAGCCATGTTCGTCTGTCTGTCCGTCTGTCCGTCCGTCCATATGTATGAACGCGTCGATCTCAGAGACTATGTGAGCTGGAGACTCCAGATTTGGAACTTAAGCTCGCCTAATCCCTAGGCAGTACCAGTTTTTTTTCGATTTTCGATAACTCTTCCTAAATCTTGAATTTGGAAAACTTTTAGATGGGATTTGAATTATTAAGCAAAAAAATGACCATCAATTTTTATTGAAATCGGTTAAGAAACAACGGAGATATGTGACTTTGAAGTTGTGTATGCAGTATGCAGTATGCGCGAACACACTTACTTGCACGCACTGCTTGTGCGCATAAAGTATAGGGATCAGGGTATCATCTAGTCGGGATTTCTCGACTAGAGCCTTCTTACTTGTTTGTGTTTAGAAACACAATCGCAGATCGCATAAAGGCAAATAATGCGCTATTTTTGGTTAAAAGCAACAAGAACAACTGACATATTCAGGTTAAAGAGATGCGACTTAAGCCCACTTTTGATCTCATTTGCTTTGCAAAGAGCAACAACAACAACTTATACAGTTAGCATTCTGATTCACTTTCATGGGCAGCGCGATCGTTGATTCTGATTGTGGTGCCAAGCTAAGCGGTCCAAAAGCCAAAAAGACGCACAAACAAATTAAAGCCACAACCAATACACACACACACAAAGATAGAAACACACGCACAGAACGAAATGCAACAACAACAACAAAAGCTGAGAATGAGATTTTTCTTTGCTTAACCAACGCTGTGAATATTTAATTTGCACACACACACGCACACACTAAGAGCTTTAACGACGCTGCTGACCCACTTTTGGAGCAGAGGCAGCTTAAAAGCTGACTGCAGAGAGCCACACAACGCTAATAACAACAGCAATGACGCTATTACGAATACAAATACACTTAAACATACACAGAGAACAGCGCCAAAAACGCGTTATATTCTTGTTGTTGGTGTGTTTTTTGTTGGGTGCGTGCAGAGGAAAAATACTCACTAATTAACTCAACAAAAAGTCAACCAAAAGAATCAAGCAACTGATTTGCAAATTGTGTGTGGGAGAAAGCAAAAATAAGGAACAGACGCAGAGAGCGGGTTAGTGAGAGGGAGACACAGATCATAAGATTTTTTGGGCGAACGGGACATGAAGCAGAAGCGAAGAAGAAGTATAGCACCCATATAAATAATGCTCAGGAAAGCCCCAAAAAATGTTACCCAAAAACGAGAATACATAAATAAAATACAATGACATCATTTCATCAGTTTTGTTAGTAGGTCAAAGTTAGGCTGCGAATGTGAGTTAAGCGAGAATGCTAAAAAATATGACTGCCATTAAATAGTGTTGTGGTATTGCATTGTATATTCAAGCACTATATTAATTTTGTCCTGAAATGTGTACACATAGAAGGAAGTCAATATATCCATGTCTGTCTGTCCGGCTGATAGTCTGTTATTCTGATTCCATGCAAACTTAACACTTAGCTTTTGAGCTATCGAGCTGAAACTCATATTTATTCCATATGCAAACTCTACACCATGACAAACAATTAGGCTATGAAGTGTATATTATATTCGATACGCCTTCCTTACTTGTTTCACTAAGAATTATTCACTATGCGTAGCAAACCAACTTTATTCCTGAATGTAGTTTATTTTGGTTTTTTGTTTTCCGTAAAGTTGTGAATTTAAAAGATAGCAAACGGAATAGAGCAAAAATCTGAGCTCGCTCAGCAAATATATTTAAGAATCGAATCTCCCTTCAAAGATGAAAACACCCTTCAACAAATTACAAAACGAATTGCATCAACATTTGACTGCAAATGCAGAATACTCGGAGCACAAAAGAAATTTCACAGCTCTGTGTCACACATTGTATTGTACTTTTAATCAAATTTTGGCACCCAAACTATAAAAACTTGTAACGTAGCCAAAGATGGATTTATTCCGTTATCTACGATTTGTGACAACCAGTTGTAAATCGCGATAGATACACCGAAAAACATCTTACTGAACTTACTGAACTTAGCCAACTCTTAACAAGTGAAAACGTTGCAGTTGGACGCAACCGACTGCGGAATACTCTAATACCAGTATAAAAACGGGAGCTAAGGATTCTGTTTGCAAAGAGGGAGATATGGTGAAGCGGCAGGCAAGTGTTAAGGGCGTGGAATCATATGTGAATGATATGGGAATTTCCGATATAAAATGGCTAGGGGGTGGCAGTGTTGGGCGTGGAATCTCTTGATGCTGATTTTTGGCGGAAGTAACCAGCTATCGATCTCTAGCTGTTAAAATGTGGTAAATATATGAGTCATATCGATTTGCATATTGAGGTGTATCGACTTGTTATCGATTTAACCCCAAAATCAAAATATTTCTCTTTGAAGAGCACATTCTTAATGGACAGATTGAACCCCAAGATAAATCCTGATATCAACTTTATGTATAATAACATAAAATATATAAAAGTTCTTCATCAAGTACTTGATATCTTTTTCATCAATACAAATTTTTACATTATTACATTATTAATGATTGAAAGAAATAAGTAGGTACTGTTTATAATATGCACTGATGATTCAATCGGTAAATCCGATCGCACCTGCAGCCAAAAATTTTTTCCTGAGCATCTTCTCATTCTGGGTCACAATCACACTCATTATTTCACAACACCTACAATAAAGAATTAACACATATGCACCCATCTCAAACACACACACCTAAACTGATTCTTTATGTATATTCATAAACGTATGTATCTACCTCACATATTGTTCAACACTGTTAAGTAACCATCATCAAGTTTTGTTTATGTTCGCTGCTTTGGCCCAAATTCTTGAAAGCTGACAGCAAAGCAACCACCAATACCAATACGAATACCAATACCAATACCAATACCAATACCAATACCAATACCAATACCAATACCAATACCAATACCAATACCAATACCAATACCAATACCAATACCAATACCAATACCAATACCAATACCAATACCAATACCAATACCAATACCAATACCAATACCAATACCAATACCAATACCAATACCAATACCAATACCAATACCAATACCAATACCAATACCAATACCAATACCAATACCAATACCAATACCAATACCAATACCAATACCAATACCAATACCAATACCAATACCAATACCAATACCAATACCAATACCAATACCAATACCAATACCAATACCAATACCAATACCAATACCAATACCAATACGAATACCAATACCAATACCAATACCAATACCAATACCAATACGAATACCAATTCCAATTCCAATTCCAGTTCCATTTCTCATTCATATTCCCCGATCTGTGTGAGTGCGATGACAAATGCTGCGGATCTTGTTCGTTTCAGTTTCAGCTGTTGCTGATGTACGTAGTGTAATAATGATTGTCATGCAGGCGATTCTGTTTCATTAGTATTTCGTACCCACGCTCGTACCTTGTTTTCTTCTTCTTCTACCTTCTTACCCGTCTTCTCCCAGGTAATCATGATGATAGTGATGATTCCACTTGATGGCAATCGCAATGAGCTTTAACGTGAACGCTGAGCGTTCTGCCCGCCTGATCATCATCATCATAATCGTGATTTTCTTGCAAGATGCAGATGCTGGCACCATCGTCATCATTTGTTGGTCACGCTGCGGTTTTTTCTCCCCCTGTACAAACTTACTTTTAAACTTCTTTCTTGCCGTCTTTCTTTGTTTTCTTTCGTTTTCATTGTTTTTTGCTTGCTTAACCAATATTTTGCTGCTCGATAATGAAAGGAAAGCAAAACAGACGAGTCGAGTGCCTCCAAAAAAAAAAAAAACCCACCAACAGCAACAACAAATCTTTATAATCATCAATAGTGAATCTGAAGCTTGAGCCTCAACTTGCCTTCAAGCTGGTGAAATGGTAAATGTTGTTCTTCACCAGCCTCGACTGCTCCTCCACCTGCGTCTTTGACTGAGCTGTGCCCATGGGCCCAAGCAGAGATACGGAACATTGTTGGCTTTCATTATGTATTATGGGGGAATTTCATAATATTTGCACTGAATGTACGTCTGTAGGTAGGTAGGTTTGAGTGTGTCTTTCTTTCTCTTACAGGTGTGTAACCCACTTTTACAAGCCAAAAAGGCCTGAGAAAATTCTTAAATGCTTAATGAATGATGCGACGCACGTTTCCTGGAAGCGACTTCGTTTCAAAAAAACAGAGAGTGGCCTAACGTAATGATCACTCACAGAAAGGGCGACATTTTTTGGAGAGTACCCATAAACGGCCAAACTGCTGAACATTAATGTGGCCAAAATACAAAAAGCTTTTAAAAGCTTTAAAACAGCGGTCTGGGAACCAGGGTAAATGGGGTACAAATTAAATGTTTGGGGGTAAAAATGAAACATTTATGAGTAAAAAGTATTTATTATACACCGATACCAGCCCCGAGTACCAGGCGAATTCAATAGCAAACTGCAAAAAAGGTATTTCAAACTATTATAAAAAAAACTTCAAACAACTTCATTTTCAATAGCATTTTAGATTAAGCAAAAATATATTGGGGTTTAAAAACGATCCTCGACCGCTGCTTTAAAAAAGTACCTAAAAATGAGGCGACTAAGTGATTTTAATAGCATACTTTTGGGCAGAAGGCCTATTCGTGAACTGGAATTGATGGCGACATTACAATAAAACAAGTTAGAATGCTCTAGTCGAGAAATCCCGACCGATACCCTAATCCCTATAATTTAAGCGTACAACATTTTTTGATACATGATGGAAAGATATGTATACAGAAAGATAGATAGATAAATTTTAATATACAGTAAATGTCGATTTATTATTCAATATTTTCATTTAACTATTTACTTAATGTTGTTGTTATCTTGTATTTTTGTTTTAAAATTAACTTTTTTTTGCGAAAATGCACTACTTTGAATAATTTAAATTTTTTTCTTTATAGTACCATATTTAACAATATTTCATTTCAAAAGATAACACAAAAGTCTGATTTTTATTTAAATAAATGACATATATCTTTTCAAAAAAATTTTAAAATGGCAAGCTCATATTTAATGCATTTATATTTGTAAATAAATGTTTGAAGAGGAATGTATTCTCAACCACTTTATCTATAAACAGAGATATAAACTTAAAATTCTTAAAGTTGCAAGTTAAAAAGTTATTTTTTGTATAGTATACTGTCGATAGGAATATTAAAGTTCTATTGTCGTTTATATGAGCTTTATTGACACTGACTCGAATATTCTATTGCAAAAGGAAGCCATAATATAAACAACAGCAGACGTCTTATCAGCAGGTTGCTTCTGCCCCAGCCGTTCCGCTGATAAGTGTCGGACGAGAGAAGTGTATCTGGGTGTCTACTGTCTGGAAGTTACTTGTTGCCTCTCCTCAATTCAATTACGCAATTGATTCGCTCATATTGACTATCAGCTATATAATGACAAAGTAAACATTACGTCATATAGAAAACAAAGAGAATAAAGTTGCAAGAGAGAGAGAGAGAGAGTGAAGGGCCATTTGAGACCTCTCAACATTAGCCAAGTTAAGGTGCGTTCTTTACGTTGCAGACAACGACGTCAGCATCCATACATGCGAGCCCCTCTATTTAAAAACGTAACGCGATGACTGGCGCTCGCTCTCTGAGCAACACATAGAGAGGAAATCGTGCTCGATTCAACTTACTCTGTAAAAAGAGTCCATGAATATGTTTAATGGATATAACTATAAATATGTTTATAAGTAGGCCTCTAAGCAATACAATCTTTAAAAACAATTCAATACTTAATTAAACCCCACAACAATTTAGAATTTTTCAAAATCCTTACGTATTTAATCATTTCAGCGCTAAGCAGCTTTCACACTCTATGACTTTATGCGTTCTCTGAGAGTAAAACGAGACAGTCAACAACAGCTGAGGCTCTCTCTCTCTATCTCTTCGTCAGCGTCGCGTGTTTTTTGAACAACAAATCAATTTCAAATGCGACGCCAACAGTTTTGGTTGGAGCTGCGCGTAGCGTGTACGCAATTGTACTTATTCCACGAAGGTCGCAAAATTGTAACAAACAGTCGAAAAAATTGCAAGTTCAATAATAGTGCCAAAATTCAAAATAGCATATCTGCCGAACATCAGAATTTACATAAACCGCAAACATGGAACGAATTCTGAGAGGAATAATGCGGTATCGCAATACAACGCGAGAGCAAATGGTGAAAGAATTTAAAAAAGTTCGCGACAATCCAGAGGTGAGTATTAGTTGCAACTTTGAGAGGTCGGAACACGTGCATTCATTATACCCTGACCCATTGAAAATGGGTATAATGTTTTTGTGCAAAAGTATGCAACAGGCAGAAGGACGCATCTCCGACCCCATAAAGTGTATATATTCTTGACCAGTATAAACAGCCGAGTCGATATAGCCATGTCCTTCTGTCTGTCCGTCCTTCCCTCCGTTCGTCTGTCCGTATGTATGAATGCGTCGATCTCAGAGACTGTAAGGGCTAGAGACTCCAGATTTGAAACTTTAGCTCGCCTAATCCCAAGGCAGTACTAGTTTGTTTTTCATTTTCGATAATTATTCCCGTTTACGAATAACAACAATATCTGAATTTTTCAAAACTTTGAGACAGCGTTTGAAACATTAAACGAAATAATGATAATCTTGAGAAACGTCGAAGATATGGAACATTAAAGTTGCGTTGAGTATGTTGTATGCAGTAAGGGCGTACACACACACATACACAAGTATATGATTCAGGGTATCGTCTTGTCGGGATTTCTCGACTAGAGCCTTCTTACTTGTTTTAATTTATAATTTTTCATTGACATAAACATGACATTGCTGTGTAAGGCATTCGATTTATTGTTGTTGTCGGAAACTCGATCATTATCACGTTTGTTTATGCCGTTTCGAAACAGACGGTGACCCAGACAATTCGAGAGACACGCTTCCAGGTTATTCATCAACATACAACTGCACTCTCGCGCTCTTTTTATACCCTGATCCCATAAAAATGGGAATAAGGGTATAATGGTTTTGTGCAAAAGTATGTAACAGGCATGTAACAACAGCCGAGTCGATATAGCCATGTCCGTCTGTCCGTCCGTATGTATGAACGCGTCGATCTCAGTGGCAGAACAAGTTTGTTTTCGATTTTTGATAATTCATCCCGTTTCCGATATACACATGGGATCGATAAGAACAAAATCTGGAATTTTGAAAACTTAGACTGAGACGTCATTTGAAGAATGAGACAAATAATGACAATCTAAGAAATTTTTACATACACACACACATACTGTACGCGTAAAGTATAGCGTTCAGGGTATCGTCCAGTCGGGATTTCTCTTACTTGTTCTCTCTCTAAAAAGTGGTATGTTCAAAATGCACGAGTTAAAAGCTTGAGACTCTTTTAAACTTTGGACATTTGCTCTCAGCCTGCGTTTCGTATTGGTTCTGTTGTTGTTATCTGATTTCGGTAAGCAAACAACAAAGGCGAACCGGTTAGGTTTATATAGTTGCAAAATATTTGGTATAATTGCCTTTTCTGTTGTTTTTGTACACTTAACGTGTGCATCGCATTGCTTTTACTTTTCAGCATGCTCTTGCTAATTATTGAATTTTTTGTACTAATTACAAATTACGAATTGTGCTCTCAACAACAGTCATTAAAATAAGTTTGTGCACAAAAACCAAAAACAAGTAAGAAGTCTCTAGTCGAGTAATCTTTTCTTTACGCGTACAGTCAGTTCTTGTAAGTTTGTGTGTGTATGTTCGCAAATACTGCATACCTAACTTCAATGCTTCATATCTCCAGTGTTTCTTAACCGATTTGAATAAAAATTTCTAAGATTTTCAGTATTTTGCTTAATGTTTCAAACGTTTCCTCAAAGTTTTCCAATTTTAAGATTTTGCCGTTATCGATCCCGGGAACGGAAAGAGTTATCGAAAATTGAAAACAAACTTGTACTGTCTAGGGATTTGGAGAGCTTAAGTTCAAAATCTGGAGTCTCGTGTTCTAATAGTCTCTGAGATCGACGCGTTCATACATACGGACGGACAGAAGGACGGACAGACAGACGGACATGGCTATATTGACTCGGCTGTTGATGCTGATCAAGAATATATGTACTTTATGGGGTCGGAGATGCTTCCTCCTGCCTGTTACATACTTTTTTCACATTTTCAATGGGTTCAGGGCTTAAAAATATACACCCTTGTGAAATTTGTTTAACTTTTCCACAATGCTGTTGAACGACCATAAACCGATTTAGATTGATTTCTGACTGAGTAATATATTTTCCATTGAGCACTTTTTTTTTGGCTGTCTTCCAAGTGTGCCATAACTTTGACCACAAACTTTAAAACTAAATAAGCAAAAATATTTTATCATGAGCACATCTATCTATCTTTACTAATATAAAACGATTTTTCCCTTATCAGCCGAAGGCCGTATTTTTCACCTGCATGGACAGTCGCATGATACCAACGAGATATACGGACACACACGTTGGTGATATGTTTGTGGGTTGGTAGAAGTACTTAACATAGTATCTATATTAATATATGCAAAAACACTCTAACACACCTGTTCTGCTTGCCACGATTAGTGAGAAACGCGGGAAATCTGATACCACACGCCCAACACTTTCAGGACGAGTACTTTAGCTGTGAGCCGGCGGCGTTAGAGTTGGGCTGTGTGGTGAATGACATCAGGCATATAATTGTATGTGGACACAGCGATTGCAAGGCGATGAATCTTTTGTACCAGCTGCGTGATCCCGAATTTGCATCCAAGGTAAGAACGTTTCGGATAAGGCAAAAGCAAATAATTCTAAATACACAATTCTAAATTTTCCTGTTTCGATTTCAGTTGAATCGTCGACTGTCACCACTGCGCTCATGGTTGTGCACATATGCCAACACAAGTTTGGAACGCTTCAGTGAGTGGCGAGATGCGGGCATGACAGGACCCTTGATATTCTCATCGGAGACGCCGCTGCGTCGGTTTGTGGCGTACATTGATCAGGAGGATAAGTTTGCAGTTGAAGATAGACTCTCTCAAATCAATACACTACAACAAATGGCCAATATTGCCTCATACGGCTTTCTCAAACCTCGTCTCGAATCCCACGACCTGCACATTCATGCCCTGTGGTTCGACATTTACACGGGCGACATTTACTACTTTAGTCGCGGAGCCAAGCGTTTCGTTGCCGTGGATGAGTGCAGTGTAGATCAACTATCCGCAGAAGTGAGACGGTTCTACTCCTAGTTCTATACGCTGCGGTCTCTGTTAGAAGTGCCTTGAGTTTTCTATGTCTGTGATATGTGCAACTCAATGTTGGGTCTTACAACTAATAGTCGTACAATCGTTATTCGTTACTCGTATCAGAAGTGGCATTTATATATATACATATTCATATATATATATATATATATATATATATATATATATATATATATATATAATATATTTATATATATTCATATATATATATGAATATGTGTCTTACTGTAAGAATTTTGTATTTATAAATTTTTGTGTTTTATAACATATATGTATGTGTTTTTTTATATAAACTTAAAGACATTAAGGTTTAAATTTTAAAGCATTATACTCTTATAAATGTAGGAAAAAACAACGCATTCATTCTCGACTGATTTACAGGAAGATGACGCTGGCAACTATTACATACGTACATATATATATATATATATTAAGGGAAGCAATAAGATAATTTGCGGCACGCAGGCCGCTTCGATGTGCAACAACAAACCATGTGTAACTGTTAACAGAAATGAAAAATATACTTTAAACTTAACGACAGTCACGCTCACGAATGATTCCATCAGTGGTATTTGTGATTGTGATGGTTCGTGGAAATGTTGTTTGGATTCTCCAGCTCCTCAAAGAACTTGCGCGCATTGCGAATATTCACCAGGGTGGCTTCCGAGGGTAAAGTGGGATCAGACATGACCACCAATACGTACGTGTTGCTAGTGAAGGTATCGATGAAAGCGGCAAATGCATTGTTTCGCACCTCCATCGACTGGAACTTGGCGCCCAGCTTGGAGCAACTCAATTTAAACTGTTTGATGATGTTCGAGACCTTTTCGAAACGATGCGAGTCGCGATTCTTTTTGCTCTGGCAATGGGAGATGACCAGGAATGTTGCCTTCTCGAACAGCAACACCTCGTCCGCATCAATTACGTTGGCAAAATGCGTCAATGAGTTCTCCAAAGCGGCCACATTTGGAATCAGCATGGTAACAATCGAAGACCACGCTCTGTAAAAGTGGAATGGTTGAATAAATGTCATTGAGCGTATTTTAAATACTCATATACTTGTATAGCGTTTCATCCCAAATGCTGGTGCGAAAGCACGTCACATTGCCGGGCATGGACAACCTAATAAGATCGTCTTCGCGCTCCTTGAAGATATTCTCACGTTGCTCCTCGGCAAGTAGATCCATTTTGTGCACTAGACAAAAGATCTTGGCTTCTGGGGAGTTTTGCAGCAGAGCCTCGAGACAACTTTGGTAATAATGCACATCGCGCTCAATCTCCTGGCTTTCCACATCGAACACATAGATAAGTACCTCCACATTGCGAAATATGTTATCGCGCTGCTGTGTAAAGTACTGTTTCATGAAACTCTCCTGTCCACCACAATCCCAGAGATTGAGCACCAGGTTGCCCAGAAAACGGACGTGCGAGTGCTCTACATCGACTTTAAATCGCAGGTTATAAGTCTTAATTGTGCATACAATGAAAAAGTTGCTTACTTGTTGCGCCCAGGCGTGTCGTGTCTCTAGCTATATAGTTGGCAAATATAATGGATCGCATACTTGTCTTTCCAGAGCCGCTCTTGCCCATCAGTAGTACCTGTGGACGTAAAAAATACAATTACAACTTCCGCTTGCAAGTTTTTTAAGCTGCACTTGGCACAAATTTACCTTTTTCTTCATGTTATTGCGATTTTGGCTTTGTTTTTGTTAATAAAAAGGTTGGGTCTAATCGGATACAATGTTAATGTATTTTATCGGCCATCGGACGAGAAGCCGTCGATGAAATGTGGCGGTTGGTCGGTATACTCCGCAGTACTGCCAACTTTTGACTAGTATAAATCGATCTAATCGTTTTGGAAATCTAATTAAATAGAAACAACATTAATGTAGATTAATTTTTGATTATTAGAAAATATATTTTCGAAAATATTTGAGCGATAAAAATCTTGTTTATAGATATATATATATTTATATATATATATAAAAAATAGTACCCGAAAGTATGCAGTTCTTAACGTTCTTAGCCTAGGCAACCACTAATCGGATAAGGATAAAATTACAATTTCGCACTGCTTGGCACTCGTTGCATGCAAGCAAAAGCTGCTTGATACACATTAAAGTGATACAATTTGCGGAATAAATTGCATTCGAAACGCACTTGACTATCAAAAAGTATATGTTAACTACGTTAATGTGACAGTTTAAATGTTCACTTGGATTGGCAAATATGAAAAAATGTACTTACTTTCTTGTGCCTTTGCTGTTCTTTTCATTATGCAGTGGAAATCGATGTAGCAGCTTAAAAAAGGTGACCTTTATTGAAAGTTAAAAAGGAATTTGATAATTTTCCCAACTTAAACTATTTAAGCAGCCTCTGGAAATGACCGTTTTGTATGAGTCCCTTTGTCCAACCAGCCAAGATTTTATTCAAAGTTTAAGACCAGTCTTTCAAAACTACCATAACTGTATAAAACTAAACCTGGTTGCCTACGGGAAAGCCCGAGTAAGTAAATCAGTAAAATCATTTTATTTTTATATCATCATAAGTTTTTCAGCCAACAAAACATGGTTTCGAATGTCAACATGGACCAAAAGAATGCTGGGGTAATCGGATGCAGAACTGTGCCCTTCACTCCAATTTGAATCAGTCGCAAAAAATGCAATTTGTCTCTTGTCAAATGAAAGATCTAATGCTCACAAAGCTTAAGGATTTTCGATGTGCCAAATCATTCAAAATCTTTAAAAAAGTGAAGCTTTGCATGAGCTCGGAAGGTAAAGGTAAAGAGTATCAGGCTGAGGCTGCTCGAATAACTGATCAGTACAGATTTAGCGGAATACCTGCTATTATATACAATGGTGTAAGTTCTTTCAGATATCTGAACTTTATTCAAATAATGCTATAAGCTCTAAAATTCTTAGGTATTCGATGACGCTTTACAAACTCCATCCAAAATCAACACACGAGAAACTGTTTGCAATATATTGGTGAAAACTAAACATTTACTACCTTCGGATTGCCAGTTTAATTAATTACTTCTATACTTGATTTAAGATAAAATTTACCATTCTTATTGCATTTGATAATCGGTTGATTTTAAAGGCAGCTATGACTTTGGAAAGTTCTGACCAATCTTCAAGTAGATTTTTTTTGGGTAGAATTTTATCGTGAATTTCAAGTAAAACCATCTTTTATATTTTTTTAAACTGAAAATTTTTTTTTAGTTTCACGTTTATAGCATAAGGTTTTCAAAGAAAAAAATGTATGAAACCTAAGCCTATTGATATAATGGGTAAAATGGTATATTGGTTTTGTGAAAAACTATGTAACACACAGATGAAAACACACAGATTGATCAGCATCAACAGCCGAGCTGAAATAGCCACGACCGTCTGGCCGTATATACGAACGCTTCGATCTCAGATACAATGAAAGCTAGAGACTCCAGATTTGGAACTTAAGCTTGCCTAACTCCTAGGCAGTACAAATTTGTTTCCGATTTTCGATAACTCTTCCCGTTGCCGATATACACATGGGGTCGATAACAACAAAATCTTAAATTTGGAAAACTTTGAGATGACTCTTAAATTATTAAGTAAAATGGTTAAGAAACACTGGAGATATGGAACATTGAAGTTGAGTATGCAGCATGCAGTATGCGAGTACGCGCACACACATTATTGCAAGCACTAACTGTACGCTAAAGTGTAGGGTTCAGGGCATCGTCTAGTCGGGATTTTTCCACTTCTTACTTGTTTAAGTATAGTTGAAGTAATTTCAGTTTGAATTGAAGTCTGTTGAGAAACAGCGGAGATATGGAAGATTGCAGTTTAGTCATTAACCATTAATTCAGTAGAGCAGGTATGACCGTACATGTTTTTTTTTTTTAACCGATTTTTAGTCCAAACTTCGAGCTTCGTGAATAGTTGCAAACAGCTTTATTTTAAATATATTATTTTGCAATAATGATTTTGTGCGTCAGTTGGCGACAAGAGCCAAAAATTTTGTTTTCGTGACTCGGTCGCGATCAGAAAATCAGGCTATATATGACATATATATATATATTTATATATACAGAGATAGATATTTCATAAATGTATGTATATATATATATATATATATGTATATATAAATATATATATATATACATACATTTATGAAATATCTATCTCTCTCTCTCTATATATATATATATATATATCTTTTATATCTCTAATGTTTCTCATTCGATTTCAATCAAAAATTTCACAGATTGTCTTTATTTCGTTTAGTGTATGTACAACCCAAAGATTTGAATATAATCGTTTATGTGCGAGGTATTTTCTAGTTGGTCACTGGTAAACTGACAGTTTAAATATGTTAATATATTTTGAAAAGTTTGCGAAAATTAAATTGCAAATTGTTGACATTTATTAAATCAGCATTCGGCATGAATGGCACAATCGAAAAGAGAAAGCCAAAAGGAATATAAATCTTACTTTAACATGCTTATGGAAAGGTTCTTTACATTTATATCTATTTGTTTTGAAGTAGTCTAAATATGGATTTAGTTTTATTTCACGATTGGTAATAATAAAAAAAAGATAAAGCCTAATATTAAAATAAATACCATTCTTTTGCTTTAGGTTTTTTTTTGTAAAAAATTAAAAAAAACCCTTAATCTTAATCGCATCTAAGATAAGATATTCATCACACATCTGTAGTGTAAATTGAAATAAGCCCTTTAAATATTTTTTGCTTTGAAATTCAGCACATTTTATCTCACACCAGCTGAAAATAAACAAAAAAGGTAGAAACCACAATAAAAAGGCTAGTTAACAGTTAACACAAAGTTGCGAATGTAGTCAAAATAACACAAGCAGCAGCCCAGCAGAAAATAACAAAAACAAAA
Organism: Scaptomyza tumidula; assembly: GCA_035044465.1. Lineage (NCBI taxonomy): Eukaryota > Metazoa > Arthropoda > Insecta > Diptera > Drosophilidae > Scaptomyza > Scaptomyza tumidula. The sequence continues at coordinate 50,377 of JAWNNW010000790.1, read as the reverse complement.
ACCACCAAAAACAAAACCGGCTTACAAGAGAGAATGGCCGCACCTGAATGCCTGAGCCATATGCATCGGACTGCCAGCTGTCCAAAATTAAGTCCAAAAAAATGTGACAAAACGCTCAGTTGCTAAACGAAAATCGAATCGAACGGTCGCATAAACTTGCGCTTGGCATTCAGCGAAGGAAGGCGGCGATTTTCTGTCGATTTTAAAACTGCAACGAAGGTCGTCTTAAAATCGATTAGACTGAACGTCATAGAACATTGTGCATACTAAAACGAATACTTTTTCAAAAGGGGTGAAAATAATAATGTTGAAGTTAATCACTGCTTTGTGTACCTTTGCCTTACTCAGCTGTAGCCTGGCTGGGGAAATTCCTCGTGCAAAGCGTCAAGCGGAAAAGGTGGGTGGAAATTGTACAATTGTCCGAATTTCATAGGTTGATGTTGATCTTATAATCTATATTTGTAGCTACACATAACTTTGCTGTATGAGTCCCTCTGTCCGGATAGCAAAAGTTTTATGCGTCAACTGGGACCTGTTCATGAGGAGTTGGAGTCCTACATTGACATTGAGCTGGTGCCATTTGGCAAATCTGCAGTAAAGTTGTGTTAAGGAAGTGAAAGTATATGATATTATGTCATCTCTCTCCCGTTAACAGTCTGAGCAGAATGGAGCCCTATTTCATTGTCAACATGGTCCGGCAGAGTGTGAGGGTAATCGTCTGCAGAGCTGTGTAATAAGCAGCACACAAAACCAGGCAGCACAAGTGAAATTTGTTGTTTGCCAAATGTTTGCTGCGAACCATGCAAATGGCGACAAGGTGCGTAATTGAAAAAAAGCCAAGACATTACTGTTGACTCAATCACTTAACAATAACAACATTCGCAATAATTTAGTGCGCAAGTGGAGCTGGTCTTTTATCAGATGTGGAGCACTGTATGAAGACTCCGACTGGCACAAAGTTGCAACTAGATGCAGAGATCATCACGAAGCGATATCGTCCGAGCTTTGTGCCGACCATTGTCTTCAATCATGTAAGTAATCGCATCACTTACCATTTTAACAGACTCTTCTTTAACTAACTAACTGGTTTTTACATCGGATTACACACTGACCACCACAACAGGTATTCAATCAGCAGCTGCAGGACCAGTCGCTCCGCAATTTCCGGTCAACAGTTTGCTATTTGTTGCGACAACAAACAACGCTGCCAGCCACAGTTTGCCAATAAAATGAGAATAATGCTTATGCAATATACATGCAATAAATGTTGTAAGAACCAACGAAAAACAAAAAACGTTTATTTGGGTCAACTTTTGCAGAGGCAGTTAAAAATTCCTGGTAATAATTGTGTGTTGCATTTAAGGCGAGATAGCAGCGATTTCATAACGTCAGGGAGAAATAAAGATTTTGGTCACGTGTATGAATAATATTTTTCCGTTTTGAAAAATATTTGATGTTGGCTTGAAAAGCAATGTTGTGTGTTTGATACAGTGTTTTCGTATAAAATTAATAACATTTTATAAATCAAATTCAAGAAACCAAATGTTTCGTAGTGTCCTTTTACCTTTTTAAGCAGTAACAACAGAAAATTTCAAAAATCTAAATCTTGGTGAAATTAGATTGGAAATATGAAAAAGAAATGAATAACTACAGGTTGTACACACATCAATTTATTCCAAAAGTTGTTCATTTAAAATCGTTTGATGCAATTTTAAATAATGTCTAGAATTACAAATTAACATTAATTACAAAGAGGGATCTGCACACATACATATAAATATATACCAAGGTTAACAACTTAAAAAGCTTCAAAGTTATATTCTAAGCAACTGTCACCAAATTAACTTTAACTACGTGTATAGTCTGAAAAGTATCGTAGCATCAGACAGAAGCGCTGTCATTGTCTTTAAGAAAAAGATGTTAATTAGATGCGTTTAATGACTCAAAACTTGTATTTGATTATTGTATCTCTGCTCAGATATTGTTCAAATTTCTTTAATTAAACACACACTAGGCATATCTTCATACATCTTTTTGGTTGGATTTAAGACACGTTTTAAAATCTTTAAAAATATGAAGATTCTATAAATTTGATTGTTAAGCTTTTATTGCTGACCATCTGAACCTAACTTGAAAAATGTTAAAAAAAACAATAATTTTTTTTGTGACAAAAGAATTTGTGGTTGTAAGTTTAAACTTGATTTCGAGTTATTGGTTGTAAGTCTTAACTTTAATAAACTATTCTTAAGGTGTTTTTATTCTGGAGTTATAAGAAATTAGCACAGACATTTTAGGTTTTCTTTGCTTTACTTGCATATATTTCATTATAATAATTTATATAGATATAAGATACAATTCATGGATTACATATAGTACATGCAGTGCTTAGGGCGCCTAATTATTTACAGACCACAGTATCTAGATTATTGTTAGGGGAAAATAAGTGCGGCGAAGCCCGATGAAAAACAAACAAAATTCAATGTGAAATGACAAAAAAATGATGTAATAATAATAATATATATAATGTTTTGCGCCAAAAAAGCAACATTTATCGCAATAATAATATCGTTAGGTTATTTTCTTTGTATGGTGAACCGACAACAATAATATGACTTATAGTTCTAAACAACTTAGCAGTTAAACTACAACTACGACAACGATAGATGATTTAATTTCTTGCACATTTTATTGTTGTTGCTGTTGCTGCTGACGGGTGCGTAGAAATAACAAAGTGGGCCATAACATATTTAAGAGCATAATTTAGGCGGGAGAGTTTCTCAATTAGACCGGTGTCCCCGTCCCAGCAGCCTGGCTAATGCTAAGCGAGCGACGTGGCGCCGGTTTGGGTGGCAACTGAGGCTTAACCAGAGTCAAAGCAGGAGCCACGGCACCATTGGCCTGCACTCGCTCCTTCTCCTGGAACTCAACATAGCCGCTCTCATCGCTGCACTCAGAGTCACCATCCGAAACGCTGCCAACATCAGCTGGCTCCTTTGTATCGGAGGCCTCCAGGCAGTTTATCGACTCTGTCGGAGAAGAGGAATTCAGCTTGAGAGTGATGCTGCTGGAGCTGCTATAGTTTGTGGCATCGCTATTGTGACGCAACTGCTGTCGGCGCTTCGACTCCTCCAATCTTTGGTAGATCAACATCGACTCGAGCACCTGTTGCTGCGCATTGCTGCCTTGTGTCTTGATGTACTCCTCCTGGTTGGCATTGGTTACAGTGCTCGCTGTCTCGCAGCCACTGGAAATGGAGCCCTCATCGCTATCGGGACTAGCCAGGCACTGTTGACCGTCAGCGGCACCTATCTGTGCTATTCCGCTAGCTGTCGTTGAACTGGAGGCATTGGACGAGATAGATGACTGTGGCTGGTGACGATACTGTAGACTGGCCTGATCGCTGTTTCGCTTGCGCATTGAACTCCGATGTAGCATTGTTAGCATTGCTGCCTGCCGAAAGTAATGATCATCAGCATCATCGATGTAATCCTCTTCCCCATCGCTGCAGACACCACTGCGACGCAGGTGAACAACGTCCTCGCTGTCAAAGTCGGCTTGCGGATCGGCACTTGGATCACTGTTGATTATGGGCAGCAAGCTTAAAGGTTCCTCCTCCTCACCAATCTCCACTTCCTCTAGTGCCACTGTATCCACCTGCAGCTCACTCAGACTACCCAAACTCTGGCTGCTGTTCTTGTGCAGCTGCATATCAAAGTATGGTAGCAGCTCATTGCTCAACGTCGTATCAAACTTGAGCAGCTTCTCAAACTCATCCGAATCGGAGCCATCGTTGCACAAACTTGTCCCCGCAGCAATGCTTATTTCCTTCACCGTCTCTGGCTCCAAGGCTAACTCTGCTTGATGTGAGCAGCAGTTGGCAGCCGCCTGAATTTTGCCTGTGCGTCGTATGGAATGACCGCGACGACAGCGTCGTCTGCCCAACGTCATGGCCGGATAGAGGGAATCCCTTTGGCAGCAGGGCTTCATTTCAGGTTCATTTGTATCCTCGATCTCGTCGCCCTCCTCCTCCCCGATGGCCTCCTCAATTGCCATCAGCTTAGGCGCCGATTTCGAGCGCTCCAGTGGTGGTCTATAATTATTACCACCCACACTCAACATAATCTTACGCCGTGGCAAACTGGGATTGTCGTACACAGCATTCGCCAGACTAAGCCGTGCATTTTGTTTTAAGATTTTCTCTCGCTTAAATTCGCGCAGTGCGGATTCCAAATTATCCTACAACGAAGAGTAAGTAAGAATGTAATCGAATGAATACCAAGGGATTTTGTTTTCCACTTACCCTTAGTGTCTCACATATGTCTTGGGCAATCTTCTCCTTGCTGCAGAGCACAGCATGACAACGCAGCTCGTGCTTCAGCTTTCTCCCCTCATGCCTGTATATCCAGCAGAAGACACGCGGATAATTCTTCGGGGCACAGCAGTACGTGATGCGATTGGACCAGTACTCTGTCAAGCCATGTTGACGTGTCGTCGCCTTCAAGCCGGAAGCGCACACCTTCACTCTCATTATGACGTCCGGCTTGGTGTGTTGGGTGTAGTTTCGCCATAGTGTATTCAGTTGTTTCTCAACGCATCCCTCGCCTGCTAAACAAGAAAAGAGTAAGAAAGTATTAGTAAATGAAATTTCGGATTGGAGTGACTACAACTTACCCTTGGCCCAACCGGTTAGCACGTTGCCTAGATAAGAGACTTTGTATTCAGGATCCGGGGTGCTAATATCCACACTGTGGCTGCGCTTCCACCAGAGCTTGCCCAGTCCTCGGGTCAAAGTGCGCATTGCCTTGCTACTCAGCTGATCCTCGGCACGACCTACATGCTCCTGCCGGCTACCATACTGCAGATCTCTCGAGTCTGTAGTCAAAGTGACCACATTTGACACCTGCACCTGCACCTGTTCATCACCGACGGCAATGTCGCCATCCTCTTTGGACATGCGCTTGAAACGCTCCAGATATGGACCCGATCCTCGCCTCCGTCCATTAAACGTGTGAAACTTCCCACTGGCCTCATTGGCCAAGCGCTTTTGTTCCTGGCGTTCAAACTTCCGAGCATTGTATGTGTTTCCCAGCAGTCTAGCAATGCTGCTGCTCTTTACAAACTTGTGCTGCCTAGGTGGTGTTCCGATTGGAACAGGAGGCGTTGGTGGCAACAGCAGACTTCCACTGGAAGGAATGGTAGTCGGAGTAGTGGTGTTGTCAGAAACAGGTGCAGAATTTGTACTTTGTGACTGTTTGCTGTTTGCATTTTGTTTTTTACTCCCGAAATTAAAGAGCGTGCGACGCTCCTTGGTCTTCCCCAACGTATTGCTTGTGCTGTTTACATTTGGTTCATTGTTTGGTGTGACTGTTGTTGTGTCTGATCCTTTGGCGGTGATTATTGCACCAGTGGCGCTACTAAAATCTTCGTAATCGTTGTTGTTATTGTGCGTGGCTGCTATAAAATCAACCTCATCGCGACCTTCCAGCGACTCTGTGGGAGTCGTCATCGCTTTGCTGTTATTGTTATTGTTATTGTTGTTGGCTGCCATTTTTGTGTGTCGTTTGTTATTTAATTTGTTGTTGTTTGTAGTTGCTGCTGCTGCTGCTGCTGCTGCTGATCAATATGCGTTGGATTGTGACATGTTACAGAGCTGTAATTGCAGAAGAGAAATATTTTTGTTGTAGAAAAGTTTAGTTACCGTTGTCTTTTATTAAGTCAAACTAAGAAAAACGATTTCTCGAATAGTAAGAAATCCCAAATATGGAGACGGAAAATGGAAAAAGCTTGAATCAGAAGAATACTTCTGTTTCCGTGTTAAAAAAAAAAAAACATCATGCGAAAAATATTTAAGACGGATGGTATGCACGTAATTGATTCAAAAATTGGCTAATCAATAAGTGAAGAAAGAATCGCAGATAAAAGATGTATGTGTAAGCCCATCTCTCATTAAAAATACAAAAGCATTTAAATAATTATATTTTTGCAACTATACAGCACCTAATTCAAATTGAGAAATGCTTAATACTTCAATTTAATTGTTGTATGCAAGACAACATTATAATTTTATTACGCTTTAACAATTGGCCACTTTCGCCGCGTATCTTAGCTCCGCTAACATAACCGAAACAAATTAAAAAGAAAGTGTATTTTGTGGAAAATTTGCAATTGCAAGTGAAATAAGTGTCAACTTTATAAAATGTATTTATTTTTGTGTACACAATTAACACCTGAACCAGCTGAAAAACAATTGCGAATTATTTTTCAGTTTTCCTTTGAGGCTATTTTTGCTACAATATGCAAATACAAATATTTACAATATAACTGCACTAAACGACAGTTAATTTCATTTGTATGGGAATGTGTGTGTATGTGTATGTGTGACTATTGTGTTTTTCTATTTTCTTATTGTTGTTTTTTCTTAATTTTGTTTTGTTTTTCACATTATTTGGATAATAGTTGCCGTTTAAAAGTATTTAAAAGGCAAAACGATCAACCATTAGCTAAGAATATTAAATTATACTATATTTCAGTTGACGTAGTCTCCAACTAATGTTTTTTCAACAATTAAAAAATTGTTGGGTAATTGTCTGTGGCGGCAGTGCGAAGAAATCTAAAAGGCATTTATTGTTTGTTGTAACTAAGCGTTTATCTCCAATGTGAGTCCAAATAAAACGTATTTTAAATATTAAGAAATTACATTTGAATGTAAAAAATTCAAATTTGATAAAATATTTTGCAAAACACGTTGTTGTTGTTTATTACTTGCTTTTCTCGTTGATATGATTTAACTATTTATACCCTGATCCCATTAAAAATGGGAAAAAGGGTATAATGGTTTTGTGCAAAAGTATGTAACAGGCAGAAGGAAGCATCTCCGACCCCATAAAGTATATATATTCTTGATCAGCATCAACAGTCGAGTCGATATAGCCATGTCCGTCTGTCCGTCCGTCCGTCTGTCTGTCCGTCTGTCTGTCTGTCCGTCCGTATGTATGAACGCGTCGATCTCAGAGACTATAAAAGCTAGAGACTCCAGATTTGGAACTTAAGCTCGCCTAATCCCTAGGCAGTACAAGTTTCTTTTCGATTTTCGATAACTCTTCCCGTTTCCGATATACACATGGGATCGATAACAACAAAATCTTGAATTTGGAAAACTTTGAGATGTAATTTGAATTATAAAACAAAATAATAATATTGAAATCGGATAACAAACACCGGAGATATGGGACATTGAAGTTGGGTATGCAGTATGCATACTGTACGCGTGAAGTATAGGGATCAGGGTATCGTCTAGTCGGGATTTCTCGACTAGAGCCTTCTTACTTGTTTTTGTTTCACAAACAAGTAAAGTTGCATTCGGACGTAAACTATGATCTCACTTAGAAGTACGTATTTTTGCAGGTGTAGGTAGGCATGGCTTTGAAAATTTTAATGCAGATCATTGAGAAAAGTTACCAGCTACCTTCCCATCAAATTTTGTTTTGTGGTTCTAGTCCCTAGTTGCTGGGGTGCCAGAAATAAACTTGGATTCCAGTTGATGCAGATCTGTGAGAAAAGTGAGTAGCTATACATGGACCTAGATATTTGCAAAGTTGTAAGACTCTAGAGTCGAGCTTAAGAACGTTCGTTCATATAGACGGACGGACAGACAGCATGAGAGACATTGCACAAGACCAATTACTCTTTCGGTAGCAGAGTTAAATTAACACCTGTTTAGCTTAGCTGTTTCTGCACGTTTGTCGATTATGCTCAGGTTTCGTACTAAGTGTAAGTGATAAGCAGTAAGCAGTAAAGTTATTTATAATGTATGAGCAGCACATCATATGACTGCAATCAGTCCTTTCTTAGTATCAGCACTCAAGCCTCTGCACTTAATCGTTTAGACATATTTAACAGTACTTTAGCTAATCTATGGCGCGGCACCCAAATCGGTACAGCACGATGTAGATATCTAATCTACATATGCTATTATCAAAAGTGCTTTCGCACTGATTTTTTAAAGTTTATTGCTTATAAATAAATGAAATGAGTTGCTATACAAATGTTGTCTTGTCATTAAGGGGAATTTTTTAAACCTATAACAAGTTATAAGTAAGTGATAGGAATTAAAATCAACCTAATCTTTAACGGATATTCAAATTTCAACACTTCGATTGTTTTCAATTGATTTTGAACTCTTGGACAAGCAGCTTGCTTAACCTTCCAAAACTATGTCCATTTTATCAATAGGTAATTGCCAGCAATCAACGATTGGCTGGCACCAAAGTTGTCTATGGTAATGCAATGACCTTGACGCTGAGCAGGTGTTTTTGCCATTTTGGTTTTTTTTTTGGTATGCTGGCAAAGTCGATAGTGTTTTACGATATTTGTTTAAAGGTTTGCTGCTTTCACTTTTGCCATTAGCCTGACCAACAAAAGACTGCAGGCAAATGTCAACTTCAAATATCCGGGCGGCCCACTCATTCATAGATATCTTACAAACATGCATACATACATACAAATCTGAGAAAGCCCAGTAGCCAAGCCCAAACCCTGGTTCAAGCCCCCAGGCCATTGACATCGCATCGCGCAGTTTTCACTCTACAGGGGAAACAAAAAATGTATAAGTGAAAAAAAACATGATGATGATGATGACGATGACGATAAAAAAGAAGCAAAGAAAGCGCACTGAATTTGTAAGAAAAGGTTAAACAAAAGTAAGTAATTGTTTTGTTTGGGGCGCTCCATAGCCCATTATCATTTATGGTTTTTGCTGTCTGCTGTTTGCTTTTGTTATTGTTCATCACTTTGTTTCCTGGTAAGTGTGTGTCCGTGCATCTGTCTCTCTTTAGTCCATAATTGTAAATCTTTTATATAATTATTTATTTATTTTGTGCGTGATCAGCAGCAGCAAACCGACATTTAACTAAGTGTACCTACTTGCCAACTAAATAACAAAAAATAATAATAAAAACGACACCCTTTTGTATTATTTTAGTTTAATAAGAAATGCAAAAAACGTATTGAGGAAGTGTGGCTGAAAAAGTGCGAGATTGTATGCGTAATTTTAATTTTTTGAGAAGCAGCCAATCACATAAAAACGGGAGCGGTTTATTACTCAATATTCAGCGCCCAAAAGTCGGGCGTAAAAATAAATATTTATTTTTAATAAACGATATATGTAAGTTAGTTGACCTTCAATCACTTCCATAGCTCAAAATAATTTTAACAAACAAACACTGAATCTAATTATAATTCTGCGGCTTCCACTTGTTGCACTTGCTGTTAAACAATGGCCTTTGCAAATAACAGCTGTTGGTTATAGATTGTAAAAAAGTCTGACAGCTTAATTCTTAACTAGCAGCTAGTAGCCGAAAAAATGATTGATTGATCATCATATCATACAATTTGTAAGCATTTTGGAATTTATTTGTTTGACTTTGACTCTAAACATTTCACAGCGCACATCTAACAATAGGACAGCTTCAGCACTTCATCATCTACTCAAAAAAAAAAATCCATATATACATTTACCAATAAATACAAAAAGTTTTATGTTTTGCGGGTAAGCCGTTCAGTCATTTATCAAAATGTGAATTTTCTTAACAGTTTTAACAGCTAAATTTGCGTTTGCCGCTGGCCAAGTATTTCTCAGGCAGCTTTAAAATGCAAATATGCAATTTAAACCAGAACAACAACTTCTAGATACATACATATTTGTCTAAAGTCAAGCTCCAGAGACAAACACTTGAGACATGCCATTCGCAATACGCAACAACAAAACAACAAATGAACAACAAAAATGCAATTTATTAAACAAAAAAAAAATTCTCTTAAGAGTCGACTCCGATCGGCTCAGGTGCAACGGAGCCTAAGCTGTGGCTCAAGCTCAGAAACTGTGTCAACAGCAAATTGAAAAGTTGATTTACAATAAAGAAAAAACAAAAACACATAATGTTTACTTGGTATGGGCCAAATTCAATTTAGCCACGGCTCCGCGTATGGTTCCAAGCTAAAGTTTTGTGTGTGTGTTTGTGTTATGCTGTGTTTTTGTTGTCCGTTGTCGGGTTAAATAAATCGTATACACTGAATCGCTGACCGAGACAAGTCAAAAGAGCTCAGACTCAAAGCGCCAAAGTGCCAAGAATGTCTCGCAAAAATAAATAGGAACGATGAAAAAAAGTAAAAATATTAATGAAAAAATTCAACTTGCAACTAAATTAAACAGTTTCGCAATTCGATTTTAAGGCATGTGTGTCATGTGTCGGTGTTTTGCTGTTGCTATTGCCTACCAAAATCGAAGAGACGAGGAGGCAACGGAGAAGGTGGGCGACCACTCAAATTTACCACTCAATGCGATAACGAATCCGAATCCGAATCCAAATACGAATATCAACTTAAGGCAACTTAAGGCAAGCTAAGTTAATAAAAATGGAAAGGAAGTTTGCCCATATATACGTGCGAACGCATCGGAATGCAATTTTAATTGAATTGAAGAAAATACAAATCAATATACTTGAACTATAACAGAGAGATTGTGCTGGGCTTTATTGCCGATAGCTGATTTAAATTGAGTGGAATATTCGGTAAAAGAATAACTGATGATAAAACAATATTAAACTTTTTTTTTAATATTTATTTTAGACTATTTTTCTTTATGCGATAATAAGTACTTACATATTACTAAATAAAACCAAAAATAAATAAAATTGCATATTACATTGAATATCTAATTTAATTTTCCAAAGTAAAAACCATCAGATAATCATACGATGAACTGAAACAAAGAGCTAGAATTTAAATTGATCTGTCGATGTGGTGTGCCTAATACAATTGTCATTATATCTCCATTAACCACACATTTTGTGAAAGAATTAAAAAACCCTCCACATGGGGGTTAAAAATAAGTTAAGTAATTATAGATAATTTATTTGGGAAATACGGCTCAACTAAAAAGTTATTAAATTGATGATTAATGCACTGCATGGATATTAACTATAATTATATTTAAAGAAAGAATATCAAATTGGAAATTGGGCCAATGCCTTTTCCCACACACAAAGCCAACCGTAAGATATCATATACTATAAAAACGATACACAGTTAAACCAATTGCTTATTTATTTATTTATCTGGTTGATAAGCTCTGTGGCCTTAAGACTTATCTCACCTGCACAATTCGCATATGACTTAACTGGCAATTAATTCCACAAATTCCACGCAACAATAAAAAAAATAAACATAAAGAGGGAATATTAAAAGAGGGAAAAATCCAACAAGTGTGTTTTTGTGTTTATTGACAGGAGGTGGAATACGCACGATGTGAATATAATAAAAGTTTTAAGACTTTTAACTACAGCCTATTCACAACAGTTATGTATGGCGTAATTTGTGTACGAGTTGAGTGTCAAAACTCTGACGCCAGAACAAAAAAAACTACTTTAGGAGCACTTGGAAAGAACGATGCGAATTTTCTGTAAGAAAAAAAGGGATTTGCGCTTCAGTGTTTAACATTTTTACATTTACATTTTTATGGATGTCGCGAGGGTTAAACAAAGGCGTCAGAGTTGGAGCCGGAGTCAATGTCAGGATTGGCGTTGGTTAATTAGGTTTAATAGTGAACAGTTCAATTTGGCATTATGCCTTTAGTAAATTAAGGCAGAAGCAGGTTTTTGAAGTTATATTTTTGATGTCTGCGTAATTTTTTGGAGCTTATTTAATTTCTGGCTGCTGTCAGAGTTAAAAAAAAACTTTTTTTGTTTTCTTGTATTTATTTTTTATTTTTGAATTGGTTTTTGAAAGTGAATGCCTTGACATCATTTATTCGCATATATTTAAATTTACATTTATACGGCTTTCGTTTCCCATTGTATTTTTTCTATATCGGATTTGAATTGGAGTTATGGCTTTTATGACTAAAAACTTCGTTAACATTCTAAGCAGCAGAACGTGAGAAGATTTTATATTTATTTATATAAATAAAGATAATAATAGAACAAAAAACTTCTGATCATAATCAAATGCATACATTCAAAAACAATACAATTAACAAACAAACAAGGCACGCAAATGTAAACCTTATACAGAAATACACTTATGTTATTGCATACGGCGAAAGTTAAGTCGAAAATTTTTGCCGTTTTGGCTTATTATTTGACATTTTTCAGTTATCTGTCTGTGTGTTATCTTGAAGTTGTTTTGCTTTTATCATTGCTAAGATTCGCATATAAATTTCAAATGTCGTAGTGTACAAATCATTTCTCAACTAAAACAACAATGGAGCACTTGCAGGCATGCCAAGTGGCGAGTTTCACCAGCTCAAAAAACGAATTCAAAAAATAAAACAACAACAACAAATAGCTAAGAATTTTGTAGTTAAGACAGTGTTGGACTAGCCGATGCCCTGTAACTAAAACTAAAACATACTTTATAATGAAAGCTAAAAGTTAACTAAGTCTAATCTAATATTCGCATCATGTAAATGACTTGTTCAATCTTATGTGAGTCTCAAGAAACGCAACTACTTTATTTTCTTTTGGGTAGAGGGTACAAAAAGCAACAACAAGACAAATTGTTTGTCATGTGGCTTGAAAGGGTTTGCTTGTAAAATGCACGGTAAAATTTATTAGCGAAAAATGTTTCCATGTTACCATAGTTAAGCAATAACAAAATGCAAAACATGCGAGTACAGATTTTGTATGTGTTTTATGTTGCAACAACAGGCGCTCGCAACAACAAAAGTATCATCAACATAAGCAGTTGCAGCAACAACATTGGGGGAAAAAAAACAAGAAATGGGAAGCACCAAGAAACTGTTAATGTCTTGTGTTACATCGAGATTTTTGCAACATTATTGCTCTTATTATTGTTTGTTGTTGTTGTTTTTGTAACAAGCACCTGCTAGTCGAATGCAATTGTTGACCATTGACATTTTGCAATTAAAAATGTACTTTGTGTTAATTGAGTTTTGCAAAGTAAATTTTCAATATGAGTTTTTAATTAAGCTCAAGTGTTGCTGGCGGCGGAACAAGTTAATCGCTTGCCTCCCCAAAGAAAGACACAATATTCAGCTTTTACTTTAACTTTTCGCACAGAGACTTTTGGCTTATCTCTCACTAACTCAGCCGGTATTTTGTCTTCTAAAAATATTAATATCTAATTATCACAACCTAAAGATATAAATATAGAAAGTGCGCAAATATTGAGATATTAAATTCGCATGCGATTCTCGGTATATTTGTTAGTCTACAATGCTGTTTAATTTGCAAATAAGTAAATGTATAAATGGTGAAAAAAAAATAAAATTATTATTCAAAACTAAATACTAAAAGTATACTGGCACGACTAATTAGAAATTCTTTGCTCTTTCCACAACAGTCGTGATAAGTTTACCAATCGTGCTTGGACTTGATATCAGAAAACAAAAACCTCCAACACACTTTAGCATACGGTGCGTATGCGTGTTAAGTATTCAAGTCAATTACACATTGGCAAGTCAGTTTACTACTTGGCTGGCACATGGACACGTCCATTAACTGTTGTGGCATTCAGATCATGAGCTTGTCCAATGATAAATGGCATATATAATAAAAACAGACCAAAACCAATACGACTCTTGCGAGTGTGCCTGAGGCCGCTTGTGTTTTATTATTTAGTGAACAAATGCTAACAGGCGTCTAATTAAATGTTAAAAATCGGAACACAGGCAAAAAAGTTATAAATAGCACTGGACAATAATAAATATTTGGTTTGCTTTTATGAAGCGTGAAAATGTTATCTAAAAAAAAAAGAAAAAGAGATGGGGATGAGCTGGAATGATCCGCCATATAATGGATGAAGCAACTTACTCAAAAAAAATATTGTGGATTGCATTATATAATTACGAAATGCATAAATGAATATTTTGTTCTGGCTCTAATGCCTGTTTGAGCAACACATCACATAATGCCAGGAAAAGAGAGGAATAAATACACACACACACACCAACTAATAATGTGATTAACTCAAAAGTATTTTATGATAGATATTATTAGTAATTATTGATTAACATGCAAATTGGATGCACTTTCTTTTTGATCAGTATTTGCTTAAGTATTTTACGTTAAGTTATTTAACACCTTGCATCTTGCAAAGTATATTGATGTTAAAATGCCTACAGAGTCGTTAACATTGCGAGCCAACATTGTTTAAGGTGTGGCTTTTGTTTTTAGCATGATTACCCATTGATTATATCATTAGCCAACGCAAACACCTAATGCCTATAATGATTTGTTATTTTTAGACAATATTCTAAGCGCCTTGTCAATCTGCCGTTTTTGTTCTTTGATGTTTGAGATGTGTCATCAAAATGAATAAAATTACTGTCCGTTATTAGTTTAATTATTAAAAGCAGCGTACGTTTGAGGTAGAAAGAAGAAGAAGCATTATTACTTTTAACTGACAATAATTCAATAAAAATATTTAAATAGATAACTTTATTGAGGAAAGACACAAAAAATCGACAATAGGAATAAGAAATACCTTTATTTATAATTTCTTATGATTTATGGCTTACCCGCAAAGTGTTAAAAAAAAATGTTCTTTAAAGCCAAATTGAGCAAACAACTAAGGGTTTAGAAATTGTAATCCCATATATATATTTAAATTTGTAATAATATATAACACTTTAACTGTCTAACTCGTTAGCGGCTTTTGCATATTTTTTTCGATGCTGTTATTATTAAAATTAATCGAGCATTCAATTTATTTATTTTTTGTCGATATGTACTCGTAGTATTTTGTCAAACAATTATCGCTTATTTGTTGAATTCCGTGTGAAAATTTTCCACTCCATCGTGCAACGTACATACACACACATATAGGAACAGTTTTGCTGGGCAGGCTGGCTGGCAGCCTCGCAAAGATCAAGAGTCAAATTCTTGGCCAAGATAAACGGGCAGCAGAGTGCCTATGGCCCGCCTGCTTAGTCATATAGCCAGCAAATTGGCCAATACACACTCACACACATATGAGTCGGAACCATAACGAATTGAATCGAATCGACCGAAGTTTGTGCTGAACTGGAAGCCAGCGAGCCATTAAGTTACAATCGGTGTGTGCTTGCAACATGCCAAGCACCCGAAATAAAAAAAACTAAAAAATTCAGCTTCACTATTGCAGCTTTTAGCTGTTGTTGTTTTTGTGTATGTTGATATCGGCATGTCAGTCTACTGGCTATTAGCCAAGGTTGTTGTGTGTTGAGTGGAAGCCACAGCTACTTGCTGCCAATCGCCAGATATTAGGAATCGAGCTGAGCTTCTAGTCTATGCAGCTGACAACGTGCAACATTCAGCGATCAACAAGCAGCGAGCAGCTTAATGCCCTCTTATGGATTGTGCAGACGCCAAAAAATTGGCAAACATGTTGCCAACAAAATCGCATACCAACATGAGAGGAGTACACTAAGAAAACGATTCGACTCAAAAATTGGAAAATAAAAATAGTTGGTTTTGTTCTTTCCTTTTGTTCTTCAAATATTGGAAAGAAACCGAAGTTAATTTAAAGAATTTTAATTTATTTATTGTGTTGCAAATAAACACAACTTTGATGTAATTTTTGTTTGGAAATTTGAGATGACTATGGCTCTTTTCTTAATTATTTAAGTAAAATTTTTTCTAAGTGTACGTGGTAACTCTTATTAGTGTACACTAAACATGCGCCTAGACACCAACACCAACACCAACAGTGACGCCAAGTAAATTGCTTAAGCCCAGCCCGGTTGTGTTTTTCCTTTGACTTTGTTGTTGTTGTTTTTGTTGTGTACTTGTTACGTGAGAAAATTTTTGAAAAGTTTGGATTTTGTTAAGCTATCTGTTTCGGTTTTGCGGGCCAGCTGCCAAAAATGTGAAACTGCTAACCGTTTTTTTTTTTTTTGCCATTTTATGGCTTTGTTGGTCACCCATTGCTGCGATGGCTGCTTTGCCAAATGCATTTGCCTAGCTAAAACATACACTAAGAGACAATAAATAAACAAAGTCAACAAACCACAGAGTGACCATGTGGCCAGGTGAAAACCTTGATGTGGCTGGCACTAGCGAAGGGTGCTTGCTTTGCTCTTGATTATATGGACTAAATGTCTATGGGAAGTACACTTACGGTTGTATGTAGATATAGCCCATGACTTCCGTGTACAACAGTTTCTAGAGAAACAATAGCTTAGATAAATAATTGCCTGCAGTAAATCATATCATATGTAAAAATATACACTTCACCTTTCTATAACTCAATAAATTTAGTGTCTCGAATTGTTTAAACTATTTTATTTCTATATTAATTCCTCAAGAAAAACTAAAGAGAACGGCATTTTAGAATGTGTTATAAATATTTTCAGACAATATTTCAATTTAAATTAAAGTTAAGCAATGCTTAACCATTGAGTTGCTCGCTGTCTATTGAATTTCAACAAGCGCAAAAATTGCCTACGAATTTAAAATTGCAATTGCGAATTTCAATAACAAAAAGTGTATTATAAATATAAATAAAAGGCTCCGAGCTGTACTATACTGTGCTGTACTTCACACTTCAAAAAACCTCTCAAATATCTATTCGCTCTAATAAACATTTTTTTCGATCATAAAACTTGATGAAATGCCAGAAGTATGATTTTTTTATTTTGCAATTCTAAGACCTGAGAGTCGCTTTTTAAGTTAATTCATAAAATTGTTTATTAGCTCATTCTAACAAATTAAGCAAACAAAGTTAAGTCACCGCCGAGCGAAGTAAAAGAATTGGTGATTGTGTGAAGTTTTTTAGAAGTTTTTTTTTTTTTTGTATACACAGATGTATATGTAAATTTGTTAATATTAACACGTATAATAGTATTTTTTTTTATTTTCTTATTTGTTTCAACAACTTGCTTAGCGAAATTCTGGTGTTGATTCATGTTTTTAGAACTATAGCCAATGCTTTTTTGAGCAATAAGTTAATTGAATAAAAAAAAAAAGAGCCAATTTCACAACTTCTACTATCAATAGACTATAGTCTTAGCGTGTGTGTTTCTCGCTTGTTCTATTACTTAACAAATTGGGATGATTTAATAATAATAAGCAATACGTCGAAATGATTGCATGTTCTTTGTATAATTTTATTCAGAAGCTCGCACCCAGGTCCATATACTAATGAGTGTCATGCATGTCAAGTGTAATAAAGCGTGGCAACAATAAATATACACAGATCCCAGAAATGCGCAGTTCGTTGGAGTGGGTAAAAGCAGCAACAAATGCTTAACTAAAGGTTTACAATATGAGCAAATTAGAAGCACGCTTGCGATATGGCGATTATATAATACTGATTACATCAAATAAAAACTCTTTAATTTAATTTTAGTGACATGTGCGCAAGCACACAAAGTGTGCCTATTAAAATATCAGTTGAGATTGATGGCCAGTTGTGGTTGTACTATTATAGAAACAAGTTAAAAGGTTTTAGTCGAAAAATCCCGACTAGACGATACTCTTTACGCGTACAGTCAGTGCTTGCAAGTATGTGTGTGTGCGTACGCATGTAGTGCATACTTATTTACTGTTTCTCAACCGATTTCAATAAAAATTTCACAGATTGTCATTATTTTATCTGGTGTTGAAAAGATTTTCAAGATTTCAAGATTTTGTTGTTATCGATCGCATGGGTATATCGAAAACGGGAAGAGTTATCAGACATCAAAAAACAAACTTGTGCTGCCTAGGGATTAGGCGAGCTTAAGTTCCAAATCTGGAGTCTCTAGCTGTTATAGTCTCTGAGATCGACGGACGGACGGACGGACAGACGGACATGGATATATCGACACGGCTGTTGATGCTGATCAAGAATATATACACTTTATAGGATCGGAGATGCTTTTGCACAAAACCATTACCATTAAAAACCATTACACATTTTCAATGGGTTCAGGGTATAATTATAACCGAAATGAAAAAAATAAACAAAAATTGTCGTTAGATTTTGGCTTTTAGATTTCCTACTTCGTTCCACACATTAAACAGTTTAAATGCCTTAAAGTCTTTGGTTGTTGTTTAGCAATTTGTTGGCTACAAATTGTCAGTGCATTAAGTGCATTTTCATTTCAAGACATACAGACCCAATAGCCAGCTCCCAGCACCACACACAGGCTGTTAGTTAGTAGTCGAGTTATTTAACAAAGCACTTGAGCATGCAGTTATAAGTGAATCTCTCAAAAAACCAACAGCCATCGCAACATTAACTAATAACTATTTCCGAATATAGTTAAACAATATTGCAAATTTTCGAGTGAATGAACAACATGAAAACTATATTGAGTTTGTTATAAAAAAAAGTGTTTAAGTAATCAGTTTTATTATAATAATAATAAATATGGTTGGGGATATTTTCTTACGTTTTCAAAAGAATCGAGTAAATTATTTATTAAGCTTTTAATCAAAAGCTGTATAACATTATTTGTATAGTTTAATCAGTCTTGAAGTAGTAAAATATTATATAAACATGTTTTTGGGTATTTTCTCAGATTTATTTTTTTATGTTAAGTAGTAGCAAGAACTACGTAATATCCGCTGCTCACATCCAATAAATAAATCATTTGCCGCTTGGGCAAAAATTTAAAAACTTTTAATTAATTATTACAAAAAATTTAGCGCACGTGTCTAGCCAAACAAACATATTAATAAACAATCACCAATAGCAAAAACAATAATGACCATAACAACAACAATGCAATCAAAACTAATCATCTAAAACAATAGCAATGATTGAATTTTTAAAGTTCGAATCTGCTGCTGTTTGCTGTTGTTGTTGTTGGCCAATCAAATGAACCGCTCCAAGCACTGGCAATAGAAATTTCTGCTGACGCACTTTTGACGTAAATGTCGTAGTGGTGGCCTTTCATAAGAATTTTTTTTTGTTAAGTCCCCCTCATCGTCCTCTCATGATAATCATCAAAGATTTTTTGGCTACCGCACAGCTGTTAAAATAGCTTAGCGAATTAATAAATGCTCCACAGTTGTTCTGTGACCAACTAGACAGGTCCAAACTGGCTACCAAGTTTTTTTTTTTTTGTTTAAGTGGTTTTTTGGGGCTTGGCTTGTGCCAAAATATTTTTAAAATAGTTGGCAGCGTCTGTGCTTTTGTTTTTGTTTCTGTCGCTGAACTTGAGCTTGTTTCGGACATCACTTTTACTGCAAGAATTTGTTTGTGTTCAAATCATTTGGACAATAACTCTCACTGTGCTCAAACTGACATGACATGTCATTTGGCTACGTACGATACGTGCCAGGTAAAACTGAGCCATATCCAACACAATTTTAATTGTTGTGTCGTGTTCAGAGTGAGAAAAAACTGAAATTAAGAGCACAAGAGTGTAGAGTACTTTTTCATGAAAACGAAACTCCCGAGAATATTCGGTGAACAGATAGCTTATATCAAATTGTTAATTGTAGGGTACGTTGTACAACAACAAATACAAAATATTTAAATGAAAATCAAAGAGAATATTTTTAATGAAAAATAACTTACGATTTTTTGTTAGATTCTACAAACCTTTTCGAAGGTTTAATGGAAATTTGTAAACAGTTATAGTAAGCATATTTTTTTTTTCGATAAATATCTTAATGAATGTTTACCCATACTTTTATATAATGTATTGTGACGTCAACAATCATAAACAAATCCAACAACTAGTCAACCAGTTATGTTTATATATACTTCTATTTAAGCTCTGACGACATTTTGTAATTTATGCGTCCAAAATGTTATGGAAAGCATTTGTCAACTCAATTTTGTTGACTCTTTGTATTCGGCTGAATTATGAGATTGTTTGTCAATTCAAGCCAAGCTCAAACTTCAGTAAGAATTCGAATAACATAAAGAATTTAATGTTGATATTATACTTTATTTAACAGCACATATATCCATAAGATATTAATTGTTATGGATACTTAAATACAAACTTCTCTTCGCTAATCCTTCCATTAAATATTTGTTTTTTATCTTGGCACAATGATCTGTACTATAAAGTTTAATTTAATATCAAGTATTTAAGCGTGTCGATAATAAAACTTTATTCAAAAAATTAAGTTACGGAGATGATTAAATCTCAAAACGTAACACTTGAAAAAAATATTTCAGATTAGATTAAAACTGTTTCCATGTGCTACAAACCAAAAAAAAAAAGTCTGTTTTAAATGGATGTACAAATCGAAGCTGTTTATCGATTTCCGCTTGTAGAGTCACACAGCCATATGTATTTTTTGAAATATGAATGTATTTCTACAATCATTTGCATTTCATGTCTGCTTGGTTTGTGCAAATGGATTTTTTTACGTGCACAGCTAAATTTCATCGATGGAAAAATCAGTCGAGTGTTTAACGAGTTATCACAAACAAC
This sequence comes from Scaptomyza tumidula, assembly GCA_035044465.1. Taxonomy (NCBI): domain Eukaryota; kingdom Metazoa; phylum Arthropoda; class Insecta; order Diptera; family Drosophilidae; genus Scaptomyza; species Scaptomyza tumidula. The sequence continues at coordinate 30,000 of JAWNNW010000790.1, read as the reverse complement.
CAAGTAATTAGTTAGATGATGCTGATCAGAGAAACGCTTAATGATATGAATTTATATAAAGTCGAAGTCACACATTACAACAAGTTATAACTACTGACCCGATACGGATGCTGATGAAAACGATTTGCAAAAGTTCTAAACCTTAAAATCGAGTAGCGCCACTTCAAAACAACAACAATTACATCAACAAGCCAGTGTATTTCGGCCGCTTTTGCGATCGATGCTGGCTGAAAGAAATTTAGCCGTATCATCTCCTTCACACAGCCAAAAAACAGTTAAAGGTTAGGGCCAGCAAAAACACTTCCCAGAGTAGGCCAACATATGTATACATGTGTGTGTGTGTGTGCAGTAATTACGTGTATGAACGAGAAGCCAACGGAATCGCTGGCTGCAATTAAAACGCACAAACTCGAATCGAACCTGTTGAAACGTCAACGTCAGTACGGCAAATTAACATTTAAATGCCGCTCAACAGTTAAACTGCGACTAAACTAATATATATATATATATATATATATATATATATATAGTCTCTAGTAAACAGTTGTTCAGTTAAACAGTTGTAAAGTTAAACAGGTGTAAAGAAAAAACTTAGAAGCGCCTTATGGGAATTGGTCGCCGGCGCTATAATTATATAAGAATATTAGCCTCTTCAGGTTGACCGGCTGGCTGACCCACATTTAATACGGTGGACCATATACAACTTTGCGTGCTTTTTAGCTTTTATAACAACCAACTTACAAATGCATGCTGTGTGAGTGTGTTAGCTTGAAACCGTTACGCTGTATTCGCATGATGAATGCGGCGTTGTTTGTGGTGGTACCTTGGTTTGTGCAACATCAAATAGTTAGCACAATTTAAAAATTGTCTAGTCAAGTCTGTCTCGACTAGATGATACCCTCAACCCAGCAAATGACAAACAATTGTAGGCTTGGATTTGCGATTGGTGCCGTGTAAATTTGTAAACAGAAATATTCGATATTTTTGGTACTTTCTTATCGGTCTAAATAAAGCTTGTTATGTAAAAGTATATAAATATAAATCTAAGCAATTAAAATTGCAATTTTGTTAGTTATCAATGGTTGATTTATCCATAAGCCTTAAACAAATTTAGCTAGGTAACAACTTATATCTCAAAATCAAATTCTTCCTTTCCTTTACTCGTTAAACTTTTAAGTTTTATGCAAAAAATCAGAAAAAACAAATCGACTCGCTTTAAGTGCATCTTTAAGATGCTTCTTCCTTCTGTTTTAAGCCTGCGTTTGCTTAATTTAGGTAAACCCTTTGTTCAAAGATTTTAATGGGTAAATAATAAAATATAATTACCAAGCAAATTGTTATTTTGCGGTTTTTTTGGTTGCGTGTGCGTTTCAGCGTCAGCGTCTGCAAAGTAAAAAAAGAAAAAGCATATTTTGAATATTTTGTTTTGTTTATGTTGTTGTTGAGAGTATCTTTAAAATCGATAATTGTCATAACATTTGCATTTTGTACATGGCAACAAAAAATATTTCACACGCATCTTCTAAAATGTTCGCTTTCTCAAAATAGTAGAAAACGAAAATACTTTTTGTTGATGCTGTTGTAATTATCACAAAAATCTGCAATTATGTGGAATTTTATTGAAAATGAAAACTCAGCTTGAAGTCTTCGAATCACATTTCAAATAAATTGATCGACTTACGAGAGAGAAATGGAGAAAGAGGGAGGAATGAAGAAATTCAATCGCTGCAATAAAACTTAAACTTAATCAAAAGCAATCAGGAGAAGCAGCAGCAATGGAATCCAATTGGTTGACCAGAAGATGCGTCACAGCATCGCAACTGAAACAGATTCCAGATACTTCAAGTATTCAAGCTTCTTTTGCGTGTTTTGGTTTTTTGTATTTATTTATTCTCTTATTCTCTGACTATCGACGCGTTGCATGAATCAAGCAATTGTTCAAGCATTTGTTGCCGCAGCAACGAAAACAACAACAATAACAGATACAAATTCGTACCACATTCGAGATACATTCTCGCAAGTATCTTATTTTGTTTTTTGATGTTGTGGGCTTGGTAATTGGCTGGGCCAACAGCGGGTAAACGGGTTAGTAGCAATAACATACCGGGCCGAGTGTCAATTCAGGTTGCATTTAAGCCGCCTTCTCTCTCATGCAAAGCGCATTTCTGTCAGATATAAATGGGCCTCAGTAAACTTGACTAATTGTTAACGCCCGGACCGTGTCGCTACATGGCTTTTTTTTTGCCAATATACATGTATTTTATATATGTTTAAACATGCCGACACTAAAAAACATTTTGGAAAGTTCTGGGCCTGACCTTATTTTCTTATTTCTCCCCAGCACACAATGCCCAAGCGCCATTTGGAGACGAGAACGACGGCAACAATACGAAGAGAAGATGATGACGACGCTGAGTAAATAAAGCAAAGTGTGGCTAATAAGCCACCAAAACACACAGCAAACAAAATACAAAAACAACTACAACATCATGATTCCGCACTTTGCCACTGTTTCAACAATTGTGTAAACAGCAAAAAAAAAAAACAGCAACCTAAAAACAAAATACCAAGTAAAAATCAACATTTTAAAAGTACTTAACCACTTTACACACAGTTAGTCACCCAGCCAGACAAACATGCATTCATACATATGTTCTTACATACACACGCTCAGTTAGTTTTAAAATGCGCCTTAACATGCATTTTGCAGATTTACATACCCACATTTGTATATATCTTTTTGGATACCTAAAGAGTATCTAAAGAGACTTTAATATACTGAGGTGAAGTATCGTATTTTTGTTTTTGCTACAATTTAATTCTCAGTTTTAACGATTTATGTGTGTACGGATGACAAATGCCAAAGGATTCAATGTTTTTGCAGATTAACCCTTCTTTGCAATAATAGCTCCTAATGCTTCCATTCTCAGATCAGCCGATCGAACATTACCTCTAATATACAATTATTTTAAAATTTAGTGGCAGCTACAAAATTATACTTTCCTTTGATTAAAAATAAAGTAATCTGTTGACTTTAACATTTTGAATTAGATTGCTAGGAAATTTAATTACTGCTTAGGTAATAATAATGACGATGTTTTATTTGGAATTTAATTATTGCTTCATTAAAATTATTATTAAACATTCCGACAATAAGAACTGTAACATAAGAAAATTCAGTTGATAGGAAAATCCGTTTCAAGTTTTTTGTTTAATATTGTAATTTTTAGATACAACATGAGGGAAAAGGATGATTGACATGTTTATAACAAGTTATTTTTGCTGTATGAATCTAGGCATTTGTAGTAATTGGCAAACATATATGTACATATAATTCTGCCAGCATAAAAAGTATTTTTTATTAAGTTGTTTATTAAGTTTTTGTTCTATATGATGTTCATCTTCCAAACAATGTTATTTAATTTGTTTTTGTAAGTCAAATGGGTAAATTGCTTTAAACATCCATTCACGAACGATTTATGAGTTATTTCAGAATACTTGTGAGTGCTTTGATTTACGAAACTCACCCATTTATATATATATATGAGCTCAATCAAGTTGATTAGCATACCTTGTAAAAATTAAAGAAACACAAAGTTGCCTAAAATTAAATACGCTCGTTGTCATGTGATAATTAAATTAAAATGCATACGCTAAATAAATGTTCATAGAGTTACTTTTGTGATACTGTGAATAAGTCATCATCAAATTATTGATTTGGTCTTGTTAATAACCCTTGACAAACAATTTAAAATTATTTTTATTATTAAATTTCAAACTTAATTCGAAAAGTATACATTTTCTCCTAAATTAATGCCAAAAAATCTAAAACCTACTTTTTTTAGGGTATCAAAAATACAATCTGCAATACCGTAAAGAATTTCATTTACGATGAGTATTTCGCGTAGGCTGTACTCAACTGTATGTATTTGTTTTGTATCTGTATCGTTGTATCTATGTATCTATGCATAACTACCAGCTAAACTCAACTGTCGGGCTGACTGAGTTGCTGGGCGCCCCGGCAAATGCGTCGCTGATAATTTATATGTGTCGTCCGGCCCCCACAATCAAGTTACTAACTTGCCTTTGTTTCTACACGCATTTATATAGATACATGTATATACATACACTGGAAAATGGAAACGGAGACAGAAACGAGGGGAGACAAGTAGAGATGATGGGATAAGCAAAAGAGGGAGGGAGGGAGAGAGAGGGACCCAACACAGTGCGCCTTATTTCCGTTCATGTTGCCCACATCTTGTTTCTGATTTTTGGTTCTGTTCGGTTCAGTTTGGTTCAGTTTGTTTGGGCCTGGCTTAAAAACTCTTACACTTTGTATGTGTGTGTTGGTTCTTACTTACACAATCTTACATATGTAATTGCAATTGCCGAGCGACTCACGACTTGAATTGACTTCAAGTCGCGCACCTTTTAATTTGTGCGGCATTCTTGTCCCCCCCTCTCTCACGCTCTCTCTCTATCTCACGCTCTCTCCCTATCTTTTTCAATGTTTACTGCCTTATTTTAATGTTGTGTAAAGTTCTAAGACCCGACCGACGCAGCGAAAAGCAGCGAACGGAAGTGCGTTCATTATTTTTAATGAGTTTATTTAAGGAGCGATAGTTGCGAGTCCAACTATCTGCCAACTACCTGCTGCATGCCAGATGATAAGCAAGCAAAGAAAGGTTCCTTCTTGCCTCGTTGCATTCAAATTTGAGTTTTCCCAAGACAGGGGCAACCAACAGCTTATCCAGATCCAAACTTCTATGACGCTGTTTTCTCGGTATGTGGTGGGTTTTTCATGGAAAACACGAATAGATCTCTCTCATTTGCAAGTTGCAACAGAGAGGGCAATTAGGAAGTGCGAGTCATCCATCGATGATTGTATTGACTGGTATGCAAACTAAATGCCTGATAAAACTAAGTACTAAGAGTGCAAAAAACAACTCAGACAAGATTAGAACGCAAACAAAGCATTCTAGCAAACAGAGTAGGTATTTTTGACTTAGCCTATGACCTTATCGAGACCCTTGTCAAATTACAATTGACATATTGTCAGTTTTACAGCAGGTAGTTAGAGTTTGATAGTTCAGTTAATTACAATTGACGAGACATTTCATTATTTTTAAATTACCAGGGAATTTCATATACAAACCTAACCTTTAAATGTAACTATGCATCAGTGACGATCCTTACCCCAATCGGATAATGGAAATGAAATACGATGCTAACTCTGGTCTATAATTACAATATTAAAAAGAAACAAAAGACAGAAAAAATAAATACTTTGCTTTCAGACAACTGCATATTGGTGGCAATTAGCGATGACTTACGAGACTTGAGCTAATTTTAATAATTAAATACAAGTCTACAAGTCTCTGAACTCAAATATGTATGTATGTGCGTGCATTCATTTCATTTTCATACATGTGCATATGTACAATGGACATTTCCAGGTAGTCATATAGTCAAATTGACTTTCAGTCTGACTGTCAGTCAACTTTGACCGCATATCAAATGCAAACTGCGGGCTTGTAAAGTTCATGTATGTATATGTGTATGTACTCGCATGAACGCCCCTGACTAAAAAAGGGAGTGTGTACGGGGCTGTGATGACTGTGATGGCAAGGCACTCACAATTATAAGCACAAACAATAAACAATAAACAACAAATGTGACGTACAAAACATTGCATGGCAGCAACAACAATAACAATTGCATGTTTGCACTTTTTTTGGTTTGTTTTTTGTTGTTGTTGTTGTTTTTTTAAATTCCACTGTCGTTTGAGTCACGTATGCGCCGCGAGTGGCTGTATGAAGAGATCAGTAGCTGCTATTGGGAAGTTGAATTGTTATGCATCGATTTACATATACCGAAAGCAGTTGGCTGACAAAAGCTCAGTGTGATAGATGGATAGACAAAAGATCGTCGTCATCATCATCATCATCATCATCATCATTATGATGAGCAGCAGCAGCAGCCGAGTCGTCTTCGTTTGAATCAATTTAACCTGCTGCTGTGTATCTGTATGTCAATGTCTGTATCTGTATCAGTGTATGTGTATACTCATAATTGTATTCGAATTCGTATTCGTTTTTTTTTTTTTTTTGGTTTAAGATTCTCTTACTGCTGCTGTTGCTGCTGCAGTTGATTGATCATTGGATGTGAGCCGCGCCTTAAGTCGACAAAAATTCCATGAATTTGATTATAAACTTAGCTTTTCATAAAGGTGGCTCGATGTCTACTTCTACGACTGCCTGTCGTCTTCTCTAGCCATAAAATAAAAATGTTTTTAAATGCAAACAAACAACGCAACATCAAAGGTCAAAAACAGCGCTAAAGAGAGAGAGAGAAAGAGAGAGAACTTCAATTCGAATCCGAATTCATTTCCAATTCAGTTTCATTTCGATTTCAGTTTTTCATTTACCCTATAGTCTATTCCTCTTCTTCTCCATATAATTCCTTGGGTCGCCGTATTTGAATTTCTCAATGTTGTTGTTTTTGTTCATGTGTTAATTTGGCCCGGCAAACAGGTCTAGCTTTCGGCTTAGAATTATTTCGAGTGTGCGTAGACGTAAAGAATGAGCGGACATTTTGTTATTTAAGCTGTTGTTTGGAAAATTTTAATTTATTTTGTGTTTTGTGGCATGAAAATCGTAAGATCTTTCATGGAATTTAACATTAAGAGTCTGCCTTATTCTAAGCCTAATAGATTGCCAGTCAGCGGGGGATGGAAAATACGAAAGAAAAAACAATGAGCCAACAACGACACACATCAACAGGCGTCAGATTTATAGCTGATGCAAATGCAAGCGGAATCATTAAAGCCAAAGCTAATAGCTGGCTCATATATCAGGCCATGATCATATATCAAGCAAAAGTACACTGTACACAAAAGAGAGACTGAACTCAACGTACAACTAGCCAACTGGCAAAGCCGGCTCAAACACCTTTTGAAGACGTTCTTCTCTGTGATTTATCAGCCATTTTTCATCTCAGCAAGAGTCAGAAATGCATACATATGATAGATACAGCTAATAGCTGGATAATGAGATAAGTATGAAGAACGAAAATAAGAATCATAGATTTTGATATTGATAATACCTCGTAAGCTTTATTAAAGTTGCAGAATAAATGGAACATGGTGCGTTGTTCAAACTACATTTGACTGTTCTTGGCATCACGGTTTAAGGAAATGCTATTATTCCTGAACCTGTTTGTGCTAAATTGTTTATCCCAAAAAGTATTAAGGGACTCAAAGCACAAATATGAGTAGTATCACTTTTATAGCCAACATTGTGAGTACATTAAACTGGTACCACAATTGCATCGGACAATTTTGTATATTAATATGCAAATACTTGCAGTTTTAGTAATTGTAGATGATGCTTTTGTATTTGCGCAAAAATGACGAGGAAATTAGCTAAACTGCAACAGATGTAGGTACGCTCGTAGGTATTCATTTGCATATGTTTGTACGTATACGGTTCAGCATGTGGCATGAGGCAAGCACTCACACGATCTTTAAGAGCTGAATCAAGAAATGAAAATGGAAATGATTCGTTTGTCTTGTTGCTTGTTTATTCGATGAGTGCAGCAAGTGGGCAGCTTTTGAGTTCGCCTCCATTCACAAAAATACGTACATAACAATGAGAACATGAAGAACCACCATAACAACACTAACAAAACAATACACAGCAATATGCAGTAATAAGCAATAAATGGGATATAAAGGTCAAGTTTAAGTGAGACGAGAGTGATAGAGTGAGAGAGTGAGAGAGAGAGAGGGACAACGAGAGTAAGAGCGAGGAGAGTCAGCTACTTGTAAACAACATATGAAAAATAATAAAATACATTACGTGGGTGTTGTAACTTGGCAATTCTTATAAACAAGTAGTCGTATGTGGGCTACAAACAAGTTAACTCCGCACGCAAATAATGCTTGGTAAACATAAACTGCGCAACGAATCGATCGAAAATTGTTACAAATTGTTAACAAATGAAATAAGTACAAATTTGTGGCGATTGGTAAAGCTTTAGCATGTATAATATGTTTCATTAGGTATCAAGTATAAACGAGCTTATTAAAACCAATTATTTACATGTGCTTTTAGCTCATTATCGAACTCTTTATCAGATAACGATTGCATTCCAAATGTTATTAGTTATAGAGCTTATAAGCATGTAATGTCAACCCCTATAATACTAGACATTACTATTCGTTCCGATTGTCATGGATACTTCAACACAAAAATCCAAACAACAAACATTTTGTTGCAGTTCAATTTATAAACTGTAATCAGTAAAAGTAGAGTATATGTGTGCATGTTGTTGGATATGTACGTGTGTGTGTGTGTGTGTGTGTATCCATCCAAAGAGTCGTACATTATTTCATTCATTAAATTGTGACGCTGACTGCACAACGACAAGTTTCTTTTGTCGCCCGCGTTGGAGGTTAGGACCCCCAGCTTGGTCTCTTGGGGGAGCAACTTTATTGTCTCAGCGAACCTTGACCGAGAGTGGCAAGTGGCAATTAAAAAAGTGTGTGTGTCTGTGTGTGTGTGTGTGAGTGAGTGAGTGCATACGAAAGTGCCACGCCCACCGTAGCTCAACAAACAGACATGCCTAGCATGTGGGTGTTAATTAAAATTGAAATCAATTGCTTTGACCGTTTGAGCTCCACCACAGAGACTAAGCTTCATGCCCAACCCCAGAGACAGAGACAGGGGAAAAAAAATTGTTCCACTTAAAGCTCATAACGAGCACTGTCATTCAAAAGATTATAAGAAAGTAAAAAAATACCAGACTGTAAATATAGCACAAGCTGGCTAAAGTGATGGGGCGTGATTTCCAGGAAGCTTATATTTTATTTTTGGAATAATTGTTGCAGCTAAAAATATCACACAAATCTAATTGCTTCGGGCTTTAAATATAAAATCAACACACCAAGCGAGAATCGTTCAATAAGTAGTGATAATAGATAATTGAAAATCTATCGAAAGTCACACATCTAAAACGAATTTGATACAGTTTTCATTAGGTTAACTGTAAGGCATTGAACTATTATTTAAAAATGTATAAGTTAAATTACAATTACAATTTATAAACTTAGTTTTAAGAACAATAATACTGAGAACGAAATAGGTCAATTATAATAAATTTAGTTTTAAAAATCGATTTTGTCTGCTTGATTTTTGATTAGCTCATTAAAGTGGAGTATCGAAATTTTAATATTTCGTACATTCAGACAACACGAATTTTTTCAAATTAAAATGTATAAAGTGAAAGCAAAATTTTTTTAGTTTTATTTTAATTAATTAAGTAATTATCGGAAAATTCGAAGAATAGGATAGTTTATTTAAGCAACAAACTTTTTGAAAAATCATTTGGATATTAATGAAATAAAATTGTATTTTTATAAAAAGAATGCAACGATATGTTTGTACTAAATAAAATAAAAACCAATAATTGCGTGTACAAATAATTTGCCATTTTAAATTTAAATAAAATCACCCTTAACGCAAGGGGTTACTACAACCTATTATTGAAACGTGAACCTAAGCATGTATGGTATATTAATAATTTGTTTCGGTTGTAAGTAAACTTCGCTTGAACCAACTTGCGTGCCGCGTGCTATTGCGATTAGGGAGCACAAACTAATGAGATGGCGGGGCCTTTTAAACAATAGTTAATTGGTCAAAACTGGATGCAGTTTAGGCATGTAATTCGTTTAAGCCGCTTTTACATTATTATATTTTTCACATTTTAAGTCTTATCGATTTGAATGCGCAATAGATCGAGTCTAAATAACTCTGATGTAATAAATATTACATTTATGCGAATTGTTATTTTTTGCTCGTTTGCCATAATTTAATATGCATCACTCGCTTAAATCGCCTCGGGTTTCAGGTTCTTTTTTTCAAATGCCATGAGTCGCATGATAAGACCAGAAATAACTGCCAGCCAACGAAACTAGACAGGCTTACAATATAAATAGCAGTCTTTGGGTTTTAGCACTAAATTATTTGTTGAGAATATTCAAACAGTGAAATGTCATCACTAAAAAAAGAATTAAGAAAATAACTAAGATTTTAGCTAAATCTATTTAACATTTCTGTTTCTTTCTTTCTTTCTTTGCCACTAAATAAAATTCGGAAATATCTTTAATTTTATAAATATTTTATTTTAAATCATTACATTAACATAATTTCAATTTATTTTATTCAATCTTGGCAATTAAAACTTCATTTCCATGGCTTTATTTTTATTTTTTTGCCGATTTAAAGTAAAAAAAAAATTAGCTTTTAAATCAATTAAGGTAGAGAAAATTTAAGATGTCAAGGAAATCGACCTTGTGCAAAAGTTTAGTATTCGGCAGTTTGAAGGCTGGCATTATTGTAATTGTGCATTAAACACACAATATTTTGCTTTAAATTCTGTGTCTTTTATAAACTCAATCGATTCTATATATTCAACTTACGAATGGAAAGGCACACTCAGATAATAATATTTTTTTTAACCATTTTTTTATTAAAAAATAATAAATGTTCCTATTTTCTAATGCCGTACATATACTATATACTATATATTATATATATATATATATAAAGATTTATAAAGTTTTTTATTTCAAAGATGGACTGTATATAAAATTGAATGTCGTATTTTTTAACGCTTAATATTATTGAATTTGATTTGATAATTTTAAGACAAATTAGGCCTAATGTGCCCATTTGCTTGTAGTACGTTCTTTTTTCAATTACCCACATTTGTAGCTAATACAATAAATATTCACAAATTTCAAAATGGCTGAACTGAACAAATCAAAATTAATATTCAATGCACATTTCAGCTGGCAAAGCAGCAGCAGCAGCAAAAACAACAACATTAAACAAACAGACGCCAACAAAAAATCACTCACAATGAGGCCTTTGTCCAGCTAAGAAACAGCAAACAACTGAAAAACCTTCGTGAAAAATTATCCACGAAAAAAATAATGTTGTAGTTGTAGCTGTTGTTGCTGTAAAGCCGCGGCACCACACGAACTTAAACGTAAATGTGTGATTGTTTTTGTTGTTGTTGTTATTGTTATGGTTGTTGGTGCTAATGCTGGTTTTGGGCACCATTTCATTCACGACATTCAACAACAATTGGTTTCGTTTGGCCCGCTAGCCAGTCAAAGGGGCAGGCTGCTCATTTTTGGTTTTGCGCGCAAATCAATTGACAGCGTCACGTAATCAGCGCAATCATTACGGCCAGTAAAAACCAACAACAATAACATACCAAGCAACTATAGCAACTTTGGCAAAAACATCGCGTCTTCGAAACTGGGAAACGCTGGCCAACAACAAGTTGGCAGCCCAAAGCAGCTCAAATCAAATCAATCAAGCGTCGCACCCAAAAATCCAAAGAAAAAAAACCATCAAAAACATCAACTTGCAATTCAAACAGGTTGTGAGCACAAATTGCGCGAACATTGCAAACATTGAAAGCGTTGCATGTTAATTGTTTTTAAAATTACCCACTTGATATACGGCTGACTAAAAAGTTTCGAAAAACTTAAAAATTACTTCAAAAAACCAGAATTTTCTTGCAAAGAGAATTGCTAACTCGATGGTACGAACGTTTTAATCTAACATCATAACTTTCAACAACATTAAAAACTAACAAAAATAATAATCCAATTTCTTTCTTTTCTTTAAAAGATATTGTTAAGTTATTAATTTTGTAAAAAATAGTGTTGGATTAGGGTAACAAATATTCGGTGTGTGTTCGGGGCTGTTTTAAGTTGCCCAACGAACACTACAGCTAGTTAAAATGCATAACTATGTGTATAATACAATTGGTTGGCGAACAGACGCATACTTCCAAATAAGTTAATCGTTTAAACATAAAAACATCGTTTTAGCCAAATTGGCGGTTTAGTGTGTTTAATTTTGAGCAACGCAACAGGAAATTTATGTTAACTGCATATTGCGGCTAACCACGGAATTTAATGCTAATAGTATATAGTATATTTAAACCAACAAAATAAAAAATACAATCGTAAAAGGAACTGAAATAAAAAAATATAACTTTACTTTCAAAAACTTTCTTTGCAACTAGTAGAAATTTGTATTATTTACATAACAGCTTATTCTCGACTTGCCAGCTCTTAAGCGATTCATATTGCTTAAAGACAATAAACGAATACCAACAAAACATAAATAATTAGCTTTTATGGCACATGTAAGAAATACTATGTACACAATGCACACAAATAAATTGGCACAATTAAATATGAGAAAATTTATGGCAATCGACGACAAAAACGAGAGCTGAAAAAGAGTCTGGCAAGAAAAAAAAAAACCTAATGTTAAAAGCTGACAGACAATTTCAAGGTTTCACATTGCTAACCTACAAAAAGCGCGACTAGAAGTAAAAAATAAACAGAACAGTGTGCCGTAAAAAAAAAAAACAAAACAAAAAACGAAATAACAGCAAAAGTAAAAAAAAAAAGTTGAAAATATATATATACATGTATACTGAAAAGAAAAAATAAAGCCGTACACACAAAATCACTTGCGGAAATGTTTAAAAAACAAATACTAAAATAATAAAAAACAAATAAAAAGTTTTTGGGTTTTGTTCAGTTATTGTTATTAGATAGTCAATGCTTTGCGTTTGGCTGACCATATGATCTCTTTGCTTAAACACAAAAAAAGGAGATCAGAATAACAATAATAATAAATATATAAACAACAAAAGCAGTAAGGTAAACAAGCGAAAAATGTGAACGCCGACGCTAATTGAGAACGTGTTGGGTGCTCAAAATTGAGACACTTAAATGGAAGTGTGCTAAAAAAAAATTGACTCAATTCAGAATCAGAATAAAGTTAACAACTGTTTGGAGTACTAAACAAAGTTGGGTTCATTAAGCGATTAGTGTGATAAAATTGGCCACTTTTGAATGACTAATTGGGAACTGAAAACAAAAAAAAGTTCGCAAAGAAAACGAATTTTCAGTGAGTCATCGAAATGGAAAAGTTCTAGCTATAATAAAAATGTGATTAGAATTTTTGATGGTTTTCAATCAAGGCAAGCAAGAACACAATTTTCATGTGAAATTTGCTCTGTTTCAAAATCGTCAAAGTTTACATATAGCTTTTTAATGCGTTTTATACAAAGTATACTATTAAGTGATCACATAATTAAAGCTGATTGCATTTAATTTTATGTTTGTGTAATTTGCTAAATGAATTCATAAAATAAAATCAGACAATTAATTAAGAATATTTAAGAAAATTGTTTATTAAATTAAACCTGTCCGCTTTAAATATTCTAGAAAACAAAATTCCAGCATAAACAATTTAATTGTTACAACGTGTTGCCAGCCAACTAAATTTATTGATAGTCTTAAAATGACGATTAAATGTTAAACATTTTTGTTTTATACATTTTTTTAGTTGTAGAATATGTCAACAGCCGCTTGTTATCGTTATCGATAGGTTTATTCATGATTATTATGATGCTGAGTTCAATCGCATAGTGCATTGACCATTTAAATCCAGCTAGGAGTAACTTGTTCCTGCAACACCTTAACAACGGCTACGCAACTAAGTAGACAACTACTTAGATATCAGTGCAAGCATTTTAAATGGTTCGCTTAATATCAATTGCACAATTTTCCACTTGATTTTCCTTTTTCAATTCGACAAACACACGGCACACAACTTCACAGGCCGCCAATTGCCACATTAAAGCCCCATTAGGAGAGCATAAGAAAAAAAAAAACATAACGATAGAAAATTCCACAAGCGCATCATAAGTTTTTAACCTTTAGATAATAACATGGAAAGCAAGATACAAAAAATTTACCACAATAATAACAAAAACAAAAGCAACCACATAAAGCCAGCGGAAATTGGTGTAAAACTTGTCTTTGAAACCGACGCGCGTTGAAAACGCCAACGGCACTCGCTTCTCCCGCCCGAGATAGGATCGAATCGGACTTGAGTCTCTCTCTCTCTCTCTCTCTATCTCTGCCTACAGTTGCTCCCATTATATATGTACATAGTTTCTGTTGTTGCTGCTGGCGTTGCATAAAGCCAATACCATTTTGTATCACATTGCAAGGCGTTTCAGTTGCTCTGTTGCTGCTGTTGGTTTCAGGTTCAGATTGAGATTCAGTCCAAAGCAATCCAAGCCATGCCATGCCATGCCATGCCAGCCACTTTTGTGGTCGCCGTTGTCGTCGTCAACGTCACTGCCAGCATTTTACTTCACTTCCGAGAGTTTGTGGCGCTGCATGAATGAAATGGAGTTGGAATTGAAGTCGAGTTGAAGTGAAGTCGAGTTGAGTTGAGTCGAGTGACTCAGTTGTGTGCAACATAAACTTGACTCCTCGAAATGAGTTCATACCGTTCATTTAACTCACAACATTGGCCAACGGTTTGTTGTTACAACAAAACAACCTACTATACAAGATGAAAAACTTTCATAATTACTATAACAGCCTGGCAGGCACTCAACTTTTCTCTCTTTTTGTTGTATTTTGTTGCAGCCACTGTGCAAATGTGCGAAGATCGGTTTAGTTGCTATTAGCTACTAGCTACATGGCAAGTAGCTGATTATTTAATCGAAATGATTATGTTTGCCATCGACCATTAAATGTAATCATCTAGCAACAACAACAACAATCCTCTCGGCTTGAATTTTGTTGCACTTTGATTGTTTATAATTAGGCAGGAAATATCACAAGACACAAAGATCCCAACTGATATCTCAAGCAATCAACTGGCAAATTTCAAGCAAATTACACTGAGATTTGCACCCAGGTGGGAAAGAATTGAAAACAATGACAGCGTTTCAAAAAATATTTTGTTGGTTTTTTTCCACTGACTGCAAATCTAAGTAAATGTCAAAGCTACCTACTTATCTCCGAAATTATAGTCTAAAGCGCAGCTTTGCTTTCTTTTTTTTGGGTTTAGTAATTTGCTGAAATACTTAAAAGCATATCCAATATCTAATTACAGAAATGATTTAAAATAACTTATTAACAAACTTCAACGTTTTTTTAGAAACAACGAAGCACCTAATTAAATGACAGAGTACCTTCACTGAGTTGGAAAACAATATTTAAACAAGTAAGAAGGCTCTAGTCGAGAAATCTTGACTAGACGATACTTTGATCCCTTTACTTGTGTAAGTGTGTGCATGTGTGTACGCGCATACTGTCTAATCTTTTAAACGCCGTCTTAAGTTTTCCAAATTCAAGATTTTGTTGTTATCGATCCCAGGTGCATATCGGAAATGGGAAGAGTTTATGAAAATCGAAACTTGTACTGCCTTGGGATTAGGCGAGCTTAAGTTCCAAATCTGGAGTCTCTAGCTCTTATAGTCTCTGAGATCGACGCGTTCATGCATACAGACGGACGGGCAGACGGACATGGCTATATCGACACGGCTGTTGATGCTGATCAAGAATATATATGCTTTATGGGGTCGGAGATGCTTCCTTCTGCCTGTTACATACATTTGCACAAAACCATTAAACCCTTTTTACCCCCTTTCCAATGGTTTCAGGGTATAAAAAGCTGCCCAATCTAGTATAACTGGTGCACAAACATTCAACTATCATCAAATTTATATAAGCTCTGATAATAAAGCAATTGATTTATGATTTAAGTGTAAGCAGCCAACAAATTAACTGGATAGCTAGAGTAAAAGCAAGAAAACGCATACCTGCTTATTACAAGCCACGTGACCAGTAGAAGCTACAAAACTTATTATCCAACTAGCTCTAGCTTTGTTTACAATTTATTTGCAAGCACACACATAATTAATCAACTTGACTTTAAAAACATATTGCAGCTAACAAAATATTGGCTTGAGTTGGCGGATGCACAATAAATTCTTAATTCAGATTAAAGGCTAAGTATGAGTACTTAAATTTAGTTATAGATACTTGACATTCTCAAGCACGCATGCTTTAAAGATAGAAACTAAACATGGTTTGAGTCTAAGCTTGTATTGAAGAAAATTAAATTAATCAGCCGGGCATTTATCGACATATTTGTACGCCATGAAATGTAAATATTTTTCAGGGCACACTTATCGATATGGTGGGTGAGGCCTGAAGCGAAATACCCGTTGTAATGAACACGCAGCTGTCAGCTGCAAGCTGTAATAAAGACAACAATTTAATTGCCAAAACAGTTTTTGTTATAGAATATCTTTCACTGTTGAGATTTGATTAGCCTGAGGTTCGGTTTCACCTTAAATGCCATTAGTGCTAAGCCCGGTAACTGTGTTACTATGTTTTAATTGCGTTGACTTTAAATGCTTTGACACGGTTCTGTGGCCCAAAGAACGAGTCAACGATAAAGCCGAAGTGTTAAATATTTATGGGCAGCCAGCTGCTCGAACTGCACTTGCCATAGTGCAAGTGTATTCAAGTATTCAATTAATAGTTAGTGGCACATTAAAATGGCAATTAATTAAGACAACAAGCAACCTAAGACACCTGCCTGCACATACGAATGCGTGCACGTACTTTATTATTAAAATTATAAAAGTAACACAAATATTCAATAATAAGGTCGAATTGGCAATTTAAAAATGCCTTGAAAATAAAACTGAAACTGAAAATAAATAAACAAAACAATAAGCTGCTTTTTTTTGCTGATGCGCTTTTTAGCTTTTACAAACTGGCCAATTTATGCAAATGTTATTTAAAATTTGTTGTAGCTTCTTCTCTCTTTTTCCTCTCTTCGTCTGGATTACGAAAAGTTGTTTCCAAAAAAGACCAGACAAAGAAATCAAAACAAGTTAAATAACAAATTGATAAATATTAATAAGGCCGAAAAAACAGAAATAAAAAAATAACAACCTGGTAAGAAAACTTGTATTTAAGTCGCTTCGCTGCATGCAGATACATATACATAAGACTATAAGATACTTGTGACTGAGACGTCTCATCTGAATCAGTTACAGTTACGACTAAAAGCTAAAAGCCATGTGCGTTGTTTGTATGTGCACACACATATAACCGTTTAACGGCATTCGTTTTATTCAAGGCACACACTTGTTTTGTATATGTATCTCCTAGATACAAATTGCAATCAAGTGTAAACTATGTGCCGCCAAAAAACAAACTCAACGCGTGTGCTTGTAACCTGAGATACAATCTTATTGTCTACACTCCATGTGTTTTGCATTTTGCCATTTTGGGTCTGGGCTTTTAATACACAAGATACAAGTGAGAAATTGCGTTTGATGCGAGCGTTAATTTTTTATTTACATATTGTGCCTTGTCATTAGAACGTTCTTTAACTTTCGAGATGCTTTTTAATTGCATATTTGCATGTCTTCTACTGTCACCTTGAATTACAAACGAATTTTAAGGCAATAAACTTTTTATTTAACAAAAATCTAGAGTGTAATTAAGATAAGGTGATAAGCATTTGTTTTTCGTTCTGTTACTTAAGGATGACATTTACAAGTTCGTAAGTTAGAAATACATGAGTCAATTATTTAATCAATCCAGATAGAGCTTCAAGAAATTTTAAGTTCCTCGTAATATGAGCCAATGATTCACAGATAGATGACCTTGTCCTTTTTTGTATTCAACTTGCAAACAATAAATTTAAAATGCCAGATTATGAAAGACAATATTATTTGCTAACGTTTGTATTTTAGTGATAAGGGAGCATAACAAGTTTGTGATTAAAGAAATATAAATACGTAAAATTACTTTCATTAGGTAAATTTATTAATTTTATTGAATGATAAAATTTAAATTGTTTAATTTGTAGTTGATTTACTTATAAATTTGTCAACTATTATAAGTACTCCTGACATTTTTTTGAGTCTTTGGGTTTTTTAATAACTAACTAAAAAAAATAGTAATCGAAAATGTGTTGCCATGCTTTAAGTACAAAAGTACAGTTAAGGGAAATCAATGTCAATGTAGATTCAGATCGGAATACCTATACTTATGTTGCCCCATATTTCTGATTAGAGTGGGACACACATACATATATGCTGGCCAGTAGTTTCTGCTCCAATAAGCAACAGCCAGACGATTGCTTAGCCATCCAAATGGGTTTAATAAATACGCATGGGTAGCTTCGATAAGCTCGCCTGAAGTCGATTTGCAAGCACTTCACTTTAACATATAGAGTTAAAACAAACTCTTCCAGCTGCAATAACAAATAACCTTGTACCGCTTGTATATTATATATATATACATGAGATACAAATCGATATATATCGCGTGTGATCTGTGAACGATACATAAGCTATAATTAAAATCGAAAAGTGTTTGCTTCAAAAGAGACTGAAAACCCCCAAGTCGCAACACTACGAAAACCAAACCAGAAAAACGCGCGCTTGCGCATTGCGCACCTGTTTTTTACTTAACTCCCCTCCCCACCCAACCACTCCCTGCCTCACTACTTGATTGTTAGTAGTTGCCTGTCTGGCCAGTTTTGCGTTTTATGAAACAATTACGAGTTCCAATCGAAGTCGCAGTCCCCAAGACCATAAGACCGAAAGCAAAATCAAAATCAAAACCAGAGTTAAAGCAAACCGAATCGGGTTTAAGTTAAAGCCGGCGGCTGCCAACAATGCGAAACAAATTCGTATTCGAACGCCAAGTGGCCAAAAGCCATGCGCAGTTTGCCAGTTGGTCAATACGGCAGACAACTGGCGGGGTTCGAAAGGGAACTGCACAACAACATTGTTGTGGAACGTTGTAAAATGTTGTGTTCCAATGTGCAATCGATGCACAGTGTGCACAAAGCAAATTCAAACACAGCCAATTTGCATTCATTAAAGCCATAATGCAGGCACATAATATATGATTTTAAAATCTAAAATTTTATTGAGATAACCATTTCAATCTGCTTTAGTAGTTGTATATTTGAAAATCTGTTTAAATATTCTTAAATATTTTTATAAGGTTTTTATGAAGTTTTTGGGTCTTATGCTTATCTAGCTTGTAATTTTGATAAGTATTTAAGGTTACACAAGTACTTCAAGATATGTCTGTCACTACATACATTTTATATTATATGATATTTTACTTTGAAAAAACCAAACACAATGTTTATTGACAGTTTCATGGTTCTTTATTAATGTGATTAAATATTGATAACCTTAAAAGGATTTTTACCCAGGTAAGGATTATCTTAAATGTGTTCTTTCTTTAACTCAATTTAAAAAAAAAAATTATATTAAATAATTCAACTTTATGGAAAATATTTATAAAATATGTTTATTTCATTTATTTTATTTATTTAAAATATAATTTTATGTTTGTTTTTAAATGGGTTCTAAGTATTTGATTCTTATCACATACATCTGACATACCCTAGCATAATTGTGATTTCATACACATATGGCTATCTGGCTGGCTGGCTGGTTGGTTAGTTGGTTTGTTTGTTGGCTAATGGTCACAGTGTTGCTGCCAATTGCCAATTCTGTCGCAGCTCTAACCTGACCAATGGCTTGTCTTGGCCCGGTTTGCCTACGATTCGAGAAGCTTTGATCGCTTCGATTGCTTTGGATTCGATCGCTCGCCTTCTTAGCTATGGCGTAAAATTGCTGAGCGTTGTTGTTGTTGTTGTTTTTGATGTTGCAGTTGGTTTGCTGTGCGCCATTAAGGCAACAACTGCTACCCAGACAGACAAAGCGACTGAAACCTGTAGAATTAACAATTACAATAACAACAACAACGACGGCAGTAAATGCAATAACAACAACAACTGATAGCTAGCGTATCTGCGTCAATGCATTTTTTTTTCGCCAGCGCATTTGCAATTGAAGCGTGGCTCAAAGTGAGCGTTGTCTGTACAGGCAACCCGCAACCATCTGCACCTCCCTCATCCACCCTACCACTTCTCTTGCCACACACACACACACACACACTAGGAATGCTTGCTTGCGGTTTGTTGTTCGCCAGTTCGGCGTGTTTCAACGTGTTTTTATAAACTTTTTTGTTGTGTTTTTTGTTGTTTGTGCATAGTTTAAGTTTTGGGATTTTTGTTGTTGACTGGCTGCTTGGTCAATGATTGTTTTCGTTGTTTTTAGCTATTTCTGCACTTTGTTGTTTTTGCTTTTTTTGTGGGAATATTTGGGTGGAATTTTGATGGCGGGTTTTGTATTCTGTTATTTAGCATGCAAAAACGATTGAATGAGTGAACGAATGAATGAATGGCCCAAATGCAAATGCAATAAGGCAAACAACTTTTATGATTCATAGTTTAGAATGTATTTGGTTGTAATTTAATCATATTTCATTAAAGGACTTATTAAATACGTCCTACAAATACGTTGTAGCTATGTTCAGAATAAGTTCAATCGAACTGTCGAACTGATCCAATAAACAACAAACCTGATTGATCTTTAAGATAATTAAATAAACAAACTGCGTAAAATAAAAACTTAAACTCGACGAACCGAATGAAACTAAATCACGATTCACATCGTGTAAAAAACATTTTAACTCTCAGAGAAAATAGTTAATAACTCTCAACTCGCTTTTTCCCTTATGACTTGC
Source organism: Scaptomyza tumidula (assembly GCA_035044465.1). NCBI lineage: Eukaryota > Metazoa > Arthropoda > Insecta > Diptera > Drosophilidae > Scaptomyza > Scaptomyza tumidula. Next base: position 9,458 of record JAWNNW010000790.1, on the reverse strand, counting down.
AAAGCGTATTTTTGTATTTTGTGGGTTTGGAAATTTTAGCTGATTATCTCATAATCAGCTTTGCCTCTACTTACACTCAATTTGGGAGCGAATTGAGTTTAATGAAGCTGCAAATCAGCTCGGAAATCAACAATTTCGGGTTACATCAGCCACACCAACAACAAAACAACAGCACAATCAAAAAAGAGCAAAAAACGAAACGAAAGAAAAATAATGAAAAGCCATACAATCAAAAGATACGATACGTGATACAAATTTGATTTACAAAGCAACTGAAATTGAATTACAATTTTGGCATTAACAACAAATTGTTGTGGCTGTTGTCTATACCAATTTTGGCGCGCATTTCAGTGAAAGTTGAGCATCGTGCTTCAATTTGAGTCAGTTCAAATGTTGGCCAATGATCCGAAAATGCAAAGTGCAAAAACTAGTGCAGAGTACAAATTTAGTTCCAAAATGGTAAAAAAAAAATATAATATTTCGTTTCGCTTTACTTTTCTTAACAAAACACGAAAACAAAAAATTGTTAACGAAAATTAATTACTTGGGATAAAAATATTTAAAGTACTAAAAAACAAAAATAAAAAGTATATTTTTCTTTTTGAGTAACAAAAAATATGTTTACTAATATTATTTAAAGTGATATATGTTTTTCGTTCTTCATTTTGAAGATGATCACCTCCTTGATTCCAGTCATAGCCAATAAACCAATAAAAGCAATCAATAAAATTAACAAGCCGACAAAACAATTGAAAAAGTTGGCTTACTCACCAATTTGGTTAACAAGTGTGGCTGAGCGTTTTGTGATAAGAACGGGTCCTCTACAAACTGGTTGGGCAATTACTGCTACAATTATTTGTGACTTTAATTCACTTTCGATTTGTTTTGACGATAAAGCTTTATTGAGCGTTAACCCTAAAGCAAACTCTTTTATTTTACGCGCACAGCACAATTTCTTTTTTCAATTCATAAATTTCTTATTTCTGGTCATGGGTAAATTGCCCTTTTTGTTTTCTTTGTAAGGTTCACACTTGAAAACACTTATGAATTTAGTTTTGATAATCGGTGTTTCTTTTGTGTTTTCCTTCTGTATTCTGTTGCTGTTGCTGTTTCTGTTTCTGTTTTCCAAGCAAAAGCAAACAAAAACCAACACAAACTGTCAATGTATGTGAGAAGTTTGTTATGTTGTTGTGTGCGTGCGATCTGTGTCTGTCTGTCTGTCTCACTCTAACCGGTTTTGGTTTGTTTTTAGCTGTTGTCTGTTGACTGTTTCTTCTTCGTGTTGTACGCAGGCGCGACGGCAACGCGGGCAACAAATACTAGCTGCTAAATGTTGCAATTGCAACCAGCACTGGGCAAACAAATTGTTAATTATTTTAAGCACTGTTTAAAAGAACATACAATCAGTTGGCATGTTCCTTTTTATACTGTTCCAACAACACAACACAAGCACTCACAATACACTTACAGCACACATAGACAGATTGGTGCACAGGTTCAGGAATGCAGGCAAACAGGTGTCGCTGTTGCGTTGTTTTGGCTTCTTGGCCTGCTTTGACTATTTGCTTTTGCTGTCCGCACTTGTTTTTATTTGCAACGCGATATTATTATTCGCTTTTTCCTTTGTAAGTATTGATGATCAGCTTTCGTATGTTATTAATAACATCAACTATAGAATTGTATTTTAATACTAACGTTTAATGAAAAAATAAAATATAAGCACACGAACTCCGCACATCCAAACGCTTTGACTACTGAAGTGCAACTACTATCGGAGACAAGCAACTGCTCAGCCGATAATGTTATTAAATGAGCCGATAAATTGCAATCGAAGTAGCTTAAGTGTGACCGCCGTGCTAAGGCTGCCAACGTGTTAACTTTAAAATGCGCAAATCATTTTGATTTTGCTTAAATGCGCCAATCATTTTGATTTGATTATTCGTGCGTTTTGGTTGGATGTTTTCTGAATATTTGTGTATGTAAAGTAAATATTAATTTTCCGCAGATTTATTAAATTTTGTTCCGCAGCCAACATTAGGTGAGCTAAGAAATGCGTTCGCAGCCAGCCTCACGTCAAAGTAATAATTGGCCGCAGCCAACTTCATGTAAGTAGGATGTTGGCGCGAACTTTGATTTCAATTATAAACTATTTTTTCTTTTAATTAATCAATTCATAACATTTTATATTTCTAATTGAAACATATATATAAAATATTACTTCATTGTACTGAAAGTTGAATTTTCGATTAATGTTTTAAACGGCGTCACTTATCCTATTCAAGTGAACTTCTAGAGTTTTACCGTAAAAAGCGATTCCATTATGATGAACTTGCTATTACAATGCAGATAAATTAGAAAACTTTAATGATAATAGGCTTAAGCTTGCAATGTTAAATATACGTCTGTTGGACAATTATCCAGACCATAGTCCCACAGCGTTCAAAAAAGGCCATGAGGACAACTCGTCAGCTCCAATAGTTTTTGGAACCGCAAAGCTTCGGAAAGTCAGGCACTTTAATACGATAATCCACCGGTTTCATATTGCCCTAAAAAAATTCGATGGGAGTACATTTTTGTATTGTGAACTTTAGTTTATTGGTTTGCTTTGACATTAATGTTTTTAAAAGTGCTTTACATAGACGGCAATGTTATTTACACATTTTCCATAATTAATATGGACGAAAGCGTTCTTCAAGATTTTTAAAAATCTGTTTTGGGTTCATCTCATCATAACCTGGCTCAATTTTATCAGCCTGCACACAGGCCAAAATAATAAATTTCGCATGGGGATTCTGTAAAGTAGTAAAAAAAATATATAGATGTGTATAAATTCTAGAAACTTCTCTTGCAACATGTCATCGTTCTACCTCTCTTGGATGGTCGTCCTTCCATAGATCAGCAGACTCTAGGTAAGATTTCAAAAGCATTCTCCAATGCCAGAAATTTTCAGGTCCATACAACTTTGGTATAGCCGAGAAGTCCAATTCGACGTGACCCATTCCGCTGAACATATCAATTAAAAATAACAATTTCCTCAGACATTAGAAAGCATTGAAGGTAGTCGATAACAAAAACACGATATAAAAGCTTTCATATCTGGGACTTAACATTTTCGGGGGCTTTGCAAAAAGACCGAACGGTTTTTTACTAAAATAAACAATTGTTTATCAGCCAAGCGGAAAGTGTTAAGCGGCAACAACAGCAACTATTATTGTATTATTCATACGGGCTCGTGCTTGTAGCCACAATTAAACCATTAAGTTGTTAAAATCAAATCAAAATCTACTGCGATCCCACGAAAATAGAGTAAAAATTATCACAGCACACACACACACACGCATATGGAAATGAGATAATCACAATAGTTGTCAGCGCAATTTATTTAATATCCAGAGTCCGAATATCAAAAAATGTTTAAGTATGTTTTTGTGTGTGTCTATGCATCTCTATACGGTTTATTAGAGTGTGTACAATTTATTATTTATTTAATTTTACATACAACTTCATTGACTTATATGTTCACACACGCAACATTAACGCATTGATGACACCTATTTATACTCTTTTGCAATAAGAAACATTCAGCAAGACACTAAGTTAGTAACGCTTTATTTATATTTTAATGAAATCTGTATCTATCATTCAAAACCATTAAAATTTAGGCTTCAATTGTTTGTTAACAACTCGGAGCAAAACTGCAACTTTGCATATAAAGCTCTAAAACTGAATAATTAAATTTTAAGTCAAGCTGCAATAACTTATACTTAGTCTTATAACTAAAGCCAAATTAAGAGAGAGAGAGAGAGAGAGAGAGAGATACACTTTTAACATTGTGTTTTTTCATAGCTCAAACACTGTTTTTGTTTAAGACTTAAAAAACAAATTATAGTAGTTTCCGGGTGCAAAATTAGTTTTCGTTCACCCTTTTTAATGAGTTCGGTAAATATTTGTATATTAGTATTTGCGCCAAGTATTTAAAAGTGCATCAATTCAAGAGTGTTGAGTTAAAGATTTAATTTTTTTAGTTTATACTTATTACAATATTGCAATCAGATTTCGAAGAAAAAATCTTTTAAGATATTCTATTTTTTTTTACTTTTTTAATTATTAAGGAAAGTCTAGGAATTAATTGGTTTTAATAAAGATATGTTACTGAAAAAAAACAAGTTTAAATTATGGAATCACCTCCGATTTAATAAGCAGTAAAATGAAAATTGTATATTTATAGTTAAGTACATCATAACATGCTGAAGAGCATTTCAATTTCGTTGTTATTATATTATTTTTCCATTTAATGGTTGTTTTTGTTTTTTGTGGTTGCTGTTGAAAGCGTTTTTTGCGTTATGCAGCTCGGAAAATCCCTGAGTTGAGGGCTAGCTCCGTCGTAACTGAGGTCATTTGGTAGCTAATTTATTGATGGCTAGGACGCCCTATATAGCCAAGTGGCATGTCACTTAACCGTGTTAGTTGTCATTGGAGAGGCAATGAATGCATTACAAACACTTTCACTCTTGCTGAACCTACTCGCCGCGGCTTCAGTTCAGTGTTGGAGCTTTGGCGCTCTCGAGCATAATACGAATCCCGGCCCCACCAACGGTCCCCTCTCTTTGGAACACGCACCACAGCCCAGCGATGTGGGTAATCCCGACAATCATACTCGTAAGTTGGCAAAGAATAAAATTGTCAATTCAAGACATTTTCTAGCTAACTAAAAAATTTTCAAAAATTTCTAACTGGTAAAGTAAATTTTAAAAATATATACACATCCGTGTTCTTATTCCTTTAAAATTTATTTTATTCTTCTATAAACCAATAATAATTTAAACCTATCCGCTTGTACTTGAACTTTAGCATGGGACATGTCCTCGAAAACTAATTTGAAAAATTATCTATTGGATCTTGCAGTGCTCACACGACAGCTGATTGTGGGGACTCTGGTTCCCCCACAGGTGCCACCTGCCAGTTGGCCTCAAGTGCCCGCCATTGTGACACCTGGCATAACCAGTAATTGTCGTTGCGTGCCTCTTGGATCCTGTACAAATCCAATACCTACCCTGCCCAATGACGGCAGCGGACAAATAGACATACGCATTGTGAATAGTGGCGGATTGGTAGGGTAAGCGATCCCACAAAGAAACTGCAATCTAAGCCTCTACTTTTGTATTGTAGCCACCTGTTGTTACCACAGTGGCACCATTTTCGTGCAACTTTGGTCTTGTCGCTTGCTGTCAAGCTGGCAATTATCAATGCGGACTACGATTTCCACCACCAGCTGGCTCAGCATTGGCTAGTCCCGGCCAGGCCAGCTTTGGAGCGTATCCTTGGCAGGCAGCTCTACTAACTACAGCCGAGGTATATCTTGGAGGAGGAGCACTTATTACAGCACAACACGTTCTCACCGCGGCACACAAGGTCTATAATTTGGCGTGAGTTTGCTAAATCGAAAACTTTGTTACCTTTACTTCACGCCGTTCACAACTAATTCAAAATTTTGTCACCCTGCTTTCTATATATGTATGTATATATAAGGCAAAACTCTCTTTTGATCTCAATTTAAATTATTAATTTGACTTATAAGTTTGAAGTAAAAAAGATTTTCCATGCCAAAAACACTTCAGAGGTCTAAAACATTTGTTTCTTTTTGCCGATGTAAGAAGTGTATATTATTTCAGACAATATCCATAATGTTTAAAACAATTTTTATGTTATCCTAAATATTGCTCTTTTCCATTAATTTTGAATCTCTATGTCCATACATATATGTATTTGAATAGTTGGAATTTTTTGAACTTTTTTTCGACTGTCAAGAGTCAGCTATTTATATATATATTTTTCAGTTTAACATCCTTCAAGGTGCGTTTGGGCGAATGGGATGCTGCCAGCATAAGTGAAGTGATTCCGGCACAGGATGTCTTTGTGTCCAACGTGTACGTGAATCCCGCCTTCAATCCCAACAATCTGCAAAACAATGTTGCCATTCTCAAGCTGGCAACACCCGTCTCTCTGACCAGTCGCTCCACTGTTGGCACCATTTGTCTGCCCACCACGAGCTTTGTGGGTCAACGCTGCTGGGTGGCAGGTTGGGGTAAGAATGACTTTGGACCCACTGGCGCCTATCAGGCGATAATGCGTCAGGTGGATGTGCCACTAATTCCGAATACCAACTGCCAAGCGGCGCTGCAGGCCACACGTCTTGGCCCCTCCTTTGTGCTCAACCCGACGAGCTTCATCTGCGCCGGCGGCGAGGCTGGCAAGGATGCGTGCACAGGAGATGGTGGCTCGCCTCTCGTATGCACCGGTAATGGTGTCTGGTTTGTGGTTGGACTAGTTGCCTGGGGCATTGGCTGTGGACAAGCGAATGTGCCCGGAGTGTATGTGAATGTGGCCACCTATTTGCCCTGGATACAGACAACACTGACGCTGTGAAAACGGGTGGGAAATATAATTAAATTATTAACCAACTCCATTTTATATAATATTGTAAAGAAGCAATAGTTCCATAAATTCAATCAAATTATTTAATGTTATATAGCCTCTAAGTTGTATTATATATTGAGCTTTATGTTGCAATAAACATATGTAAGTAAAATCGTTGAAAGCCTACGCTGAACCCATTAAAAATGGGTAACAATGGTTTCGTGCTTATATTACAGAAAGAAGAAGGAATCTCCGACCCCATAAATTATATATATATACACGCTTTGCCATGAAAGTGTTTTCACAAGGTGAAGAATTTTAATTTTTTTTCACTTTAAAGCTATAAGGGACACACTGGTTTTTGTTTTTATTTGTATTTATACCCTGATCCCATTAAAAATGGAAAAAAAGGGTATAATGGTTTTGTGCAAAAGTATGTAACAGGCAGAAGGAAGAATAGTCGAGTCGATATAGCCCTGTCCGTCTGTATGTATGAGCCAACCGATCTCAGAGACTATAAGAGCTAGAGACTCCAGATTTGGAACTTAAGCTCGCCTAATCCCTAGGCAGTACAAGTTTCTTTTCGATTTTCGATAACTCTTACCGTTTCCGATATACACATGGGATCGATAACAACAAAATCTTGAATTTGGAAAACTTTGAGATGGCATTTAAAACATTAGATAAAATAATGACAATCTGTGAAATTTTTATTGAAATCGGTTAAGAAACACTGGAGATATGGGACATTGAAGTTGAGTCAAGTATGCAGTGTGCGTGTACACACACCCGCATTGAATGTTTACCAACGTTGAGATTGTCAATTTTCAACTTTTGGTTCTATCTGCTTACTTATGCCTAACATGGGAGGGTAGTATAGCTTGATATGAACTTCGTGCAATTGTATGGCCAAACAAGAGATACTTGAATATGACTTCCATCATATATACTTATGTATATATTGGAAATTGGGTAAATCTTTAAATGTCCTCATATTAAATAAATATATATTAAAGATATCATTGACTTTAATTCAATATTGTAATAAAGGGTATTAAAACAACATTATACAGCTTTTGCGTTCCAGCAAAGACAACCATCACAGGTTGTTGTTGTTTGTCTTCTTGCGTTTTGCGTTTTGCCTATTCCCGTTAGACGCACATGCATACACAACAAAAAGACGGCCCAAGAACAAATGCAGCAGGCCAGCTGCAGACGTTTTGTCGTCGACACAACAAAATTTTATAATACAAACAAATTAATTTCTTTTAAAATAAAATAAATGTATTACTGATACATTTAATATAAACATAAAATATATATAAATTAATTAATAACTAAAAACAAGTAATAAGGCTCTAGTCGAGAAATCCCGACTAGACGATACCCTGATCCCTATACTATACGCGTACAGTCAGTGCTTGCAAGTATGTGTGTGTATGTGTACGTGCATACTGCATACTGCATACAAAACTTCAATGTCCCATATCTCCGGTGTTTCTTAACCGATTTTAGTAAATATTTCACAGATTGTCATTATTTTGTTTTATAATTCAAATTGCATCTCAAAGTTTTTCAAATTCAAGATTTTTTTGTTATCGATCACATGTGTATATCGGAAACGGGAAAAGTTATCGAAAATCGGAAACAAACTTGTACTGCCTAGGGATTAGGCGAGCTTAAGTTCCAAATCTGGAGTCTCTAGCTCTTATAGTCTCTGAGATCGACGCGTTCATACATACGGACAGACAGACAGACAGACGGACAGACGGACAGACGGACATGGCTATATCGACTCGACTTTCGATGCTGATCAAGAATATATACACTTTATAGGGTCGGAGATGCTTCCTTCTACCTGTTACATACTTTTGCACAACTTCATTATACCCTTTTTTCCCATTTTTAATGGGATCAGGGTATAAAAATAGAAAAAATTAAAAAAAAAAATAATAAAAAGGACTTTTCAGTACGAGGGTTTGATCTCGGCTCGACCGTTGCTGAAGCAAAAGTTCATACAACTGCGCCACGGTCAGATGTTGAAGTCACTTATGATACCTTGATATATGAGTTGATTTTGAATCGCTTGTTTCTAGCTTTACACTTCTCTTACACTTTACTATTCTTTACACAAAAGAGACAAGCAAAAATATACGCGCGCTTTTCTTTGAATGTGTGTGTAAATTTTCATTTATGCTGTGAATTTGTGAAGAATAATTGAAAAAACCAACAGATTTTATCAAATCTAAATAATTTAAAAAATAGAATAATAATTAGCCATATTGTAAACGAAGAAAACATAACAAATAAGTGTAGTTTAAGTGTTTGGTGAAAGACTGCTTTTTGATAAGTTTTGTTTGTGTGATGAGTGCATAATACGCGTGCAAAATTAGTAAACAAATACAACCTTGAAAATCGATCGGCTGTGTATGAAATTATACTGTGTTTCTGCAAGTGCTTGTGTCGAGTTGTTGTGCGTGTTAATTATCTCGTCGCCAATGATTTTGAAAAATCGCAAGTTTTTCTTGATTTATTTTTTTTTTTGAAAATCGAATAGTCTTTTTCAAGACTTTTTACGATTTTAAATATTAACATATTAATTAACATATATACATATACATACATACTTAAATATTTTTGTCAATATATAAAAAAGTATTGTTTCATTTTGACATACTGTGCCTAAGGCAAACAGACTTTCAGCAGCGAGTAGGTCTCAGAGAAAAAGGGCTAGGAACCTGTTAAATAGGTCCAATCCGGCCTATCCAGAGCAGGAAAGAGAGATTAACTCACTTTCTCAAAAAGAGCGTAGGGAAATTGAAGAATTTAGACGTTCTGAGAGGATTAAGAATAGGGAACGTCAGGAACTTAATAGAAATAACAGTAGAGTTAGGCACCAAGAACAACTAGATGATACTTCGCGTCGATCGAATATAGGGCTGACGAACAGGGACGGAATACTTTGGAGCACTCTGTTCGAAGAACAGATTCTTCAGTAAGACATACTGAGCAACTAGCAGACACTTCGCGTCGATCGAGGC